>CM062804.1:394309513-395509513 GCA_031772625.1 Pinus tabuliformis | reverse complement strand
GCCTACATACTGGTATAAGACTGCACTAGTACAAAAATATTGTAAAAGGAAGTTTCTTATTAAAGGAAGATAGAGACAAATTGCAGCAGGTGGTTTTCACCCACATTGGGTTTCCACCTTATATCATGGTGTTCATGTGTGATTCTTATGTGTAATGATCTGTTCTGTTTTACTGCACCTGTTTAATGTTTATATGGTTAATAATGTTCTGACGCACTTATTAAAGATCAACTAGCTGAATCATAAGTTTACTGAATATACGCTAGTTGCATTAAACACAGTTGTGTATACATGCTGGTTGCCTTAACTGAAGTAGCGTATATGAATCTGATAATGGAAATGAAAAGATTATTGATTTGCTAATACTGATTCACCCTGCCCCCCTCTCAGTATTATTTCCAACACACCTTGCGTACAGATCTCAAATTACTGACAACTGAACCATTTAACTAACTGAATCATTAAAACTCTAAACCAACCATTGAATCAAGTACTAAACCATTCGCAGATCATTGAACCATAGCAAGTCACACTTTTGTAGCATTATAACTAACCAATATTCCAAACCACAATCAACTCAATCAATGCTACTAGATATAGACTATGCTTATCAAGACATCTGAAAATAATTATCATCATCAAGCAACAATTGCAAACTATATCTAGTAGCATTGGTCTATATCAATTATGCTTATTATCATCATCAAGCAACAATTGCAAACCCTAGTAGATATATGCGACTTCCGTAAGACATATATGCATATATACGCTACTACCATACATAAAACCTACATACAAATCTCAACATATTGAAAAAAAATATCTAAGAGTATATATATGACTCAATAGAAACAAATCTGTGTATGTATGTGACTATCTGCAATAAAAATAGTGTACATATATTGATATACTAAAACATATCTTTGCTACAAACACAACTTACATTCCACAAACTTCACTGCCAAAACTACAGACTTCTGAAAACCCATTCAAATCACAGCATTACCATAATCATAGATCCATCATTATTAGCTACTTAGACATTTGCAACAAGTAAATCAATCAAGCATATGCGTCAACATATCATTGGATCTGAGTCTTCTCCTTGCTTCCTACTGCACACTTGTTCTAGATCATATCAACATAAATAGTCCATTACCTGAACACATAACACCTTGATCTCTATCTCTTTATATAGGTTTTTTCTTAGCCAATACCTTAGGTAAATCCTTTGGTAATGTCATTAGTATTTATTGATGGGATAAAATAATTGTTATCACCCCAATTACTATGGGAAAATGCCATGGTAATGAACCCTAGGATCCAAATTTCCATTATTCGGATTATGTATGTGACTTTTTCTCACAATACCTGTGTATGTACACAATCCTTCTTCACAAGAATCGTGCATACTTTCTCAAACTTTACATTTGTCATCCATTTATAACTAAACTTCCATTTCTCTATCCATAACATATGTACCAATATTCCTGATAGCTTTATTAGTTACATGACCATCATATTGACATCAAGTACATATTTATCAAGCAAGTTACCATCGAGGAGAACATGTTAGCCATAATGACAACAATATCCCCCTTTAGACTTGATGGAAACCACTTTGGTGTTTGGAAACCATCCACAACCACCTGTAAACCCCAAGTCTTCTCTTCAAATACCGAATCCTCTCCCCCCCTTTGACATCAAGGGCAACAGGCTGAACCAGATTGAATGTAGTACTTCCCTTGTAGAGATGTAGGTTTGATATGTTGATATGAATCATGAAATATTCATATTGACCATGATCCCCCTTGATCATATGCTAGACCTTATAAAGATATACAATAAAAGTACACATATTTATGACTCAAATATGGCCTTTCTTATCACCAATGATTTTATGCTCCCACTATTACATCAATCACACAACAAATTCGGTTTACATATTGGACCCAACTTTACATCAATCTTAAAATAATGGGATTACATACATGGCATGACTTGATCCAATAGCCCATACATGATTTAATTTTACAATGATTACAACATGGGTCTTTTCATGACCTTTAGATCAAGAGACATACATGAAATTCATAATCATAAATAAGGATTTAAACCCCAATAATTAGAAGCAACAACCTATTGATGGGAAAAAATGACCTCATCAACATGTGAGAGAGATCACCTAGTCAGAGCACCAACTAAACTCTTATATGTTTGATGTAGTGGTTCCGACCGGTTCAATTGGGTCTAGTTACCCTCTCTCTCTATGTTGGATTATAATTTTTCTATTACTTACTAATATAAAGAGAGAAATTAGATCTCCACTATTGCGGATATCTTGCAAAAAATTGATCCTTAAGCTAAATCTATGGCTCAGCCAAGCTGCAACTAAGGTCTACCCTTGTATGAGGGGACTTCTAGAATGCATAATTAAATCTAATTGCATATTTTCTCTAAGATGCAAGTAAAAATTAATCATATCTTGAATTGGGAAAAGGATAGCTCTCTCTCAATTTAAGAGTAAACGAACTAACAACTAACTAACTAAGGGAAAAGGATTGTTTGTTTGATGATTGAATTCATAAAATAAGATTAAATTCCAATATGCAAAATAGTTTGCATTTTGCAATTTATTAGATTGCTTTATGAAAATCGAATTTATGTAAATAAATAGTTATCAAAGAAAATTAAAAATACACGTCTGAATCCAATAAAACAACTTAATTTATTATATGTTTTTCATTAATTAAAGAAGTATTTCATTCAAATAATGAAAGATAAAACAAAAAGGTAATGTATTTAAACAATAAATAGTTATTTCTTAGTACATTCCTCTTTCAATGAATTCATATTAATTTTAATTATGTTCTGCTCCTTAGAGATAGCTATTGCAGAAATTCAATAACATAAAAGAATTGATACGATAATAGTGCTCAATATCATAATGCAATATACTATTTAGAACAAGAATTAAAATCAATTGTAGAAATTCTGGCAACAAAGGGATTAATTTACATCCTAGACAATAGTGCACATGAAAATTAATTAATTAAATTCATACCAAAAGTTCTGTACAAATTTTTTAGTCCATGAGTAGCTTCATCTCCTTAGAGAAATCACTTACAATAGTGTAAAACAATCCTCTCTTTTAGAACTCAAAATTATCTATCTCTCCATAATTTAACTAACAATACACTACAAAGGTGCAAATGCACAACAAGAAAAATCACAGAATTTCCCCCTAAAACCTTAGATTTGAAGTATTCCCCTCACCTGCAGCTATAATCTCCTATAGAAAATTTCTTCCAGAGGCTCTAGTTGCAGAGAAGAGGAACCCCCTCATCATTCTCAAGAATGATATTTAATAATTACAAGAATCTCCAACAATGGAGAACTGTTAAGAGTAGTTTTCCAAATCCTAAATTAGAACTACAAATTCCCCATTTTTCTCTTTGTTGGTCTCTTTCCATTGGTCCAAAATGTCTTAGATCTGAACTTCTCCAATTCATCTCCTGCTACAAACCAATCAAACCCAAAATAAAAATAATTAAATTGCAAATTAGAAATCAGAAAAATAAACTTTCATGAAATTGTTATATTAAAATAAATAAAATCCAAAGAAATTTCAAGCCATGATTTATCAAATGGATCTGATTAGTCTTTGAGTATTATTGGAGAATGAATTAGTGACAATAGTTTTCTCAAGGCAATGAAATTTGCCCAAATCAAAATTAGGATTTTGTTACAAATTCATCACTTTGTATTCTACTGAATTTTTGGGTCATTAAATGATTAACTTTGCTAAAATTATCATTCCCATATTATTCTCCGCAGTCTTAGATTTCCAATAAGATATTGTGAGCTTAATTTGGCCAAGTAAATATTGAGATATGCCTCTCCAAAGACAGGATGTCAAAACTACAATTTTGAAAAAATGCATCCCTGAGCCAAAATTAAACAATTTTAATTAAAACTTCTAACTTTTAAATTAAATTAATAATTCTAATTAACTATATAATTAGAATTAAAAAAAATATTAATTACAATTATTAGATATATACAAAAAAAAAAAAAAAAATATTAATTAAATATTAATTAAACTAATTAAAAATATAAATTAATTAAATTTAATAAAATATCAAAATTTTTGGATTTCGTGCTATCATGGATTGGCATTTTATTACAATGGGATTTTATATATATGAAATCAGAGTGATAAAGAGGGGGATTTCGGGAGGCATAAGATTTTAGAGGTGAGGAATTTTAGGAGGCATAAGGAATTAGGAGTTAAGAAGAGGGAGGTATAATGAGTCTCGGGCATCGGAGAAATAAGGATTCCGGAGGTTAATAAAAAAGGGAGTTACGAAAATCCCTCAAATGGGGAGGCCCTCATATGGGGGAGTAGTGAGGTGTGGAAAGAGGGAAGTGAGGGAGAGGGGGACTTGTGAAGTGGGATTTTCCGTACATTATATAAAATATAATAATTATTAATTTTCAAATACAAAATTACAATTACTTTTAAAATATTTTTGGATTTCAAATCCTTTTAATTTTTGAAACTGGATTTGAAATAGATTTTCGAGATTGAGATCTCGATATTTCTAAAACTATATCTATTATAATTTGAATTAGGATATATATTATAGTTCTAGGTAGCCATGGTTTTGTAGAACAATTAGTAAAAATAATAAAAATTAATAAAAGCCAATATTTATAATTAAATTACAAAATTAAAATAATACACGTTTTGTACATTTTTCGTTGAGGTGATAAAAATCACCAAACTTTGGATAAACGTAATTTGCAAACCGTGCATATAAATGAGATGAAATGAGAACTGATCGAAAGCTAGTGAAAAATTGAATGCAATTAAGTAATCGAAAAAGAAATCCGAAGAAAATGAAAACCTCGAAAAAAAGTTGCACACTTAATAAAAAATGCGATATAACCAGAATTTATTTAAAGGGTCCTCATTATTATTATGAAGGTAATAAGTTAAAATGAAGGGTTTTGATTTCACTACAACAATGGAGACACTCGGGGAAGAACCAATTATCTCTGGTTAAAAAAGTAACTAGCTTAACTTTACCCAAAAGTTAAAAGTGAAATTCGATTAAGTTATCAAACAATAAAACATTTCCCATGGGTTCCACATTAGTGATTCAAGCAATATAGGTTCAAAAAGATAAGTACTCAAAGCAAAAACCATTGATTCATGTTTTGGGGAATATTTAATATTTAAGTATATCTCGTATGAGAAGTAGAAGAAGGTACAAATAAGGAGTTTTTTATAAAGCATATATTCATCGATATGAATGGTCTCTGACATTGCTTCATTGTCAGCGTGCCTAGTTAGTGCCCCGGTGAAGTTATCCTTAATGTCATACAAGCATGGCCTCGCTACCAATGAGCGTCCATAACCTGACGATTGTACTTGTATTTCCCATGCTTCTCCTTTTGATCACCCTTTTAGATAACCACATTTACGAACTATGTTTATAATGTAGCTGAGTGAAAGGGGTGGGATGGTAATTGAGACTTAAGAAAATGGATATAATACTTCCATAATGTTGACCCCATACCTTTCCCCATGATTATCCATTCAGAGACTTTTACAAAGTGGAGGAATGAGAAGGACCCATTGAGTTAAACTCAAGGTCAGTTTTTTCCTTGAAAAGATGAATTATATCACTTAGAAACAATGCATGTTCCTCCACGAAAAATATTTAAAATAAGAGGGCTTTAGGATTCCATAAAAATATCCCTCTAAAGGTAAATGAAACCCATTGAAATAGGCAGAATACAAATTTTCCATGTATGCCAACCAATGTTGGGTATGGAAAATTCCTTCCAAATAAATCTTGATACTATCAGCGAAATGAATCCATAACCAACAGAAAAAGGAAAAATAAATCCAAACTAAAGAAAAATAAGAAATCAACATTCTCCAAAATTTTCAAATAAGGAAAAGAAAAATGAAAGAAAAGCCCAAATTAAAAGACAACCCAAATAAGACTAACTATAACAAATGTCTCAACAAAAGAGTAAGATATGACAAGCATGTGTTGCAAGTGCATTAGGTCGAGCACATAAAAATGATAAGTTATTAAAGCCAGACCAAAAGCCTAGCAATGTGATAGATTGATCACATGTCAAGGCTAGAACATTTGAAGTTTATTTGTGATTTTTTTTTAATATTTAGTTAAGATTAGTTAGGAATATCTAGTTAAAAGAAATGATTTTATAGCTAGTAGGTAGTTAGGGAAAAGAGAAATTAGTTCACATCCATGAACTCATTTCTTGGACAGTGGTTTTTAGTTTTTGGAGGAGAGGGAGGAACATTTTTTTTGGGTGCTGGAAGTTTTGGTGTGAGATTGAAGTTAATTGAACAACATTTCTTAGACCAATGGCTTTTTGTATCAGCAAATCGAATTTGTAAGTGTGTGTGAGACATTTATTTTCATATGTATTTGTGAGGTTTGTGAACCATAATATTAATGTCTGGAGATTGAAAATGATTTGGTCTTTAAATTGTTGTTTTGAATGAGAAATTCCTGCATTGTTTTTTTTTTTTCCCATAAAAGAAAATCATAATTTCATAAAGAGAAATTACATGTTGTGGATGCCCAAAGGCATATGCTGTAAGCGTGGCTTTTAGACCACTATCCAATACATATTTATATACAATAGAAACCCAAAGGGTGTGCTATTCTGTTGCAAACTAAAAACTACGTATAAAACCAAAAATCACCCTCGCAGGGGTTGACCTCCCATATTCACTATTCTTTTATATACAGAGCAAAATTCAATAATAGTTTAGAGTCAAAAAGTTGTGAAAAATTAGAGGTTGTTTCCCCCCTGTAGTCCCTCATCCATGTATGGTCGATGAAAATACTGATAGATCCATGCAGGTGTATGTTCGATGATCATCCACTCTCCAAGAGGACGATGCGTTGCTTCTTTCGATAGCTGGTCAGTAGTTTCATTTCTTTCCCTATAGATGTGAGAAACAGAAATCTGATCAAAGAATGTTTAAAAAAAACAATTTCTTCCATAATAGTTCTCAAAGAGTAAGTAGAGCAAATAGTTGTATTGTTAAACCAATCAATCACAATCTTTGAATCTCCATATATTTATATGTTCTGGCATTGTTTCAGTATAGCAAAGTATAGTAGATGGCAGAGTGTTATCAATTCAACATGATTGTTTGTGCCAGGTCCTAGTCCCATACTGATCTAGAAAAAGTGTACTTCTGTAAGGTAGAGGCAAAGGCCACCCCCACAGCCATGCTATTGGGCAGCACCGTCATAAAAGGCCCATGAGATTGATCTATTTATCTGTTCCTGTAGAATTATTCTAGGTCTCTTTTGGCTGTCATCATTTGGAAGTTCCTCATATGCAGCGCAAATATATGGGGGGAGAAGATTCTAGTTTATCAATTTATCTTCAAAGATTTTGTTATTTCTCTTAAGCCAAATGCACCATGAGACGAGAAGTGGAAGGTTCCTTGCTTTTGCCACAGCTGAAGTACTCCACCAGTTTTCCCAAGCCGTTGTAATATCGACCCCTTGCCAGTTCATATTTATATTAAGAGACAGTAGGACTTGGGACCATATACTCCTGGTGTTAGAGCAAGTAAGAAATAGATGCTGAGTCGATTCTTCTTCTTGGAGGCAAAGTACACACCGGGTAGGTCCCATGAAGGCCCTTCTTTTCAGATAGGATCCAGTGGGGATCTTGTCTTCTAATATGTTCCACATCAATAGTCTGGTACGAGGATGGGCTTTTAATTTCCATAAGGTATCCCACCAGCTTCTTGTGACCTTTGGTTTTTTGTCTACTATAATTATGTCATACCCTTGTTTCGGTGTGTATTTCCCATCCTTCGAGTGCGCCCAAATAAGTTCATCCTCCACATTCCGTAATCTAACATGCAATTCTGTAAGTTCCTGAAGGTAGTCTTTCCAAATTCTACTCCATTCATTTGGTATAAGCCATTGTGGATCAGTCAGCTAGGCTTGAGTATGGAATGTAGTATTTTGTTGATCTCCAATCTGTCCCAGAAACTTAATACCCCTGTTGTTTAGGTGTTGTATCAGTCCAACTGGTAGTAGATGGGAGTTGCTACTACCTATCCAGGGATCAATGCCAATTCAGACAAAGTTACCATTACCAATTTTCCATAGTAATCCATCCTTGATGATAAAAATAGGATTTAGTATAGCTCTCCAAATCACCGAGATACCCTTCCTGTTCCAAGTTGTACTTCTAATCCAGTCTATGATAGTCAATGGTTAGATGTATTTATGTAGTATTACCTCGGCCCAAAGACTATTTTGTTTGAGTAAAATCCAACTCTGTTTGGCTGCCAAGGCTTGAGCAAAAGCCGGTAGTAGTTTAAGACCCCAACCTCCCCACTTCTTAGGTGTAGCAATCTTGGTCCATTTTACCCAGGCAAAAGGTTTGCCCTCCTTTCTTCCATTCCAGAAAAATTTAAAACAGATTTGTTGAATTCGATGCAGAATCCCTCTTGGTATCCAGGCGAGCGACTTCCAGTATACCGGGGTGGCTTCAAGGACAGATTTGATAAGAGTAAGTCAGCCTGCTCGAGAGAGGAATCTATGACACCAACAATTTATTCTCTTCTCCACCTTTGTGATGAGCCAGGTCTAGTTAGCAATCTTGTAACCATCTGGTTTTAGTCTGAAGCCCAAATATTTCAATCCCTCCATCAAGTCAATTGCTTGAAAGGGAAAATTTTGAGTGGCTAATTGAGATTCCTGTAGGGTGAATTCAGATATTGATATGGTGGATTTTTCTCTGTTGATCTCCATTCCCATGGCTCTACAGAATAGTATCAGAATCTCATTCAATGAAATCGTGTCCCAGATGCTTCCATTAAGGAAAATCAAGATGTCATCAACAAAAAGTAGGTGTGTCAGATAGAAATGTTCCATGATTTTTAGATCTTGTAGGCCTCCTCTTCTTTTCTCTGTAGCTATTAGTTTGATCAACCCTTCCATGACTAATAAGAAAAGAAGTGGAGATAAAGGGCATCCCTGCCTTATCCCTCTATCTATATTGAAAGTGGATGACGTAGAACCATTAATGAGAATAGCAAAAGAAATAGAGGAGATACAACCCATGATCCAGTTGATGAGAGAAGGGGAAAATCCCAGGTGGGTAATAATCATCTTAATGTACTACCAATTCACTTTGTCGAAAACCTTAGACAGGTCAATTTTGAGTGTGAGACCCTTGATATTTTTGTGTTTGATGGAGTGTAGGGCTTCCTAGGCTGTACCGATGGCATCTTGTATATGTCTATGGTGGAGGAAAGCAAATTTCTCCTGAGAGATGTGGTTAGATAATATAGGATTAATGTGATTGGTGATGATTTTAGAGATGATTTTGTACAAACAGTTGCAAAGGGAAATAGGCCTGAAGTCATTAAAAGAGGATGGCGAATCAGTCTTAGGAATCAGGGCCAAGTAAGTGAAGTTAATGGGAGGATAGATGTGTCCAGTAGTTCTGCTTTCTTCAATGACAGCAAGTAGATCCTGTCCAAGTAACTCCAGGAATGCCAAATAGAACTCCACCGGCCAGCCATCCGGTCCAGGGCTCTTGTCTTTCTTGAACCACTTAAGAGTTCCATCCAACTCCTCCAAGGTGACTGGTTGAGTTAAATCCTCTGCATCATCCTATTCCACAAACCTAGGAAAGTGACCAGCCAAATTTATGATATCTGGTAGGTTGATGGCTGCTGGGGCTGTAAATTGTCTTTTGAAATGTGTAATCCCCAATCTGGCTAATTGCGGGTGGGTAGAGGCCCAACCATCGGGCTCACAGGGCATCTGCCAGATAGTGTTGGTAGCCTTTCTACCATTTGCAAAGTTGTGGAAGAATTTTGTGTTACCATCTCCCACTTGGAGCCAGATGGCCCTACTTTTCAATTTCCATTGTTCTTCCTTTTCCTGTAATATTTTAATCTTTCGGTTCTCCAGAGAAACCAGATGTATTTTAGACTCCTTCGAAGTGTAACCTATCCCCTGTTCATTCGTTAGCTGTGCAATCTATAATTCAATGTCTACAAGATGTTGTTCATCTCTCAACTTCTTCCTCTTTGACCACTCCTCTATCAATGTCCTGAGTTTATTTAACCAACAACAGAAGTCTGCAGCCAATATTTGTTCCCTCAGAGGTGGTTGTGCTCTCCAGAATTTAGTCACCTGGTTGATGTAGTCCATATTTTTTAGGTGACCGGTGAAGAATTTGTAGGGGGAGCGCGACTTCTTTGATGGGCCTGTGATCTGGAGATAAATGGGAAGGTGATCTGATGATCCCCCGGAGCCCACCCATTGTCGATATAGAGGAATATGACGGATGAGATCTTCATGTATCAAGAACCGATCTAATCTGCGACCCAGGGCAGCCTCTCCCATCCGCCTATTATGCCAGGTGGGCAGTTTCTTGTTCATAGGAACATCAACTAAATTGCAGGTGTCCAGTAGGGTACTCATCTGATCGGAAATAGGGTCAATTTGCGCATGATGTCCCCAGGATTCTTCCATACCCAAGGAAAAGTTTAGATCCCCTCCAATAATGGTAGTGTTTGTAACAAGATTATGCTCCAACAAGTTGTGCCAAAACTCCATTCTGTTTTGATTAGGGGCATAGATATTGATCACTTTAAGCTAAAGTCCCAGCTCCCCTACAAAAATGTCCATCCCAATAAAGCCCATACCACCCCATGTGGATATATGCTTGAAATTTTTTGGATTAATGCCAATAGCAAGACCACCAGATCTGCCAATGGCATCCATCCCTTGGAATATCCATCCCGGGAGAATAGAGTGTAGGGTTTTGGTAATGGTATTAGTAGTGCCAAGGGTCTCCTGGAGGAAGAGGATGTCACAATGTGGATCTTTTAATAGCCTTTTGAGAGCCAATGCCTTTTTGGGGTTGGCTAATCCCTTGCAGTTGTGGGAGAGCCAAATCATGGGGTAACGTGGTGTTACAAGGAAAAGTGTCTATATAGAACTGCTCTATCCCACTAAGGTGTGACAGTTGCCTTAGAAACAAATAGAGTAAAGCTACTTTTGTTTTTCCTTTATGAATTATAGATAGAGAGGAACAAAAAGACCAACCTCTGTCTTGCGCTAATCTCCTGATTTGATTCCTCTCTTCCTTGATAGTCTTTCGCTACTTGTTCCCTTGCACGCCTAGCTTCACAAAGTACCTGTAAGATCACAGTAGCATAACACTATACAAAGACATGGATCTATAATCATAAAAAATCTAGGATCAGATGTAAATTGACCATACAAATGCAGCAAACAACAATGACACAAGAGTATGGAGGAAAACTTGAATAGCTTTTATTGATAAACAAGAAAGAGCCAAGAGGAGTTAGAACCAGTTGTTTTGACCCAGCATCAACCTCTCAGCAAGGAAGCCCCTCTTCACCTCATACAAAGCTTAGATCACCCAACAATCTGATGTTTATCTCAAGAAACCAACAACAATTCCTTACAATATGCAAAATTCCAGCCTCTGGATCTCTGGGATGAGGGATCCATATATAGATATCTGTAATGGAGATGAGTCGGCTTATGATTTGATTAGTGTCTTCCCTCTGATAGTTCTTGCTTCCACTTGGAGATTGATGATCTCTTACTCATCCTTGGTCGAATTCAGAGAGGCAAGTGTCACAGGAGAAGTTTCTGGAAGCTTCCATTGCCTCTCCACCTCGCGGAATGACACTGCCATTTGTCATTTCTTGCCCATCGCACCCCATAGAAGGGATTTTTGAAATGAAACGCACCCACACAGTGTATTTAGGTGAGATGCAACGCACTTGGCTAGTGGAGCAGCTGAAACGATCCTGTTTTGACCAATTCTGAGCATTTTTTCATGGAGAACTTCTGGGAGAAGCTGTAATCTGTTGACCTTGTTCCTTTAGGGGTTAGAACAACACTTTTAGGGACTTAGGAGCCCTTGATTTATGGACATTTCATGCTTGGGGTTGTAGGGCCCAAAATGTCTATAACACGTGGGCAATGGGCTCACATGCTCTAAGCGCCCTCTCAATGTTGTATTGTCGGCCCCTCACTACATCTGCCACCAGAGACTTGTTGGTAGTTTTGATCTTGGATGGGCATCCACTCGCTGGTTTGTGGAGTTTGGTCCTTCCTCGGGAGAGTTCCACTCCAAGAAGCGGGGATTTAGGTCGAGCTCTGGGACAGAGGTTGTATGGTTTGGATCCCTGGCCAGAAGGGGAGGGAGAATGAGAAGGTGGGGTGAAAAATTCCTTGAGGGAAGTGAGAGTGGTGGAGAAAGTGGGCGAGGGAAGAGTTATAGTACAGGGGAGAGAATGGATAGAACAATGGGCAGATGAGGGGGGATGTAATGATGTATGCAGAGCAGTTAACATAACATCTGAAAAAAGAATAGTGGATATGGGAATAGACTCATTACCCAGCATAGAAGTCGCCTCTGCTGTTGATTTGGAGCAAGTTCGAGGAGGTGAGGATGGAGCTTTTCGTCGATTACTAGCCTTCTTTGTAGAGTCCACCGCTGCATCGGATGGGACCTCTCCTTGTATCTGTTCCCCCTTGTTCTATTCTTCAAAGTGTTGTTGCTTCGTCCCCTTCGACTTTTCTGTGGTCACCGTAGAGTGCAGAGAGCAATCCTGTAAAGGTGACCCACTTTGTGGCACCTCCTACAGCGAAATGGGACTCCTTCATAGTCCAAGAGTTGTTTCCGCGAGAAGTGCCTTCTATGGAGAGTGATTTTCTCCTCAAGACTAGCCCTGGTGTCCAAGTGTACCAAGATCCTTGCCACAGTCATGATTCCTATTTTTTCAAAGGACTTGTCATGCTCAAGGTAAGTTCCCAGTGCATCTCCAATGCATTTGAATACCCGAGGGGTCCAAAATTTCATAGGTAATCCAAGTAGTCGGACCCAGATTGGTCTAGCCCCGAGCTGTTCACACTCTGGATCGAAAAGTGGATCCCATCGCTTCAAAAGAATGGGTGCAAGCTCAATATGACAATATCTAGTAAAATCCATTCCATATACTCCTCCCTATGAAAGCGGAGGGCGAACCATCCTCTGGCCAACACCCTTATTACAGGAAGTTCTTTCAGCAGGGTACCCAATATCTCCACTATCCATTGCCGCAGTCTCTCCACCAAATAGTTCCTACCTTGAACACGCCCAACCAGAACTTTCCTCGCCGTATCCATAACATCCACCATTTGAACGTCTTCAACAAAGGTCAGGTTGATATCAGTGTCCACTGCTATAAGACATCGACGCTTTTTCAGCTTATCCGAGCGCTTACCTGTAGCGTACTCTTTCAGCAGGTTCCAGCACGGTTCCGAGGAGCTATGTTGCACCGAGGGTGTGGGTCGAGAGTTAGGAATAGGAGAGCTGAAACAGCCAGAGTGAATCGAGGAATGCGGCTTGATACTGCACGAACCCGAGTGGAAGTAAGATTGTGCAGGTCGCTGGTGGTTAGACGGGCCTGCTTGTGCTAGGGAGATGGAGGGAGGTTGCATAGGCAGGGAGAACTGAGGGGCTGGAGGAGGGGGAAGATGTGGGTTATTAGGCAAGGGGGAGTCGAAAGAGGGTGAAGCATGAAGACAGGAGCTGAGAAGATTCAGAGTGGCCAGAGAGAGGGGAGGGCATTCCAAACCGGGTAGGTCCGCAACGTTGACAGCAGGGTGCTGGTGTTTACTGGAAAAGGGCGGGTGTAGCTTCAACTGTACAACATCTGTCATCTGACCCTCCCTTGGTGCAGATTGGTGCACCCAGATCTCCTTCTCTAGCATGGGGTCCTCCTCGTAATCCACGAGGTCTTCTTCAACCATTTTAATTGCAAGGAGGCAGGCCGTAGAGTTGTAACGGGGTTGTGCCAAAATCAATGGGCAATACCACACTACCGACAAGAGAAACCCACCGACCGGTCCATCTGTAGAGGGTAGAAACCATTAAAAAACCAAACCACGGTCAGAACCGTGTGGAGAAACCTATGACCATATCCGCAAGAAACTTGTTGTTAGCCGAGGACTCGAGATTATAACCTGAAACCCTAGGGGTCCGCCATGGTTAGGGTTCTCAGCTCTTCAAGAACGAAATTCCTGCATTTTATTTTATCTATTATTTACATTTAAATGAGAACCTGGAGAATCATATTTCAGTTAATATTCTAATCTAATATTTTTTCATACACGATTGTGTATTGGAAAGAGTCATTTTACATTACAGATTCGAGAATATAGAGCACTCTGTATGAAGCCAACAGAAGAAAGAAAAATCGTAAAGGAAAATTTTCATCAAATTTTCGGGTCAATTTATGATCAAAGGAAGATGATATTCGAAATTATGAAATCTGGGTTTTGTGTAAAGAAGGATGTAAAAATTTTCGCTGTAGATTAAACTGATTATGCAATGTACTAAAGAAAAATACTTAATATACTTCTACAATCAAACTTGCGGAAGCTTAATTGATTTTTGATCAAGATCAAATAGAACACATATAACAGAGATGAAGATTCAATCACACATGAAACATATAAGAATATTCTGGGGAAAGCCTCAGCTAAAAACCCCAGTATCTATATTATCATAGAAGTGGAAATATCTCAGGATTACACAAAGTTTTAGTTCTTATTACAATCCCTCACTGCTGCTCATAGACAGAATAGACAACACATATGCCTTCTCCTCTGTCTTCCAAGCCTCCTATTTCCTTTCATAGTTTCTCCTGGGTCCTCCAGCTGCCACCTGAGTGATTCTCACCTCACGCACTGCTCTAACCTTTGTAGTATCTACGCAATCCTCAAGGAATGAATTCCTTCTGCATGCAATAGATATTCACATGGGGATATTCTAGCAACTGATAGTGCAATGTCCCTGCCTTTAATCTCAACTAGGTCTTTGTCTGAATTGACATGCATTGGTTATTTATGAGAGAATATTCAGTTATTTGGAGAACACTAGTTGCATGCTTGCATGCATTAACTGACTGAACTCACAATTAGTTCCATAAACTGTTTGGAACTAATTTAATTGGACTTAAATCAGTTAACTGAGCTAACTAATTACAACTCAAATACAACTCATCATTATCTCCTTAATTAAGAGATAACTTCTTCAATCAAAGGGATAACTGTTGCATGACTTCACAAAGACTTCATGTTTGAATTTCACCAACTAATCAACTTAAGATGAATTAATTAATTATTTTTCAAATAGCTAGTGAGACTAAATTTGAATTTGAGTTCTCAATTTTAATTCAAAGACAAATTAAAATTGGAATATATCCTGAAATGCTATCTATAACAATGTTATTTTTAGCATTTCTTGTTGCTGTTTTCAACAAAGGGTCTATTTAGTAACTCGTGAGCAATTTTCCAAAAAGATCCTTGGTTGGGGAGTTAGAAAGGGATCGTTAAACTGTGTTTTTATAGATTGCGTGGTTGGAAAAAAATTTGTTGTTCCTCCTGTAACAACACTATAGTTTTATGTGAGAGCAATGATTTGTTGTTCCTCCTATAACAACATTGTAGTTTGTGTAGAAATTCACAATGTAGATCGACAGATTATGCAATATACTAAATCTAAATACAAGATCTAGTTCGACAACAAACTTTACGGAAGCTTAATAGAATATGATCAATATCAAATAGAACACATACAACTGAGAATGAGAAATCAATCACACATGAACACAGAAGAATAACCTGGGGAAAGCCTCAACCTAAAACCCCAATCTCTATAGTATCATACAAGTGAAAATATGTTCATATTACAAAAAGAATCAACTCACAAGCTATCCCGCTCTCTACAATCCAATTGCTACTCATAGACAGTCAAAGGCTTCTCCAAACCTTCTCCTTTGTCCTCCAAGCCTCCTATTTCCTTGCGCATTTTTCCTTGGGGTCCAGTGTTGCCATCCATCTGAATTGGCCTCTTCACACACTCACTAACCTCTGATCTAACTACACAATCCTAAAGGAGATAATTCCTTCTGCATGGATGAGTTTCCTATATAGGAAAAATCCTCCAACTGATAGTGCATTGTCCCTTCCTCTGATCTCAACTGGGTCTCTGACTGAACTGACATGCATGAGTTATTTATGAGAGAATATTCAATTATCTGGAGAGCAGCAGTTACATGCATGCAAGCATTAACTAACTCAACTCACAATTAATTCAACAAACTATTTGAATTAATCTAACTGGACTTGACTCAGTTAACTGAGCTAACTATTTACAACTCGTCCTTGTCTCTTTAACTGATGGATAAATTCCTCAATCAATGGAGAAACTGTTGCATATCCCCACATAGACTTCGAGTTTGATTTTCTACAACTAATTAACTCATGGTGAATTAATTAATTATTTTACAAATAGCTGCTAAGATCAAATTCGAATTTTACTTCTCTATTTTAGTTCAGGGACTAACTAAAATAGGAATCTAACTCAAAATTCTATTTATAGCAATGCTATTTTTGACACTTCCATTTTTCATTCCTTGTTGCTATGTCGAACACTAGTACCCAAAATTCTATTTATAGCAATGTTATTTTTGGCACTTCTATTTTTAGCATTTCTTGTTGGTATTTTCAACACTCCCTCTCAATAAGAAAGACATTCAACTTGAACCTGATCTTGAACCTTTGGAATGTTCTGCATGCAACACTTCTCCCAAGTGTTATTACTCCAGCAACTCTAGAAACAAAAAAACTCTCAATTGACTTTCCTGTTGGGCTAGAAGCATCCTCTGATGCTGAAGCTCCATCTGCCGCTAAAAAGTGCTCCCTCTCTGACCTCTGAGCTATTGCAACACTCCATGCATCTCGCACCGTTGCACACCTCTCTATGCCATCCTGCATTAGTGCAACATTCCTATGCCTCTCGCATTGTTGCAGTCTACTAGCTCTGCACTGTCATGGGATTCCTACACTGTAGCTCTCTCTGCCGCTCCATCCACATCTATCTCTACCCACTCATCCATTCCTACTACTCCTCATCAGGGCTCCCGTAGCAAGGTCTAATCAAAGAGGTTGGGTACCTCAATGATCCTGCCCATATTCCAGCCTTCTTGGGACTGTCACTCCACATCGCCCCACCTCCGACCTGGAGGTATGGATGCATGTGATCCCTCTACCCACTTGGCTCGAAATTTCCCCCTATTGGAGGTCTCTGCATGAATATATGTTTCTACTCGATCTCCTCCCAGCTTCTCTAGTTGTGGCTTCTCCACAACCTCCTGAAGCTGCTTCACCAATTGTGGCTCCTCCACAATTGTCTGAGACTTCTTCTGGTGCTACATGTTGAGAGGTAATGTACTCTCCCTCTCAGCCACAAATTCCCCATCAGTTTCCTTGATCCTCAAGGCTTTTCATGCATCTTTAACCTTAAAGGCATACAAGTTCTTGACTCGTGAATCGATCTGCTTCACCTGTCTCGTGGTGATGTGTCAAAGGAAAACCTTTCCCTTACTGAAGACTACATCATAGCCTTTGTCTTCCAGCAGTGCAATTGACACCAAATTTTTCTTCAGTCCTGGTACATACTTGACATCGGTCAAGGTAATGCGAGCTCCATTCTCCCTCTGAAAAGCAATTGTGCTTACACTTGAGACACTATACTTTTCATCATTACCCATCGCGATCCACATCTGGAGATCCTTCTCCTCCAAGGTATTGAACAAACTCTTGTCATTGGTCATGTGGAAAGAAGCTCCATTGTCAAGAAACCAACCACATCCCACCATGGATGAAACCATGCATGCAAAGAGGGTGAAATCCAACTCAAAAAATGAGGCCAATGCCTAACCTTCAGATCCTTCTTTGGATCCCATCTTGGATTTCTTCAGTGGACAATTTGTAGCAAAATGGTCCACCTCATGATAATGAAAGTGTCACACTTTCGATTTGTCAAACTTCTTCCCACCATGGGAAGAACTCGATTTGGGATTATAATCCTTCTCCTTCCATTTCTTTGCCTTACTCACTAAGGCACAATTTTCTTCATCCTCCTTGGATGAAGAACCATCTCTGGTGCTTCTCCTTATCTCTTCCTGCATCAGATAAAACCAAAGTCGTTCCCAATCTGGTAGTTTCTCTCTTCCATTTACCGAGTCTTGGTAGCTATGCCAGCTCTTAGGAAGACCGAGGAGAGCAATACTCACCATGTCATCATCAGCTGTCGTGATCCCTACACTTCCAAGCTCATCCCTGTAGGTGGTGAGCTTGTTCAGATATGTAGAGATCGTGTCGCCATTTTCACACTTGATTTTCTGAATCTTTTCTTTCAGTGCCAGCTTCCTTTGATCATTGTTGTTCTGATATATATCTTTCAATGTTTTCCACATAGAAAATGGTGTCTCCTTCCCATGGAGACTTGAGACTATGTGGTATTGAACTCCCTCCAGAAGGATTCTCCTTGCTCTAGCCACACATTTCTTCCATTCCGCCAATTGAGTAGCATCAGTTGGCTTGGGGACTTCTTGATCAATGAAGTCCTTTAGATTGTTATCCTCTAATACTGATTCCATGTGATCCTTCCAGGCTATATAATTCAAGCTACATCAAGGGCATACTTGAGTCTTAAACTGCTGAATGCCATTGGTGAAATTGAGATGTGATAAGAACATGATTTCTATATTTAGGAACCACAAACTTCGAACTTCTCCCTTCTTGTATATTGTTCTTCGCATTGATCACCTTTGCTCTGATACCATGTAGAAATTCCCACTATAGATCAACAAATTATGCAATAAACTAAAGCAAAATACAAGATCTACTTCTACAACAAACTTTGCGAAAGCTTAATCGAATATGAGAAAGATCAAATAGAACACATATAATTGAAAATGAGAAATCAATCGCACATGAACACAGAAGAATAACCCAGGGAAATCCTCAGCCTAAAACCCCAATCTATGTATTATCATACAAGTGGAAATATGTTCAGATTACAAAAAGAATCAGCTCACAAGCTATCCTGCTCTCTCTGCAATCAAAATGCTGCTCTTAGACAATTAAAGGCTTCTCCAAACCTTCTCCTCTGCCCTCCAAGCCTCCTATTTCCTTTCGCATTTTTCCTTGGGGTCCAGTGCTGCTACCTATGTGAATTGTCCTCTTTACACACTCATTAACCTCTAATCTAAATGCACAATACTGAAGGAGATAACTCCTTCTGCATGGATGAGTTTCCTATATAGGAAAAACCCTCCAACTGATAGTACACTATCCCTTCCTATGATCTCAACTGGGTATCTGACTGAACTGACATGCATGAGTTATTTATGTGAGAATATTTAGTTATCTCGAGAGCAGCAGTTACATGCATGCAAGCATTAACGAAATAAACTCACAATTAATTCAACAAATTGTTTGAATTAATCCAACTGGAATTTACTCAGTTAACTAAGCTAACTAATTACAACTCAATATTACAACTCATCCTTATCTCTTTAACTGATGGATAAATTCCTCAATTAATGGAGAAACTATTGCATGCCCCCACATAGACTTCATGTTTGATTTTCTACAACTAATTAACTCATGGTGAATTAATTAATTACTTTACAAACAACTGCTAAGATCAAATTCAAATTTTACTCCTTTATTTTAGTTCAGGGACTAACTAAAATAGGAATCTAACCCGAAATTCTATTTATAGCAATGCTATTTTTAGCACTTCCATTTTTCATTCTTTGTTGCTATGTCCAACATTGGTACCCAAACTTCTATTTTTAGCATTTTTTATTGCTATTTTCAACAATTTGCTGTGAGAGCAATGATTTTTTGTTCCTCCTGTAACAACACTGTAGTTTTCTGTGAGAGCAATGATTTGTTGTTCCTCTTGTAACAATACTGTAGTTCATTGTGAGAGAAATGATTTGTTGTTCCTCTTGTAACAACACCGTAGTTTACTAAGAGAGAAATGATTGTTGTTCCTTTTCTAACAACACTCTAAGCTACTGAGATAAAAACCATCAATTTGTGGGCCATTAATTTGTGGTATCAGAGCCTTAACATTGTTTGTCTCTATAATATAGAGAGATGAATATGCAAGCAGGAAGGAAACGAGGTCGAGGAGGTAGATCCATGGGTAATGTAGAACTTTAGGAAGAGATAAGGATACTGCAAATTCGGTTAGAAGCCATGGAAGTAGGGAGACAACAAAATCCTAAAGTTGGAGATGTTAGTGAGGCCAAATAAGAACTTGAAGAAGAAGGAGCAATACTTGTTGAAGAAGCTGCTAAGATTAAGTTGTTGAGAGCAATATTGGGCTCAAGTTCATGGCCAAAGCCTGAAATCTCTATTTATGATGGTAGTTTGAAAGATGAGAATCTACTAGATTAGATCAGTGAGATGGACAAGTATTTTGAGTATGAGGAAATTGACAAGGATAAGAGAGTCAAGTTTTTTGTGACAAGGTTGAAAGACCATGTTGCACTATGGTGGGACAATGTACAGGCTGAAAGAAGGAAGAAGGACAAACCATTGATCAAGAGCTGGGATAAAATGGTGCAATAGATGAAGATTAAGTTCTTGCCAAAGGATTATCAGCTAACTCTTTACAAACAGATGCAAAATCTTAAACAAAAGATAATGACAGTGAGAGAATACACCGAAGAGTTTTACAAGGTGAATTTGAGAGCAGGTTATGTAGAATATACCCCAGAAAAGACAACAAGGTATATCGATGGTTTGAGGCTAGATATTCAAGATGAAATCAACATAATTTCTCCAAGGACAATAGAGGAAGCATACCAGTGTGCTTTGAAGGCAGAAGAAAAGATAGCTAGGAAGCAAAGATCTAGTAGAGGACGTGGTTTTCGAAAGGGAAAGGATAGAAAAATGGAAAAAGAAAGTTTCTTGTGCAAAATAATGGTAAAGGAAACTCAAATCAACAAAGGGCATTCAGAGCAAGAAGGTGGAAGTAGAGGAGAAAGACCTTACCAGAGAGGTAGATTTAGAGGAAGATGCAGAGAGACTGTCTACTGATGTTATATATGTAAAACATTGTGTCACCAATCTTTTGAAAATCCTGAGAATGAAAATACGGGACAACGAGGTGCATACATAAATCAAACCGAAGTAGTAGAGGCACAAGTACTTGAGGTAGAGAATGTGCCAGAGATTGGAGAGGTATTGATTATGCACAAAGTCTTGTTAAAACCAGCAAAGGAGAGTGTTGATCCAGTCCAAAGGAAATCCTTACTCAAGATAATGTGTAAGGAAAAAGGAAAATGCTGCAATTTGGTGATTGACATAAAAAATACAGACAATCTAGTTTCCCAAGAAATGGTGGAAAAATTGGGATTGAAAAAGATTAAGCACCCCACACCTTATAAGGTATTGTGGTTGCAAAAAGGACACCAATTGTTGGTGCATGAACAAAGTGAATTTGAGTTTCAGATAACAAGGTGCTCTGTGACGTAATGCCAATGGATGCTTGTCACATTCTTTTGGGTCGCCCATGGCAGTTTGATAGGAAGGTGACACATGATGGAGAGAGAAATTGTTATAAGTTTGAAAAGGATGGCATAAAGAACACTTTTGTTCCATTGAAAGATGAAGGTACAACTGAAACAAGAAGCCCAAAAGCACTGTTACTTAGTGCAAAGGAATTTCTACAATAGATGGAAGAAGAAGAGGTAAGCTATGCAGTGATTTTCTAGCCAAAGGTAGTACTTTTGCACACTGAAACTATAGATTTACCTATTGAAGTTCAAGAGTTGTTGCATGATTTTCATGATATTGTAGTTGATGAATTGCCAAGTGAATTGGCACCCAAAAGAAGCATCAGTAATCACATAGACTTGATACCTGGAGTGAGTCTTCCAAACAAGGCTGCATATCGAATGATACACAAAGAGAATGAGGAAGTGAGGAAGCAAGTCCAAGAATTGTTGGAGAGAAGACTAATAAGAGAAATTTTGAGTCCATGTGCCATACCTACAATATTAAGTCCAAAGAAGGCTGGAGAATGGAGAATGTGCACTGACTCTAGATAAATCAACAAGATCATCATTCATTACAGGTTTCCATTGCCATTGATGGATGATATGATGGATTGCTTGGGTGGAGAAATTTACTTCTCAAAGATTGAGCTGAAAAGTGGTTATCATCAAATTCAGATAAGAGAAGGAGACAAGTGGAAGACAACTTTCAAGACTAATGAAGGCTTGTATGAATGGATGTCATGCCATTTAGCTTGTCAAATGCACCCAATACTTTTATACGCCTAATGAATGAAGTCTTGAAGGAGTTCATTGGTAAGTTTTTCATTGTTTACTTGGATGACATTTTAATTTTCAATCAAACTAAAGAAGAGTACTTAAGACATTTGAAGTATGTTTTAGAGATATTGCAGCAAGGGAAACTATTGATTAACATGAAGAAGTGTTCTTTTATGAAGAGTGAGCTTGTATACTTGGGTTTTTTCATTTCTAAGGATGGCTTGAAAATGGATCTGGAAAAGATAGAGGAAATTGTAAGGTGGCCCTCACCTAAGAATATTTTTGAGGTGAGAAGTTTTCATGGCTTAGCCAAATTCTACAAAAAAATTATTAGGAATTTTAGTGGCATTTTTGCACCTATCATTGACACCATTAAGAAGAATAGGCAACCATTTTATTGGACAACAACAGCAGAAAAAATTTCAACTATTGAAGAAGAAGATCACTGAGAAGCCAATGTTGAAGTTTCCAGACTTCAATTAGCCCTTTCAAGTGAGATGTGATGCTAGTGGGACAACCATTGGAGTTGTACTGAGCCAAGAAGTTAAGCCCAATGCATATTTCAGTGAGAAGTTAAATGAGTCAAAACATAAATACTCTTCCTATGAAAAATAATTTTATGCAATGGTTCATGCTTTGAAGCATTGGAGGCATTACTTGATGCCTAACAAGTTTTTTTATACACGGATAATTCTCCATTATAATACATTATGTAGAAACATAAGTTAAATCATAAACATGCAAAGTGGGTGGAGTTCCTTCAAAATTTCACTTTTGTTTTGAAGCACATTAGTGCGAAGGAAAATAAGGTTGCCGATGCCTTGAGTAGGAGATGCTTAATCATGTAGGAAAGTCAAATACAAATTTTAGGCTTTTGATTATTTGAAGGACTTATATGACATTGATGTTGATTTTAAACAAGATTTTGCAGCGTGTAAAAATCTAGTCAATAGGGACAACAGTCCATGGAAAGAGTTTATGTTACAAGATCGGCTATTGTTCAAGAACAATTAGCTATGTATTCCCAATTTCTCAATGAGGGAAAAATTGGTCCAAGAAAAGCATAATTGCGGGTTGGCTAGACACTTTGGTGTTGAGAAAAAACTTGGGTAGCTGAGTCACTTATATTTTTGGCCTAAGATGAAGGAGGATGTACAAAGTTAAGTGAGTAAGTGCAGGGTACGTCAACATGTGAAAATGTAGAAGATAGGACCTTGTAAGATCCTCCAAAAGTTTTTACGAATTCTTATGAGCTGGAGTTACCTCCAGGAATTGGCATTTCACCAATTTTAATGTAGCAGATTTGTATCCCTACACAATTGGTGATGCAAATCAAGCTTCTGGAAATCTTGACCAGGATGAAGGAAAGGAACAACAGTGGCTGAAGAAAATGCCCCATGGGAAAGAGTTTAGAGATTGAACATATTTTGGATACACGTGTTGCCAAGAAGACAAGAAGAAAAGAATACTTGGAATATCTTATGAAGTGGAAAGATTGTCTAATGGAGGATTCTACTTGGATGGATGAAGCAACACTACAGAAAGCAGATCATTCTATAGAAGATATTATGAGCAAGATCTCATAAAATTTTCTTTCTTTGGGAGTCTGATGTAGGTGCATTAGGCTGAGCACATAAAAATGATAAGTTATTAAAGCCAGACAAAGAGCCTATAAATGTGATGGATTGATCACATGTCAAGGCTAGAACATTTAAAGTTTATTTGTGAAAAGTTTTTAATACTTAGTTAAGATTATTTAGGAATATCTAGTTAAAAGAAAAGATTGTATAGCTAGTAGGTAGTTAGGGCTAAGGGAAATTAGTTCACATCCATGAACTCATTTCTTGTACAATGGTTTTTAGTTTTTGGAGGAGAGGGAGGAACATTTTTTTTGGGTGCTGGAAGTTTTGGTGTGAAATTGAAGTTAATTAAACAACATTTCTTAGACCAGTGGATTTTTGTATCAAAAAATTGAATTTGTAAGTTTGTGTGTGACAGTTATTTTCATATGTGTTTGTGAACTTTGTGAACAATAATATTAATGTCTAGAGATTGAAATTGATTTGGTCTTTAAAATTGTTATGTTGAATGAGGAATTCTTGCACTATATTTTCTCTGTTGTTTACATTTAAATGAGAATCTAGAGAACCATATTTCAGTTAATCTTCTAATCTAGTACTTTTGCATCCAATATTTTTTATTGGAAAGAGTCATTTTACATTACAGATTCGAGAATACAAAGCACTCTGTATCAAGCCAACATAAGAAATAAAATTCGTAAAGGAAAACCATCATCAAATTTGTGGGTCAATTTATGATCAAAGGAAGACGAAATTTGAAATTCTCGCATCTGTGTTTTGTATAGATCAGGGTCTATTTGGTAACATGTGAGCAATTTTTCAAAAATATCCTTGGTTGGGGAGTTATGAAGGGATCTTTAAATTGTCTTTTTAAAAACCACGTGGTTGGAAAAAAACTTGTTGTTCCTCCTATAAATGTGATGGATTGATCACATGTCAAGGCTAGAAAATTTAAAATTTATTTGTGAAAAGTTTTTAATACTTAGTTAAGATTATTTAGGAATATCTAGTTAAAAGAAATGATTGTATAGCTAGTAAGTAGTTAGGGCTAAGGGAAATTAGTTCACATCCATGAACTCATTTCTTGTACAATGGTTTTTAGTTTTTGGAGGAGAGGGAGGAACATTTTTTTTGGGTGCTGGAAGTTTTGGTGTGAAATTGAAGTTAATTAAACAACATTTCTTAGACCAGTGGATTTTTGTATCAGAAAATTGAATTTGTAAGTTTGTGTGTGACAGTTATTTTCATATGTGTTTGTGAACTTTGTGAACCATAATATTAATGTCTAGAGATTGAAATTGATTTGGTCTTTAAATTGTTATGTTGAATGAGGAATTCTTGCACTGTATTTTCTCTGTTGTTTACATTTAAATGAGAATCTGGAGAATCATATTTCAGTTAATCTTCTAATCTAGTACTTTTGCATCCAAGATTTTTTATTGGAAAGAGTCATTTTACATTACAGATTCGAGAATACAAAGCACTCTGTATCAAGCCAACAGAAGAAAGAAAATGCGTAAAGGAAAACCATCATCAAATTTGTGGGTCAATTTATGATCAAAGGAAGACGAAATTTGAAATTCTCGCATCTGTGTTTTGTGTAGATCAGGGTCTATTTGGTAACATGTGAGCAATTTTTCAAAAATATCCTTGGTTGGGGAGTTATGAAGGGATCTTTAAATTGTCTTTTTACAAACCGCGTGGTTGGAAAAAAACTTGTTGTTCCTCCTATAAATGTGATGGATTGATCACATGTCAAGGCTAGAACATTTAAAGTTTATTTGTGAAATTTTTTTAATACTTAGTTAAGATTATTTAGGAATATCTAGTTAAAAGAAATGATTGTATAGCTAGTAGGCAGTTAGGGCTAAGGGAAATTAGTTCACATCCATGAACTCCTTTCTTGTACAATGGTTTTTAGTTTTTGGAGGAGAGGGAGGAACATTTTTTTTGGGTGCTGGAAGTTTTGGTGTGAAAGTGAAGTTAATTAAACAACATTTCTTAGACCAGTGGATTTTTGTATCAAAAAATTGAATTTGTAAGTCTGTGTGTGACAGTTATTTTCATATGTGTTTGTGAACTTTGTGAACCATAATATTAATGTCTAGAGATTGAAATTGATTTGGTATTTAAATTGTTATGTTGAATGAGGAATTCTTGCACTGTATTTTCTCTGTTGTTTACATTTAAATGAGAATCTGGAGAATCATATTTCAGTTAATCTTCTAATCTAGTACTTTTGCATCCAAGATTTTTTATTGGAAAGAGTCATTTTACATTACAGATTCGAGAATACAAAGCACTCTGTATCAAGCCAACAGAAGAAAGAAAATTCGTAAAGGAAAACCATCATCAAATTTGTGGGTCAATTTATGATCAAAGGAAGACGAAATTTGAAATTCTCGCATCTGTGTTTTGTGTATATCAGGGTCTATTTGGTAACATGTGAGCAATTTTTCAAAAATATCCTTGGTTGGGGAGTTATGAAGGGATATTTAAATTGTCATTTTACAAACCACGTGGTTGGAAAAAATCTTGTTGTTCCTCCTATAAATGTGATGGATTGATCACATGTCAAGGCTAGAACATTTAAAGTTTATTTGTGAAAAGTTTTTAATACTTAGTTAAGATTATTTAGGAATATCTAGTTAAAAGAAATGATTGTATAGCTAGTAGGTAGTTAGGGCTAATGGAAATTAGTTCACATCCATGAACTCATTTCTTGTACAATGGTTTTTAGTTTTTGGAGGAGAGGGAGGAACATCTTTTTTGGGTGCTAGAAGTTTTGGTGTGAAATTGAAGTTAATTAAACAACATTTCTTAGACCAGTGGATTTTTGTATCAGAAAATTGAATTTGTAAGTCTGTGTGTGACAGTTATTTCATATGTGTTTGTGAACTTTGTTTACCATAATATTAATGCTAGAGATTAAAATTGATTTGGTCTTTAAATTGTTATGTTGAATGAGGAATTCTTGCACTGTATTTTCTCTGTTGTTTACATTTAAATGAGAATCTGGAGAATCATATTTCAGTTAATCTTCTAATCTAGTACTTTTGCATCCAAGATTTTTTATTGGAAAGAGTCATTTTACATTACAGATTCGAGAATACAAAGCACTCTGTATCAAGCCAACAGAAGAAAGAAAATTCGTAAAGGAAAACCATCATCAAATTTGTGGGTCAATTTATGATCAAAGGAAGACGAAATTTGAAATTCTCGCATCTGGGTTTTGTGTAGATCAGGGTCTATTTGGTAACATGTGAGCAATTTTTCAAAAATATCCTTGGTTGGGGAGTTACTAAGGGATCTTTAAACTGTCTTTTTACAAACCGCGTGGTTGGAAAAAAACTTGCTGTTCCTCCTATAACAACACTGTAGTTTATTGTGAGAGCAATGATTTATTGTTCATCCTGTAACAACATTGTAGTTCACTGTGAGAGAAATGATTTGTTGTTCCTCCTATAACAGTACTGTAGTTTTTTGTGAGAGAAATGATTTGTTGTTCCTCCTGTAACAACACAATAGTTCGTTGTGAGAGCAATGGTTTTTTGTTCCCACTGTAACAAAACTATAGTTTGGTGAGAGGGAAATGATTGTCATTCCTCCTGTAACATCATTATAAGCTGTTGAGATAACAACCATCAATTTGTGTTTGTCTTATGTTGAGATTTTAACAAATTTTTATATTATAGAGTTATAAGTAATTAGGATCTTAAACCATAAAGTGGATAGCATTCATGAGGTAAAATGAAGCCAAAAGAGAAGTTTCTACCCTTTGTAAATTTTATTATTTCATAAGAACATCTTAACAATTTTCTAATAAAAGAAATGCCTGAAAAACAAACTAAAAGTTCAGAGACTCCCCAACTTAGCTGATTTGGTGAACATCATAAATTCTCATCCAAAAATCAAAAGCAAACAACAAGGAGAATGAGTTCCAAATTTGAGCTGGTAGGGGTGTGAAAACAACATGGAGACCTACAAAATAGAGTTTAAAATTAGCAAAATTAAAAACAAAGTTCAAACAAAAATGTAAAGAAATAGAAAAAGGATGAAAATGGACATATGAGGCTTACCATTTGATGAATTTCCTTGTATGTGAAATATGTCAATTTACTCCAACAAAAAATAACCTCTTCTTTTAATTGGAATTAAAATTATGAATAAATTGTACTCTTTGAAGTATTCATTGGCCCAAAATCATAACTTATTAAATCTAAACTAAAGTGAACAATAAAGATAAGATACCATGTTTCATGTTCAAGGAGTCAGAAATAAATAAAATTCATCAAAAATGAAAATGAAGATGTGCTTATTTATGAATTGCAACGGTAATTGTTATCTTTGTTTCATCAAATTCATGTCAAATCCAAGGTTTACATAAAATATCAAAAATCAAGACTAAGTCCCAACCTATGTAACATTTATGTGTATATGGAGAGGACTTAAATTTTGTATGATAAGTATGGAGTTATATATTAAAAATTAAAATATAAATTGAATTCAAACATAATAGAATTCAAACATGAATTGACCATAACCCATTACCTTTGCGTGTTCTAAGTTTCTTTACCAATTGTTTGCATTACCATAGTGGCTGCTCAAGAGTTCCTTGAAAATAAAATGAGGATGCACACTAAAAGATGACCGGGATGATGAGATGAGCATTAAATAGTGAGAAAAATACAAAAATGTAAGTGAGCCACAAGTGATGAACTCTTCATTAGCCAGGAATATTGTCGTGTAGAGTAAAAAGGCCCAATAATGCATGTGAGGATGTATGTCCAATGAAGTCATAGTGATAAGATTCACATATACCATGAAGAATGGATATCCCAAAAATCACATAGTTATCTAGAGAAATAAATCCTTGGGTTTGATGAACTTATTATTAATAATACATCCAAGCTCTTGAATACCACGAAAACATGGAAGTCATGATTGAATAAAACATGAAGATATAGAGAGGCAATCAAAGAGAGGACTCCATGTGGTTATCACAAATAGGATGGATTATCAAATGATGAATGGGTCGAACAGAGGCCTATGAGATTACATTAATTCGATATCCCAAAATTTCAGGGAATTGAGAGAGCTCAGTATAGAGGGAAATGGAAAATTCTGGAAGAAATCTTGTAATGTGTTTAAAATAAGTTTCCAAAAAAGAGATTTTGAGATCAATAAATACAAGTGATGAGGAACAAAATCTCATATCAGAAATTTCAGAAATCAATTTTTAATCTAAATCATCTTACAAGACTCTGATATCATGAGGTTCAAGAGAAGACAATGAAGTGGGGGGAATTTTCATAATAAACCATTTTATTATGAAAACATGCAAAATGAGCACGACAATAGAGAAAAAGGCCACATGGGCCTCGGGCTAAAAATATTGGAACATACTTTAAAATGCTCCCGATATAATATAGACGTAAGAGTTTAATAAGCCTAAACGTCTGAAATCTCGAGGAAAGTAATCTCGGAAGAATTATTTTTAAAAAATGAGAGGAGAAGATAAAGTTTGAAATTCCAAGATTTGCAAGTAAAAAGCTTTGACTCATCTTGGGAGAAAGAAATGTGACGAAAGTGGATATAAGCTGATGAGTGTAGTGCAAAGGCTTAGCTCAACCCAACAAATGTAAGATTTAGAATGGGAAGAGGTGGATAGGAGCACTTTACAACTTGTTGTTGTTTTCCTTTTCTTGTAGGCTCTTTGATTAATTTTTGAAATGTAGGAAGCTACATTATCATGACAAATTAGAATGAGAAAATTCAACTGTTTCATTTCATCAATGAGAAAGAAAAATATGATGGTGACTCATCTCACAATTCTTGGAAAGGAAAGGAAATGTAGAGAAAAACATTACTCATTCTGATGAAAATGAATACTTCCCTGAACATGTTTGTAACTTTAAATATGCTAACTGCTTTCTTATTTGTAACACTAATTAAATTTTCTAGAAAACAAAAATAAGAAGTAAATTATCAAAAAGAGAAAATTATCAATAGATGAAGATGAACATGTCCATGCATACCTAGAAGACTCTGATTGTAAGTTTACCATATAGATCTCGACATTCTCCCATGTACTATCTTCGATTTTTGATATTTTTCAAGATTATCTACTTATTTAATTTAATTAACTACTAAGTAATAAGCTATTGATTTATATCCACTTTGTATTGAGGAACAAAAGTGAAAAATGAGATCATTTAACAATGCTTGAGAAATTACTATTACGAAAGTGCCTAGTTGTAATGGAGCAAGATAAACAAGTGCACCATAAACATAAATATGGTCTTCAAATATTAGATGGTAAATATGCTCTAAGCCATTCTTTACCAAAAATCAAGTGAATATTAAGGTAAATGTTTGGGCTTCATTACCTGCTTATTGAAAAAGCCGCAATATTGAAATAAATACAAACAGGAAATGAAACTAAATCTAAACTAATCTATTTATAATTATAATTTAAAGAGCAGACCAAAATTAAGTGAAATTATACTTCCATTATAACCATTCTCTCAGTTTTATTTCTGCACAAATGAAAATACTAAAAATTAAAAACAAAAATAAAATTGCAGCGAGATTACCAAAAGAAAATTTTAGTGTACTACGTACATTCAACAAAATAAATTTATTCATAAAACTCTTACCTTGAAATTATTCCAAACATCTACCTATGGGATCATAAAAATTAGGATGTATTTTTGTGAATGATTGGAAGAAGTTCAAAGGAAGAGGAAATATTAGGCCAGACTTGAATGACATATTTTTAAATATTGAAGTCTACTGAAAACTGGAAAACAAATTATGTACAAAAGAAAGGTCAAAAATCTTCTTGAAAATTGGAGCTCCCAAAAAATTTTCAAATAAACCAATAAAGTATGGATGGAAATTGCATAGAAAGTTCAAAATATTTCTAGAAAAATTACATTGTTGGCCAAAGTGTAATGATGCACTCTCAAGTGCCAGAAGTTGTGAAAAACTCAATTGAAAATAATACATGAATTGGTCAAACATAAACTAATAAGATTTCAAAATAAGAAGTAGTTGATGTTCATGCTTAGCTCTGGAGTTGATTTTAATATAATCTCATTATTGCACTTGATGCTTGCTGAGAGTCATCATGTTCAAAGTGTCAGCGTATTGTGTTCAAAAATCTAAAAATAAAATTTGAAAGAAAACAAATTCAAACTGAAGAAAATGCGAAAAAGGCTAATTATAATTTACATTACTGTTACAAACAATGCTACAACACAACTAGGATTCATTTGCAAAAAAAATCTTCCCGAAACTATCAACACAAATTATGAAATTAAAATCATTGTTTTCATTCACTTGTAGAGATGAGAAAATTTCAAGCTTATGATTCAAAAAGCTTATTTCATCATTGTAGGAATCAAAGATTGGGATAGGTTCTTGAACGCGGAAATCACTATGATGATTTAATGTTTGAAAATGAGAATGAACTGAAATAATTTCTTGATTAATGTTCTTTTCATCTTCAAAAATAGATTCACTTAAGGAATTGGGAATATGGGAGTCAGTGAAAACCAATTTTGAAGAGAAAAGAGGTTAAGCATTTTCAGTTTTCAATTCATCATCATAAATAATTTCATTATGTTCTTTTCCTCTAAATACCAGATTAAGAGAATTTATAGGATAATTAAAATAAAAAATGCCAGACAGAAAATTAAATGCCAGATTAAGAGAATTTATAGGATAATTAAAATAAAAAATGCCAGACAGAAAATTAAATGCCAGATTAAGAGAATTTTTAGGATAATTGAAAAGATTGTTGGTTGAATTTTCTCTAACAATATTAGAAGTAGAAAATAATTCATTATTAATGACAACTCCTTCGTTTTCTAAAATTACATTTGCATTTAGAGGCATTGTTCATTGATTATCAATTAAATTATTGTTACTAAAAATATCAAAATATCAAGATAGAGACAAAAATATGAGGTTGAAGACATATACCTAAAATTTTCTCTATGTACATAAGATTGCTCACTTTTCAAAATAGACTCTTCCACATTTGTGCCATTGCAGAATTCAGATATTCGATCAATGCCTTCACAAAAATATGATTTACCATATTTTTAATTGATCTGCAAATTGTTGTTAGGTTGCTTCATAACTTGAAATTTATCAGTAGCGAAAGAATATTGTAAATTAATTGCAACAATTTGTATATTGCTACCATTCTCTAACTGATTTGTTTTCCTTTGAATTAATTAGTGTTGAATTAATTGTTGTCGATTGCTACTAATGTATTCTACATCTTTTTGATTTTCCATTTCATTAGATATATTAACATTATTTAAATTTGAAGCAGTTATAAGATCAACATCATTTATTTGAGCCGCACCAAATTTTGTTTGTTGATTAGAAGTATGTATGATTTCAATTTGTGGAGGATCAACATTGTCATTTTGAGCAATTAGCTCTTTATCGACAATGGATGTGCTTTCTAGTTCTTCATAATTATCATAGGACAGAGACACTAAATGTATGAACAATCCTATTAGTTGAAATTTGGGCGGTAAATCTCTTGAATAAAATTGCATTATTATTAATTTAAATATTATGAAAAATTCATCCAAAGACTCACTTTCCATCCTATGCAATTCTTCCAATTAATCACAAACCTTTTTGTAGTCATATTCTTAAAAAGTGTGAAGGAAAATCTTCAAAAATTCAGCCCAACAATGTATAGAGGAAACTGGTAGTGACAGGCACTAGTCTTTAGCTTGACCTGTCAGCATAAGATTGAATATCCTACAAATAACACCTAAACAACTCTAGGGTGATATTTTAAGTGGAGTCATAGTAATAAGATACACTCTTAAAACATAAAATCTTCAAAGAAATAATTTACTTGGCCCTCTTTCTAGTGCCAAAAATGTTGATGCGAAAAAATGACCGCATCAACATGTGAAAGAGACCACTTAGTCAGAGCCCCAACTAAACTATTATATGTTTGATGTAGTGGTTCCGACTAGTTCAATTGGGTCCAGTTAACCTCTATCTCTTTTTACTAGCTTATAATTTGTCTATTACTTACCAATAGAAAGAGAGAAATCAGATCTTCTCTCTTGCAGAGCTCTTGCAGGAAAGTGATCCTTAAGCTAACTCTAAGACTCATCCAAGCTGAAACTAAGGTTTGCCCCTATGTGAGGGGACTTCTAGAATGCATATTTACTCTAATTTGCAAGAAAAAAAAAACTTATATCAAATTGAGAAAATGATAACCCTCTCTCAATTCAAGAAAATATGAACTAACTAACCATGGAAAAGGATTGTTTGTATGATGATTGAATTCATAAAATAAGATTAAATTGCAATATGCAAAATAGTTTGCATTTTGAAATTTATTAGATTGTTTTATGAAAATAGAATTTACTTAAATAAATAGTTATCAAAGAAAATTACAAATACATGTCGAAATCTAATAAAAAAAACTGAATTTATTATATGTTTTTCATTAATTAAATAAGTAGATCATTTAATTAATGAAAGATAAACAAAATGGAAATGTATTTAAAAAATAAATAGTTGTCTTAGCACATTCCTATTTCAATGAATTCATATTAATTGTAATTGTGTTCTGCTCCTCGGAGATAAATCTTCTAGAACTTCAATAGCATAAAATAATTGATGCGACAATAGTTCTCAACATCAAAATGCAATATACTATTTAAAACATTAATTAAAATTAATTGTAGAAACTATGGTAACAACGTTATTAATTTACATCCCATACAATAGTGCACATGAAATGAAAAATAATTAAATTCATGCTAGAAATTCTTTATAAATTTTGTAGTTCATGAGAAGCTTCATCTCCTTAAAGAAATTACTTATAGTAGTGTAAAATACTTTTCTCTTTCAGAACTCAGAATGCTTTGTCTTTCCATAATTCAACTCACAATACACTACAAAAGTGAAAATGCATAGTAAGAAAAATCATAGCATTTTTCCTTAACACCTAAGATCTGAAGTATTCCCCTCACATACAACTATAATCTTCTATATAAAATTTCTCAAGACTGATATTTAATAATTAAAAGAATCTCCAACAATGAAGAACTGTTGAGAGTAGTTTTCCAAATGCTAAATTAGAGCTACAAACTCTATGTGTTTCTCTTTGCTGGTATATTTCCATTGCTCCAAAATGTCTCAGACCTGAACTTCGCCAACTAATCTCCTATTACAAACCAATCAAAACTAAAAATAAAAATAAAAAATTGCAAATTAGAAAAAAAAAAAAAAAAAAAAAAAAAAAAAAAAAAAAAAAAAAAAAAAAAAAACAAAACAAAACAAAACAAACTCTCATGAAATAAAAATAAATAAAATCCAAATAAATTCCATGCTACCATTGCTTCAAATAGATTTGATTAGCCTTTGAGTATTATTGGGGAATGAATTATTGACAATTTTTTTCTCAAGGCAATCAAATTTGCCCAAATCAAAGTTAGGATGGATTTTTGGGCCATTAACTAATTATATTTTCTATACTTATCATTGCCATATTATTCTTCACAGTTTTAGCTTTCAAACAAGATATTGTGAGCTTCATATTAGAGAAATAATGATTTCATAGGTTTATTAACAAGGGAGTTGTGAAAAGAGGAGTTCCCAAAATGGGGAGGGCCTTAAATCACGAAGGCCCGATATGGGGAGTAGTGAGGTGTGGAAAGAGGGAAGTGAGAGGGAGAAGAGTGCCATGTGGAGTGGGATTCTCTCTCTATCATGTAAACTATAATCACCGTTAATTTTTTATTACAAAGTTACAATTATTTTTATAATATTTTTGGGATTTTGGATTTTCGTAATTTTTGAAATTGTGATTTGAAATAGATTTCTAAGATTGGGGTCTTGATATTTTCAGAAATATATATATATATATATATATATATATATATATATATATATATATATATATATATATATATATATATATATATATATATATATATATATATATATATATATATATATATTAGTTCTTAGTTGCGTTGGTTCTATAGAACAATTAGTAAAAATAATAAAAAATAATATTTGCAATTAATTTACAAAATTAAAATAATATACATTTTGTAAACTATGTGTTCAAATGATATGAAATGAGAATTGATGGAAATCTGGTGAAAAATCAAATTCAATGAAACAATTAGAAAGGAAATCTGAAGAAAATGAAAATCTCGCAAAAACGTCTCACACTTAACCAAAAAAGAGATATAACCAAAATTTATTTAAAGGGTCCCCATTATTATTATAAAGGTAATAAGTTAAAATGTGGGGGGTTGTGATTTCACCACAACACCACCACAGACCATATAAGAACATTAATCATAATCATTTGATAGTAGCAACATAAATGTCATAATTACAACAACATGAACATTCTCATAGTCAAGAAGCTATGTAAGATAAGGCAGTGTAGCATCAATCTCTCCAATATCATCATCATGTGACCAAACATGCGATGCTTCCAAGAATCACCAAACAACCATAGTAGGAGCATAATATTGTGCAATAAATCTCTGTCAATAACACATCTTCTTGACCTCATGTTATCCAAGTCAACATTCTCTCTCCATATATAGAAAGAGCCATAATCCACAAGCAACAATATCAATATTCTGAGCCACAGCGCCATAGGTAGCATATGCATCAACAACATGTGAGAAAACAAAGAGTACCTCCAGTATCATAAGCCATCAACCAACATCAATAGTGGCCATAACATACATATCTTCCTTATCAAAATAATACAGAGAATAAGACATCATCAATGGCTTCACCAAAATGCGATTCATAAATTCTCCACATTAAATCTAGACATCATTGATAATCCATGACATAAGGATAGCAACATATATATCAATGAAAGATGCCAACAAACAATAAGTAAATCATGAACTCATCATCATCAACCAATGTCAGATAAGTAGGGCCTAAAACGAGTCCAAAAGGCCAACAGTGAACAATTGGAAATATAGAAGATGCTCCCCCTAAACTCGTTCCAACTCTACACCATCAATTATGACCACATTATGTCCTTCTCACCACCAATAATTACATCAAGGAACCACATCAACAATTCATCATGAACCAACATCATTCCTAAGAAACATATGGGCATCATTAACAGTCTGCAATAATCAACATCAAAACCGAAATGCCAACAATAAACTGATGGAAGCATATAAGAAGCTCCCCCTGAATACATGCCACCCCAATTTCATCACAGAGAATCATATACGACTTTCTATATCAAAAAGCACATATACACGTGACTATTCTTCATAAGAAACACGTACATAATGTAAAATGTTATTTTTTCATAACCACAACCCCCCTTAAATAAGGTATGTGTGTTCCTGTTCATTATTACTTCATTAGGTATGCTGTCAGTAATATAAAAATCACCAAAAATAATTTCAAAACAACATAGGGAATCATCATGAAGATGTACATGCATAGCTCCCCTTAAGATCATACACCATTGATCCTGTGGACATGATAATCATCACATGTTCTCCATGAGGCTACATACTTATCATTTACTTATGCATTCTTTGTTAGAACAATGCATGAAGAAAAATAGTCTGTAGTGGGGACCATATTCTTTTACTCTAAATCTAAAGAAGAGGAAATGTACCTCCTTCTTTTTCTTGAATTCCTATTTACTAGCACATATAATTTGTTTTCATTTCTGAATCCTCTTTCTATAACATTTCCAGTGTATTCTTCTATAACTTTGCATTTAGTTGATGTAAACAAAATTATATGTCCTTTATCAACTATTTGTCCTACAATTAGAATATTCTGCTTTAGCCCTTGAATTAACAATACATCAATTTCTTTTGTCTACTTATCAAGATTGACTCTACCTTTTCCTAGAACCTTTGATGGAGAACTGTTTCCAAGAATAATTTTACCATCTTTATTTTTCTTAAGAGATTGAAACATGTTTTTATATCCAAACATCCGATGCGAACATCTATTTCCTATGTACCATTCATCTTCATCTTCCAATGAACATAGAGAAAGGCCACAATTAACTTGTTCTTCTTCCTTTTGCTCAATATGAGAAGTGTTCCTAGATCCATATTTCTTAGTTCTTTTGGTAACAATATTATTGTCTGGTTGTTTGCCTTGGAGAAAATCAAATTGTTGTTTGTGTGAGTCCATTGACTTTCTTCTTCATTCTCTTGCTACATACCCAAACTTGTTACAAGTATAACATCTTACATGACCATAAAACAGAATATCATAACATTTATGCTCCATGTTTCTCTTATTGCAATCAATAGATTTGTGACCAAATATATTGCATGGAAAATAGTAACCCTAAAAGAAACCTGAATACCTGAGAGTTGATGGTCTTCTTGTGAAGTTTTTATTTTCTCGAGATCAAAACAAATTGCTTCTGCAATTGGCTACATTTTTTCTATAGTTATGACATATAAAAAATTCAACATCATTAATCAGAGGAGGGAATTGATTAATGTTTCTATTATTGGGAACAATTGATGTCCTTTGAAAATTAATTTTCTTTGGATGTTGATCTGGTTGACTTATTATCTCTTTAACAAGTCTTTCAAAGTTTGATTTGTTAGCTTGTGAGCTTGATTCTCCTTTTATAGTTTCATGAAAACCAAGACTAGATTTAATGGAGGGAGACATTTGACTACCAACAATGTTATCCAAAATGTTAGTACTATCTTGGAATCTCAAGTGTGTATCCTTTTCTTCTAATTTATCTTTTAGAATGTTTACCTTAACCTATTGTCTTTGACATTTTTTTTCCTTTTCCAGATACTGCTTCCTCATTCCTTCTTCAACATTTCTTCCTTGTTTCAGTTGCTATTTTAATTTGATAATCTATTCCTTCAACCTATTTTCTTTTTCTTCAAATTTAACTCGAAGTAGCTCTTGATTTCATTTGTTTGAATTTTCAAGATCTGATCTTAGATAGATGATCTTAGCTTCAAGGCCTTCACAATATTGATTAGTATTTACCGATTTATCATGATCCTTGTTCTCATATGCCCACAACTTTTTCTGATGATTGTTAATCCTTTTCAAATTAGAAACAAGTTTCCTTCTAAAATTAAGAGCTTTCTTTAACCTGTCTTCATCTAAATCAATAACTCCATCTGACATATCATACTCATTTTTTGACACATCATTATTTATTTTAGAAAGAAGATTACCTGTTGGTTCCCCTAATGAACAATCTTCCTCTATTTTTATTTCATGCACTGCCTGCAGATTATCCCATAATTCCTTTGTAGTTTCATAATGCATAACCTTTCCTAATGCTAAATAAGATATGTTACCAATGATTTCATATAATTCCACATTATTCTTTTGCAATTTTTTGCTTGATGGACGAGTTTTAGTGCAACAATTACAAACTAAATTCCAAACATCAGATCGAAGGGTTATTAACTTAGTCTTCATCTTTTCACTCCATTCCTGATAGTTAGTATAACTAAGCGTAAGCATACCTTTATTGCCTTGTTTTATCTTTAGAATGATTACTTTCACTACTATCCATGAGAGTAATTTCAGTTGATTCACTATTATTTTGCACTTGGCCTGTGAGAATAAAAAAATTCCAGAAACTACCAAAAAATATTTCCAAAAACACAGAAATATCACATGAATTGAGACAAGTTGCAAAGATATTTAATTATTCAGAAGCATATTAGAATGTTCAAATTCCTCTTTAAGGGGCCAACCTCCAACAAAGCATATCTCAATTACAATAAGACTCAATGATTCTTTCCTTGTAGCTAGTTTATGGTAACCCCATTCTTTGAGATAGGTATTCTTATAAGGTTGGAGTCACAGGAACACCTGGTCACCTACTTGAGATGACCACTTGGAATGATGTTGGTTGGTTTGTTGCTTCATTCTATTCTAAGGTTGATGTAGATTATATTTGAGATGAGTGATCATGGTGACATGGTTCTGCAGGAGCTGATCAATTGTATGTACTTCCGAACATCCGGGGATATAAGAAGTTGGTGAAGGTGGGAGTTTCCCATACACTACCTCATATGGAATCATATTAGTGGCTTCCTGATAGTTAGTATTATACCACCATTCAGCTAAAGGAATCCACTGTACCCATTGATGCTTCTTGTCTGAAGTGAAGCACTACAGATAGGTCTCCAAACATTTCTTGACTACTTCTACTTGACCATCAGTCGGGGGATGATAAGATGTACTTATTTGGAGTTGTGTTCTCTATAGCTCGAAAGGTTCCTGGCAAAATTTACTGGTGAAAGTGGGGCCTCAATTAGACACAATTGAAGTCGGCATGCCATGCAGTTTGAGGATTTGGTCCATGACAAATTGAGCCACCAATGTTGGGGTAAATGGGTGTGGTAGAGTGAAAAAGGAGCATGTTTGCAAAGTTTGTCAAAAATCACCATGATGACTAATTTATTGCCTGACTTTGGGAGAACTCTAATGAAATCCATGGAAAGATCTATCCAAAGGAAAGTATGGAGTGGAATGGTAGTAAGGTTCCCAATAGCTTGATCATTTCCCTTTTGTTGCACTAGCATACATCACATTCAACTACAAAAGTATGAATTTTGTTCTTCATGTTGGTCCAAAAGAAAGAGCAGCATGCTCACATAAGTCTTTTGAGAGTCTGAATTTCCTACAACTAGAGAGGAGTGCATCTCTTCCAAGATGTGGGTTTTGAGGGCGGAGGTCAGGGATAGTACTACCCAATCCTTGTAATGAAGAACCTCATCCTTCCAAGAGTAGCCTGCCCCCTCGAAGAGGCTGATTTTGAAGGCGTTGATCTATCTTTTCTTCTATTTTGTGAGTTGGTTACACAACAATTAGGATATGAACTTAATATATTAATGAGTTTTGATAGAGAGGGGTGGGAGAACCATTCATGACAAGCTTCTTCAATCCAATCTGGTATGGGTAGAGAGGGATAAAAAGGTTCCCTCATCCTCAAAATGGCATGATAAGGCATTGACCACTACATTATCACGCCTGTTCTTGTGAATTATCTCATAATCATATCCCAACATTTTTTCGAGCCACTTATTTTGTTGTAGCAGTGATAGAACTTCTCAAGGAAATAATTTAATCTATGATGGTCAGTGCATATTTGGAAACGAAACCCCAGTAAGTATGGTCACCAAGTGTCTACTGTATGTAAGATGGCCATCATTTATTTCTCATATGTAGATTGACCCAGATGCTTGCCACTAAGTTGTTGACTCGTGAAAGCCAATGGTCTACCTTCCTGCATTAATATTGCGTCAGTGCTCGTACCTAAAGCATTACATTCAATCATAAAAGGTTTTGTAAAGTCTGGTAGGGCCAATACTAGAGTGGAGCACATGACTTGTTTGAGAGCCAAAATTTCCTACTGAGTAGCATTTGTCCAAATAAATGATTTTTCTTGGAAATATTAGTGAGGGGTTGGACAATGTGTCCATAATTTCAGAAAATTTTGTGATAGTAGCCAGTGATACCCAAGAATCCCCTCCAACTCTTCAAGGTTTTTGGTTGGGGTCACTCTTGCATTGTCTAAATCTTTTTCAGATCAACCCTCACTCCTTCAGGACCCACAATGTGTCCCAAATACTCTACTTCTTCCATGTCAAAGGAACACTTGGATGATTTGACAAATATTTTATGATCTTGGAGTAGTTGTAATGCGTGGTCAACATGATGAAGGTGAGTATCCCATGTTATGTTGCAGATGAGAATGTCATAAAAAGAGACTAGTAATTTTTTTTTGAGATACAGTTTCAAAAGATGGTTTATGAGGCTCTGAAAAGTGGATGGGGAATTACAGAGACCAAATGGCATGACCAGGAACTCATAATGGACTTCATGAGTTCAGAAGGCTGTCTTGGGAGTGTCAACTTCGTTCATCTGTATTTGGTAATAGTCTGAGCGTAGGTCTAGCTCGGTAAAAGATTTGGCACCATGTAGTTCGTCAAAAAGATCAGCCACTACTGGGATAGGAAATTTTTCCTTGATAGTAAGATTGTTAAGGGCCCTAAATTCTGGACACATGCACCATTCACCATCTTTCTTTAGCATGATGACCACCAAAGATGAATAAGAGCTGGTGTTGGGATGAATAACACTAGCTTCGAGGAGTTCATTTATGATTTTTTCAATTTCATTATTTTGGGAAAAATGATATTGATAGGGGTGGACATTTGGCGGTTGGGTACCTGGGAGAAAAAGGATGTTATGATCATGTTCATCCAAAGAGTGTGGGAGCTCCTTATATTTTTTGAAGACCCACTGGTGGCGATCTAATACCCATTTCATTTCGGGATGAATGGGAGGAGGAGTGGATTCAATGGCATGAATGGCATTAAATTGTGCTACTATCCCATGATGGCCCTTTTTAAAAGCTTCTCCATTCGATGCGAACTGATGATTGTAGGAGCACCTACCTGGAGTCCCAGTAATGTATGAGTGTGGTTGCTCTACTTAAAGCTCACATATAACTCCTATAAGTCCATTGTGATAGGGCCCAGTGTGCATATCCATTCAACACCAAGGACAACGTCACAGTCACCCATTTCAATGGAAAACATGTGGGTTTTGAGGTGATAGTCCCCCATTTGAAGCTTAAAATTTTCACAGTGATTTTCAAATTTCATTGCCCCCCCATTAGCTATAAGGACTTGGAAATTAGATACCACCCTAACAAAATGATGAACTACTTTTGATACTCTCTTATGGACAAAGTTATGTGTGTTGCCACTATCAAGCAGCACCACTACTAGCCAATGTTTAATAAAACCTCGGATTTTGAGAGTCTTGGGAGAAGAAATGATGGCTAGGGCATGGAGTGAGATAACTATCTCATCTAGTGTAGATGGAGTATCGGTTTCCAATTCTATTATGGTTTCACCCTCTTCTTCCCTAATCACTTCAGTGGATGAAGCTTCATCTACGGAGTTGTTTTTAGTAGCATCAATTTCAAAGAATTTTGGTTCCTTGCATTTATGTCCTAAGGAATATTTGTCATCATAATAGTAGTAGAGTCCTTCGGCCATTTATGTCAATGACACTTTTTGAACCGTAAGTGTTTGGGTAGGGCCTTTAGCCAGGGTGGGACGTGCCCGTGTGACAAAATTTGGATGATTGGATTGGACATTTAAAGCGACTTCTACCTCTATGGCCTTGTTGCATGCTTCCAACCAAGTAGTTGGGTGATGCATTCTAACATGACATTGGATGGCTTCCTTTAAGCCACTGATGAAACATTCCAAGTAAAAGGAATCTCCTAGTCCTTTAGTCTGGTTGGCCAATTGTTCAAAGGATGCAACATAGTGCTTTACTGTACCCTTTTTCATGAGCTTAGTGAGACGACCAAAAAGTTAGATTCTCAATCAAAGAGATCACAAATGGCTTTTGAGAACATGTTCTAAGTTGGCCTCTTGGGATACAATTTTTGATACCACTGCCCCCACTACCACAGCTCTTGGTCCAAGTAAAGAGCTCCCATATGTAGTTTAGTCTCATCTTCTAAGATATTTTTAAGGCTGAAATATTGTTCCATTTGTGCCACCCATATCTTTTGGGTTAGAGACATCAAATTTGTACATGTCCAGTTTGGGTGTTCGGTGACTCGAATATTGGTGACCTCCATGGAAATGAATGTGTTGGACGGATTCTCCTTCTACATGTGCATCAACACTACGTTCTTTCCTTATGGGTTCACAAGACATTTGTAGGGCGTCCAATGATTCTGTGATTTTTTTAATGGATGCCTGGAAGTCATCAAATTTTTTCTTGAGGACTTCAACTCTCTCCATTGCCTTCTCCCCAGCCATAACTTGAGACCTGGTATTGTACATACATTAACCGTAGTCAAATTTTGAGCTTACTTAAGAGCAATATGGTTGGAAACAGGGAAATATCAAGAGGCTAGTGATGTGGGTCACTTGAAGTCACGTCCGGAAACATTTGGGACCACATGAAAATATGGTGCTTACAGGTGAATGGTACCACTACGATTAACTCATTGTGTTGAATCTTATGGGTTAGGTCTCTAGTAAGCATCCCATGATGGACCCAATTTTTTTTTGTAAAGGAGTTCTACTCCCAACTAATCAATAATGTGGTGGCCAAAATAAAAAATGCTTGATACTGCTAAATATCTTGTGACAAATTAGCCTCGACTATAGTAACTGAAACCCCAAATTCTTATCACTGCAAAATGTGCTACAACAATCTAATCTAGACTAGGGTGGCCAAAACCCTTGCTGCAAAAAGAGTCATATCTATGTTGTGAAAACCCCAACTATTAAATCTTATCTATACTATGGTGACAGAACCCTAACTATTGGATATGATCAGTACAACAACGATCAAACCCTAATTGTTGGATCTGATCTAGATGAAAAGGTAGGGGACAATCTTTAGATAGCTAAGGGAGCTATGGTCACAAAGGAGTGTCAGTTGCCATAGATCCTGATATAGATAGGGGTCCAACAATAGTACTTGACCCAAATTTTCAAAGTGCTAACTAAGGAGGATAGACTGCACCCATATCAATTATACCTGACTACCCTATTGTACATGTGAGTAATCTCCCAGAGTGTTGTTCTCAGTGTACTATAGCAGCAAGAAGGCCAACGACTTATCTAAGGTTATGTTTCTGGTTACCCAAGGGGGGCTTTTGATATACCCAAGGATATGTGGAAGTGAAGTATGTGCGTGGTTTTGTCTAATGCACTACTACTCAAAGTGGTATCCACAGGGGTTACAAGGGAATCCAACAAGCATGGACGCCTCTTGTAGTTCCTGCGTGCATGCCTCCCTAAATATGAGATTTCATGCACTTAATGACAAATTGCGTGGTTTAAGGACATTAGAACATGTCTCTAGCCTAAAAACAAATATGCTAAAATTGGAGGTACAACTAGCCTCGGATAGTGCTTGATACCACTTTTGATGCACTTGACCTATGAGAACAATAGAATGCCAGAAATATGAAACAATATTGCTAAAAACACAAAAATAACACATGAATTTAGACAAGTTGCAAAGATATTTTATTATTCAGAAGAAAATTACAATTTTCAATTGCATCTTCGATGGGGCAACCTCCAATAGAGAAAAGATCAATTACAATAAGACTCTATGATTCTTTCCTTGTTATCTAAGACTATTTATAGCTGTATGACATCCACAACCTTAACTACTAGTAGTCCCTTGCATAATACGAGTTAACCACTTTATTTATTAACTATGGCCCATATATAACTAATTGTGTTCCATTTTCTATAATGCAATTCAACCACTTATAATTATTATTAATGTGGATAGCCTCTTACGAGCTTTATTGACTCAACTAACTAACTATGACTCTGAGTAGGCCCCTTGGACTTATTACATAAATAAGGGGTTAGGGTTGGACCCTAAAAACTATCATTTTCACTATCATCATTATTACATAGACAAGGAAATGAACCATAATTAAAAAAAATAACCAATACCTAATAATTCTTTGTTACTATCTTCTTCATTCTTGAAGAACAGAATTTGGGGTGTTCCAGTGGCTGGATATTTGCTGACATCTATAACCATCATTGTATTTGATATATCACTTTCACTGGAATAATTTTCTTGAATTGACTTCTTCCTTTGTGCTTCCTGCTTGTTTTTCTTCTTTCCCATTGTCCCTGATCCACTCTCAAGTGGTTAAGCTTCTCATGGAGTGACCTGCTTTGATACCAATTGTTAGGAAAAATACTAAGAGGGAGGGGGGTGAATCAATGTTTTTAATTCACTTTAACTTTTCATTTCATACTCTGAATTCTATACTCTACTCTTCTTTATGAAACCAACATGTGTACATGACATCAGTGAATGAAAAAAACGTATGCCCAGTTTGATTAATTTATCATAAATCCCATCAATGATTCAAATTTAACCATTGCATTATTGATTCAATAACCAGTCAGTATGCAGTGAATAACAGATAAATCACAACACATATAACACCAGGATTTTAGGTGGAAACGTAATGTGGGAGAAAACCATTGTTGTATTCGTCTCTCTCTTCTTCTTTTATTATAAAGAAAATCTTCATTACAACTTTTACTGGCACAGACTCTTACTAGTATGCAGGAAACCACCTACAGAAGGATACAACCTCCACTCATTGGAAGGGAGCTACAACCCCTTGATCTCATTTATTGGCTCCTACCAGAAGGGAGCTCCTACCCCGTGAAAAAATTACCAACTACCACTAGAAGGAAGATTTGACTCCCTCACTGAAGGCTCCAACCATCAGCACCCTTTGTGGACCATGTTTTAGAATGTTTCACACTGGATCCACTTGTTTAAAAAAACCATCAAAACATATAGGACAAATTTCATCATATTTTCAAACTAGATCCACTAAACATTATGCTCAATACCAATTAACAACTTTGAAACTAATTAGTAAATCAACTGATCAAACCAAGACACCCTCATAGAATGCTAAATCAATATTGAATCACCATAACCAAATCATACCATTGCATATCCACTCACCAATAGAACAAGCCATAAATCAAACCACTGAGTAACTAGTCATGAATAATAATAATGACCACACTGTCATCAACACAGTTAGCACAAACCCTTCTTAGATTTGCTTCAGCATGTATACACTATTGTTCTGAAGAAAACATATGTATATACATGCTTCCTCTACATACAATCTACATATAGATCTCAGACTACTAACCATTAAACCATTCAACTAACTGAATCACTGAAACTATGAACCAACCACTGAATCAAGTATTGAACCATACACAGATCATTGAGCCATACCCCATCACACTTTTGTAGCATTATAACTAACCAATATTCCAAAATAATATCAATTCAATAAACACTGCAAGATACAAATCATGCTTATCAAGACATCATTGACAAAAAGCAAAAAATATAATAGACATCATCAGTTATCATCATCAAGAAAAAATTGTGAACCCTAGTAGATATACACAACTTCCATAAGACAAATCTGCATATATACACTACTATCATACATAACACCTACATACATATCTCAACATACTGGAAGAAAATATATATATATACACGTGAATCAACAAAAACAGATCTATGTATGTACGCAATTATCCATAAGCAAATCAGCTTACAGATCTTGAACTATTGAAACATATATTCGCTGCAAGCACAACTTACATTTCAAAAAATTCATTATCAAAACTACAGACTTCTAAAAGCTTATTTAGATCACAACATTGATATACTCACAGATCCATCATTATTAGCTACTTAGACATTTGTAACAAGTAAATCAATCAAGCATATGTATCAGCATATCTTCAAATCTGAGACTTCTCCTTGCTTCTTAGTGCACACTTGTTCCAGATCATATCACACATAAATAATCCATTACTTTCACACATAACACCTTGATATCCATCTCCCTATATAGTTTTTTTCCTTAGCTAATACCTTAGATAAATCCTTTGGTAATGTCATTAGTATTTGTTGACAGGATAAAATAAACGTTTTCACCCCAATTACTATGATAAAATACCATGTTAATGACCCCAGGTATCCAAATTTCCATGGTTTGGCTTATGTACACAACTTTTTCTCACAAAACCTATGTATGTACACAATCATTCTTTATAGGAACTGTGTACACTTTATCAAAGTTTACATTTGTCATCCATCTATACCTAAACTGACATTTCTTTGTCCATTTCATGTGCACCAATATTTTTGATAGTTGTATTAGTTCCATGACCATCATATGGACATCAAGTACATCTTTGTCAAGCAAGTTTCCATCAAGGAAAACACATTAGCCATATTTCCAACATATTTCACATCTACTAGTCATCCGTCCAACCCTTCTAACAAGCGCATGTGAACCTTGTCTCCCCTGATGATGATTGGTCCCATCACCCCTTACTTCAATCCCATGAATTTGAACCACATCCACTTTGTGGCCATTACATTTCCAAAAAATGTTTGGGTAAGGGGGCATCCATTTTTTAGAGTCTAGGAGAAGAAATTCACTCCAACCTTCCTAGTGTATCTGGTAATGTCGACTCTAGTCCCATCCTTATTCCCTGTGACAAAGAACCTCTAGAGTCCCATGTCAATCCATATCACCTTGGGGACAATCCACTTAATCATTCCTACATATTACATCAACAACCCAATCCCTTAGACATTGTTGTTGATCAAGATAAGTGTCATCAAGGTAAGCATCAATTCATTATATTAAAATACACTCTTTGATATGGTGACACCATGTATGAGAACCCATAAATTCAGTCCCTTTGACTCATTTATGCAGTACCAAGCAAGATTGGTAATCCACCATTGCCTTCCTCCCACTACACCCCCATTCATTCTTCCCACAAGAAGGCATCCATAAAACAACAAATGGTGAACCATATCATTGAAAGCGTGCATAACCATATTATGTACATCCAAATAAGTGTTTGGAATCCATTATTCTAAATACACTCTACATGTCCATGACATGTTATAACCATACATACAAAAATAGGGGGCACATATGTCCCTACATATCCTCATCATCCTCTAAAGACTCTTGTGCCAGTAGTGCCGAATTATTGAATCCCTTATTTGAGAACTTGGAACACGATGGTGCTCCACAAAATCATCCAGCTAGGGGCATCATTCCCACCTTTCCTTACCCAATAATTCCCATCCATCATCATATTTTGGGGGAAAATATCTCATGCTCAAGGGCATGATGGCACCTATTCCCACTTTCTCACTTGATCAACATAAGTCTCAACCTAGACCCCAACTATCTAGGTATGATCGATTATCCTTTCTCTTCTTAGATAGTTTATCCTACCGACCTCTCTGGTGAGCCATATACACATCACATATTATAGATGCTTGATACCCTATCTTCAAATATTATACTCTATGTGATACCACACTTAGCACCTGGTCCCCATGTTTGACTTGGTGGGTGGGGATTGTTATCACCAAAATAGGACCCTGATAGGCTGCTGATTAGACTATCTCAGTGTAACTATTTCAAACCTATCTTTTAGCTAAGGCTTAGCCTCTTCAGCCTGAGAGGGCTCTCTCAAGGGGTTAATGATATTGATTAAAGATATGGATAGATGGCTAACTCTATGGTTTGTGATTTTATATGTTTATAGGTTGAAAGATGGAGACTTGCTACCATTAGGCTATGGAGTCAGTGATAGAGATAAGGATAACAAATAGCTCTTCTTATAAAACTGAGGCTTGTATAGACTTCAATGAAAGAGTGACACATTCAGGAAAGTCTCAATAACTTGAAGTTCATAGGAGTCAGAGCATGTGGGCATGAATTCTAAGTAATGATACATCAAGGTTTTCAAAAGGAAATAATTTAAAGTGATTGATTAGAGTTTAATACCTAAAGGAAGTCATAGCATGAGTAACCATGAATTCTAAGTAATAAGTATTGAAACATTGAAGAAAAACATCCAAATATAGGACCCAAGAACTCAATTCACCATAGTTTAACACTTAAAGGGAGTTAGAGCATGCTCCTCCATGAATTCTCAGTAATAAGCATTAATACTATGGAAGTAAAACATATCAAAGATGAAAGATAAAGCTCACTGAAGTACACTAAGAATATCAACTTCAAAAAAGTCCAACTACTTCTGTATATATCAATCCCTGCACAACATTTACAAAAGTAGTCTTTTTCTATAACAGTTTCAAACCCTTAGTGCATTACATCTTCTCCCATATATAGAGTTCATTACATGACTTACATTCCTTCCTCCAGCATGAGGGGAATTCAAATTCTTCCTAATCTAACACCTATTGACACTTAAAACCAATTATTTAATATAACTAACTGTTAACTAGCAGTTCTAGAGACCTAAAACAATTAGGAGTGTAACTCCTCATCATTTTATGACTAAACCACCTTAACTAAACATTGAATGAATTATTTGACAACTGAAACCTCATGAGGTCGAATTTGATGAACCCTCCCACATTGTCACCTTACTGCTGATAATAAACCCTAGAAATTAGGGAACATGTTACCTTGTTTTTAAGTTTAGGATCCTTGAAAATTAGCAAGTGGGACAGAGCCTTTATCTTCTCATCCATGAAATATTTTATGAAACTGAAGGAGAATTTTTGTAGTCCATGATGTCTAGAACAAAAACTCTTGTGGTTTTTTAAAACACTTCTCCAGTTGTCCAGAATTTGTCCTTGAAAAACACGTGTAAAACAGGAAAAATCTGTTCTCTGAAATTAGGGTTTCAAAGAAATCTTAGTATCTCCCAACTGATAACACTTATGAATAAAGTGAGATAAGTTATTGTAGCTGAGAGTTGATGAACATAAACCTCCTTCAGAATTCCAAAATACCTTTTCCTGTGACCAGAAACGGATCTTGAAAAAGACTGCTAAAACCAAAAGACAAAGCTTCACTTTCAGCAGTTTCGTGTTTAACCATAAATTTATCCCACCTCATAATGAATTTGAAGAAACTGAAAGAGGTTTTGGTAGTTCAGTACGTTAGGAAGAAATGCCTCTTTTAGTTTTCAAAATTGATTTCTCAGCTGCTCGAGAACCCTTTTTGAAGTTGACTAGTAAAATAAAAAAACAGAGTCTTTTATGCCGAAACAGGCTATTTCAGTGGTTTCATAGTGCACTACGAAAACTCCTAGGAAGAAATGCCTCTTTCAGTTTTCAAAATTGAGTTCTCAGCTGCTCAGGAACCCTTCTAGAAGTTGACTAGTAAAAGCAAAAAACAGAGTCTTTTACGCTGAAACAAGCTATTTCAACGGTTTCATAGCACGCTACGAAAACTCCTAGTTCAGAATCCATGATTTCATAGCTAATTACGAAAATTTCCAAAATGATGTGAGATATGACTTCTAAACACATGGTGAGGCTTCTAGGACATGGAATGAGGTTGTGAAACTTTATTTGGAAAAGAGAATGACACTATTGAGATGAGATGACTCAAAACCTATTATAAGACTATGACTAGAAACAAGGAAAAATTTCCAAAGTTTAGAAACAAAAATTTTAGGGTGATAACAATGGCTCCACTAGGGATAGTGTGCCCTTGTGGTATACTAAGAACTTGTAGCTCTAGTGCCACTATCCATCCTCTAGAATAAAACTCTGAACTTCTGCCCAATATGATTCTCAAGCCTTTAATGATTTCTGTAAGAAGAATTCAAACTACACCTACTGAAACAGATGCTCAGTCAACCTACCCTGAGCTTATTTGCACATTCCTACCTACCCTATTAGCTGCAATATCCACTTGTATCTCAAGGAACATGAAACTTCCAATGAAGCCAGTCATCAATAAAATCTAACACTTGAATCTCTTGACTGTGCTTGAAGCAAAAATAAACCAAATACTGAAATAATCAAGGTAGCATGAGGTGTAACTGTTCTTCAAGATGAAAATATAACTGGAAGCCTGAACAACAAATCTTTTCCATGTAATCAGCTATAGGGTCAAAAAAGACAAGATTAGTTTGATGATTCTCATAACATTCTATATCTTCAGACAATTGATTCTTAGCCACACAAAATTCCTTTGATATGCTATCCAACTGCCTTAGCCACACAATGTAATTTTCCTCACTATTATGATCATTCTTTGAAGTATTATGCTGTAAGGAATTACATAAATGATCAACCTTTTCCTCTTCCTGAGGGTTATAAAAAATTTCTTCCAGTATTTCTTCTTGGTGTTTGCAAATATTTTCATCTTCATTATGATCCGAAGACTAACAAGTCTGTTGCATCTCTACATCAATCTTGGAGGATGTAATATGATTTTCATAAGTAAACCCCTGCTGATTTTCATGTTGCATTTCATGGGATGTTATCCTTTCTTCTTGGTGTTGAAATGTATTGTCATGAAGAGCCTCTAAAATTTCTTCATCCGTGAATTCATCATCATCATAACAATCCTCCAAATATTGAATAAAACTCACAGAATGTTTACAACAATCTTTGACCAGCAATAAGGAGGGATAACACTCTTTATACATGTCATAGAATACATCATGGAAATCAGCAAGAGAATATAATGAACCATTTTCCAAGCTTTTATACAAAGACCAGGCTTTTCCTTCTAAAGTGATCATAAACATCTTCATGAGACAATATTTAGGAAATTGAACCTTAAGACTGCATACATGCATATGGAATCTAACCAAATGAAGAGCAGCATTGTCTTTCTTTTCATATTTGAATATTGGAAGATCATCTAACCAATCAACATTTGGCATAGGATTTGGAAAAAAAGGGATATGAGACCGATTCATAGGGGCATACCTGGCATTCATTCTTGCAATGGAACTCATCTTGAAACTTCATCAAGCTACTGATCTTCTAGAAGTGGAGTCACCTTCCAATTTTTTATTTGATGTGTGGAGTTGCCAAGGTAGATTGCAGCCTCGAAAACTTTCTGAGCTCCTGCTACCTTCAGAAGTTCAGCTTCTTGATTTCAGGAATGAATAATCTTCAGACTCCCGGCAAACACATCAAAATGTTATCACCAAAATAGGACCTTGATAGGCTGCTGATCAGACTATCTCAGTGTAACTATTTCAAACCAATCTTTTAGCTAAGGCTTAGCCTCCTCAACCTAAGAGGGCTCTATCAAAGGGTTAATGATATTGATTAAAGATATGGATATATGGCTAACTCTATGGCTTGTGATTTTATATGTTTATAGGTTGAAAGATGGAGACTTGGTACTATTGGGCTATGGAGTCAGTGACAGAGATAAGGATAACAAATAGCTCTTCTTATAAAACTGAGGCTTGTATATACTTCAATGAAAGAGTGACACATTCAAGAAAGTCTCAATAACTTGAAATTCATAGGAGTCAAAGCACGTGGGCATGAATTCTGAGTAATAAGTATTAAAACATTGAAGAAAAACATCCAAATATAGGACCCAAGAACTCAATTCACCGTAGTTTAACACTTAAAGGAATTCAGAGCATGTTCCTCCATGAATTCTCAGTAATAAGCATTAATACTATGGAATTAAACCATATCAAAGATAAAATATAAATCTCACTGAAGTACACTAAGAATCTCAGCTTCAGAAAAGTCCAACGTCTTCTGTATATATCAGTCCCTACACAACATTTACAAAAGTAGTATTTTTCTATAACATTTTCCAACCCTTAGTGCATTACATCTTCTCCCATATATATAGTTCATTACATGACTTAGATTCCTTCCTCCAGCATGAGGGGAATTCAAATTCTTCCTAATATGACACCTATTGACACTTAAAACCAACTATTTAATATAACTGACTGTTAACTAGCATTTCTAGAGACCTAAAACAATTAGGAGTGTAACTCCTCATCATGTTATGACTAAACCACCTTAACTAAACATTGAATGAATTATTTGATAGTTTCAACCTCATGAGGTCGAATTTGATGAAGCCTCCCACGTTGTCACCTTACTGCTGATGATAAACCCTAGAAATTAGGGAACATGTTACCCTATTTTTAGGTTTAGGATCCTTCAAAATTTACACGTGGGACAAAAAATTTATCTTCTCATCCATGACATATTTTATGAAACTGAAGGAGAATTTTTGTAGTCCATGCTGTCTAGAACAAAAAATCTTGTGTTTTTTTAAAACACTTCTCCAACTGTCTAGAATCTGTCCTTGAAAAACACGTGTAAAACAGGAAAAATCTGTTCTTTGAAATTAGGGTTTCAAAGAAATCTTAGTATCTACTAATTGATAACAGTTATGAAGAAAGTGATATAGGTTATTGTAGCAAGAGAGTTGATGAAGAGAAACCTCCTTCATAATTCCAAAATACCTTTTCCTGTGACCAGAAACTGATCTTGAAAAAGACTACTAAAACTAGAAGATAAAGCTTGGCTTTCAAAAGTTTCGTAGCGCAGGTTTAACCATACATTTCTCCCACGTCATAACGAATTTTAAGAAACTGAAAGAGGTTTTTGTAGTTCAATATGTTAGGAAGAAAATTGTTTTTCAGTTTTCAAAATTGAGTTATCAGTTGCTCAGGAATCCTTCTCGAAGTTGACTAGTAAAAGCAAAAAATAGAGTCTTTTATGCTGAAACAAGCTGTTTCAGTGGTTTCGTAGCGCGCTACAAAAACTCCTAGTTAAAAATCCATGATTTCATAGCTAATTACAAAAATTTCCAAAATGATGTGAGATATGACTTCTAAACACATGATGAGGCTTATAGGACATGGAATGAGGCTGTGAAACTTTATTTGGAAAAGAGAATGACACTATTGAGATGAGATGACTCAAAACATATTATAAGACTATGACTAGAAACAAGGAAAACTTTCCAAAGTTTAGAAACAAAAATTTTAGGGTGATAACAGGGATGATCCTAGACCTTCTCTAGTAGTCCATTCTTGTAATTTATTTCTTACCTTGATTCTTCACCAGGAATCATCCTTCCACAAATCATTAAGGAAAAGTTTATATAAGTAAGGTCATTGAATTGAAAGTTGTAGATCTGAAATATGACAATCGGTTTGTCCGCTATGAGCTTGCCAAGATTTAGGTCCTCCTCTTCCTATCCAACTTCTCTAGTAGATCAATGTGAATATGAATTGGATTTGGGGTCAAGAGCAATTTTATAGGAAAAACCCTAGTTTTTCCATTGACCATGAGAAAACTGTAACTCAACTTGACTAATTGTCAATATCATTAGAAAGCTCTCACTAAAAACTATAATGGGTCTATTTTTATTTTTGGTAATTTGAAACTTTGCTAGGAAGCCATTTTTCCATGAGGTCTCATTTTGTCACCTATCAAAGCTAAATCTCTTCATATGAGTCACTTGTACTCTAGTACCACTTTTCCTTTGCACTCATTGACTTATGTGTTAAGTTTGGTTGTGAGTAATAATCATTTACTCATGTTTTTATGGTCCCCTTTGGGCCTCCCCCATGTGGCAACATCATATAGTCACCTTTGTTCAAAGCATTAGAGATGAGTCACCCCTACATCTATGGAGTCTGTTCAAAGTCCCATTGAGTCTTGTTACAATATATCATCCGTACTTGTGGCACATTAATCCCATTTCGATTACATTTTGCCTCCCATTATTCTGACCTATCTCTGAAAAGCCTCCAACTGAGTAATTGACCATCCCCTTTGGAATCAAGTCAGGCACTGCCAGGTCGACCAAGTATATTACGGTATGACAAGGGAATTTGTTAGTCCACCACTCATCTTATTCCTCCATCAACATCCCTGGTGTCAGTCTACCATTCGCATTATTATGATCCTCGTGCCTCTATTGAGGAATCATCATTTCCTCAACTCTAGTGAATCCTCTTCTGTCGACTTCAACACATATTTTCCAAGAGAATAGTCTAGAGGGTGGTCTACTAGGGTTCCATATTTCATCATTTTTTGATACCTTGGAACAAGAAAATGGAATCATCACTTGGTTTTTCTCACGTGCTCGACTACAACTCATTATCGCACAATCGGGAAGTGTACACTTGATGGTCCAATGATCTATAAAATCATCCTAGCATTTCCTAGGTGTGTGTGATATGCTCTAGACCTAATGAGGGGTAGGCCCTTTAGGTAACCCCCCAGATGCCTAGATGACAACATATCATGATCCAACCTTAGATACAGTTTCATAGATTTGACTAGCCATTTTCATCATCCCCACTATCATCTGATAGCATTAGGTCCCACTTGAGTTCAAGCATCTTCTATTTTCTTTTCTACCCGTTTCATATCACATATTGAGAGAGAGAAGCACGTTGTTGAAGCACATGGTCAAGAAGGACCATCTCGTGGAGGGGGATCTACAAACCCATTTCTGTAATTTATCCTCACTAGGGGTATCATTTTGATTAATAAAATTGATTATTCATATTATCCATTGGGTTTCTAGACTTTTATTTTCTATTTTTATATGTTTTTATTTGCATTTTATCTTTTGTTGCAAGGTTTTATAACATTTTGTTGCAAATATGAAGCATATAAACAAACATTTTATGTTGCTAGGGTTATAAGTCATCAATAGCTTAACTGAATGGATTTTATCTCACTTGAAAAAAGACTTCACACTAACACCATTAATGAATTCAGACATTACATTACCAGATATGAAGTTTTTGTTCACACGGATCATTCTAAAATTAAATATCGACTAAAAAAAGAACTTTTCCTAGTGGATGAACTAGTTGGTGGTTACTATTGATGTAGGAATTTAATATTGCCATAATTGATATGCATGGTAAACCTTTTTTGTAGTTGATTTCTTATCAAGGCTTAATAATCTACGTAAAATTGTTTTTGTTGATGATTTATTTCCATATGAACATTTTTTTGTTGTGTCTACTAATTTCCTGTGTTTTGCAGACATAGCCAATTATTTGGCCACATGAAAAAATCCACCATATTTGTCCACTAGAGAAAAGCAGAAGATCATAAAAGATAGTGCTTCATATTCATGGATATAAGGGGAACTCTTTTACACAGGTGTTGATTTGATTATTCACTGGTGTGTTAAAGAGGGAGATATGTTTGACATTCTTAAGGAGGCCCATGATGAACAATGTGGGGGGAACTTTCCTGATAAGCGAACAACAAATAAGGTATTACATATAGGCTACTTTTGGCCATCTCTTTTTAAGGATGTCAAAAGATACATTAGCAAGTGTGATAGTTGTTAGTGGATGGGCCACCTAGTGCAAGCAAATGAAATGCCTTTATGTCCTCAGGTGATGATTGAACCTTTTGAAAAATGGACAATTGATTTTGTAGGGCCAATTTCACCTCCATATTTAAATAAAAGGTATATTCTTGTTTTTACTAATTTTGTTACAAAGTGGGTAGAGGCTAAGGCTGTTTTATATGATACCAAAAAATTTGTAATTGATTTTTTATTTGAAGAATTTTTTGTGAGATTTGGTGTGCCCAGGGAAATATTTTATGACAATGGAGCCCAATTCACTTCTAATGTTGTGAGAGGAATTATGGAAGAGTACAAGGTCTTCCATAGGAATTCATCATCTTACCATCCACAGGCCAATGATCAAGTGGAGTCCATGAATAAATTGATTGAAACAATCCTTACCAGAAAAGTCAGTATGAATAAAAAGGATTGAGAAAATATGTTACGAGAGGATTTGTGTCATGTAGGACTATCTGTAGGAATGGTACCAATCATACAGCTTATGAGCTGGTTTATGGGAAGCAACTCTTGTTTCCGATTGAGTTCCAAATCAATACTTTCAGGACTACAATTCAGTTGGGTCTAGATCTTTCTGAGGTAAAACAATAGCCTTTTTTTGTAGTTGAATGAGTTGGATGAAATGATAAGAGACACCATACAATAGACTACTTTGATCCAACAACAACATACTAGGTGGAACATAAGTTGATGAAGAGAAAACAATTTCATCCAAGCAATTAGGACTTCTCTTTGATTCAAAAAAAAAAAATTAAAGGGAAATTTCACACTCACTAGTTGGGGCTTTATGAAGTGGTAAGAGTTTTTGAAAATGGAATAGTCGAGATTAAAACAATTGATGAGCATGGGGTTGTTTTCCTGGTGAATGGGCATACTTATGCTATATCAACAGCCCATCACCAAGGAATAATTTATCAAGAAGGGTGAAAAACAAGATGACTTGAAGATGGTAGGAAAATCAAATCTTCATCCTTTGAGTTGCATATTTTCGAAGAAAATAATAATAATAATAAATAAATCATTATATATATATATATATATATATATATATATCTATATATATATATATATATATATATATATATATATATATATATATATATATATATATATATATATATATATATATATATATATAGTTCATAATTTTGAAAACCATCTTGTTGGCACGGTTGTGTAAGGATTTGCTTGAAGACCAAGTCACTGGCAAGTAAATTATTTCTTTTTTTCAATAAAATGGAATTGTTGGTTCAATTTTTATGCGTGACTAATCTACCTCTAAGAAGAATAGGTTTCTATAGGCAGTTTTTGGTCACAGCAGAACATAACCAGTATAAATACATCCCTTATCAATGTTCAGGGCAGGTAACATGCCTAATTTTTATACAACCAACATGAAAATTCCACTACAGTTAATTATTTTTAACAGGTTACAACATTATCTTGATAGAGACATTATTATTCTAGATCGGAGTACTCTGTCTTTCTTATTTTCTTGCTTCTAAATTCCCTATTCATTCTTCATTATTCCTTATATATGAATCATGCCAATTCTTCTAAATAAATCCTTGTCCCTCTTCTCCTTTTCTCTTCTTATATCCCTTAAAGTTGTTCCACTCGATTCCCTTTTCTATTTTCCCTCTTAAAATATTGATTACTCTACTCTAATTTTTTTCTAAATGTCCATAATAGTACCCCTTCCCATTCTTTTAAAATATACTCATGTTCCCCTTTCTTTTATCCCCGCTACTTTTTTATTCTTTTCAAAACTCCTATACTATGGCAGCCCCTGCCATTTGGTCTTGTAAAATCCGTTGAGAAATCTAAAGGGCTATAGTTAATATAATATCTCTTAAACTTGATAACTAGTTGTGATGCCTTTTTACTTTTTCTTACTTATTAGCTTCTTCTCTTATTATTATGTTATTCTTATCATCAAAAAACTACCAAAAACAAGAAGATCAATAATACGCAAGAATAATGGATATAAGTTGCAAGCAAGGAGCAAAACCTCTCCACTTGAGAGGAAATCCCACAAATCTCTTCTCTTCTTATAGTTTCTTTAATTAACGAATTCCAAGACCTCTAAACCAATACCAATATCCTTCCAAGACTAATTTTGACCTTCTTTAAGATGTGATTTGTTTGTCCAAGTCAAACCAGCAGCAAAAATTCCCCCCTTGGCTACCAAATTTTTGCCTCTACTTTAGGTCTGGAATTTTCATCTCGTGCAACAACTATTGCCTCCACACATGTGAGAAATTTTAGGGCTTCCAAGACTTCCATTAAACTTCTCTTGATTTTCTCTTTCTTCTAGGGCTTGAAGATGACCTAATTGACCTTCCTTTGACCCCCTTTTTGTAATTTATTCAATTTTGTTCTTGCAACAGCAAAACCCTAGCCTCCTTTCCTTCACACGTGTGAAAAGAGAGGTAGAAATAACCAAAACACTTATTTTCGTCCTTCTTCCTTCTTCATTGGCCTTCTTCTTCTTCTCCTTTGCTTGATTGATGAGAGGATGAATGATTTCCACAGGAGGTCAATTTCCCTCCTATATATACTCTTCCAAGGTGGTTGAAATGCCCTAGTTTAGGTCAACATATTAGTTTCTAGACCAACTTGCCCTTGGAGGGTATCTTGAAACTTTAAAATACAAAAATAATTCTTTTTACAAGTTAAAATGTTCCTTGTGGGGTCTTCCTCATACAATAATGACTCTCTTGACTTCTTGGCCATAGGAAAAACCCTAGAAGCACTAAATGGGTGCTTGACCTCTAAAATAAATAACCTTGAGCATGAAATACATGCTAGAAATAAGAATAATTTTTATTTCATTTCACAGAATAGAAGAATGAAAAGTATATTTTATATTTATGTAGACCAAACCTAGTTACACATTTTTCAACACTCCCTCTTAACGAGGAAGGTATTCATAAATGATACATGGACATTCTCAAACTGAAAAGATCTCATAAGAAGAGTCAGATTGGTAAGCCATCTCTTTGTATCAAATCAACAAGCATTGTCACATAGTAAGGCCTTCAATAACAACTCTATCTCTCCACAAGATCATAGCATAATGCTAGAAATACCAATGACTGATAGACACCATGACCATTGTATCTCAAGGCACATAACCCACCCGGGTGTTCACAGGGTATGTTTTCTAGGACAATTCCTATCTTGGAATACCACACCTTCAAATAATTTCCTCTACAACTACTATCTTGGATGTCCCACCTCATCCTCAAAGAGTATTAGATGTCAAATGCTTACCCAATCCTCCATTATTTCTTCACCAACTGAATACAAGAATGTTGTGTCTATCTCTCCCTCTCAACTAATCCAATCTTGTCTCTCAAATACACAAGATTCTTATTAGGAAGAGATCTTGTCAAGATGTCAGCTAAAAGTTCATCAGTAGATATATATTGTAGCTGCAATACTCCATCTTGCACCATCTTTCAAATGTAGTGTTACTTGTTATTTATGTGCTTTATCTTCCCATGAAACATTAGGTCTTCATACAACCTTATACAACTAGTGTTGTTAGAATGTGTCACTGTAGGGTCCATTGGTCCTTCAAACAAGTCAGATAACAACTTCCTCAACTAGGTTGCTTCTCTACTTACTTCACATACTACAATATATTCAGCCTCAACATTAATCAAAGAAATTGATTTTTTATTTCTCCTCATCTAGGATATCATGGAGGATCCTAGACTAAAAAATACTCCAATAGTGCTTCTCTCATCCATCTCACAGCCTCCCCAATCGGAAGTTATATATCTAATCAAGTGGACATCATTCCTCTTAACATATTTCAGGTAATAGTGGATTATCCCATGCAAATATCTTACTATATGCTTGGATGCTATCCAATGATCATGCTTGGGATCTACCTGGGATTGACCGAGAACATCTACTGCAAAACAAATGTTTGGTTGAGTATTTACCAAATACATTCGTGAGCCAATCAGTTTTCTATACCTTGTTGGATCCACAGAACTTGATTCAAAACCTTGTTGGATCCACAGAACTTGATTCAAAACTTCTTAGCCTCTTCAAGTTTGTGATCATAGGGGTTGTCATAGATTTTTAATCCATCATGTCAAACCTATTTAACATCTCAATCACATACTTTCATTGACCTAGATAAATCTCACCAGGTCCTTTCCAAACTTCTAACCCAAAATAATATTGCATCAACCGTAGATCCTTCATGTTGAATTATGTTTCCAGTAGCTTCTTGCATTCTTAAATAACACCTTCTACTCTTGTCATTATAAGATCATCCAAATATAGAAGAATGATTATAGGCTCATCCTTCACATCCTTGATATAAATATTCATATAAACAGAACTCTTTAAGAAGCCCAATCTTTGTAGGTATGCATCCATCCTTGCATACCATGCCCTTGGTGCCTTCTTAAGGCCATACAATGCCTTATTCAACTTGCATACATAAGTCTCTCTATCTTTTACTTCAAATACCAAGGGTTGTTATATATCGACTTCCTCATCAATTATGCCATCAGGAATGTTATCTTGACATCCATTTGATTGATGTTCCATCCCATCGATGCTACCAAATATAAAAACGAATGTATAGTTGTATACCTTTTTGTAGATTCAAACGTATCTTCATAATCGATGCCTTCTTGTTGAGAGAAGCCCCTAGCCACAAATATTGCCTTATATTTATCAATACTTCCATTTTTTGCATGTTTAATCTTGTAGATCCACTTGGAAGTTACCACAGATTTTTCTTCAGGCCTAGGTACAATCTCCCAAACTCCATTTTCCATTATAGTTTGATATTCTTCATTCATGGCATATTTCCATTCTTGATGTTTAATAGTCTCTTCAAAGGTGGATGGTTATGCTTCTATTAAATTCATAATATAGGTTGCATACCATGAATATATTTTGGGATTCTTACTTTCCATGAATGTTCCTTTCTCTACTCCATGGCCTTCTGCATATAGAAGAGTAGGCTTCAACCAATTAGATCTTTTTATTCTTTCAGGATGATCATAGGTTGCACAGGTTCACTCGAACCTTAATATTCATGATTGAAGTTTTCTTCCTCCCTTGTGCATTCTTCCTAAAATATTGGAAGTTCTTCATTATTAGAGTCCGTTGTGAGGTCCTTTTATTTCTTGAATGTAATACTTTCATCAAATATTACATCTCATCTTACTTCTATTCAGTGTCCTTCCTTTATGCAAATCTTATATGCATTTAAAGTATTAAAGTATACAACAAATATTCCCCTCATGCTTGCAGTGTCCAATTTCTTTCTCTTATCCTTTGGAATGTGAATATAAACATGACAACCAAATATTAAGAGATGTTCCACACTTGGTTTCTTCCTAGTGAATGCTTCTTCGAGAGTCATGTTGCCTAGTGATTTATGAGGACTTCGATTTTGAATATATACAACAGTGTTTGTTGCTTCACCCCACAAAAAATTTGGTAAACCTTCTATGCCAAATTTCACATGGACTTACCTCAATGTGAAACAAAGCTTGAGAGAGAGGAGTCAACAATTTGTAGAGACTTCCTCCACGAATCCCACTCATCTTTTCATATTTGATGCTAGAGTTTTTATCCCATACTACAATCTTTCCATATATAAAAGAAACTCTATCTCCTTTATCTTCTAGACACGAAATAGAAATTAGATTATTTTGCAAACCTGGAAAAATAGGATGTTGTTGAGATGAATATTTCCTTCATTCTCTAGCTCCAATGAGGTTGATCCAATTCCTCTTACAGAATATCACTTCTTGTCACCAAGTTCAATGGAGCAAGAATATTTTCCTCTTGATAAGTTATTTAGATTTTTGTTCTCACATGTTATATGTATTGATGCTCCACTGTCGATGACCAAATATTCTCATCTTTAAATGTGCTAGTAAGTGTTGAGAATAGTCATTCATCCTTTGTAGTAGTCTTGGTCATTGTATTCTTGATGGATAATAGGATATTCCATAATGACTTGATACTTTTCTTGAGATGACTTGCTACCATAGAACACTTCTTCAAATACTTCTTTAAGGATATATTGATCTTCATCATGCCCTTAGCCAACCTTAGCTCTGATACCATGTTGAGAAATATGGAGGGTTGTAGTTAGTATGATTTCTCTTAAATTTGATTTCTACTTGAGATGCATTTTTACTTTTTCTTACTTATTAGCTTCTTCTCTTATTATTATGTTATTATTATCATCAAAAAACTACCAAAACAAGAATACCAATAGTACACAAGAACACATGATACAGGTTGCAAGCTGGGCCAAAACCTCTCCACTTGAGAGGAAAACCCACAAATATCTTCTCTTCTTATATATTCTTCAATTGATGAATTCCAAAAATCTAGATCAAGACTAATACCCTTCTAATACCAAGTCCAGCCTTCTTGAATATGTACTTCCTTTGTCCAAGCCAAACCTAGTAAAATCTATTCCAACAACACAACTTTGACCCCCAGCCACATAATTTCGACCTCTATTTTAGGTCTAAAAGTTTTTTCCCTTGCAACAACTACTACCTCCACATGTGTGAGAAATTTTAGGGCTTCCAAGGATTCCCTTTACCTTCACTTTATTTTATCTCCTTTCTGGGGCTTGAAGATGGCATAATGGAAATTCCTTCAACCTTTCTACAATTTCTCCAAGTTTGATCTTGCAGTAGAAAAAACCTAGCCTCATTTCCTTCACACGTGTGAAAAGAGAGAGAGAAATAACCCAAAAACTTGTATCCATCCTTCTTCATCAGCCTTCTTCTTCTTCTCCTTTGATTGATTGATGAGAGGATGAATGGTGTCTATGATCAGGTGATCATGTCCTAAGTGGAAAAAATGCTCAAATTTTGAATTGCTCAGAATTGGTTGAAACTAGGACAACAGGATAGGCCTCATCAATACGATCATGTAGCCATGAACAACACTCAAATCCGACACTGTATGTCAAATTTATTCAAGTTTGAAGTTTACAATTTCCTTCAGAAATAAGTTTGACCAAGGTTGACTTTTGACTTTGGCAAATATTAAAAAGAATATTCTAGGAATATTCCATAAAATATTCCCTGCTAGCCAATAATGTTTTGACACTTTTCAACTCCAGATTGCATAGTAGATACCATGAATTTTTGGTGGCCAATTAATGGACACTACGTGGCCTTCCCAGAGGCCACCATGTGGCCCCAAGACTGCAATTTATTATGGAAAAAGTTTTGTGGGTTCGTAGGAATCAACCCCGGGTTGGGTGGCCACCAGCCCAAAGGCCCGACCGGCTCACCTACGCATTAGTTCTTAGCCATCTATGGACTTAATGCGTATTTCAAGTTTGTCAAAGGTTTGGTTGGGGTGGAAAGGGGGCCAGCCCCCTATCCATAAGACCAGGGTTCAGAACCACAGGTCATTACACAACGACGACAGTTACGATTAAGCTTAGCTATTCATATGTCTCGGCGGTGATCTCGCAAACATTTGTATGCCACAGTTTCATAACCATTGGCTCCATGGTTCTGCTGGTGGGGGTTTAGCTGGTCCATGTGAACACTGCCCCAAACATTAAATTTTACCTCCAACAGTTCCAAAAAATTCGGCGGAGCACCCCATTCTGTGCGGAGTTTGCTAAAGTTAGCGAGCCTAACTCCAGTTACTCCAAGTTTAGTGGAGTTTCTTTAGGGCAGATTGGACAAAAACTTCTGGAGGTCATAACTTTCTGTAGAAATTTTGAATAGTATAACACTTATCAAAGAGATTATCTTGATTATACACAATTTGCGGAATGCATGCATAATACATAACCTACTCTACGTTGATCATCAATTTGAAGAATTAAGAAACAATTGCATGCGCACATTGAAACATCAATCACACATATCAACGCAGTATGTAATGGGGAAAGCATATAGCTGAAAACCCCCAACTATAAGGGAGAGGGCCGCCATCGCCGCCATCGAGAGGATGCGTAAGCAGGCTCGACTGTTATATTATAATGATAGAGAACATGTAACAATACATAGTACAATACTCCTCACAAGTACTCAGTACTATCTCCACCTGCTACACACAAACTAGCTCAAATCTGAACAAGTCACGGGTTCAAATCTCCTCCATTGTTTGCCTGCCTCTACTGCGCAATCCAATGTGAGAATAGATCAGATCCAAGTTTGAATTCCCTTGGCTTGTACTATGCAATCCTCATTGGCAATCTCAATCAATGATTGTGCAAATCTCATGCACAACTATAGTCACAACTGATAGTAGTCTCACCCTTTCACCCACCTCTAACACTTGTCTCCACTGAACTATCCATGCACTGAGTTAACAGATGTATTCTTTAGTTGATTTATGAGTTAATAATTAGTGAATTAATTAATAACTAATTCACTTCACTCATCACTAGTGTATTTGGCAATTAGACCAAGTACAAATAGTTCAACTAAGTCAAACTGAACACAACTCCATCAACTCCTCAATCAACTCCACCAAACTCAATCACTTGAGTTCTGACTGAAGTCCATCATGCAATAGCTCAACTAACCCATAGGAAAAGCGTATTTCCTTCTGGCAGTTGCATGTTCCACATCCGTAGCTCGAACTGAAGTGCTGCAAGAGGATAAGATAATTTTTATAGTCCAAATATTATTAAGAGCTAATAATATTCAACTGTTCTATTTTTAGACTAGCAGTCTAAAAATAGACTTCGCCCATATGTCTAAAAATAGAGGTCCATCTATTTTTACCAACATGACCAATCATCCATAAGTAGCATCCTGCAACTCATAGACCATGATCCATATGTCTAAAAATAGAATTTGCGCCAAAAATAGCCTGCGGGACCACTTAGTGAAGGCGACTTCTTTTTCACTAAGCTCCATCATCTTGTTGCATTTTCAACACTCCCTCTCAACAAGATATGGATTATCTACAAACCCTATCCTGCCTCTATGGTATTCGCTCCTGGTGAGCGCCTTCATCAAGATATTAGCATCCTGATCCTCCGTGGGAATGTATGAAAGTAACATGATTCTCCGTTGCACACAATCTCTGATATGAAGGTACCTGATGTCGATGTGCTTGGATCTATAATGAAATACTAGATTAGCCGAGAGTTTAATGCAACTTTGGTTATCACAATAAATCACAGTAGGCTCCAAGTGTGACCCGAACAACCCGACCAGGATCTTCCTCATCCTTATAGCCTCGCATGCAGCCAAACTTGCTTCCATATACTTGGCCTCTGTTGAACTGAGTGCCACGGATCTCTGCTTCCTGCTGTACCAAGAAACTGTTGTCGAACCGATACTAAAGATCCGTCCAGATGTGCTCTTTCTTTCTGTTGGGCTCCCTGCCCAATCTGCATCCGTGAAGCCACAAAGCTTCACCTCATCCTCCTGTCTATACCACAATCCATATCCCGATGTGCCTCTGAGATAATGCAATACATGCTTTCCTGCCTTCCAGAAGAGCTTGGTTGGCTTAACCATAGCTTGTGAAAGCTGGTTAACAGCATAGCATATATTAGGTCGTGTATTGACCAGATACATAAGCGACCCCACCAACTATCGATAAAAAGTGGCATCCACTACCTCCGCTGAAGTAGCATCCTCCTTCCTCCAACCTCCAGGAAGAGGAGTATCAACGGGCTTGTAGCCATGCATGTTGAACTTCTCCAATATCTCCTCGGCATACTTACCCTGAGAAACAAATACTCCATCACTGCGCTGCCAAATTTCCAATCCCAGGAAATAATGAAGGAGTCCCATGTCCTTCATCTCAAACTCTCTAGCAAGATCCTCCTTGCATGAAAGTATCAACAGCTCATCTCCCGTCAAAATCAAATCATCTACATAAAGTACAATGATCAACAACTTACCCTCCGGTCTTGGGACAATCTCCCATGCACTATTTTTGACAATCGAAGCATACTCTTCCACCATGGCATCTACCCATGCGGGATCCTCCACAGCTTCCTCGAAAGAGGATGGCTCAATCACGACACATTTGCTCACAAGAGCCATGTATCCAGTGTACCGATCAGGTGGCTATCTCTATCTACGTTGTGTTGTAGGTGGTCCTACAACCTTCTCTGCATCTTGAGCCAGTCGCCAGCTTCTATAGTGCGCTTTCGCCCTCTTATGGTTGGTGCTGCATGAGTGGTCTCTTCCACTCCATGAACTTCATCTTGTGGCTGATCAGCATCCTGAAGCTCATCCTTAGGAACTAATAGCTCCTCATCTGCATGCAAGTGTGGCTCCCTCTCAAGCAAACACTTCATGGCTTTCTCCTCCTGAAATTTGATATCCCGTTGCACAACAGTCTTGCGACTATCTGGCAAATACACATGATAGTTGTGGGGTGTATCAGTGTACCCCAAAAATATCCAAACATCTACGGTTGGCTCCAGCTTCTTCCTGGCATCCTTCGTCACATGCATGTAAACAGGAGAACCAAAAATTCAAAAATGGGAAATATCAGGCCTCTTACTAGAATAAGCCTCCTCGGGTGTACTCATGCCAAGTATCTTGTGAGGACAACGGTTCTGCACATATACTACAGTATTGCATGCCTCCACCCACAAGTGAAGCGGTAGGCCTTGATCATGCAACATCGCTCGTGCAGCACCCACGATCATTCTGTTCTTCCACTCAGCAACCCAGTTCTGCTGTGGGTTATGGGGAGCTATGAGCTCTCTTCAAATCCCTTCTACGCTGCAAAAGTCCTTGAACTCACTAGAGATGAATTCACCACCATTGTCGCTCCTAAGAGCCTTCAACTTCTTCCCCGATTCCTTCTCGACCAGTGCTTTGAACTCACAGAAATTTGAGTATGTCTCGCTCTTCTTCTGCATGAAGAAGATCCAGCATTTTCGAGAGAAATCATCAACAAAGATCACATAGTACTTTTGCTTTGCTGTCGAAGCTACTGAGAAAGGTCCACACACGTCTATGTGAATTCTCTCAAGGATCGTCGTGGCGTGACTATCCTTCTCGTGAAAGGTGGTTTTCACAAATTTTCCCAAAGTACACCCCTTGCACTAATCTGACTGCGCAAGAGTGCCTTTAGGAACCCAGTAGAAATCTGCTGCAGTACCTTCAAGGCTCCATGGTGAAGGTGGCCCAATCTCCGGTGCTACAGCTTGCCATCATCCCGACTCACCAATCCTTTTGCCTTGCATGCCATTGCTGTGAAGCCATCTACATGCAATTGATAAAGGTTCTTGACTCGAACCCCTATCTTTCGGGTTTCTCCAGTTGTCTTACTGCGCAGGAAAGCCTTTCCCTCACTGAAAACAACATCATATCCCTTGTCTTCTAACATCGCCACAGAGATAAGATTCTTCTTCAATCCTGGAACATGCATCACTTCCTTGAATACAAAGGGTTTACCAGACTCCCTCTCAAAGGAAATGGTACCGATACGGGTCGCACTGTATCTACCATCATCACCCAGCTCGATGTGCACTCCAAGATCTTTCTCATCCAGATCAGAAAACAAATCTCGATCTCTCGTCATGTGAAAAGACGCACCACTATCCAAGAACCATACCGATCCCATCACACTTGATACCATGCATGTGATCAGCGAAAAATCCAGCTCAAACTACGAGGTTATGGCCTCTCCCGCTGCAGATCCAACAGCTTGCTTATTTTTCTTCTTCTGCGGACAATTTGTGGCATAATGTCCATGTTGGTGACAGTGAAAGCACTTCACCTTGGACATATCCTGCTTCTTTCCTTTCGCACCAGAATGAGCCCTTCTTTTCTTTGGCAGCCAAAGCACAATTTTCTTCATTAGATGCCTTTGATGAAGATCCATCCCTGGTATTCCGCCTGATCTCCTCTTGCACAAGATCCGACCAAAGTCTCTCCCATCCTCACAATTTCTCCCGACCATTGACAGAGTCCTGATAGGAATGCCAACTCTTCGGAAGACCAAGGAGAGCCAATATCACCAAGTCCTCATCATCGACAATCACCCCCACACTTCCCAGCTCATCCCGGCATTGGGTGAACTTCGTGAGATACTTGGGCATACTATCTCCTTTCTCACACTTAATGTTTCTGAGTTTAGCCTTGAGCGCCAACTTCCTCTGGTCGCTCTTGCTTTGGAATAAATTTGTCAATGCTTTCCACCTCAAGTATGGAGAAGCCTTTCCATGCAGGCTGGATACAATGTGATCCTTCATGCCCTCCAACAAAATCCTTCAACACTTTGTTGTCTTATTTTTCCAAGCCTCAACGTGAGCAGCATCACTAGGCTTTGGGACCTCGGCATCTATGAACTCCTTCAACCCATTGTCATCTAACACTGCCTCCATCCTGTCTTTCCATGCAATATAATTTGAGCTACCTTTAAGGGCATACTCCAATCGCAATCCATTGAAAGACATTTCAACTTCGACACCAAGAAAACATTGCTGCAAATTCGAATTCCTCCATCTCAAAACTCAACCGCTTCTCATCTAAAATTCATGGGAACAAAGTATTTCTCGTACAGATATTGACTGTATAGAAATTTACCAGATATCTCACCTTCCAAAAGAAGGATGAAGCCAAAGGCTACCTGGCCCGATTACAGACTCTGCTTGAAGAAATAAAATGTAATCACTTTCTGAATAATAGATCTGATGATCAACTTCGCTCTGATACCATGTAGAAATTTTTCTACAAATCAGCTAGCTCTGATACCATGTAGAAATTTTTCTACAAATTAGCTAGCTCTGATACCATGTAGAAATTTTGAATAATATAACACTTATTCACAGAGATTATCCTGATTATACACTATTTTCAGAATGCATGCATAATACATAACCTCCTCTACGTTGATCATCAATTTGCAGAATTAAGAAACAATTGCATGCACGGATTGAAACATCAATCACACATATCAACGCAGTATGTAATGGGGAAAGCATATAGCTGAAAACCCCCATCTATCTGTATATCATAATGATAGAGAACATGTAACAATACATAGTACAATACTCCTCACAAGTACTCAGTAATATCTCCACCTACTACACAAAAACTAGCTCAGATCTCAACAAGTCACGGGTTCAAATCTCCTCCACTATTTGCTTTCCTCTACTGCGCAATCCAATGTGAGAATAGATCAGATCCAAGTTCTAATTCCCTTGGCTTTTACTGTGCAATCCTCATTGGAAATCTCAATCAATGATTGTGAAAATCTCATGCACAGCTATAGTCACAACTGATAGTAGTCTCACCCTTTCACCCACCTCTAACACTTTTCTCCACTGAACTGTCCATGCACTGAGTTAACTGATGTATTATTTACTTGATTTATGAGTTAAAAATTAGTGAATTAATTAATAATTAATTCACATCACTCATCACTAGTGTATTTGGTAGTTAGAATAAATACAACTAGTTCAACTAAGTCAAACTGAACACAACTCCATCAACTCCTCAATCAACTCCACCAAACTCAATCACTTGAGTTCTAACTGAAGTCCATCATGCAATAGCTCAACTAACCCATAGGAAAAGTGTATTTCGTTCTGGCAGTTGCATGTGCCACATCCATAGCTCGAACTGAAGTGCTGTAAGAGGATAAGATAATGTTTATAGTCCAAATATTATTAAGAGATAATAATATTCGACTGTTCTATTTTTAGACTAACAGTCTAAAAATAGAATTCGCCCATATGTCTAAAAATAGAGGTCCATCTATTTTTACTAACATGACCAATCATCCATAAATAGCATCCTGCAACTCATAGACCATGATCCATATGTCTAAAAATAGACATAGTCTAAAAATAGGCTTTGCGCCAAAAATAGCCTGCGGGCCCACTTAGTGAAGGTGACTTCTTTTCACTAAGCTCCATCATCTTGTTGCATTTTCAACACTTTCACTAGGGAGATCCTTTTGGAGCGATTTTTTTTTTGATTTTGGGTATTCTGAGCATTCTAGAGCCAACGGTACAAGTTTAAGAGCCAATAGAGCTCATTTTCAAGTGTTTTTTCATCAAAGAAGCTTGGAGATCCATTAGGGCCTAGGGAGTGTTGGGGATGTATTAGGCTATGGTTAACCGTTGGAGGTAAAACAAAATCCATTGTTCTGTTTTCTGTGTTTTGAACTCATTTTCATAGCTTATTTTTCTTGTTTATGCTTTCTTATCACTGTATAACCAATTTGAGCATCTAATAAGAGCAAGGACATGCCCATTTGGGGGCCTTGGACTCGACAGATGTAGCCCGAGAGGGGTGAACTGCCTTATCAGCTGCTGTGTTATATTAATTATGTGATTTTATCTTGCTGTGTTTTTCATATTGGATATGCTAAACAGTAAAATGAAATAACACTCCTTCACACATAATGTTGTTGGGAAAAGTATCCAATACGGAATGACCCTATCCCACTCTAAGGGTGATAGTACCTCAGCAACAACCGAAGCAAAGCTATCTAAGATTTCTTCTTTATGAAAGTAAAATAGGGGAGAAAGGGATCCACTAACCGATGTCTTTCGCTAATGATTGATCCAATCTTCTCTCCTTGCTTCTTGCTCCCAGCTCCTTGCTCTTTCACTGGCCCAGCTACACCAAGATCCTGCAAAATGGCAAGAGAGGGAAACTACAAGAAGCATACATTCATAATTGATTCAAGGATTAGAATAAATCAAATACACAAGCATAACAATACACCATTGAGACACATGCATATAGAAGAACCTCAAATGCTTTATTAATGGAAGAAGTAAAGTTCAGGAAGTGTTACAACCATAAGAGGCCCAATCCAGCAACACCTCCCGGTAGAAAGAAATCTCCTCTTCACCTCCTTCAAAACAAATCACCCAATAGTTCTAAGCTCAAACCAACAGCACTTCCTTACATTCACAAGATTCCAGCCTCCTTAGACCTCATAAGAGAGCTCTATATATAGGAGTTTTGGAGAAAGGATGAGTCAACTTGAGGCTGGCATGAAGCTGACTAGTGTCCTCTCTCACTTCAGTTATTCTTCAGTTCTTGAGTCCACTTGGAGGTTCTTGCTTCCACTTGGAGATCTAGACCCTCTTACTCATCACTAGGCGAATTCCCTGATCCAAGTGTCATTTTGGAAGCTTCCTGGGCGCTGACACCTTGAGGAATGACTGTGCCACTTGTCCAAGTACGCTCAGCGCAGGTAGCCTTCTTTGCAGTTGACATTCAGTGCAGGTACAGAGTGGAGCACTTGACATTTAGCGCAGATGCTCAGTGGAGCAGTTGACATGATCCAGAATTTGCTTGTTTTTGAGTGTTTTCAGGTGGAGAACTAATATTCAGTGCTGTGGTTTGCTGACCTTGTTCCTCTAGGGGTAGGAACAACATGTTTAGGGACTTTGGATCCCTTAGATTATGGACATTTCATGCTTCATTCTGTAAGGCACAAAAATGTCTATAACAGTTGCCCCCTAAAGTATGAGGTCGTTTATCGGGTGAAATGCTTTATCCGGAGGATCCGAAGTTCATTCAATCGTTGAGAGGTGACCTGTAATAAAATACAATACAATACATTATTTTTCATTCTGCTTTCATGATCTAGCTGAGGCGGGCATTCCCATGCTCAGCTTTATAAATTCATTTTGGTACATAGAACAGACGATCGTCTGATGGTAGACTGATAATTCTTTGCTGAAATTATCATCATTTGAGTAGGATGATTGTAGAGCCTCTACTTTACACCTTATCATCCATCATTACCCACTGTTTTCATCACTTTCCTCTCTCTTTTGCCTCAATTTCCACCCAGATCATTACATTAGTTGTCATTAAGCATGATCAAGTGAGCTTTGCTAATGGGTGACTGTTTTGTTTAGTTTTTGACATATTTGCAGAGATTCCGCAGCTGTCTGGCAATTCCGCAGCCATTCAGCGATTCCGCAGCCAGCTGATGATTCCGCAGCCATTTTGTTGATCTCAAGGTTCCACGTGCCATTTTGCAGAACGAGCCACATGGGCATGTTGGAATATATGTGCTCGAGGTTCCTGTGCCATCAGTTCAGCCAGCCACGTCATCTGTACCTCCGGTCAAAGGGGGTCAAGTTACGGTCAAATAAAGGCAGCTTAACGTTGATGCGTAAGCTGTTTGGTCACGTCGGTGGAAAAGATGACTTGTCCATGTTTTGTAAGCCGTGGGGAACATGATCCAACGCTGGATTCATTGCCCATAACGACCAGGACCTCCAGCTCGACCATGAAGCATATGACGTGTTCACTGCACCTTTAATATGCATGATATTCAGTTTATTTTCTATTTTTAGCTGTATGCATTAGGCTATCTTGCAGATGCCTATAAATACTTGCGTCTGCGTACGCTTATGTTAACTTTTTAGCTGCTGTAGTTTATGAACTTGTGAGAATTTTAGCACCTTTCTGAACTCTGTTTTTATAGAGCTGTTCCAGCACTTTTGACTGTGTATTTCTGCATATGAAGTAATGGAAACAGTGCTGTTCTGAAGTTTACAATTCTCTGAGTCTATTTTGGATGATATGAATGGAGGGCCCCTGTTCATGTTAGCCTTGTAAAGTATTTCATGTTTATACTTCTGCAATTTCTTTATTTCACATACAGCATTTCCTTTTCTTGAGTTATGTACAGCTTGATTTCTTTTCATTGCTGCAGCCTTTATTTTCACTGATCAGATTTACTCCTTTGCAGGTTTTAACCCGGGATTGAGTGTGTTGTATTTGCTTTAATATCTAATGGTAGTTGCAGTTGTCTTATTCGTAATGCTGCCCTTTTTACTCTGTTTTCTAGATTAGTTTTTAGCTTAGTTTTACAAGTTGGATGCTAACTAATTTATGCTCTCTTTATCATGAATGGTTTATCTTTCAGAGAACAGAACACTAATTAATTGCAGCTTGTTTTTAAGTAGATTTGGCTTGTAGCACTAATACTTTTTCCTCTTGTTACACATAATCACATATGTAGGAAGCAGTATGATGGAAAAGGCTTAGTAGTGTTATAATTTGTCATTTAGAGTTTTTATCAATTCTTGGATTTGTCTTCAGCTACTTCCTAATTGTGTTTTACGCAGTACTATGTGGTAGAAGCAGGGAGTTAGGAAGAGATAACCATTATCATCAATCCTTGAAGTGATTTTCTTATTTCTTTTATTTGCAGCAATATGAATAGAGACTAATGCCATTAGAATGTGGTCATTTACTTTCAAGTCATTTCAAGTTATTCATTTCTTTCAAGTTCTTTTCCTTTACAAATTCAGCAAGTAATTAGAAATCACCAATCACACACTTTCACTCATATAGAACTCACTTTTCACACACTTGCACTCATCTGTCTATAATCATCACTCCATCTTAGGAAGATAAGTTAACCATAAACAACACCCCCCAAAACGACAAAAAGCTCTAAGAGGTTGCTTAAGTACATATAGTACACCTTCACTTCATCAGCTTACAAGCCCCGGGTTGACAATTAATAATAGCAATTTAGGAATACTAAATTGACTAAACATTTTGGCGCCGTTGCCGGGGAAGTGAAATTAAGTAGCCATATTCTTAGAAAAAAAAAAACATAAAATTTCAAGGAAAGAAATTGATAACCTATCAAAGTATGCTCTCCTCTTGCACTTCAAAGTGATCTGGAGGATCAGAAAAGAGAAAGTTATTGATTTAGTAGTTTCTTGAGTATGCTCTCTTCTCGCACCTAGAGTGACTTGGAAGATCAGAAAAAGAACTATTAACTTGACTTGAAGAAAAAATAAAAAAAAAATGACATGCATAGAGCTAGAGATTCTAGAGGAAGGTTTTTAGCTAGAACTCGAAGTTCAATTTTTACAAGTCCATCTGCTTCAAGGGATAGGCAAGAGACACCTCCCTTATCTCCAACCAGCACTCCTAGTCCTAGAATTCCTGGAATTCAAGAGCCAAGAGTTGACTCTCCTACACCTTCTATTGAGTTTGAACTAGGAAGAGACTCTTCTCTTTCTCCTACAGGAAGACCAATTGTAATTGAGGAAGTAGAATCACCCAAAGAGGAAGGAGAAATCTCTTCTCATTCACCCTTTGTAGAGGAACCGGAAGATTTTGAAATCCCTAGGAGAATCATCATGGCAGAGGAAGAAAGAAATGGTAGAGGTAGAGGAGGAGGAGGAAACAATAATAATGGAGGTGGTAGAGGTCCCTTTGGAAGAGGAAATGGAGATGGGGATAATTCATTTGGGTTTCCCATTGTTAATGAGGATTCCCGAGCCACTATGAAAAACATATCACCATCTGTCCTCCCGAATTTCCATGGGTTAAGAACTGAGGACCCTGAAACATTCTTGTTTGAATTTGAAGTTGTGTGTCGAACTTATGACTATCTGGATGATACTCAGAAACTCAAATTGTTCCCCTCAACATTAAAAGATCAAGCCTTGAAATGGTTCATGGGGTTACTCACTCAATCCATTAGGACTTGGGATGAAATGAAACAGACATTTTTGGATAGGTATTTGGACTATTGTATGCCTACTAATCACAAGGACGAGGTTTTTAAAATGATGCAAAGAGAAGATGAGAGTTTGGAAGATTTACTTGAGAGATTTCAATACAACTTAAAGAGAGCAAAAATGAGTACTTTGGATGAAGAGACCTTAAAAGCCCTCTTATTAAAAGCCATTAGGGATGAATGGATAGATATCTTAAACATGATGGGAAAAGGGGATATTTCTCAACTTTCACTCAATGATATAGCAGAACTCTGTATCCATCTCTCAAGGGGCAAATCAAAAACTCAAAAAGGGCCTAGAGATCCTTCTCTCCTTAGGGCAAACAAATCTGCAACAGGATCAGTAAGTAGGGCTGAAATCGGCAATATGCTTGATGAATTTAAAACTGACATCTTAGGGAGTCTTAGCGAACAACTAGATACCCTTAAGATTCACAATAAACAAAAAGCAGAAGCTGAAGCTTTGGCTATCTTTTGCCCGAAATGTAGAAAGAAACATGCTTTAAGGGAATGTCCCTTAGATGCACACGTTGTAGAAACATGTGTAATTTGCTCAGAAACTCATGAGACCAAGGATTGTCCTTCAATTCCTAGCCTCAAAGCAGTCTTTCAAGAAGATCCAAGTACACTTGAATCTCTCTGTTTCATTGCAAGGAGACCTTGGCAAGGGCAACAGAATCAAGGGTTTAACAACTCTATGAATTCTCAATCCCAACCAAATTGGAATCCTTGGCAACAACCTTGGCCTCAACCTCAAAATGCTTTCCAAGCATGGATGCAAAGCATGCAAAATCCTTATGGGAGATTTGCTCAATTCTATCAATATCCTCCATCATTTCAGAATCAGCAAGCCCCACAACTTCCAAATCAAGGTCAACAATTATCATTGCCATACCCTCAACAACAACAAACTCCTCCACAAAATCAAAATTCCCAACTCACCCAGCAGAAGTCAAATCAACTTCCCTCTCAGCCATTACCAAATCCAAATAATAGGAACCCTCAAAATGCTTATGTGATGGAAGGTCAACCATTCCCTACCTATATGGTTGTTCCTCTTAATGAAGTACAACTCAGATCAGGTAGAATCTTAGATCAACCCTCCACAAGTGTTCAACAACCAAGCATTTCTGAGGAAGAATCTCTCAAAGTCAATAAAGGTTCTGAAGTATCACTTCAAAACCAAAATATCCAAAAAGAAAAAGAAAAAGAATCAACCTCTACAACTCCCATAGTTGAGCAACCTACATCTGTAGCTACACCTCCTTTCCCTGAAAGACTACAAATCGACAAAGGAGTGGAAAAGCAGATATGGGTGCCTGACTATAGCTTCCTAGATGAATTGAAGAATGTATGTATCAAGATCCCCTTGTTACAAGCCATTAAGGAAATTCCCATTCTAGCGAAGACAATAAAGGAGTTGAGTTTGAAGAAAACAGTAAAAAGAACCAGAGATACCAAAAGGATACATCTAGTTGGAAAAATTGCAGACATTATGATGGGTAAGATTACCATGCAAAAATATGTGGATCCCGGTAGTCCTATTGTCAAAACTCATATTAATGGGGTTGAAATCCCAAATACTTTGATTGACTTAGGAGCCGCTATCAACATCATGAGTAGACAGACCATGGATCAGTTAAAGCTTCCTAACCTTCTCTTTACACCTACTTTGCTGCAACTTGCAGATAGATCAATCATTAAACCTGATGGTGTATTGGAAGACATTCCAGTCTCTCTAGATTCTTGGGAATATCCAGTTGATTTTATGATTTTAACTCCCAAGAACAATCTAGGAGGACATCCTCTTATCTTAGGAAGACCTTGGCTAGCAACAGCTGATGCTTTCATCAGTTGTAGGTCTGGAGACATGTATATATCAGATGGTAATTCCACCAAGAAATTCAACTTGTATCCCCCAGCAAAAGCTATAACAGAAATAGGAGAAGATGAATGGGTAGAGGATGAAGATACTATACAACCTGTTTTGACCATCTCTGAGATTAGTGAGGACAGTCAAATTCTAAATACTTTAGAAAATTTTGAAGTATCTTTAGAATATGACTCTGCACATTTCCAGATAGATGCAGACATTGAATATCTCTCCTCTAGACAGATGTCTCTCTTCTCAATGGAAGAGTTTGGTAGTTCTACAGTTGAAATCCTTCCAGGAAAACCATTGAACATTAACAAAAACTTGGAAAGACTACAACAAGAAGAATTAACTAAACTTTTGCAAAAACATTCCACTGCCTTTGCATGGGAATACACTGACATGAAAGGAATCGACCCTAAGACTTGTATTCATCACATCTATATTGAAGAAAACAGCAGACCTATTAGGCAACCACAAAGACGGATGAATCCAAACCTTAGGGAAATTGTGAAAGAAGAACTTCAGAAATTGCTCAAGGTAAACTTCATTTACCCCATTTCAGATAGCCAGTGGGTTTCTCCCTTGGTTATAGTGCCCAAAAAGAATGGTAAATGGAGAGTTTGCATTGATTATCGAGAATTGAACAAGGCAACCTTAAAGGATCATTTTCCTCTACCTTTTATTGATCAGGTACTAGATACTTTAGCAGGTAAAAAGTATTTCTCATTCTTGGATGGATTTAGTGGGTATAACCAAATTCAGGTAGCACCTGAAGATCAAGACAAAACCACATTTACTTGTCCTTGGGGAACTTTTGCCTACCGAGTACTTCCTTTTGGATTGTGCAATGCACCTGCTACATTTCAAAGGGCTGTACTAGGAATCTTTTCAGACCTAATTCATGATTGTGTAGAGGTTTACATGGACGATTTCACAGTTTATGGTAATACATTTGAAGAAGCTTTGGAAAATTTGGAAAAAGTACTGGTAAGATGTAAGGAAACAAATCTTTCTTTAAGTCATGAAAAGTGTTTTATGATGTTTACTGAAGGGATTGTTTTAGGACATCATATTTCAGGAGATGGGATTAAGGTTGATAGATCTAAAGTAGAAGTCATCTCTAAGTTACCTATTCCAAATTGCCAGAAGGATGTTAGAAGTTTTCTTGGGTTTACTGGGTATTACAGAAGATTTATTGAAAACTTCACTAGAATAGCATCTCCTCTTTTCAAATTGCTTACTAAAGACTGTGAGTTCAATTGGGATCCTGAGTGTCAATCTGCTTTTGAAGCTTTAAAGACTAGAATATCTGAAGCACCAATCTTAAGGGGGCCAAATTGGAAACTCCCTTTCCACATCTCCACTGATGCTTCAGATACAGCTCTAGGAGCTGTTTTGGAACAAAAGGATTTGATCCCTTATGCCATTTATTATACAAGTAAGAATTTGACTCCCACTGAGTTAAATTATACTGTTACAGAAAAAGAGTTCTTAGTTGTGGTACATGCGATTAATAAGTTTAGACACTACATAACCTGCTATGAAACCTTTGTCCATACTGATCACTCTGCCATAAGATATTTAATGAACAAACCTGTCACTAATGGTAGAGTTACAAGATGGCTTTTACTCTTACAAGAATTCAACATTACTGTGTTAGATAGACCTGGAAAGCAAAACACAGTAGCTGATTTCTTGTCTAGAATCCAAAACACTAATGAAGATTCTCCAGTAGAAGATAAGTTTCCAGATGAATACTTGTTTGCAGTGACTACCAAGACTCCTTGGTATGCAGATATGGCTAATTATCTAGTTACAGGGAAGCTACCTCTACACTTATTTCCTAATGAGAAAAGGAAAATCATTCGGGAGAGTTCACATTATTCTTGGATTTCTAATGAATTGTTCAAAACAGGGCCAGATTGTATAATCAGAAGGTGTGTTCGGGAAGATGAAATGCCTGACATCCTTAAGGCATGTCATGATGAACCATGCGGCGGGAACTTTGCGGACAAAAGAGAGAGGAAAGTGATGAAAACAGTGGGTAATGATGGATGATAAGGTGTAAAATCCTTTCTCTAGGATATTATTGGCCTTCTCTCTTTAAGGATGCAAAGCAGTATGTTAAAAGGTGTGACAGCTGCCAAAGAGTTGGGAAACCAACTCCTTCAAATGAAATGCCTCTACAGCCTCAAGTATGCATCGAACCCTTTCAGAAATGGGCTCTAGATTTCGTTGGACCAATTAATCCTCCATCAAAGCAAAATAAGTATATACTGGTTTGTACTGATTATGTTACTAAGTGGGTAGAGGCAAAAGCATTACCTTCTGCCACTGAAAATTCAGTTGTTCAATTTCTTTTTGAGGATATTTTCACTCGTTTTGGTGTCCCAAGGGAAATTGTGACAGATCAAGGCAGCCAGTTTACATCTAAATTGATGGAGAAACTGATGGAGGAATATAAGATCAAGCACAGAACATCTACTCCATACCATCCACAATCAAATGGTCAAGTGGAATCTACCAATAAAGTTCTTGAAGGCATTATCACCAAGACTGTTCATCTTCATAGAAGAGATTGGGCGGAAAGGCTCCCTGAAGCCTTATGGGCCTATAGAACCACATGGAAGAACACAACAGGACATTCTCCCTATGAACTTGTTTATGGGAAGGAAGTCCTGCTTCCAATTAAGTTCCAAATCAAGACCTTCAAGATGGCAGTCCAATTGGGAATGAGCCTCTCGGAAGCCCAAAAGCACAGAATGGACCAACTGAATGAGCTAGATGAAATGAGACAAGATGCAATTTTAAGGACCGATCTAGTTCAGCACCAAAGATCTAAGTGGCATGATCATCATATCAAAGAAAGAAAGTTCCAGAAAGGAGATTGGGCTCTATTGTTTGATTCAAAGTTCAAAGACTTCAAAGGAAAGTTTCAAACTCATTGGCTTGGGCCATATGAGATTGATGAAGTCTTCAGCAATGGAGCAGTCCGGGTGAAAACTATTGATGAATTCCATACTCCTCTTATTGTAAATGGCCATCGCTTGAAGATCTATCAAAAGCCATTTTCAAAAGAAGAGTTTGTCAGATTGTTCAAAGAAGATTCTGCAATCAGGTTGGTGGAGAAGGATTCTTCTCCTCCATCAGCCTAAAGCTTTGGTTTTGAAAAAAAAAAAAAAAAAAAAGAGAAAAAAAAAAAGAAAAAAAATAAATGTATAGGCCTGAAAACCAGTCTCTGATTGGCAGTCCTATACAGAAAATTTGAGGTGAAAATCAGGGCCACCTGACACCTCATATTTTCTAAAAGAAAAAAATCTCTTTCTCTCCTTATTTCATCTCATTTCATCATCACCACCATTTCATTCATTTTCACTTCACCTCATTTTTTTCATTCATCCATCCACTCACTACATTCCATTCCATCAATAAAGTTATTTTTTTTAGACAACTAAAGTTATTTTGTGCAGCCGGAGGGTACCACTACAGATTCCGCAGCCATCTGGAGATTCTGCAGCCATCTAACGATTCCGCAGCCCTCTGCACCTGCATAAAAAAAACACAGTCTGTTTGAAATTTCTTTACAGCTCAGTAGTCATCAATAATAAATGGAAAATAGTCATGCAACAGCCATAAATCAGTGAAGGGTTAGTGGCAAGTCATCAAAGGAAAATCCAAGCAGGAATCTGAGGTATGGTTTAAATCCTAAACTTACAGTTATTTCATTATGCAAAGTTTTCTAGGTTATGTTTCTTGCCACTAAATGTAATGATTACCAGTCATGCAACCATATACCCACGTATCTCCCAAGTCTATCAGTCCTTGATTACCACGATTTTGAATTTTACTTGCGGCTGCTTCTTCCATTAAGATCTCGTACCTAAGTGACGTAGCCTAATGTACTACGTCTCTATATGACATTAACTCACGCAGCCAAGTGTGACTTTGAAACCGAAACCTAAGGACATAGCCGTTTCCATTCATTATTCCATAACCCTTCTACCCTCTTACGCTCATATCATTCCACTTCCGCTGTTTCATTTCCACTCACACTGTTTCATTCCATTTACGCTGTGCTCACTACGCTGCTACCATTAACCATACTCTGTTTTTCCTCTCCGCTAAATTCTAATCACCAGTGGAGGTATGTTACGGCCGTATCCAGAGCTAAAGCCATAATCCACTGTGTTGAGGCCGTAAATCCACTGTGTCAAGGCCATTGTTGAAGCCGTATTCAGAGCTAGAACCGTGAATTTACTGTGTAAGACCCTTGTTGAAGCCGTGTTCTAGAACAAAGCCGTGAATTGACTGTGTAAGGCCGTTTTGAAGCCGTGTTTTAAATAGAACAGAGCCGTAAGAGCCAATGGGGAAGCTCTTAAGGGTAGAACCGGAGGGTTCAAAGTTTCTGGAGGGTTATCCTCAGGTTAAAGAAGCATTGCAAAAGGCAAACTGGTTACAATGCATCCAGAAGTTCAGAGGCTACCATAAGGAGGTTACGAAGGCCTTTGCACAGTCCTTCAGAGAAAAAGATAATCACGTGGAGATAGGGGATTTACAATTCACAGTCACTGAGAGCAGCATAGCACAAGCTACCTCACTTCCACAGACTGGAGAAAGGTGGTTTAAGAACCGGTCAGTTCAAGATCAGCAGTGGAAACAAATCTTAAAAAACCCAGGTATGGATACCAGCATCTTTACAAAAGGGATTCCTGTTTCTTATGTTAAGGAGGAATGGACAAATTTACTCTTATTAGTGCAAAAATTTTTCACTTGTGAGGGAAGATTTGGGGTCTTATATGTTTACCATGCAAAGGTTATGATGCATTTTCTAGGAGATGATATTAACCTCCCATACTTTCTACTTTCAAGTCTTAAGAAAATGTGTGCAAATTGTCCAAAGGAACCCCAGAAATATTGAAGCACATCTATATCATCACGGTCTTGTGAAATTGCTAGTTGAGGAACAATTGAAATAAAAAAGAGACACATGGGAGAGGTTTCTCATAAGAAATCATTTTCAAGAATTAGGAGAAACTTCTGGAGGGTCCCCTCAAGTACCAAAAAGAAGTAGAAGAAAAAGAGGAGAGGGGGTTAACCAAGAAACTATTGCCCAAACAGAAACTATTGTTCCTGATACCACTATTCCTGAAACAACTGCCCAAGAGGAAACTGTTCAAGAACAGTTTGATGAGGAAACTGATATACAACATCCTGAACAGGAAATTGATCCTGGATTTACTGAAGATGATAACCAAGCAGCCCAAGGAATTATCACTGAAACTCTTTCAGAACTTGCTCAAGAAATTGCTCAGAAAAGAAAAGAAGGGAGGAAGAAACAAAAGCAAGATAAAGGTAAATCTGTAGTCCAAGAAACTTACCTCACTCCTGAGAATTCTAGTGAGGAAGACACTCAGCCCTTAGCTCAAAGAATGGCCAAACTCCATGAAACTGCCCTCTCTAAAAAGGTGGAAAAACAGAAGCAAAAAGTGCAAAAAGAAAAACAGAGTATTACTACTGTGAGAAGGAGCAGCAGGTTACAAGGTAAAGTGAGGGCCACAAAAGAAAAAAAGTCACTTATCATTGACTTGAGCACACCTGAAAAGGTGGCTACAAGTCCTCCACACGCTGAGCATATTGAGACTAGTCCTCCACGTGAGGAAAGTCCTTTTGAACATGAACTTGAGCATGAACATGGATCCGAATTTCAGTATGAGCCTAGCTCCAAGCGGTCACCTGAGGTTGACCCTGATCAACAAAAAGTTTATAATTACCTGGAGATGCTGGAACAAGCAGTGGCTGGGCCAAGTACTGCTCAACCCTTGGAGCAGCAAGTCCAATCACTGAAGCAGGAAATCTTTGAGATTGAGGTTCTAAATCGCCATATCATGCAAGAAAATGAAAAATTAAAAGAGCAAGCTAAATTGGAAAAGACAATTCATGATAACACCATGCTGCATTTGGGCCTGTGGCAAAGGAATAACACAAAGTTAAGGAAGAAGTGCAAGAAGTTAAACAGGGCCTTGATCAACCTAAAGTTCAGATGCTTAGTAAAGAAGCCAAGGGTCAATGTGCCTACACAGAGAAAGAAGAGGAGATTGGATGTCTTGGCAGAGGCATCACAGCAGGTTGATTAATCAGTGTTTTTGCATGAGGACATGCAATGCCCTCGTAGTGGGGGTATGTAGAGCCTCTACTTTACACCTTATCATCCATCATTACCCACTGTTTTCATCACTTTCCTCTCTCTTTTGCCTCAATTTCCACCCAGATCATTACATTAGTTGTCATTAAGCATGATCAAGTGAGCTTTGCTAATGGGTGACTATTTTGTTTAGTTTTTGACATATTTGCAGAGATTCCGCAGCTGTCTGGCAATTCCGCAGCCATTTAGCGATTCCGCAGCCATCTGATGATTCCGCAGCCATTTTGTTGATCTCAAGGTTCCACGTGCCATTTTACAGAACGAGCCACATGGGCATGTTGGAATATATGTGCTCGAGGTTCTTGTGCCATCAGTTCAGCCAGCCACATCATCTGTACCTCCGGTCAAAGGGGGTCAAGTTACGGTCAAATAAAGGCAGCTTAACGTTGATGCGTAAGCTGTTTGGTCACGTCGGTGGAAAAGATGACTTGTCCGTGTTTTGTAAGCCGTGGGGAACATGATCCAACGCTGGATTCATTGCCCATAATGACCAGGACCTCCAGCTCGACCATGAAGCATATGACGTGTTCACTGCACCTTTAATACGCATGATATTCAGTTTATTTTCTGTTTTTAGCTGTACGCATTAGGCTATCTTGCAGATGCCTATAAATACTTGCGTCTGCGTACGCTTATGTTAACTTTTTAGCTGCTGTAGTTTATGAACTTGTGAGAATTTTAGCACCTTTCTGAACTCTGTTTTTATAGAGCTGTTCCAGCACTTTTGACTGTGTATTTCTGCATATGAAGTAATGGAAACAGTGCTGTTCTGAAGTTTACAATTCTCTAAGTCTCTTTTGGATGATATGAATGGAGGGCCCCTGTTCATGTTAGCCTTGTAAAGTATTTCATGTTTATACTTCTGCAATTTCTTTATTTCACATACAACATTTCCTTTTCTTGAGTTATGTACAGCTTGATTTCTTTTCATTGCTGCAGCCTTTATTTTCACTGATCAGATTTACTCCTTTGCAGGTTTTAACCCGGGATTGAGTGTGTTGTATTTGCTTTAATATCTAATGGTAGTTGCAGTTGTCTTATTCGTAATGCTGCCCTTTTTACTCTGTTTTCTAGATTAGTTTTTAGCTTAGTTTTACAAGTTGGATGCTAACTAATTTATGCTCTCTTTATCATGAATGGTTTATCTTTCAGAGAACAGAACACTAATTAATTGCAGCTTGTTTTTAAGTAGATTTGGCTTGTAGCACTAATACTTTTTCCTCTTGTTACACATAATCACATATGTAGGAAGCAGTATGATGGAAAAGGCTTAGTAGTGTTATAATTTGTCACTTAGAGTTTTTATCAATTCTTGGATTTGTCTTTAGCTACTTCCTAATCGTGTTTTACGCAGTACTATGTGGTAGAAGCAGGGAGTTAGGAAGAGATAACCATTATCATCAGTCCTTGAAGTGATTTTCTTATTTCTTTTATTTGCAGCAATATGAATAGAGACTAATGCCATTAGAATGTGGTCATTTACTTTCAAGTCATTTCAAGTTATTCATTTCTTTCAAGTTCTTTTCCTTTACAAATTCAGCAAGTAATTAGAAATCACCAATCACACACTTTCACTCATCTAGAACTCACTTTTCACACACTTGCACTCATCTGTCTATAATCATCACTCCATCTTAGGAAGATAAGTTAACCATAAACAACACCCCCCAAAACGACAAAAAGCTCTAAGAGGTTGCTTAAGTACATATAGTACACCTTCACTTCATCAGCTTACGAGCCCCGGGTTGACAATTAATAATAGCAATTTAGGAATACTAAATTGACTAAACAATGATCATCTGCTACAATGATGTACATGTCAAATGTCTTTATATTTCCTGAATATATATCGCAGCCCGGATGGATGAAACTAGATCCGAGGTCTTCAAACTCGTTCGATCTTCACTCTAAGTACAAGTCGATCCATGTGAGAATTGCGCTGAAGTCAAACATGGAAAGACATTGCTTGATTACCGGTCAATGATGTAAACCGTTAACAAGCGCGAGAGGAATCACCGATAATGATAATGACCCTCAAGGTACTGCAGTACAATTCACGTGGTGTGAATAAAGGACTTGGCGTCGAACACCACGTAAAATCTTTCGGTCGAAGGTCATTGATGTATACCTGTCGCCGGAAGTGAGAAACTTGCCATTGAGGCATGCAAGCTTCAAAGTACTGAGGGGTTTGTTCCTAGATCAACTTCTTGGATAATGAGCTGAAGTCGACAAGAAGCGATCCGTCAAAGGAGGGCCTTAATGAATCCCACATTAGTGACATGAAACGGAGCTAACGATTTTAGTGGAGGTGAAAACCATCTGTGACATATGATTCAGGGTAGCGGTCATGAATGGATGAAGGATAATGTATGGCAGTGGATGGGACACGGTTGACTCTTTCTGAACGACATCTCTTGAACATATAACAACACTGATGCGATGGATCGGTAGCATTACCCCAAATGTGGATGGTTTGGCGAGACCATGGTGATGAGACCGGTGAATGAAACAACCCAACCCGATGTGGTACGGAGGAAAAGTGTCATGTTCAAGAGCGACTTGCTACCATTAAAGCTTTGAGGTTCTCCCAATTTTTCCCCAGTCATTTCTGACCAGTACCTCTTTACTTTTGTCAAGCTTGAGGAGGATAACATATGCTTGTTCTATAACCTGCCCTTCGGGCAAGCCCATCGCTATGTTTTAACGAGCCTAGCGATAGGGAAACTCGTTCTCGTCTAAAGACAAGTTTGTCGCTATTTAATCATTTTAACGAGTCTAACGACAAGGAAAACTCGATCCTTTTCATTTTTAGAGAGTCTGAAAAGGTACAGAAAGTTAACTCCAAAGTTCCTTTTTCGTCATCTAATCCCTTAAGTCCGAAAAAGTATAAAACAATACAGAAGGGATGAGTTTTCGGTACTTTTAACGAGCCGAACAAAACAAGCGCTCGATCTTTTTGTGCAATAATCCCTCGGGTCCAAAAAGATTAAAATCTAGAGGAGGGGTAGCTCTTCCGGTCACTTTAACGAGCTGGAAGGCCAAAACTCGGCAAAATTTTCATATTTTACGAGTCAGATGAAAAGAGCTTAAAGAAGACTCGTCTTTTGAGGAACGAGTGATAAACAGGGATAGCAACTGATTCCAGGTACAGGTTGGGATTTTCCAATCACGGCAGTGTCACAAGGACGGCTAGGTGAAATCACTCTTCACAGCTGTTCCTCAAAATGGGTAAACAATCATATGGAGGTGAACGATCGGCCAAATGACGATGGAGGTGACAGGTGCAAACACGACCAAGGCTTTTTATGGCTGATAAATTTACGATCACAGAGGTTATTTACCGGAAATAGGTTCATTTTTTATTTAAAAATGAGCTTAAACTCTGAGGGAAACATTGCTCACTGCTTTTATTTATTTTTTAACGAGCATGAAGACCGCGTTAAAACTGCTCGGATCTTGCGTTTATTTTTTAACGAGCATGAACTTTATGCTAAAACTGCTCGAATCTATGGTCAAATTTTTATTTTTTACCATTACTAGCTTTTCTCTTTTCAAAGATAGTACTGTATTTTCAATTGCTGCAACAAACTTTGTTAGAAATACATAATCATGAGACGAAAACCCTAATATTGTGCTTTGAACTACGTAAAAAGTCATTAAAAAGAGTTTTTACCTCTCATTTTACCATTTCATTTGCATTTGGTTTGTTGGAGCTCTGGAGGTGCCTCTTCCCCTTTGATTTTCACCAGCTGATTTCGGGAGATTCTGTGGACGATTCTCGGCGCCATCTGGACCAGGTAGGAGCTAAACACTAGCTCTTTCTTTTCATGGTTTCCTTTTCCTGTTCTGTGCCTGTTTTTCAACTTTTCTGAGCCTCAGGGGTTTTGCCAGGGCGCCCTAACTTCAGCGCAGGTTCCCCATTCGAAACCTGCGCTGAATGTCAAGCTGCCTTAAGGCAGCCTGACCTTCAGCGCAGGTGGGACACTCCTTGCCTACGTTGGGCTCAGAAAACTGAGTTTTAGGCTCATTTTTTGATGAATTTTCGCCAGTTTTTCACTAAATTCAGGAACTTACTCCTTCTTTTGTTTGCTTTGCGGGGAACTTTGAACAAAATGTCCCTTACATGGCGAGAACAAGAACATGAAAAGGAGGACATGATTGCCCTCCATGACCCTGTCACGGTGAACGCACTGCGGAACTGTGGCTTGCTGAAGTTTTTCCGTATCTCTAGCATGAGAGCACAGATCACTTTGCTGCAGTACATGCTTGATGCTTGGGATCCTATTAACCAAGTGTTCCAGATTAGGGGAAAAACCATCCCCTTGACCATAGTAGACATTTACTTCTTGACTGGGTTGTCAAGGCGGGGTGCCCCCATTTCTTTGTCAGGTTCGGCCCGGGGGAATGACTCCGTGAGAGACTATGTTCGCCAGTACTGTAGGGAAGGTTCCCAGCCAAGCAGAGACGGCAAGGTTGTTATCCATGAGATTACTGATAGGTCTCTCAGGTCCATTCTGTATACCATTGGTAGGATGGCTGGTAGCGCATCTCTACATGTTGCCAACAGGTCTTATGTGCAGCACGCCTTGGAGTGTCTCCAACCGAAAGTATTCAACTGGTGTGATGCAGTACTTGTTCAGATGAAAAGTCAGTTGACCAAGGTGAAGGACGGGAAGCTGAAGAAATTTGGATTTGGTTCTATTCTGACTGCCTTCGCCTTGGAGAAAATCCCACTGATGCAGCCTCAGTATATCATACTCGACTTGCCTTCTCCGACCGAGCCACGCATGCAGAGGTGGGTCGATCACATGTCTAGGCATGCTGGTCAACCTCAGATTACTTTTACTGATGCCTTCTTTAGGTGGTTCAAGCGCCAGGAGATGGTCTTTTTCGAGTATCCATATGTGGGTATGGATTTCCGAGGTGATCTGGATTTGGTGCTACCGGATGGCGAACAGTGGGGCGCTATTGGTAAAAAACTTTGACCATATCACTGTTTACTGTTTTTATTCATAATGTTGCTATGCTTTATACTATCAAGACTTTTAATCAAACTCTTGGGTGCATGCAGATGTTGGTCCTATTCATCCAGCAGTTCGTCCGCGATCGCCCATTGCTGCCCCGGCAGTGAAGCCTGCTAGGAGAGTTATTCTTCACGATCTTGACGACACTGAGACCCTTACAACTGTGCAGGAGCAGGTGGCAAGGAAAATTTTAAGGATGGAAAATTTTCTTGAATTTTAAAACATTGGCGAATCTCACTAATACCTAATATGCAAACTATAAAATGTTTATTGATATATTTGTAAAATTATTCAAATTTATAATGATTTTATATATAGTCTCTATATAATGTTGGTGATTTTTAAGGTAAAATGGTTTTAGATTCTAAAATTTGGGCGAATAATCTTTTATAAAAATTGGAAATTGGCGAATATTTTTTGTGGAAAATCATGCAAAATTAGCCCACTACTACGAACTACGACTCGCTCCGTCGGCATATCCCACATATGTCTCAGAAAAGTTCGACATCTGCAACAAATGAAAAAGGTGTATTACTCAACCGAAACAAACACTTTAGCGAAAACAAAATACAACAAAAGCACTCAGGTTACTACTTAGGCATAGTAACGCTTGAGGTACAACCCGTTGCGGGGTTGCGCCAGTGGTATTCCGTCATAATCCATTAACTCGTAGGCTCCTTTTGCTAACACTCGTTTAACAATATAGGGACCCATCCATAAAGAATTAAATTTTCCTGCTCCCAATTTGTCGGATTCTTGGTCGTAAAGCAAGACCAAGTCACCTTCAGAGAAGACACGGGGTTTGACATTCTTGTCGAACTGCGCCTTGACTCGTTTCTTATGGGCTTCATTAGCCAGAGCGGCGTCACGACGGGTTTCATCCAACTGGATTAATTCCAAGAAACGGGCCTCTTCTTCTGAAGTTCCGGGGAGGAGGTCAATTGCGAGTTTAAGAGACGAAATTTCACACTGGATTGGTAAGACTGCCTCCAGGCCATACACCAGTTGGAACGATGTGAACCCAGTGGCATTTTTTACCGATGTTTGGTAAGCCCACAAGGCTGAGTACAGGATTAGGTGCCACCTTCTTTTGTGAACCCCGATCATCCTTTGCAACATACGCTTCAGGACCTTGTTGATTGCCTCAACTTGTCCGTTGGCTTGCTGATAATATGGGGTAGAGCTGTCGTGAGATAGCCCTAGCTTGGCAGTTAATTCAACCATCATGTGATTGCGAAAATGCGATCCATGATCCGTAACTATAGCCTGCGGTACGCCGAACCTGGCGACTACATGATTGAAAAAGAAAAGGGTAGCTGTTTCACCAGTGTTATCCAATGTAGGCATCGCCTCGGCCCATTTGGTAAAATAGTCAACGGCGACTATAATATACCCATGCCCCCCGGTCAAGGTGGGGTTACATTGCATGAAATCGATGCCCCATTTGGCGAAAGGCCCAACAACAACTATTGGCTGTAAAGGTGCGGGTGGTCTTCTGGTTTTGCTATCAAAAATATGACATGCATGGCAACTTCTGACTGCGATTATGCAATCTTTGAACATGGTTGGCCTGAAGTATCCTACTCGTAAGATTCTTTGTGCTGTTGCATATCTAGATTGATGCCCCCCACACGCGCCTGAATGACAATCATTCAGGGCTTTCTCGGCCTCCTCATGGGTAAGGCACCTCCTCAGAACTGTATCGATACCACGACGGTAAAGCGTATCACCGACGATCATGTAGTCTTTAGATTGGTATCGTATACGTTTCTGTTCAGAGTGTGAGGTGTTAGGCCTGAATTTTTGGGTTTGGAGATAAACTATGATATCTCCATACCACTCATCGCTTGTAGATATCAGAAACAATTTTTCATCCACGATTGACTCTTCCGATGTTTCATCGTTGGACGATGATGGGAGATCGCACAATAATTCCGCGAAAACTAGAGCTTTCTTTGATTTGGATTTTACAAATTCCAGATCAAACTCTTGAAGGATCGCTATCCATTTTGAATATTTGCCCCCCAGCAACTGTCGCGACAGTATATACGTCATGGGGTTGCAATCCGACAAAATGGTAGTTTTCCGAAAGATGAGATAATGTCGAAACCTTTGAATCACTTGAACAGCTGCAAGCGCTAGTTTTTCAACATAGGAATATTTGCTTTCTGTATCATTTAAGTTTTTACTTAAATAATAAATAGGATGTTCAATTCCATCGACTTCTTGCACTAAAACCATTGCAATGGTCGTATCCGCTGCAACTAGATACAGGTTAAAATCTCTTTGATAGTCAAGGGCGTACATTAATGACGCTCTTACTAGAGAATCTTTTAGAGCATCAAAGGAAGCTTGCGCGACCTGGTCCCAGACAAAAGGTACATCCTTTTTCAAAAGACGAGTGTAACCTTTAGCAAGTTCTGCGTAATTTGGAATGAACCTCCTCAGAAAGTTTGCTTTCCCTTGGAGTTTCTGAATCTGAAGAAAATTTGAAGGTGGAGGCAAATTAATGATTGCCTGAACCTTATAGGGGTCGAGACGAATCCCATCCTTAGAGACTACAAAGCCAAGTAAACGACCAGAACCGACGCAAAACACACACTTGTGCGGATTGAGTCTTATCTTGTAGTGTCGGCAACGTAGAAATATCGCTCTTAAATGCTGCAGATGATCAGTCCGCTTTTGCGAATGGGCCGGAAGGTCGTCGAGATATGGTTGAACGATGTTCTTGATTTCGTGGAAGGCATAATTCATTGCCCTCTGAAACGTCGCCCCTGCGTTCTTTAAACCAAAGGGTAATTTTCGATAAGCGAATGTGCCCCACGGATAAATAAATGCAGTCTTAGACTGGTCCTGTGGGCGGATATTTATTTGATTATACCCGGAAAATCCATCCATAAAGGAAAAGATTTCACATCCGGCGCATTCATCAGTTATCTGGTCGATGAAGGGTGTAGGGTAGTTGTCCTTTGGACAAGCTTGGTTTACATCCCTATAGTCGACACACACTCTTATCGTCCCTTTTTTTTCATAACAGGGACAATATTCGATACCCAATCGGTTAGAGGAACCGGGTAGATGAAACCAGCATGGAGAAGTTTCTCAACTTTTGTTTTAATGGCAGCGGCTTTCTTTGGGTGCACCTGTCGAAGTCGTTGTCTTACTGGTTTGACATCAGGATACATTTTAATTTCATGTTCAACAATACTCGAGTCAATGCTTGGCATTTCATCATATGACCATGCAAAGACATCTCTAAATTCGCGAAAAAGAGCGTCATATATTTCCAGTTCTGAAGGGGAACAACTTTTGCCGACATGAATATTCTCTACAACATCAGGCTTTGTCGAGATATTTATGGCTATAGTCTCTTCAATATTGGATAAGTTTCGCTCAGAATCCACCGTATTTACTGTATTTGTTAGGAATTCAAAAACTGAAGGGTGGTAAAGGTCGTGTTGAGTATCTTCTTCACATTCCGGAAGAAGGGAACGATGGTGGTGATCATTCCATGGTGCCCCCTCAATCAACATTGATTGTAAGATTCCCTCGTCAGTCCCATGAACTTTCGACCAAGGATCTAATGGGGTACCATATTCTCCAGACCTATCTACCAAAACGCTTGACAAGCGTTGACTTGGGTTCGCCTCCCATGCCCAAAACATTGATTGCTACAATATTTCTATAGGGCTTGGTGGCAAAACCATCGAATGATCCATGACGACTTTGTCTTCTGCGATCTTCAAGGAAGATATCATGTTGCATGTTGCTACAAACGGGATATTTCCTATATGGATAGGAGGCGGCAACGCGAAAGCTCCCATCATTGTGGGGTCTTTCAATAGGCCTACTCCGATATCTTGAATTGAATGGTCGCTCCCATGGATCATGGGAATGCTTCCTGTAACTTGCGAACCATTAGGGAGGAAGTTCTATTGGTCGACGATCGTAATCCCTCCTTCAAATGGGAATGCGATCTTCCTAAAATAAGTCGACACTATAGCTGCCATGGCATATATCCATGGTCTTCCCAGTAGGATGTTATAGTCAAGATTGCCATCAATGACTTCAACATCAATTTCCACTGTTTTTCCTCCTAGTTCAACCTTCAAGTTATTTAGGATGCCGTACGGAGTGTACGTCCTTCCATCGAATGCTTTTAATGTCGTCGAAGATCGCGACAAGGTTGGAGATCCGAGAGTTTTCCAGCAACTCATCGACATGATACATGTCGATGCCCCCTCATCAATAATTGTTCTGTGAACAGTTTTGTTGAGTTCTTTCACTTGAATAAGGAAAGCTAGTTGAGCTGGTAACTGAGGATCATATCCTTTGTGATCAAAGGATACAAGATTGGAATCCTTAGGATCCACTCCACCAATAGCTGATAACAACGCCTGCCTTTGGGATGGGCAATTTTGCAGTACTTCAAGAGTTGACATAGCGGATGGCGATTGGGCCAAATCTTCCACTATGTTATAATGCTGTGCCGCCCTGGCACGAGGATTAAACGTCGACTTGTGTACTAATCCCTTTGGCGGTTTTATTGTTAACTCATGCGTGATGGGGGGTACAACTTCTGCCGAAGTTGTTGTCGAACTACTAGGTTGATCTTTACCTTTGTCGTTCGACACCTGTGGATTCCCATAATCTTTGCTCCTTGTCGAAATCAAAGCATCATTTTGTTGCTTAGAGATCGATAACATCAGCACTTGTGACGGGGAAGCATTTCCACTATCAACCATATTTTGACCTGGGTTGGGAAATGGATCAGTTAACACAGCTGAGGTTTGGGAACTTTTAAAGAACCTCTTTAACTCAGCTTTGAACGGGAAATTCTTTGTGAAATGATCCTCTTCATCACATATCTGACATGGATAAATTTGTTTCCCTTGCCCAGGAGGGTTTGAAGAAGTTTTTTGAGGGGATGACTCACCCTGTTTCTTCTTCTTCCCTTTGTTTTGCTTCTTCTTGCTTCCTGGTTGATTGGAATTTTTACCTTTATCTGCAGATATGGCGTTTATTTCCGAAGCAAGAATTTCTTGATTTGCCTTTTGATTTGAAGTCTTACGAGCTTTCTTATTCGAATCCCTTGTCGACTTTGCGTTTGCAGTGCCAATCACACCGTCGCCGGCATGAGAGTCACTATTTGATTCAGGAGGAGGAGGAATTGAAAATTCCGGTCTGGGGGCATCAGGTATCTTGTCATAGAGTGTGCCAGACTGAGTATATACTAAGTCTAAATATTGGGCACGAGCAATAACCTGCTCCTCTGTTACGACCCCTCCCTTTGCCACATCTTCTGTTATAGCAGGAAGAAGCGACTTTATGAACCACTCAGCTAATAGCTGATCTGGAACATAAGTCTTTACCATTCTGCGACGACGACGCCACTCATGTATATGATCGGATATATGTGTGGCTGTTGTCTGCTTGAAATTGGTCAAGATCTCTGTTCCAGTTTCGTACCTTATAGGTAACTGAAAGTGGGTTAAGAAAGTCGTGGCTAGGGAACTGAAATTGTCGAAAGAGGCTCTAGGTAATTCAATATACCATTTAGCCGCCGGACCAGTCAATGTCCTCTGAAAAAGGCGAAGCCTTATCGAATCATCATTCAAGGTGTTCGATGAACACCACAGATGAAAAGTCATCACATGATTCGACGGGTCTTCGCCAGGATTTCCATTGAATTTAGGAATGTCCGAAGGAAGCTTGTGAGGAATCGCTGGCCACCAATGGGCATAGGCAATTGGATCGTTCGTCAATCGATGTAAATCTGGTAATTCTAAAGTTGCCACGAATGGTAACTGTTGATTTAGGTTTGGCGAGGCGTACCCAGGATACGATGGAATCGCTTGAGCAGTAGGCCTTTGCATACCAGCATAATGCAATTGATGCTGGTATGACTGATATGGCTGGTGGACTTGACCACTGTAAAGTGGTTGATTTAACCCGTTTTGAATATAGGGTTGTCCACTATTCGCAAAGATCTATTGCTCAGATCCTTGGTACACCTGCTGGAACTGTGGTTGTTGGTACTGCACCGTCCATGGCTATGACGCCATGTTCTGCTGTGCTATACTAACCGACGGGCCAAGATGCGGGGTAATTGTACCCGTTTGGACCTGTGTCGTCCCGGCAGTTGGCGATTGTGGTTGTGTTGCAGGGTCAAGGGGCTGTTGCATTACAACCTGGGGTTGACATACAACAGGCATCGTTTGAACTTGCGACACAGTTACAATAGCTAGCGTCGTCAAGATGCTAGACATAGGTACACATTGTTGCATAGAATACACAACTCTTGGCTGTTGGGGTAACATAGGTACCCAACCACTTATCGTAATTCTAGTCAAACCTGAATGCTGTTGAGAACTGCCGTATGGGTATCCTCCCGGAGGGGGTAATGAAAAGGCATATTGCCCCCCATACGGTAGCAATCCGGAGCTCAAGGGTATGGATTGCCTTTGAGGACTGGATGGCCCAAATTGACCTCCATAGGGATCAATCTGTCTAGTTTCAACAATTACCGGGTATTATACCGGAAGAACAAACTGGAACAGACCACACTGCCGAAATAGTCCCTTGGTGGACTCCTTCTAGCTGTTGAGAGCTAGTTGGGACAGTTAGTACGCCGACGAACATCGTCGGAGTGGCGGCAAGGAGTTCTGTCGTCGCTGTGTCGTTCGACACAGTCCTAGATGTCGACGGTTGCTCTAACATTTTAAGTCTATCCAATAAACTGCCTAGCGATTCTACAGGAACCTCCACTGGTGATGGACAAACTTCTGATGCAGAAGGAAAAAGAGTGACGCCTACTCCAAAATGAGTTGGAGTATTTGCTTGCGGGTCCTCTACAATTTCCTCTATTGCAATCAAACCAGGTGGAAGAGGAAGACCGTCAGGTCCGTAAAAGATTTCTGGTGCCGAAGAAGGGGTTGTTTCGACAGCGACAGTTGTTTGAGCAACAAGACTCTCCGGACCGGTTACAGATGGAACTGGTTCAGTAATACAAGTACTTGTTCTCAAATCAGGATTAGTGTTACTGTCCCTCTGTGGCTGTTGAGCTTCTTCAATAGAGGCAGGGTTTCCAGAAATACTTGGAGTGACCGGGATCTCAGATGTTGTTGGAACTGTTGTTCTAACTTTGATGGGAGATTTTGACCCGGTCAAGCGAGTTCGCTTTGTCCGTACTACTTTCTATTCCGGAGACAAAGACGGTTGACTCGCAAGCCTCTGCGAACGACGGGGTTTCAATTGACTTTCTTCCACGGTTGTGGATTACTCGATCAACTAAAATACAAAAAGGGGAATTATGTTTCCGAATTGAATGAATTTTATTAGACGCTTTTAGACACAACTTGCTTTTTCAGTTTTAAAGAGTCGAGAAAAAGCTAAAGATGACTCTAGTCTCCTTCGATGTTTTAACGAGCCCGAAGTGACAAATGCTCGGTTGGACTTTTTCAGTTATAGAGTTTGAAAAAGGCCAAAAGAAACTGCTCTGGAGACCTAGGCAGAGGGTGTGCCAAACCTTTTGCGAAACCACAGAATACGTTTTACGGTACGGGTGGTCGATCTTCGTGAATGCTGTGTTCACTGCATCGCGATCAGTAGGGCGGCTGACACGGCTTCCTAAGGATAAAGGATAAATGCCTATAGGGGTCTCCCAATATATACGCGACGGTACGTGGGAGCACAAGTCCGTATTAGTGCTATCGTCTCTCAGGAGGAATCACCCACCTTCGTAGAGATCGACAGTCACTACGTTAAACGACGCCGAAACACGTCTCTACCTAGACCTCTATTGTGAGCGTTATGTTGCAAAGCATTGTTAGGTTCATTCAATATATTTTAAGTTGATCTTTTTAAAGTTTGTCTTTCAGGATCACCATGAGATGTATTGGTACAAATTCCTAAATGCAGTCTAAGATGATAAGCAAGCTTTATAATCTTTTAACTTTGAAAATCCTAACTACTGAGGGAAAAGAAAGACATCATCTCTTCACACATATCATAAAGCACACGCTAATGCACTTTCTCCTAAATCAACATGCAAACTTATAAAAAATGCAAATGCAAAATGCAGGTATTTCTTTTCTCTTTCTTAATGTTGATGTATTACAAAAAGAAAGCTGTTGTATAATTTTGAATTCAATTTCAAGTGAAAGAAAACAAGCTTTGTCCAAAATCAAGACACCTTAAGATTCACTAGAAATACATAAATTCAAACCATATGAAGAAAGCAAAAGCTCAATCAACTATGAACAACAAACAAACTAACTCTTAAGATCAATACGACACTTATCACAAGTCTAGATCTAAGAGGCCACAGTAAGACTAGTTCACTTTTCGTTATGGGAAACTGCAAATGATGTAAGAAATACACAAAGAACAATCACAGTTTCTTTATACAACCGAGGCGGAATAGTGGCAAGGAAATTTGGTTTCAGATAGGTACATTGACTGACAACAGGCTGCAAAAACAAGGATGAAAACAGGGCAAGAAACAGCAGGGAACCCCAGTAGCACAAGGCAAGACTAGTTCAGCGCAGGTAGTACACTGTCAGTTTGACATTCAGCGCAGGTAGCCCCTTCGGGAACTGCGCTGAAATGTAGACTGCCTTCACAGTGCCTGCAATGAAGAGAGAAACTTGCGTTTCTCTTGGTTTCCAGGTCACAGATTGCTCAAAAATTCACAGTTTTTGGCCAAATCAGAAGCTATCAATCAAGTACACACTAAAGGGTAATTAGGAGGATGAAAAGCTATCACTAAGAGCTGTTCAGAGTCCTTGTGGATCAGCTCTTCAAATCATAAACATGCCCAGAAACTGAGCTAGAGTAGCTGCCCTCTACTTTGCATTTGAAAGATCCAAATGCAGTTCGATTCGGTACTCCCTGTGTTTATGAAATGAATAACAAAAACACAAACAACCAACAAGATACGTTCCCCAGTGGAGTCGCCAATTTGTTGTTGGGAAAAGTATCCAATACGGAATGATCCTATCCCACTCTAAGGGTGATAGTACCTCAGCAACAACCGAAGCAAAGCTATCTAAGATTTCTTCTTTATGAAAGTAAAATAGGGGAGAAAGGGATCCACTAACCGATGTCTTTCACTAATGATTGATCCAATCTTGTCTCCTTGCTGCTTGCTCCCAGCTCCTTGCTCTTTCACTGGCCCAGCTACACCAAGATCCTGCAAAATGGCAAGAGAGGGAAACTACAAGAAGCATACATTCATAATTGATTCAAGGATTAGAATAAATCAAATACACAAGCATAACAATACACCATTGAGACACATGCATATAGAAGAACCTCAAATGCTTTATTAATGGAAGAAGTAAAGTTCAGGAAGTGTTACAACCATAAGAGGCCCAATCCAGCAACACCTCCCGGCAGAAAGAAATCTCCTCTTCACCTCCTTCAAAGCAAATCACCCAATAGTTCTAAGCTCAAACCAACAGCACTTCCTTACATTCACAAGATTCCAGCCTCCTTAGACCTCATAAGAGAGCTCTATATATAGGAGTTTTGGAGAAAGGATGAGTCAGCTTGAGGCTGGCATGAAGCTGACTAGTGTCCTCTCTCACTTCAGTTATTCTTCAGTTCTTGAGTCCACTTGGAGGTTCTTGCTTCCACTTGGAGATCTAGACCCTCTTACTCATCACTAGGCGAATTCCCTGATCCAAGTGTCATTTTGGAAGCTTCCTGGGCGCTGACACCTTGAGGAATGACTGTGCCACTTGTCCAAGTACGCTCAGCACAGGTAGCCTTCTTTGCAGTTGACATTCAGCGCAGGTACAGAGTGGAGCACTTGACATTCAGCGCAGATGCTCAGTGGAGCAGTTGACAAGATCCAGAATTTGCTTGTTTTTGAGTGTTTTCAGGTGGAGAACTGATATTCAGTGCTGTGGTTTGCTGAACTTGTTCCTCTAGGGGTAGGAACAACATGTTTAGGGACTTTGGATCCCTTAGATTATGGACATTTCATGCTTCATGCTGTAAGGCACAAAAATGTCTATAACACATAAGACTCAGAAATTTACCAAAAACACTTTGTTTCAATTGCAAGACATGAGTAACAGTTTTCACATGTAATTTAATGGACATGAATACCTTGAAAAAAAAATAAAATTGGTTTCATTTTCAGATTAGTTGGTATCAAAGTGCAAGTTTTGAGTATTAGTTTTGTGCAAAGATATTTTTGTCTGTTTTGCAAGTTTTAATGCTTACTAGGCTTAAACATCAAAGAGGGAAAGGGCAGTCAATTAGAGCACAAGATAATCCTCAACCAAGGAGGGCTAGGGTGCCATTATCTCAACCTTATAATTCACCCTCAATAGCCTTAGAAGAAAATTCACGTATGTCTGAAAGGGGAGGAGAAGTTCCTAAAGACATGGATCCAAAAGAAGAAGAACGGGTATTCAGAAAAGCTTTTTTGGACATGACTGAGATGGTAAGAATCTTATATCAGGAAAGGAATGATAGGTTGGTTGGAGAAGGGTCTAAACATCAGAAAGAAGGAGAGGGCTCTTCAGGAGGAAATAAAGGTGATGATAATTCAAAGAAAGGACATGGAGGAAATGGTGATCCACCATCTCCATCATCATCCTCTTCCTCTACATCGTCATCCTCTACCACGGTAAATCAACCTCATAAGCTTAAATCTTCTGGAAATAGTCCATTTTTAAAGTTAGATGTTAAATTTGAATTACCCATGTTTAACAGTGAAGTCAATGCAGAGAAAATTGACAACTGGATAAGATAGTTGTAAGTTTATTTAAGGATACATAACTTACAAGATGACGACACCAAGATTCAATTAGCCTTTTTAAGAATGGATGGAGAATTGGTATGGTGGGAAGCCAAGACCAAGGATGAAATTAAAAAACATGGTAAGATTACTTTAACATGGGCTGAATTTATTTTTGCAATTAAGAAGCAATTTTATCCTCTTGCTCATTTACAAAAGGCTATAATGAACTGGAAAAACTTTAGACAACTAAAGGAACAAAATGTTCGAGACTACACCTAGGAGTTTAGGAGAAGAGCACTCTTATTAGGGGTAGAATTACAAAGTCAAGACACTTTGCTGAAATATATAGGTGGTTTGCACAACTACCTTAAACATACTATCCTTATGTTCAATCCTACTAGTCTATACGAAGTTTGTGTACAAGTTACACATTTAGAGACTAGAGGGAAAAACACTATTGATGAGGGTAGAAACAAGCCTTTTAAGGGGAAAAACAAAGAGAAAACCTTTAAGGGAAAAGGAAAAAAGAATGCATCTGTCAAAAAGGAGGGTGATAAAGTGATATGTAAACATTGTTCAAAGGAAGGCCATGAAGAGAAAAATTGTTGGAAACTTTATCCTGAAAAAAGAAATCAGTTTGAAAAAAACAAAGGAAAGAAGAAAACTGCAGCTACTACAACTACACCTCAAGATTTAGGTGATGATTCAGGGGATGAAACCAAAATTGAAGCCATGGGTTTGAAAAGTATAAAGGGAAAGGAAACTAAAACTAAAGCAAGTACTAGTACTTCAAACTATCATGTACAAGCTCCTAATGAGGAAGTAAGAATTGAATTGTTCCATGTGAGGGTAGTCTCAAAACATACAAAAATTGACACGCTGTTTGACAGTGGATCACAAGCAATCTCATATCAGAAGACTTGGTCAAACAGCTTAAACTTGAGACCATTCCACATCCAAAGCCTTATCTACTTGGGTGTATATGCAAGGATGCAAAATTACAAATCTCAAGAAAGTGCATATTGCGCTTTGCAATTACTGCACACTTTATAGACACAGTTGAACTTGATGTAGTACTGCTTGATATATCAGGAATTTTTTGGTAAATCCTTACTTATCTGACAGGCAAGCGATCTTCCATTGCCATGAAAATAAATATCATCTTTTCAAAGATGGCAGGGAGTACATTGTTAGGGCACATCGCAAGAAGGAAAATATAGCGATGGTAAATGCGGGACAGGTAAAAAGGCTAGTTAATTCAATTAAGACTTGTGTACTTCTTATGATCAAGCCTAAGGTTGATGTGAATCATGAGTCATTTGAAAATTGTGATTCCAAGCTTAAATCAGATTTATATGATGTAGTTGATGCACATCATGAGATGTTTCAGGAACCAACAAGTTTGACTCCAAAAAGGGAGATTCAGCATGAAATCCATTTACATCCAGATTGTCCTCTTCCTAACATAGGCATGTACCGCAAGTCTATCATGGATAACGCTGAAATAAAGAAGAAAATTAAAGATTTGTTGGACAAAGGTTTCATAAGACCAAGAACTTCGCCATGTGGGTCACCGATAGTGTTGATTCCAAAGAAAGATGGAACTTGGCACATGTGTGTGGACTTCAGGGCATTGAACAAAATAATGGTAAAGAATCGTTACCCACTCCCAAGGATAGATGATTTGTTAGATCAGATAAAAGATGCTAAATATTTCACTAAGTTAGAATTACGTAGTGGTTATCATCAAGTTAGAATTGAAGAAAGTGACATTTGGAAGACATCTTTTAAAACCAAACAAGGACTCTTTGAGTGGCTTGTTATGCCGTTTGGTTTATGCAATGCACCTGCAACTTTCATGTGGGTAATGGATGATGTCTTACGTCCTCTTCTTTATGATTTTTTTATTTTCTACTTAGATGACATATTAATTTTCAGCGAGACTAGAGAAGAGCATGTCATGCATGTTAAGGAAGTACTTGATATTTTGAAGAAAAATCAGTTATTTCTTAAAATGTCAAAATGTGTTTGGTTTATTTGGGACACATAGTAGGAGGATGTGCTTTTAGAATTGTTCCTTATAAGTTAGAAGCTATTATGAATTGGCCTACTCCAAAATCCATTACAAAGGTAAGAAGCTTTTTGGATGTAGCTCAATATTGGAGGAAGTTTATTTCTAACTTCTTTGCCATAGCAGCTCCTATGCGTGCAGTGACAAGTGTGAAGCGTGCTTTCCAACGGGGAGGCAAGCAATGGAAAGCTTTTGAGTCTTTGAAAGAAAAGATAAGTTCAACTCTAGTTCTTGCATTATCGGACTTGAGACATCCATTCGAGATTCAGACCGATGCTAGTGATTACACCATGGGTGCAATTCTCTTACAACATGGTAAGCCTATTGCATTTCATTCTCAGGCATTTAATGGTGTTGTTGTGAATTATCCTACATATCATAAGGAGTTGTATGCATTGGTACAAAGTGTCAAAAAGTGGAAACACTATTTGATGGGAAAAGAAACAATTGTTCATACCGACCATCAGCCTTTACAGTACTTGCAGTCGCAAAGTAAATTGCAGCAGTCATGACATTTCAGATGGATGGGATTCCTACAACAATTTCACTTGGTAATAAGGTACAAGAAAGGTATTTTCAATAAAGTTGTTGATATGCTTTCAAGGCCTATTATTAGTGCTACTACTTTACTTAAGAATGATTCTTTTGTACATGAGAGCTACATAGAACAATATGCATCAGATGTTGATTTTAAGGATGTGTATGCTAACTTGAGTGAAGGGAATCATGTTGAGGAGAATGATTATCATTTGCATTATAATTTGTTGTTTCATATGGGAAAGTTATGTATACCACAAGGAGAGAGACTAAGTATCATGAGAGAAGCTCATTCTTCTCTTATTGCTAGACATTTCGGGGTAAGCAAAATGGTGGCACATTTACAGAGGTATTGTTACTGGCATCGCATGGTAGATAGTGTTTCACATTTCATTAGAGGTTGTTCATTATGTGCTACAAGCAAGCCTAGAAATAGGAATCTTGGATTATATACGCCATTGTCGGTACCTTCTAGACCATGGGAAAGTGTTTCTATGTATTTTGTAGGAGGTCTACCATTATCTAGAAAGCAACATGATTATCTTTATGTATTAGTTGATAGATTCAGCAAGATGTGTATTCTTATGCCATGTAAGAAAACTATAACTGCTGAATAAACTATTGATTTATATTTTCAACATGTATGGGCTCATTATGGCTTGCCTACTTTTATTGTTAGTGACAGGGATTCTAGGTTTGTTGGGAATTTTTGATCCAATCTATGGAAGATGATGGACACCAAGTTGAAGAAGAGTATTGATTTCCATCCACAAATAGATGGCCAAACAGAGGTGGTGAATAGAATCATTGTACATTTTTTGAGAGGTTATTGCAGTAAGCATCCCAAGCTTTGGGATGAGAACTTGCATTACATTCAACATACTTACAACCGGGCCAAGGACTCTTCTACAAATACTTCACCTTTTGAAGCTTGTTTTGGGTATTTGCCTAAGTCACCTTTAGATTTCATTCTTGAGAAGGATGTTGCCATTGATGGGCATAGTGAAATTGACAAAGATTGCATGTTCATTGAAAGAATTTAGCTCATACATCAGCAAGTTCAAGAACAGCTTGAAAAAAGTCAAGGCAAGTACAAGGAGGGACATGATAAACATAGAGTTGATCATAAGTTTCAAGAAGGAGATGAGGTATGGCTGCATATTAGTAAAGAAAGAATGCAAGGAGAAGGTAAAAAGTTGAAGCCTATTCGTTATGGTCCATTCAAGATCCTTAAAAAAGTTGGAAATAATGGTTTTCAACTAGATTTGCCTTCATATATGCAAATGTATTCCATTGTGAATGTGGAAAATTTACGTTTCTGTTAGCTCTACTAGATGTTGCTGCTATTCGAGGAGCAGAAGTAAGCTCGGTCCTTGGTTTCACTCAGAAAAGGCCTACACCAGTTATCCTCACCTTTTTCCATTTCCTCGCCCATTCCCCCCTCATCTCCTTTACCCTTGCGTCCGTTAAAAATCACATAAAACTTTTTTCCTTAAGTCTTGAGCGTTAAAACCATAAAACCCCATATAACCACACACCGTCACAAACCCTCTGCCGTGAGCTTAACCATTGCTCTCCACCACCCCCGATCCAACATTTCCCCATCACATCCAACTAAACCTGCATGATTTAGACCCTGCCATCCGATCATCTACCACGAGATCGAATGGCATCCACTTCCCCCGCTGCCATAATGTAAAGGCACGTTAACACGCGATGAAAAGCAGTTTCATCCCTCCCCATCTGCCACGCGTCGACCTACGATCGATATCGCACAGCGTTGTACATTTACCACCCAACCCCAATGGTGGTGCGATCAATACTGCCCACCATCAAAACCACTCTTCCCGCCCGATAAACTTTGTGCATCTTCGACACCCAATGACCGTTGGATATGTTCGCCCGAGATCCAACGGCCTGCGCCCACTCTATTCCCATATCTCCCGGTACTCCCTGCCAAGCAATCCCTGCCATCCATCTACTCAATTTGATGGCCAGTCTTGTTCCTCCATCCAGTTCATTCACCTGCTATGAAGTCCACATCCCTTAACTGCTTTGTGCTCCCGAAGGATGAACATAACCAGTTTTCAGTACTATTTGCAGTAGTTCCTCAACCACCGCATTCAATAGATTGTATATCCGAGAAGAAGAAGGACAAGGCTCGAGTAGAAACCTACATTTAACAAGCATGGAATTTTATCTTATATGCCACTCTAGCCACCTCAGGGGACAACAAAGTGCAGGAAAAGATCACATCCATCAACTGCAACAAACAATCGCACCAAAGACTCCATCAGATAGTTAAAGCGGTTGGTGGTCAATTATGATCTCCTCATACTTAGAATGGCTGAGTGCCTTTGTATTCAAACTCTATATATACCCAGAAACAAGATGTAATCAGGGTTGATGGTTAGTGTTTTGATGTAAGGTTCAACTTCTGGAGACTGTAACTGCTTTGATACTTGCAGCATCTCGTCTTCATTTTCAGCTAATACAAGCTTCTTTTTCTGTTAATTGCTCACTTTGCATTCTCTTCCTGTTCTAAGCTATGCCTAATATGGTGTATTTCTGAGTTCTTGATGTTTAGCATTGGAGGAGCTGTCATCCTACCTCTATGTTAGAATCTTGTATGTATTAGTGAATGAGTTATTCAGGTTTCTTTTCACCTAATTCTAGAGAGCTGGCATCCTGTCTATGTGTTGGGGAATTAGATTTACAGACTTATTTACTAGTTACAGCCGGCCATCACATGGTCTTGTGCATCTACTGGTGTGGTCAGTATTCTCCATATTCATCCAATCCTTAAACTGTGAGTAGTTGGTGGTCTAAAGCCTTGTAGTCTAGGGGTGTTCACGCATGTCTGGAGTTAAGCATAGTAGAAGGTGTTATCTGGATTAAACAAGCATCATTCCTTCCATTCATCCATTTCCAACATTAAGTTGAGTTTGTAATATTCTCGATCATCTCTGAGCTACAACCTAGGAGAGTTTCTTGGGGTGATAAAATTAATTGGCGCCGTTACCGGGGAGAGGATATTGAAGCTTAGCTTCCCTGGGAGAATGACACAGATCTAGCTTTGATGATAGACAAAGTCTGGACACATTTTTGGTTGTAATCATCTATCTGGAGACTCTACTAGAGAACCAACCTAGTGGTGACTCCACATTACAGTTCTGGCTCAGTTTTTGAGGCATACCTGGAGAAATCCTTAGGAATCACCAGCTAACCCAGTGCCTGACCCTGAGAAGATTGCTAAGCAAAGGAAAACATCACAGAAAGGAGCACCAGGATCAGGTAAGCCTAAGAAAACTTATGCATCTCTGAAAGTGAAAATTATAGTTGAGGATATACAGTTTGAAGATTTGAAGCCTAGCATTGTTAGGAAAGAAATACTTCAGAGATTCATAAATCTCCTTGTTCAGTCAGTTCCCCTTTGGATCTCAGTCCAAAGAAAGCCTCCCATACAGTCCATCATATTCCTTTGTGTCTATCATCTATTTCATTACTTCCTACCATTCAATCTGCCAGTATCCTTCCACCTATCCCAGTCATGGCAGGCCAACAAGCTCCCACAAAGATGGAAAGAATCATAGCTGCTAGGTATGGACCCCTAGTCTTGCCCATTCCTTTGAATGCCATGCTTGCAGGAGAATATAAGAAATATATGCCAAAATTCACTGGTACAAAGGGAGTAACAGTTGAAGAACATATTGAGTCTTTTTATAGTTATGCTGATAACTTAGATATCAGTGAATATGATGTGTGGATGAGAGTGTTTGTCTAGAGCCTTGATGGAGAGGCTAGAAAGTGGTTCAAATAACTACCCCATAGGTCCATAGCAGACATTGAAGCATTGGATGATGCATTCCTGAAACAATGGGGGGATAGGAAAGATCTGCTCTATTACCATACAGAGTTGGGAAACCTAAAGAGGGAAAATGGGGAATCATTGCCCGATTTTAATAAAAGATTTAACCGTATGTATAGTAAGATACCAGCTGAATTAAAGCCTACCCCCACCTCTACCAAACTCACTTATGCCAATGCTTTTGACTCTGATTTCTACCTGATTTTGAGAGAAAGAAGATGTGCCACTCTAGCTAATATGCAAGATGTAGCACTAGAGGTGGAATCAAATATTATGACTGCAGAAAAGCTTAAAAGTCATGCTGATAGAAGGAGGCAGAGAGGTGAGGCTTTTTCTTCCTCGGCTTCATCTACGGAACCCAAATTAGATAATATGACTAAAATGATAGAGCTATTGGCTGCTGAGATATCTAAGCTGAAAGTTGAGCAAATCTTAGGAAAAACAAGGCTTCCAAACACATTTTCTCCAAGAAACTTAAATCCATTTAGAAGAGAAAATGAACAGTTACAAATAATTCAAAGGGGTAAAGAAGAAAATGAGGAACAAAAGGTTAAGGCTCCTTTCTAGAATGTATTCATGGAGGAAGAGCAGTTTGAAGAAGAGGATGAAATCCATTGCATGGAAGACAAAGGCAGGGCTGCCCTTTTGACATTGACTGCATATGAAGAATCATTACTACAGGACCAAACCAGTCAAGAATGGGACAGAGGGGCTATTTTGAAAATTGGTGAGCAACAAAGATATAATCTGAGGTCAAAAGCAAATAATGTCAAGGAGAACCCTGCCCAAAGAGCTGTTGTCCAAACAGAGCAACATAATATTAGACAGAAGAAGCTAGTAGTTGATCCAGTCATCCTCAAAGCACCAACACAAGAGGTGATAGGTCTTGATAAGCCCCCTTCCCCTTTTAATTTTGAGTCAGAAGTCCAGAAGTTAAAAATATTTGTACCTCTGATAGAACTAGTAAAGAGTGAATTTTTTAGAAAGCCTATCCTTGATGCCCTTGAGCTGAAAGCCATATAAACCCCCACTGACTACGTCAATTTGCAAGATGATAAGTCTGCAGTTGTGCTTAGCCCAATGACTAAACCTGCTGATGATAATTCCCCATCATTTTATGTCTCCTTGACCATTCATGACAAGATCCTCCACAATTGCCTGCTAGACACAGGGTCCAGCCATAATTTGATGCCTAAAGCTATCATGGAAGAGTTAGGCTTTCATATCATGAATTATTCTTATTTGATTCAAGAAAGGTAAAATGTTTAGGATTAATCAAAGACCTAGCCATTACCCTCACTCAGTTGCCCATGAAGAGAATGATCATGGATATTGTGGTAGCAGATGTCCCTCCTAAGTTTGGCATGTTGTTGCCGAGAGGATGGATCAAGAGACTAGGTGGGACATTATAGAACTATTTATCTTGCGCCACTATCCCAGTCTTTGGAGGGGAAGCGGGAGATTGTATAGAGAAGAACAATTGGCCTACATCATCAATGATGAGAGGAATCCTTCTAATCATCCCATATATGTTGTGGACAATGACTTTGGAGCTTGTATTCTCCAAATTGAGGAATCCTAGAAGGCCTCAATGTAGATCAAGAAACCAATGAATCAAGCTAAGGGAGAGAAAGGAAGTTAGGTTTGGGAAATGTTCTTTGATGGAGCATGTTCTAGGGAGACTACAGGGGCAGGGGTGGTGCTGATATCTCCAGAACAAGAAAGCACATACCTGTCTTTTATGCTAGCCTTTCAAGTGACGAACAATATAGCAGAATATGAAGCTCTGATATTGGGTCTCAATGCAGCTAAAGACATAGGAATCAGGAACATAAAAGTGTTTGGAGATGTTGATCTTATCATTCAACAAGTGAATAAAATATTCCAAGCAAAGCACCCAAGGCTGAAAGCATATAGAGATGAGGTATGGAGACTTAAAGATTCTTTTGATAATCTTTGTATCACATATATCCCTAGATTAAAAAATCAGCTTGCCGATTCCCTTGCTGTGTCTGCTAGCATGTTTATCCCTCCCATGCCTCCCAAACTAGTTTATGAAGTCCAGATGAAATACAGACCATCCTTGCCTGATAATGTCCAACATTGGAAAGTCTTTGAAGATGATGATGAAGTGAATAGATTCCTGCAAGTCTTGATGAATCCTCTGAAATGCAAATTGACCAAGAAAATCAAGCCTTGGAAGAGAATCCCCAATCCCAGCTTAGAAACAAAATTGGAAAAGATAGCATTGTCCAACTTCCCAGAAATCATATACCTAAAGGTTTAGTTCCTTTAGAAAATTTGTTTGAACAAAATGATGTGCCTTATAAGGCTACCCAAAAAGAAGATAAATCTGCAGTCTGTAAGCATAATATAGGGAGTCTAGGACAACCAAGATATATAAATCTATCCACCCATTTTTCTGCTGACCAACGTGCTGAATACTATGATTTAATGAAGCAATTTGCTGATGTCTTTGCCTGGGAATATAGTAACCTGAAAACTTATGACAAAAAGATCATTCAACATAAAATCCCTTTAGAGAAAGACACTATCCCTTTTAAGCAGAAGATAAGACCAATAAATCCTTTACTCCTCCCTCTGATTGAAAAAGAGATAAAGAAGTTACTGGATGCCAAAATCATAGTCCCTCTCAGATATTCAAAATGGGTAGCCAATTTGGTAGTGGTGAGGAAGAAAAGTGGAGAAATAAGGCTCTGCATTGATTTCAGAAACTTAAACAAATGCTCTAAGAAAGACAACTATCCTCTGCTCAAGATGGAGCATTTGCTGCAGAAAGTCTCAGGGGCCAAAGTGATGTCTTTCCTGGATGGATTTTTAGGATATAATCATGTTCTTGTACATCCAAATGAACAAGAAAAGACTGCATTCACCACTCCTTAGGGTACTTTTATGTATTCTAATATGCCTTTTGGGTTGATGAATGTTGGAGACACCTTTCAGAGAGATATGGACATAGAATTTATGGGAGAGAAGGATAAGTTTGTCTTTATCTACCTAGATGATATAACAGTGTATTCCAGCAGCCATCATGACCATTTACAGCATTTGAAGAAAGTGTTCCTGAAGTGCAGAAGGTTTGGAATTTCAGTCAATCCTAAAAAGTCGTAGTTTGCTTTAGAAGAAGGCAAGCTGTTAGGGCATGTTGTTTCTGTTGCAGGTGTCAGAATTGACCCAGAAAGAGTAAGAGCAATACAGACCTTATTTGTCCCGAGGTCAAAGAAGGATATCCAGTCCTTTCTGGGAAAAATAAATTTTGTAAGGATGTTTATCCCAAATTTTGCAGAGCTGGTAAGGCACATTACCTCCATGTTGAGAAATGGGTCAGAGATCAAATGGATTGATGCAACAAGAAGATCCTTTGAGTCCATTAAGAAAGCTATTATGGAAGCTCCCACTTTAAGAAGTCCAGATTACAGCAAGGAGTTCCATATATTTTCATTTGCCTCTGAAGACACCCTTGTAGCAGTTTTATTACAAGCAGATGAAGAAGGCTCAGTGCATCCGGTGGCTTTTTTCAGCAAAACATTAAGGGACGTTGAGCTAAAGTATGATATCATTGAAAAACAGGCATATGCTCTTATCAATTCTTTGAAAGATTTCAAAATTTACATTCTGCATTCCAAGATAATTGCATATGTACCCTCTGCTTCAATAAAAGATGTTCTAACACAACTTGATGCTGATGGAAGAAGGGCTAAATGGATTGCAAAGCTGATTGAATTTAACATAGAATTGAAGCCCACCAAACTGGTCATAGGTCAAGGCCTTGCGAAACTAATGGCAGGAGAAAATTGCAGAATGCTGGACATAAATCTCATGAGCATGATTCTGGAGAATGGTCAGACAAAAGAGGCAACAACTGAACCAGGGAAAAGTTAGACATTGGCATAAACTTTAGCTTCTTGTGATTGGTACTCTGCAATAGCTCAATTTTTGCTGAAGCTAGAAATTCCTCTAGGCCTTAGTTCAAGCCAAGCCGAAACTATTAAACTCAGGGCAGCCAAATATTGCATTCATAAAAATATGCTCTATTTGAGAGACCCCTCTGGAATCCTTTTGAGGTGTCTGGAAAAATAAAAATCCATTAAAGTCATGCAGTGGTTCCATTCCAGTATATGTGGAGGGAATCATTATTGGAAAACTACAGCCCACAAAATCCTTAAAGCTGGGTATTATTGGCCCACCTTGTTTGCCGATGTCTTTTCATTTGTTAAATCATGTGACAGGTGCCAAAGATTTGAAGGAAAATAGCAATTGAAGTCCCTGCCCTTAAAACCCATACTTGCTAATGGCCCTTTTCAGCAGTGGGGCTTGGATTTCATTGGAGAAATTAATCCACATTCCAGTGGCCAGCACAGATGGATCTTAGTAGCCACAGATTACTTCACTAAATGGATTGAGGCCATCCCTACCAGAAAGGCTGATCATAATGTGGTCATGAGGTTCTTGACAGAGAATATCTTCACCAGATTTGGTTGTCCACATAGATTGATCACAGACAATGCAGCAGTCTTCAGGGCAAAAGAATTGGTGGACATGTGTGACTCAATAGGCATTAAGCTGGTTCATTCCACCTCATATTACCCCCAAGGAAATGGTCTAGCAGAATCTTCCAACAAAAGCCTGATAAGGATAATTAAAAAGCTATTGGAAGACAACAAAAAGAATTGGGATTCTAAGCTCAAGTATGCACTATGGGCTGACAGAGTAACCACCAAGAAATCCATAGGGAATTCTCTATTCAAACTGGTATATGGCACTGAAGCTATATTCCCGATTCAGTTAACCCTCCCTATGGCAAAATTCTTGCAAGAAGAGCAGGATGAAGAAGAATACATGGCAAAAAGGGTAACTGATTTAGCAAAGGTACATCAAATCAAAGAACAGCTGGTTGAAAGGTCAGCAGCACATCAGTAGAGAACCAAGGAAGTTTTTGACAGAAGGACAAAAGTAGACAATTTTCAGGTTGCGGACTTAGTTCTTAAGTGGGATGCCCTAAAAGAGAAGAAAGGCAACCATAGGAAGTTTGATGCCTTTTGGATAGGGCCTTTTATCATTTCTCAGATCCAAGGGAACAATACCTTCATACTGCAAAGTATGGGAGGGGAGATAGTTTTTGATGGCCCAGCTAATGGGCGTTTTCTCAAAATTTATGTTATTTAAGGTCTTTTGGCCTTAAATTTGTAAATATGTTGTTTTATCAGTTTAGTGTAGGCTCAGTTAGACTCCATGCCCAATCGAACACTAGGAAAGTTTATTTATTTGGTTTGAAAGGAAAGGCATTAGTATGCAGTTCTTGAGACCCCACTGGGATGATCTCATCCCCAGAAGGAGCCAGTGTTAGCTCTGCTACATGTTACTGCTATTCTAGGAGCAGAAGTAAGCTCAGTCCTTGGTTTCGCTCAGAAAATTCCTACACCGATTATCCTCACCTTTTTCCATTTCCTCGCCCATTCCCCCCTCATCTCCTTTACCCTTGCGTCAGTTAAAAATCACATAAAACTCTTTTCCTTAAGTCTCGGGTGTTAAAACCCCAAAACCCCATATAATCGCACACCCTCACAAACCCTCTGCCATGACCTTAACCATTGCTCTTCGCCACCCCTAATCCAACATTTCCCCGTCACATCCAACTAAACCCACGCGATTTAGACCCTACCATCCAATCATCTACCACGAGATCAGACATCATCCGCTTCCCCTGCTGCCATAACATCAAGGCGCTTTAACGCACAATGAATAGCAGTTTCATCCCTCCCCATCTGCCATGCGTCGACCTCCGAGCGATATCGCATGCCGTTGTATGTTTACTGCCCAACTGCAACAGTGGTGCGATCAATACTGCCCACCACCGAAACCACTCTTCCCGCCCGATAAACTCCGTGCATCTTCGACACCTGATGACCGCTGGATCTATTCGCCCGAGATCCAATGCCATGCGTCCACTCTGTTCCCATATCTCCCGGGACTCCCTGCTAAGAAATCCCCGCCATCCATCTACTCAATCTGATGGCCAATCTTGTTCCTCCATCCAGTTCATTCACTTGCTATGAAGTCCATGTCCCTTAATTTCTCTGTGCACCCAAAGGATGAACATAACCAATTTTTAGTACTGTTTGCAGTAGTTTCTCAACCACTGCCTTAAATAGATTGTATACCCGAGAAGAAGAAGGACAAGGCTCAAGCAAAAAACTACATTTAACAAGAATGGAATTTTATCTTATACACCACTCTAGCCACCTTAGAGGACAACAGAGTGCAAGAAAAGATCACATCCGTCAATTGCAACAAACAATCACACCAGAGACTCCATCAGATAGTTAAAGTGGTTGGTGGTCAATTATGATCTCCTCATACTTAGAATGGTTGAGTGCCTTTGTATTCAAACTCTATATATACCCAAAAACAATATGTAATTAGGGTTGATGGTTAGCAGGGAAAATTTTAAGAACCCCTCCTAAATTTATAAATATAATAAATGGGCGAATCTCCATGGTATATAGGAAAAATGGAAGGCGATTTTATCAATAATATAATATGTATATATAATTTCTTGGTGAATCTCTCACCAGACATGGCGAATATTTTACTCAATTATAAAATCTTGTAATATCTTGGCGAGTCTTTCACTAAATAATAAAACTTTGTAAAGTCCTAGTGAATCTTAGCATAGGCTACATGCTGGTTTAATTCCCCCATTTAAATAGGCTACATTCCGGGTGAATACCATGGGTCAATACCATGTGCCATTTTGGTGAATACCATGGGTCAATACCATGTGCCATTTTTATTTTTATTAATTCTAATATTAGGGTTAATAATGGTTTTTTGCATGGTATTAATAACAATCTAGTCCATGGTATTTGTCCCATAGTATTTTGGCCATAGGTTTAACCTAAATATAACCCATTTTTTGAGTGTTCCTAAATCTAAGGTGACTTATGGAGTAAATGTAAAAAAATGTTTTATTTGTTTACCATACCTCTCGTTTATTTATATTTTTATTAATTTACCATACCTCTTTTACAAATATGGTATTTGGCCTATAAGATTCACTTAAACAAAACCTCTTTCTTGAGCCTTCATAAATAGAACGAGGGTTATGGACTAAATATAAAAAGAGGTTTTATTTATTTACGATACGTCTAGTTTATTTATATTTATATTTATTTACCATACCTTTTGAGTAAGTATAAAAAGACGTTTTATTTATTTACCATACTTCCACTTTACTTATATTTTTAATTGTTTGCACCCTTACATGTATATAAGGTGACTTATGGAGTAAATATAAAAAATGTTTTATTTATTTATCATACCTCTCATTTATTTATATTTTTATTAATTTACCATGCCTCTTTTATAAATATGGTATTTGGCCCATAGGATTCAGTTAAATAAAACCTATTCTTGAAAATGGGCGAATGGGTTCACTTAAATAAAACCTATTCTTGAAAATGGGCGAATGGAAGGTTGTAAGTCCTAATTTCAAGGGCTAAATTTACCTTTTTTACCCTCTCCCTTAAAATAAGGTGGGCTATTTGAGGTGATTTGTAAAAATGTACTATGATACAAAATATTCGCCCACTAAAAATTTAAAACCCCTTAATTTCGCCAAAGGACGAACATTCGCCCCTAAAATCATCCTTAATGGTTAGTGTTTTGATGTAAGGTTCAACTTCTGGAGACTGTAACTGCTTTGATACTTGCAGCGTCTCATCTTCATTTTCAGCTAATACAAGCTTCTTTTGTTGTTATTTGCTCACTTTGCATTCTCTTCCTGTTCTAAGCTGTTCCTAATATGCTATATTTTTGAGTTCTTGATGTTTAGCATTAGAGGAGCTGTCATCCTACCTCTATGTTAGAATCTTGTATGTATTAGTGAATGAGTTATTCAAGTTTCTTTTCACCTAATGCCAAGAGATCTGTCATCCTATCTGTGTGTTGGGGAATTAGATTTACAGACTTCTTTACTAGTGGTCTAAAGCCTTGTAGTCTTGGGGTGTTCACGCATGTCTGGATTTAAGCATAGTAGAAGTGGTTATCTGGCTTGAAAAAGCATCATTCCTTCCATTCATCCATTTCCAACATTAAGTTGAGTTTGTAATGTTCCCGAGCATCTTTGAGCTACAACACAGGAGAGTTTCTTGGGGTGATAACAGTTTGTATGAACCTCCTTTAATTGTTGATCATGAAAGTGACATTCAACTACCATCCATAGATGATTTCTCGCCAGAATTTTTGGATGAGCTGAAAGAGGATGTTATCCTTGACAGAAGGACATGCACCTCGAGGAGGATAAATGTTGATTATGTTCGGGTTGGTCTTAAAGGAAGCAAACCGAGTAAAGCAAAGTGGATGGAGGTGGAAAAGGTGAGGGAGTTGTACCCTCACCTTCTTAATAGGTAATTGAAGGCTTTTGGGGTCCAAAAGTTTCCCATTTGGGAGGTGTGATCAGGTGATCATGTCTTAAGTGGGAAAAATGCTCAAATTTTTAATTATTCAGAATTGGTTGAAACCAGAATGACAGGATAGGCCTCATCGATACGATCTTGTAGTTGTGAATGACACTCAAATCCAACACTATATGTGAAAGTTATTCAAGTTTGAAGTTCACAATTTCCTTCAAAAATCAGTTTGACCAGGGTTGACTTTTGACTTTGGAAAATATTTAACAAAGAATATTTTGGGAATATTCCACAATATATTCCCTGCTAGCCAATCATGTTTCGACACTTGTCAACTTCGGATTGAACAGTAGATACCATGGATTTTTGGTGGCCAATTAATGGACACCACGTGGCGTGCCCGGAGGCCACCACATGGCCCCAAGACTACAATTTATTATGGAAAAAGTTTTGTGGGTTCATAGGAATCAACCCCGGGTCAGGTGGCCGCCAGCCCATCGGCCCGACTAGCCCGTCTACACATTTTTTCTTAACCATCTATAGACTTAATGCGTATTTCAAGTGTGTCAAAGGTTTGGTTGGGGCGGAAAGGGGGTCAGCCCCCTACCCATAAGACCAGGGCTCGGAACTACAGGTCATTACATGGCGGTGATGGTTAGGGTTAAGCTTAGTTGTTCACATGTCTCGACGGTGATCTCACAAACATTTATATGGCACGGTTTCATAACCGTTGGCTCCATGGTTCTGCTGACGGGGTTTAGCCAGTCCATGTGACCACTACCCCAAACATTAAATGTCACCTCTAACGGTTCCGACAAATTCAGCGGAGTGAGCCATTCTGGGTAGAGTTTGCCAAAGTTAGTGGGCCTAACTCCAGTTACTCCAAGTTTAGTGGAGTTTCTTTAGGGCAGATTGGACAAAAACTTCTGTAGGTCATAACTTTCACTAGGGAGATCCTTTTGGAGTGATTTTTTTTTTTTGATTTTGCGTATTCTGAGCATTCCAGAGCCAATGGTATAGTTTTCAGAGCCAACAGAGCTCATCTTCAGGTGTTTTTTCAACAAAAAATCTTGGAGATCCATCAGGGCCTAGGGAGTGTTGGAGTTGTATTGGGCTATGGTTAACCATTGGAGATGAAACAAAAGCCATTGTTGACTGCTTTTTGTGTTCTGAACTCATTTTCATAGCTTATTTTTCCTTTTTAGGCTTTCTTATCACTGTATAACCAATTTGAGTATCTAATAAGAGCAAGGACATGCCCGTTTGGGGGCCTTGGACCTGGAAAATGTAGCCCAAGAGGAGTGAAATGCCTTATCAGCTACTATGTTATATTATGTGATTTTATCTTGTTGTGTTTTTCAGATTTGATATGCTAAAAAGTAAAATTAAAAAACACTCCTTCATACATAAGACTCAGAAATTTACTAAAAACACTTTGTTTCAATTGCAAGACATGAGTAATAGTTTGCGCATGTAATTTAATGGAAATGAATACCTTGAACAACAAATACAAGTAGTTTCATTTTCATATCGGTCCATAGGAGGTTGAGCTCCCTCCTATATATAGGTTTCCAAGGTGGATGAAATGCCCTAGTTTATTGTTGGGTAGTGGAGGTCCCATGTAATAGTTTTGGGGTTGTGAGCCTATAAGTTAGGATAAAAGTATTGTAAAACTCTGACATACGCGGAGTGCGAAATGTAAATGGACGAGTCAAAGGGTTGTATACCCAAGAAATAATATAGAATAATAGGAAGTAAGTCAGTCTGCAGACCATAGGAAGGTATAAATAGAGTGAGGCTATATGGGTAGAAGGCAGTCTTTTGGTATGGAATATTGGATTTGATATGTAAGGGGTTTCTGAGAAGAAAATTCTGGAAGCGTCTGTAAGTCAGAGTCAAGGGTAGTGGGTAGTAGATAGAGGCTCTACAGCTATGTGCGTAGAGGCCTAGTAGAGTCTGCAACTGTGGGTGTGGACCCCTACAGCTGAGTGCACAGGGCAGATCTGGATGTATTGGTGAAGAAATTGAATAAAGATAAGTTGACTCTAAAATTCTGTGTTAAATCTAAATTATTGCGGATCTGTCTAATGTATGGTTAATATGACTATTTGATCTATGCACATATGCTTATGTTATGATTATATATGAATATGTATCTAGTCTATGTGTGTGAACTGGTTAATTCTGTTAAATGTTTGCTTAAAGACCATAAAAAGTAGATTTAATCTATAAACAACATTAAGGAGTTTTCTGGGTCCAGATCTGCGCAGATCAGAGTGGTGCGAAGCCACGGAACGGTGCACAAAACCTCCATACCACATCAGGACATCCCAAGGGTGCAGAATCCTAGTTCCAACACCCTCCCCTGCTTCCTTGGGTGAGACCTCAGTCCGCACCCCACGGACTGTTGCCGAAAAGGCCGGTAGCTGTGGGATTTGTTTGGCTAAATAACTCTTCCAAACCTGTGTCAAGCCCCTATAAGCCAACAAATAGTTCTGTTTCTAGGACTGGGATCTACCTAAGGGGTTTCTGATGTTGGAATGCTGGAACTCTATAGAGAAAGAAGTTCAGGGTCGAATGGATCAGGAGCAGCAATAGTTTAGAATACATTGACATGCAAACCAATGATGAGCGCGATCCAGCAACTAGTATTCAAAGGAGTAGGAAGCAAAGATCCAGAATAGTTTTGGTTCATGGTAACATGGTATAGGACACACACAGAATTACAGATGATAATATCAGAAGTTCTACCTTAGTTAATGCGTTGCAGGACCGAGCGCTAACATGGTACATAAAGTACTCAAGCGATCACCCGACTATGTGGACAACAGAGATCTGGACCGAACTAAAGAAAGAATTTAGCTGGCCGAAGTCAAAAACACATTCGATCATAGGGTTCAAGGAGATCGCGATGATGCCTGGTGAAACCCCGTGGGATTTGGATCAAAGACTAAAAAGTACCATCCGCGAAGCAAACATGACACTGACAGATGCACAACACTGCACTTGGTTTATGGCACCATTAACACCACATCTAACGACAGTTTTGTCACAACAAAACATATCAACCCAGGCTGAAGCATTAGAGATAGCGATGAGGTTGCACGAAACTCTGTTACAGGACCCTTTGGTTGGGAGTTCAACAAATCCAAGCGCAGATACAAAACTTGTGTTTGGAAATGAAGAAGTTAAAACAGGAACAGGCACCTCGCCCAGAAGTTTGGGAGGAAGTATGGTGTATAAAGTGCAGGAGCCAGGGGCATGATAAAGATCATTGCTCGATCTTAGCGAATTGTGTGGCAATAGGGTGACCATCACCATTGCAACCAGAGGCAAAGGCAGGGCCAAGCACGATAACCCCACTCTGGTGTGCAATCTATCAGGTGGGAGGAAAGCATAACACAGATAAATGTCATCTACTGCCAAAATTCAACCAGACCCCCTAGTAGCTCTTTTGCAACTTTTGTGGATCAGTGGGCCACGAGGAAAGAGACTATCGTAGCTATCAATTATTAATGGACCAATCACCTACCTACAGAGTGCAGAGTGAGGTGCGAGGTCAAGATCCAGCCGCGGTGATCGCACGTGGTGGGTTCCAGGGACATGGATGAGGATGGGGCAGAATGGGGCCAGGAAGGGGTCGCAGACAGCTAATCTGTTACAACTGCGGAGGACCAGGACATTACGCGTGGGATTGTACTAACCCAACTAGAATATCATGCACTTACTGTGAGAAATTCGATCATGAGCTGATAGATTTCCCTACACTGATAGCACAAATTTGTGAAAAAATGGCAGCGAAACCTATGATGACCTAGAATGTGCAGATGATGAGGTCCGAACCTCGCAACGAAGACCCCAAAGTAAACATGGTACTAAGAATTGGCATGGCCACAGGAGAGGATAAAGGGAACTTAATTAAGGAAGACATAGGGGATGGCAAGGAGACATATATGGAAGCTAGTGAGAGCTTCACGAAGGTCTCTACCCCAGGTAGCAGGGATCAACATGAGCAGGACAGGGATCCCTCAATGCTAACTACCTTGTTAGAGACATGCATAAAATTGCTGCACGACAATAGGGTGGTTAGAGGCTTGCAAGAATTGATAAATAGGTGTGCAGGGACGTCAGAACCTAATGTGGTCCAAAAATTAGGAAAACATGCAACACGAATGGGGTGAGAGATGCGATTAACATCACAAATTGGGGATTATGAGATGGATCAGATCATTATGGATTTGGGCTCGGATGAAAATGTACTGCCTAAACAATCTTGGGAGCACATGGGGAGGCCTACACTATAATGGTGTCCTATTCAACTATGGATGGCAAACCAATAGAAGATCCTGCCCATGGGAAGGTTGTAGGGAATTACAGTAGATATAGAAGGCGTGATCACTAGAATAGACTTTGAAGTAATATAAATCGTGGATGAAAGTATGCCTTATCCTGCATTGTTAGGAATAGACTGGGCCACCAACACGAATGGGGTTATTAATTTAAAGAAGTGGATAATGATATTTGAAAAGAAGTCGCTCTGCGTAGTCATTTCATTAGATCCAGCTGAAGGACCACGTTACATTGAACCCGTGCGCAACGAATAAAGTGATGAATAATTAGACTATATCTACAAAAATTTTGCACAAAGGCAAGAATGGGTCAATCCAATGGAGGAAAGAAGAATATCGTGGGGCTATGCAGAGTCCTACACCAACAATTCAGATGAAGAAGACGAGCGGTGGCGTAATAGGTTGAGCAGAGTAACCACATTACACTGCAATATGATGACTAAATCTCTATACTACGTTAGGGCCCAGGATCGCAAACTTCCGATGTATGATGGGCTGACAATAGTAGATGAATTCCTGACCAAGTTTGAAAGCGTGGTACCAGAGCACCAACGGTTTGATGCATTGAGATGGGCATTGCGCACGACACCTGCATGATGGTGGGGCACACATGAAGGGACTTTCAAAAATTGGTGCGGCTGCAGGCGCATGATGCATATAAGATTTGGGAAGCTGGAACTATGAATAACGGAGAAATACGATGGACGTGATGACCCGCGCATGCACCTTACTAGATGGATCAAAGCCTATGGAGAGGAGCCTCAACCAAAATGGGTACACTTATTTTATCAAACCTTGGACGTCATTCCTAGGAACTGGTATACTGAAACAGAGCTTCGACACGGCACAGGCAAGTAGGATATCTTATGCGAAGGATTTTTGTCGACATTCCTCTTTGAATATCAATGGATGGATAATGTGGACAATGCGTTACAGCTGGTGAAGGCCACCATTTTTAAAACACCGTTGGAACCTTAAGAATTCATACAGCCAGATTGGTCGCACCAGTTGAGCCAAGCCCTGGAATGGTATAAGGTGTAGGTAGAAGATGATGACGACGACCCTAGAAACATCAATATTCCAAAATCATAGGGGAGTCGCGAGGTACGTGGACCAGTAATCAAAGACCCAGACATCGTTGTGCCATTGAAAATGAAACAAGTAAATATAGGAACAGAGGAAGAGCCAAAGTATGCAACACTCCGAGATTATTGGGATGATGCTATAGTTGAAAAGGTCGTCAAGTTGCTTTGAGAATATCATGATTTATTCCCAATAAAAATCATAGAGTTAAAAGGGATCCTTGGTGACCTGGGAATGATGAAGATCACTCTGAAGCTGGATGCAAAGCCAGTTAAGCAGCGGCCTTACCGGTTGAATCCAAAATACAAAGCAAAGGTCCGTGACAAATTGGACAAGATGCTTGCAACAGGAATAATTGAACCAGTCGAGGAGTCTGATTGGGTAAGTCCTATGGTTGTGTAGGAGAAGAAGTAGAAGGGAAAAATTCACATCTGCGTGGATCTCAGGAAGCTCAAAAATGCCTATGTTAACGACCCATTTCCGACGCCCTTTATGGATGAAATACTGGAAAATGTGGGAGGACAGGAAGCTTACTCCTTCACGGACGGGTTCTCGAGGTACCACAAGATTAAGATCGCGCTAGAGGATAGGAGCAAGACAACTTTCGCCACTGAATGGGACTATTTTTAGTATATGGTAATTCACTTTGGACTGAAGAACGTGCCAGCGATATTCTCACGCATTGTGGTAGCTGCATTCAAGGAATTTATACATAAGTTCTTAGAAGTATATCTGGATGATTGGATCATATTTGGGCTGGTTAAGAAGCATATCATGAGCTTACGTTTAATGTTGGATACTTGCCGATGGCACCAAATTGTGCTAAACCTAAAGAAGTGTACGTTCCTCATCCCCTTCAGGAATCTGCTCAGCCATGTGGTTTGTAAGAAAGGTCTGATGGTGGATCCGATGAAGATAGTTGTCATACTCAATCTGCAAGTGCCGCGCAGTGTCAAATAATTATGCACCATGCTAGGAAACACTGGTCATTATCGGAAATTCATAAAAATCTACACACAGATCATGGCCCCAATGGAACAGTTGCTCAAGAAGGATGCTACTTATTGCTAGAATGAGTAATGTAACAAAAGTCTAGAAATGCTTTAGGAAAAGATGGCATCCGCCCCGATATTGGTTTTCCTGAAATGGGATGTTGAATTTCACATGCATGTCGACGTGTCATGTATCACGTTGGGTGTAGTACTTACTCAAGAAGGTGCAGAGGGAATTGATCACCCGATTTCTTTCGGTAGTCGACAATTATAAAAAGCTGAGAAGAATTACTCCACTACTGAGCGAGATGGATTGGTGATGGTATACACGCTTCATAAATATTGCCACTATCTACTCAGAGGGCATTTCAAGATGTATATTAACCACTACGCTCTAAAATATCTAGTGAATAAGCCTATGTTGGGGAGGCGCATTTGTAGATGGTTGCTGCTATTTCAAGAGTATGACTTCAAAGTCATCGTAAAGCCCAGACGTCTCAACATGGGCCCAGATCATCTGTCCCGAATTGAGAATGGTGAAGAGCCCAAAAACATAAAGGACGAACTCCTGGATGCACAGATGTATGCCATGTGCATCGCGGATGGCCATTTTGAGGACATAATCCACTTCTTGACCACAGGAACAGCGTCGCAAGCATATTTCGTTCAGCAGAAGAAAGAATTGGTGATACACGCAACAGATTTTACCGTTATTGCAATAAATCTCTACAAAATGTGCAATGATGAAATCTTATGCAGATATGTGCCTGAATTTGAGTGTGGACAAATCTTGGCCGAAGCACATGGCAGGGTGGCTGGAGGACATTTCGCAGGTTGTGCTATAGCATAGAGGTTTATTCGTGCAGGACTATGATGGCAAACTCTACATCAGGACTCGAAAGCATACTGTCGGGCCTGCGATGTCTGTCAACGGATCGAGAAACAATCGCAAAAGGATGAAATGTTGCTCAAACCACAGATGACCCTACAACCATTCGAGAAGTGGGCAATCAAATTTGTAGGACCTATCACACCTCGACGGAAGATGGGAGTGCGTTATATCATCACCGCGACAGAATATTTGACTAGGTGGGCACAGGCATAGCTGGTTAAGGACTACACGGCTGCTACAACTACGAAATTTTTGTTCGAGAAGGTGTTGACCAAGTTTGGATGTCCCAAAATCCTCATGTGCAACCAAGGTACACACATTCTAAATGAAACAATCAGTGCACTCACTGAGGAATTCCAGATATATCATCAATAGAGTACGCCAGACCACCTGTAAGCGAATGGGACCGTTGAAGCATTCAACAAAATTTTGGAGACCGTGTTGACCAAGGTCTATAATGCGAAATGAAACGACTAGGACTTCCACATCCCTGTTGTGCTATGGGCATACCGAACTACGTGCAAGAAGTTGACAGGCCAAACACCTTTCTAGTTAGTCTATGGCAAGGAGGCCGTCATGCTGATGGAATTCATTGTCCCTAGTCTGCGAATAGCGGCCATAACAGGCGTGGCTAACCGCGGGGCTTTGGAGGAACAACTCGCACAACTAGAGGAACTGGAGGAGGACCGATTTTTGGCTAGATTCCATCAGCAAGTACAAAAACAACGAGAGAAGGCGTGACATGATCGCTATATCAAGGTGCATGTTTTCAAGGAAAATGATCTAGTATTACTATATGATAGCAAGTTTGAGAAATTCCCTAGAAAACTACAAATGCATTAGTTGGGACCCTATCTCATCAAAGAAGTTATCGATGGGGGCGCAGTTCAGCTTGCCAAGCTCAATGGAGACCCCTTCTCGGGAAGAGTGAATGGCAGTCGCCTGAAGCTCTACACGGGTGGGCCGACTACCTGACTAACTGCCCAAAGGACAATCTCACTACTCCAACCAGTTGAAAGAGAGTGCGGGATGATAAAGAAGTCTGGGGGAAAGAGGTGTGATTGCCAGGATGCGCATAGATTTGGCCTATCACAAGGGTCGCGGTTGCGTGGAAAGGGTTGCATTGATGCATTGATAAGAAAAGAGGTGACAATTGTTGTCACTATTCATGACAGGATGTCTGCAGCATGGCAAAAGGGAGCGAGTGGCGAGAAATTAAGAGAAGGGGTACGAGCCGGATATGGAACGATCTCCTACGGGTTTAACGTAAGGGCGCAAGAACAGGCAGGAACCAGCAAATTTGAAATTTGAAATGCTTATAAATCACAGGGGGGCATCCATCGAGCAGGCTACGCTTCTGAAAACCGCAAGCTATTGTGCCTCCCTACCGCTATGGAACTCTTCATTATCTATGCACAAGGAGTAATCCCAAGGGTGGTGATCTGGCTGATGGAGATCTACGGCTCTCTAATGAACATGGTGTTGACAATTGCGGGCACCATGTAGAGTTTAGCATCGATGGTAGGGGATGTACTGGAAAATGGTAGACATGAAGCAGAACTGGTCCGAATGCCGCAGCCTCGCCCATGGGTGGGCCGACGAACCACAACAGAAAAGAGTAAGGATGGAAAAATGGAGACCACTGGTAGAAGTGCAGTTAATAAGTCATCTCTAATGTACCTTGAGGATTGGGATCTCGTGGACAGTAGCCAAGGTCTTGCAAAATCGCAACACAAGCTGTAGTAGATAATACAAAAAGAAGATACGAAGGTAGGAAGTGGCTGCGGTGGTACGAGGAGGTCCCATATGTGGCTCCCCCACTACAGCTAAAATCCTATGAGGGAGTGTTCTGTGTTAACCAAGAAGAGCAGAATGAGCATTTTCGGTTGGGAGACTTGGTAGAAACAATGAAGCAGGAGCTAGATGAAGCATTGCAGGAGAAAATGAAGGAGCAGCATGACAAGGAGAATCACTCAAAGGGATGTGAACCATGAAGCCAAGGCAGCACATCTCGCTGCACTGACAAGTGACTCGGGTGAGTCACGATGATTGTGTTGGGGGACTATTGGATAGCGAAGGTCTCATTTAATAGTTTCGGGGCTGAGAGCCTATAAGTTAGGATAAAAATATTGTAAAAATCTGAAATATGTGGAGCGCAAATGTAAAAGGTCGAGTCAAAGGGTTGTCTACCCAAGAAATAATATAGAATAATAGGAATTAAGTTGGTCGCGGACCATAGGAAGGTATAAATAGAGCAAGGCTCTATGGGTAGAAGGCAGTCTTTTGGTATGGAATCTTGGATCTGATATGTAATGGGTTTTTGAGAAGAAATGTCTAGAAGCATCTATAAGTTAGAGTCAAGGGTAGTGGGTAGTAGATAGAGGCTCTGCATCTATGTGCACAGAGGCCCGGTAGAGTCCGCAGCTATGTGCGTGGACCCCTACAGCTAAGTGCGCAAGGCAGATCTGGATGTATTGGTGAAGAAATTGAATAAAGGTAAGTTGACTTTGAAATTCTATGTTAAATCTGAATTATTGCAGATCTGGATAATGTATGGTTAATATAACTATTTTATCTATGCACATATGCTTATTTATGATTATATGGGAATCTGTATCTAGTCTAAGTGCGTTAGCTAGTTAATTCGGTTAAATGTTTTCTTAAAGACCATAAAAAGTAGATTTAATCTATAAACAACATTAAGGAGTATTCTGAGTCTGGATATGTGCGAAGCAGAGTGGCGCGAAGCCATGAAACGGTGTGTGAAACCTCCAGACCACATCAAGACATCCCAAGGGTGTGGAAGCCTAGTTCTAGCACCCTCCCATGCTACCTCAGGTGAGACCTCAGTCTGCGCCCTGTGGACTATTGTCGAAAGGGCTGGTAGCTGTGGGATTTGTTTGGCTAAATAACTCTTCCGAACCTGGGTCAAGCCCCTATAAGCCAACATTTATACCAAATTCTTAGCTTCTATGCCTACTTGGTCTTGGAGGTATCTTGACACTTTAAGATACAAAAATAATTCTTTTTACAAGTTGCAATGTGCCCGATGGGGTCTTCCTCATATGACAATGACTCTCTTGAATTCTTGACCCTAGGAAAAACCATAGAAGCACTCAATGGGTGCTTGACATATAAAATAAAAGACCTTGAGCATGAAACCCATGCTACAAAAATAAGAATAATGTTTTTCTTTCATTTTACGAGATATAAAAATCAAAAGTACATTTCATATTTATGAAGACCGAACCTAGTTACACATTTTTCAACAAAATCAGTCTAGTTACAATTTTTATCGAGCTTATTTACAATGATAATCTCTCTCTACATGATTGAAGCACAAGAATGGTTTTTACATTGCAACTTATCATTGCAGGCATATTCTGTTAGTACATGCATACTTGTTAGTGCAGGCACAATTTTTTTTTATTAGTGTAGCCTTATATTATCAAGTGTAGGCATATTTTTTTATTAGTGCAGGAATGCTCCAACAAGTACAATTTATAACCTATCATTAAAAGCACAATTTTAAAAGAAAGAAGTAATTGAAAATACAAGAAATTGTGAAAGTTTTATTCTTTTTTATCGGATGGATTTTTCTTCTGTACATGTGATAAGTTTATTTTTCAGTTAACAATAATGATTAATTATAACATAGACTTTAAGATGTATATGTATGGTTAGCATATTTAGTGTTTTGTAAAACCTATGATAATGTTTATCACTAAAATTAACAACCATGTCTCTTGTTATGAATTCACTAAACATGAATTGTGATTATGAGGTTGTCCCCCACTTTCCATCACCAATAAAATTTGCTTCCAATTTAAATTTCCTTTCCACTTTCTTCGACAAACCTATTGCATGACCCAAAATGATTACTCATATCATTCCCTCTTTTCAAAAAATTCCACCAAATTTATTATTTATAATTGTGATTTCATGAAATTTTGAGTCGTATTTACTATGATTGTATTGGGATTTGAAATCTAGAGTATCGTTTCATTGAAATGAAAGGGTACTTTAGTGTGGCATCATGACTCTACCTAGACCGTGCACTTGAGTCTAGGGTTGTATCATCTCTTCTTGGACCACATTGTGAAATGAAAAATCATGCATGTACTCACTATTCTTACTACTGTTAATTAAAAACTAGGAGCCAGGGACTGCAATCAAAAAATTCTGGTGTGAATTTGGGTGACAACAATCGCCCCTGTAAGGATAGAACCATGGTATGTTAAAGAAGTTGAAGGAACACCAGAGTATGATTCAATCTTGTCGATTCTTCAAGAAGTAGGGTGGATCCCATTTTTTTATAAATTCGATGGCTCAGACACAGGTGTGGCAAGGGATTTTGTAGAAAGTTTCGATGGAAAGACCACTATGGTGGGAACATTGGAATTTTAGGCCATTAGAAAACCATCTAATAAGCCATTGAATTACCTTGCACTGGTGAGTAGTGGTTCAAAAATAATAAGGTAGAACAGGGGATATGGTAGCATTTCCTCGATAGGCTGGATTATGACATTGAATGGAAGAAATGAGTTTTAAGGAACTGCATGATTGAGAAATGGAGGCATCTTCTGTATATACTATAGAAATTTTCTACCTGTGAAGGGCAATATTATCTTACCTATTTGTATCATATCGAACTTTCCATACATTTTGAGTTAGGCCAGTTGATAAACTTCCCACATTTTTTATTCAGAAGTTTGTTTAAAATGTCTAAGTCAGTACAGAGAGGTCTCATTAATCAACTAGGGAATATGATTTATTATTTAGGGTTAGTTAAGATTTTGATTATTGAAGAATTGAAAAATATGAAGTCTACATGGGAAAATTTTCTAACATCATTGCAATCCAGAAACCATAAATGAGTGATGAATGTTAATAATCGAGTAGTAAAGAGTCTATTGTAAAAATTAGAAACCCTAGTTCTAAATATGCTCGAAATAAGGAAGGAAGTTCGAAATATGTTCAAAATAAGAAGGATGGTTCCAAATATATTAATGGAAAGATGGTTAATAAGTTTTTACAAGGTAAAGAAGCTTTAGTGAGTAACCCTACTCATAATGAGGAAGTTAATCATGAGCTTGTCTGGGATAGAAATATTGGTCAGAGTAAGAAAAATAGTGTTGGGAAACGATAAGGGAAATTTAAATTACAATTTAAAATTGGTTCCAAGACTAACCATAAGAAGAATATCAACACTAAAAAGGAGTAGGAAGGTCCTAAGCTAACACAAAAGAAGGAAAAGAGAGAGGTGATAATAAAGGAGGTGGTATTTGTACCAGCCCAAAGATTCACTAGAGGACTAGCGAAAAGAATAAATGACCTTTCTTCTTCTAAGAAAGTACCTGTGACAAATGGGACACTAATTCCTTTGTTAGATGATGAAAATGATACTAGGCAAGTGCCACATATGGATGAGAAGATACAAAACTCTTATGATGTTCATGTGGAACAATCACATGAAGAGGAGAAATTTCAAAACCATAATGAAGAAAAGTTCACAGGACCTCCATGTAGATGAGCTTACTCAAAATTTTGATGAGATGAATTTCATGCAAGATGAGAAACAAAAATTAAAAAACAAATAAGCAGTTACAAGACCATGGTGGTGAGGTTCATCATGAGAAGTTTGCATGGAACAGGAAGCTAAGAAGCTTGTTAGTGATAGAATGTCAATATTGGGTAAGAGGCCAGTAGTAGAAAAAGGTAATAACTAAATTTTATTGGAAGCCGCATATGCTATGGATACTTCGGTAAACAATATAGGGAATTTAACTCCAGAGGTATAGGATGACATAGTTCCTCTTTCATTCCTAGTGAAGAGAATTAAGAAATGTAAGAAGGCCCAGTCTTTGAAGGAGAACATTAAAAAAATGGAAGTCTTAAATCATTGTATAAATGTTTAGAATTTGCAACTGAAGTAAAGAAATGAGGATTTTACAAGATAAACAAAGAATTTGAAGGAGAAAGTTGGAGGATAGAGAGTACAGGAAATATATCTGAAGACCAAGGTCAGAAGGCACAAGAGGCAGTTGAAGAAAGCTCAGACTTTAGAATCTGAGATCAATATTTAGATCAAGAAATGATGAAGTAGGAGCTTCAAAGTTTCTTTTTGTAGTGGATTGGATGTTTTTGGTTGTGCAAGGACACCCAATGGAATCACATTGGAGGGATGTCAAGGCCTAGAAATGTCTCATATTTTAACTTATGTCACCCCTATCTATCCCTTGTTTCACAAAAATTGAAGCCTATATCTACACAATTTCATGTCTTTTGGGTGTAAAATTTAGGAAGTAAGACTAAGTTACTTATTATTAAAAAGTTACAGAGGGAAATATTTAAATTGCCTAATTTTCTCCATTTATTACATTATTAAAAGTCTATTATCATTTCTAATCACTTACCAACTATTATGTATTGTTCACATTTATTATCATGTACCTGCATTATTTTCCCTGCACTAGTGAAGATCTCAACATTATGGTCAAAGAAGAGGACCACTGGACAAAGAGTGCTAGTCATGGGCTAGCTGGAATATTCAGTGATCTTCAACGACAAGTCAAGTACGAGAATCATGGGATATGTGCACTCACTTCTCCCAAACACTTAGCAGAAGACTTGGACTAGAAGCAACATTATCACAAATATAACCCTTGCGTTGAAGAACCAGATCCGTGATTGAGGGGATGTTACACCACAATTCCATGGATAATCATTTGTTAAGTTTTATTTTCTTAGATGTAAGACTTTGTCACAATATGAGAAGTGATATTTCTATATAATGTAAATCTGTAGATAGAGCTAGGTTAACAATACCCTTATATGTTGTTTATGTATTATTAGTTTTTTGAGGGATTTATATGGATCAACCAGGTCATATCCTTTGATCTCCATATGTAAGAATGATTTCAAGTAATACAGAAGACCGATGCTAATTTTCATTTTATTTTCAATTGTATTATGCTTTTGATTCTTCACATCTTGTGATTTAACTCCTCTTTAAGAGGGTGTAAGTTGGTTAGTTTTGGCCCAACCAAACCAGTTTGTCACACCTCCAAGATCTAAGTGTGGTGTGGTTGTTTTGGTTTTTTAATGGTGTGTATTGGTTTGTCGATGTAATATTTCTTATTTTACTTTGATTTTAATGAATTTTGTGTTTCATTTTGAAGTTAAATAGGCATGCTATATTTCTCTTAATCTTGAATGGGTGACCATAGATCTGTGTGATGTTTGATGAATGTGTGAGTGATATGTTTCATTGTTATTTAATGATGCAAGTGTAGGCACAACTCCTGAAAAGGGTTGTGATCTATTTTGAACATTAATTGAAGTACAAGTAGATTTTTTGGAAAGAACAATGTTTCGTCGCAAGTGCAAGTGCAACTCCTGTAATAGGTTGTGTTTGTTCTAAGTTATAAGTTTCTATAAGTACATGGTCATTTCTTACTTTTATTCATAAGCTAGTGAGGGTGTGTATTTAACAAATGAGACCGTTATTTTTATTTAAACATTGAGGCATCTGCAAATGGTTTGAAACATTAATCTAAGAAAGACAAACCTTAGTTCTAGAGGACTATAAGGTTTTGTTAAGTTTTATTCTTTTGAATCTCTTGAGTCATATAGACTCAAGAGTTGAGAAATCTCATTTATTTGACAAAGTATCTACTCAAAATTAACAAGCTGAGGTCATTATTCTTTTGTCCAATGACTTGTATTGAGAATCGTTTCATGGGATATAGACTTAGAAATAATTTGATTTAATTTAATTTAATTTGTATTTCTTTCACAAAGCATAAATTTTTTTTATTTACAATCTTGATTTTTAATTTTTTTGTATAAATATATAATAAGCTTCATGCCTACACTCAGAGTGTTTGTAGCTCAAAGTAAGCCATTTGGATTTCTATACACTTAATGATTTGGTTAATTTATGCTTATAACTTGTATCATTTTCTTCCTTAATAGTTTGTATGTCTGGATTGTTTAGATTGTTGTTGAATATAGGAAGAGAGAACTAGAGATTGATCTATTATGATTGTGCATAATTTGTTTTCTTATTATCTTTCTAATCTTCAACACTTTCCTATGTGAAAAGAGTTAGCGAATCAAGATTAATCATAAAATTTTGGATTTGATTTAAGAAGAACAGGAACAAAGCGTGTTTTACTTTATGTTTGACGGTAAGTGCATCAATTAATTTGCATCCATGTAAACCACATTTTAAAACAGAGCTTAAATACACAAGGTTAAGTTTGAATTTGGTGAATCTAGTTGAGATATTGCAAGATATTTGTTTGGCATTGTTTTTACTTTCACTATGTGTTTTTCCTGAGTTCTTCAAATCATAGTGATGAATGGTTTGAAGAGTGAAGGTAAGATTTAATTCGATTGATTTAATCAAGTTTCCAATATTACAGTAACTTAGTTTAGTGATTTTATTTACGGATATGGAATTTTAAGTTTGTGATGATTAGCTAGAAACAAGATTGATTTCTCAGAACTGTTTGATATCTTAACATTAACTGTGCTACGCCTCGAATTATACAACCCCTTTGTTTGACAATTAAGTGTTGAGGTTTGTAGGAGATAGAACTAGCACGCAACAATATACATGATTCAAACATCATGAGAAAAATATCATATTTATGAAATTTAATTCTTATATGAAGAATATTTGGAAAAGAAAAGAAAAAGGAAGAATATTTTATTTAAATTATTATGATTGATCTCATGGAAAATGTATGATTTTGATACTGGAGAATGATATATTTAGGAAGGATGGATGATGGTTGTGAAGGTGAAAATCCTAGGGAAAAGGTAATTGTGGTGACACTAGAACCCTATGACATACATTGATCACCATGATTATTGTTATGATAAATGTGTTTTACTATTTAGATCAAGCCAAAGGGTTTCCTCAGTTGTAATACTCCATAATTATTGATACTCTTTCCATGTAAGGAAGCTTTGCCAAAGCATAGATATCACAAGGAACTAGAGAGGTAGAGAACGTAATGCCTAAATTTGGAAGGTGTGTGACTGCAAGGAAGGGGAGACTTGAAGAATTGGTTTTCAAATATTCATGTACAAAGTCATTGGGGTCATGAATGCATTGGGCGTGTCCAAGAAAACAATGAGTTGAATTTGTTCCATATGGAATCCTTCTAAAGCAATAGATAACCATGCATGAATGTGTTGTAATGCCAAGAATTCTAAAGGTAAATAGACTATGAAAAATGAATGGCATTGCTTGAAATGGAAACTAAGGACGTATAAAATGTTGTTGATATGAAAGCGGCATATCCCTTCTTCTTCATAGAATGGTTCTACATATAGTAGAACATCAAGGATAATGTTCCTTAAAGGTGGAGGGTATTGCAACACCCCTTTCATTACCCCAAATTTTGTAATGTAATTAAGAACATTAATATTTAGGTTCCAACATTGTTGCTATGATGTCAAACTATATTATATGGTGTAATGTTTTTTTTTATTAATAAAAATGATAGAGTTGAAGAAAGGGGATAACAAAAAGATTATGCTTCCTTGGGGAGGGGAAAACATGACTTAGGAGGAAAAATATACTATGGGTGAAAATTTCCCTTTGATGTGATGGTTAGTCTTCATGAGAAGCCAAAAGTTTGGGAAGATGAAGGGTCAAGGTGTGTTTATAAAAAATAAAGAGAAAATCCATTAAGGAACTTTTTCTTTTTGTTCTGAACATTACTCCATTATTCTTCTCATATACTAAATTTTTCCATATCTCACAAAAAATTTGAATTGGCATGGGAATTAGTGATAGCTTATGTGAAAGGAAATAAATATATTACAACAATTTTTCTTTACACTAGATGGCTCTGAGGACTGATAATGGTCCTGGTTGTGTGTGGAACATAAAGAACTAATGAGGGGAGGGTTGAGGGACTGCAGATATAGAGAATGATTCCCTTGTGTTGTGTAAACTTGTATGGTAAATTTTTGGATTTGAGACTGGTCATCGATGGAAAGGTTGATTATTGATTTTTCTTGTATGTGTGTGAAAGAGAATGACCTTCACTTTTGGTGTTAGAATATGGTCTAAAACTAAGTGTTGGAAATACCCCATGCGAACCTTAAGTGAATCCCTCTAAATGAAATCAGAGGAAATAATGGGTCAGTGTGGTGCCTACTACTAGGAATAGTAGATAAACCACCCTAGTTCTCATTATAGGCACAATTGATAAACGAACTTTGTGCCTTTTTTTATACGGAAGTTGATAAACCACTTGGATAATGGGCTCCATACTCTGAGTGTCAAACCAAGCCTTTAGTGTGAATTTCCTAAGTCAATTTTTCATTAAGGCATCAAGCCTATGGCATGGAGGTGGCCAACTCTAATAAAAATTGCAACATATATGAGCCTATGATGGGGTTGAATGTGGCTTACCCTACTTCAGGTTCTAGTATTTTTCTAGCTATAATAAATAAATATTTATGGCATGGATGACTTAGTAACAAGCATGAATATTTTTTGTTGTTATATTATTTAATTTATTGATCTCGATGTTGGTTATGACAGTGAATATTGAAATCAAATAAGTGAAGTGGGTTTGAATTCAATTATCTATGGAATTTAAGTCAATTAGGATGCATGTGAAATGCATGATAATTTTGGTAATTACATGCCTTCCCTCGTAATTACAATCTAAATTTTCTTTAATTTTATCTATAGTCTATATGTACCAAAAATTTCCTATGATTTAGATAAGTTGAGGAAGGGTTTTGGGGTCATTTTTGGAGTTTCAAGGTGAAATCCAAAATGTGAGTTATGGGGTAAATAGGTCATGTTGAAATTTCTGTTAAATTTTATTTATTTATTATTTATTTTATTTTATTTTGGTCTAGGAGGTTCCATAAGCTTAAACTTGGACAATAGTGAGGGGAAATAGCGTTTGTTGTCTTGTCCAACTTTCCTATCTTTGGTTGTGATATTTTAGGATACATTATTAAAGGAATTCCAGGTTCCTAAATGCATCTTTAAATAGGTCATGTTGAAATTTCTGCTATAACTTTTCTTCTAGGAGTTTCTAGAAGATGAAACTTGGAGTGTGGTGAGGAGAGATTTAGTTGATCATCAAGTCCAACTTTGATCTCTTGGGTTTGATATTTTAGGAGATATAATCAAAGGAATTTGGGCTTCCTGGATGCTCCTAAAGTCTTGCACCAAACATGTTAAGTTGTAATTTTTGCTAAAACTTTTCATCTAGGAGGTTCTAGAAGTTGAAACTTGAACCATAGTGAGCGGAAATACCACTAATCATTTGGTTCAATTTTTAGAACTTGAACTTCTATAATTTAAGAGATATTCCCTAAGTAGGTTCCTACATTAGTTTGCACACAAAGTGTTTAAATAAATGTCTAAATGGTTTAATGATTCATTGCATACAAATTGTTTGATGAAATTCCCCAATGAAAATGTTGCTTTATGGGTTGGGATAATATTATTGTATGTTAACATTGTTGTATGATAGTATGATATAGTTGATCAATGTCTATTTTCATGCAAATAATTGGAAGAAATTTGTTAAAGGTGTTTTATTATAATTTTGCATGCAAACTATTTGATAAAATACCTCAAAGACATAATTCAAAAGTTGCATGTTGAGTCGTATATTTTAGTTCGTGTGTTACAAGTAGAATTAGAACAATTCTTTTATTTGATTTCAAACAAATTTTTGACAAAATTTGTACAAGGAAAATATTACTTAATTGGTTGTATACAAATTATTTAAAGAAATGTTTATTGGTAAAGTGTTTGAACAAATGAATGAGAGATGAAAATAAAGTTTTTACGAGTGTGGTTAAGATAAATTTAGAAGGATTATGTGAAAAAATGGTACTAGATCTTATTTCCAAGCTAGTAAAAAGGAAAAGAAAATTTTGGGTACCCTGTGTTTGCTTGAGGGGGCCTGACCGAGGTTCAGTGTTAGTTAGACAATCAACTCCCTACACTACTGGCCCTTTTGGCATCAGCCCATGGAGCACTGACTGAAGTCTCACCTGACGCAGTATGGGGGGATGCTGGAACCAAGTTTCCGCACCCTTGAGATGGTTATGATGTCGGGTTATCCCTGCTATACCTGCCTACGCATAGGTTTCTTAGCCCTCTGTTCCACCCTTTGATACCTTTGCGAAAGGATACAATCGGCTTTCGTGCAGCCCTAACCTGGGGCTGATATACTTTCACGTTGTTATGGTAGCGAACTGCAATATCTCTCAAACTAGGCTAAGTGTCTTACTTATCTTATTAATTGATCTTAGTTAGCTTCATGTAAACAAATGTTCTTACTTGTGTTTTCTTAACCAACACATTTACATACATTAGCGCATCATATAATCATTATAAGTGAAATTCATACCCAATATAACAGATGCATAAACAGGAAATAAAGACGCAAAAATTATAGAATCCTTCTATTTATTGATAATTCTGAACAATTACAGACTCGACCCGCCCTGCGCACTCAGCTGCAAGGGTCCGCGCACTCAACTGCGGACTTCTAGGCCTCTGCGCACTTAGTTGCAGAGCCTCTACCTATGCTACAACCCAAGCTTAGACTTCTACTTCAGAGCTATCTCTCATACATGTCGATGACTTCTTAATGATTCTAACTACTTAGAGCTTAGCTCTATTTATACAATCCCATGGTCTGCGGACCATGGGTAGATCTTTTACAGGTGACATTACATTTCCAAAATAAGAGTAGAAAAACCTATGACTCTTTAACATCTACGTGCTCCAAAACCACATAATGTGGAGTCTTTACATTTGGATTACAAAATTGGACAAAAATTGGACCAAAATATGGGCTTTTAGCCACAAAACTGCCCTTGGAGGATCCTGCGCCCAATAGGCCCCCAACACAAACATCGTGACTCGCCCTCGAGTCACTCTACAGGTGTGGAGATCTTAGCACGAAGACCTCCTAGCTCCATTTGGATCACCACAACTTCGGCAGCGCCTTGAGCGGCCGCCTATTGGAATTCTTCCACTCACTATTCAGTGACTTCCGCTGAACTGCTGCCCTACATTTTATGCTGAGTTACCTACAGTTGCGCGAGCTTTCCTTTAATGGAGATTGTGATCATATAAGCCTCATCTATCCATGGTTGTATGTGCGCTTTTAATACCTCTTCTTTGTGTCGAGTGACATCCACCTGTTCCTTGAGTGCCTTTACCTCTTGCATTCGTGCAAGCCTCCGTGTGAGGGTGACTGTCTGCGCAGTCCCTTTGACCTCATCATACTTTTGTTGTAGCTCATGTGCCTCTGTCTCCAGGCGCTCTACATTCGGGTCCTCCTGCAGGGTGGCTAGGACCTTGAATGACTATTCAAAAAGCTACATGCAGTTAGCTACTGCACTATTGACCACCGCTATTGTTGTTGTAACAGTGGTGGTATGTTGTTTCTTGACTTCTGGTGGAGTTGGAGGCTGAGCCCTCAACTGAAATTCTGCGATTTGTAGATTCAGCTCTAGCTGAACCCTAGCCATCTCTGCTTAAGTGTCGCGCACCCCTGTGGCTAACTTGCAGACACGTGCCTCTACCAGTTCTTCTACCTGAATGTCTAATTCTTGAAGCATTAGGCAGGCTTCCTCCACTACCTGCATTATTTGCTTATTCTGCTCCACTGCCTCATTATGCTAAAGGCCCAACTACTTGATGTTGATGTGCTGCTCGCTCATCGCCTATAGAGCATGACTCTCCTAGACCCGAAGTTTTGCGGTGACTCCATCCTGCAAGAGGTAGAGCATCTCTCGAGGGAGCGCAGCCATATTCAATCCTACCCCTTTCAGACTATTGACTGTGGGCATGTCGGCCTCATTCTCTATAGTAAGTGCCCCATCTGGTAGCACTATCATGTTGGTCACCCTTGTGTGCAACATCTCCTCGGTAGCTGAAGTGCCAATCACGAGGTTGGTGGGCACTGTGCCAGCCTGTGGAGTGCGAACCTGCAACTCCCACAGTTCTATTTGGAGAGCTACCAATACCAACTGTTGTTGTTCTTCGAACTATTGGAGGGCCTCTGCAGTGACATCCCTCATCGTTTCGCTGATATCGTGCAAATCCCCCTTCGTGAGGGTGATTGCGTCCAAGGATGTCTTTGAAGCCTTGGTTTTCTTCCACGATGTTGCCTTCTCTTGTGGGTGTAGAAGCTTGAGTTGGGTGGACATTGTTTGTGGGCCTGTGCCACCTTGTTCTTTTGGCTCATCTGTTTCTGCCTCAGCCCTAGGCGAAGGTGGCTTCTATCCTTCACACACTTCTTCTCCTGTCTTCTGTTGTTCTACCACTTTCACAGCATCGCGTACTGCCTGGGCCTTAACCTCCACTTCCTCCTTTCCACACTTCTCAGCCAATGGTGCAATTCAGAGCTTTGTTTCCTCCTTCTTATGCTATGAAGCAAACTTGTCTATTTCCATTGCAGAGCCTGTTGGAGCGCGCCACTCCGGTGGCCAAGACTCAAGGATTGCAAAGATCACATCATCAGTTGCCAGATATGGTAAGTTATGCCATGTCTTCATGGGGTCCTTCCGCACCCTGATAAAAACATGGTGGAAATCCACTTTGAACTCTGCAAAGCTCTTAAAATTGGCATATACTGTGGGTGACAACCATGACTTGCAATTGATCCCCATCCAGATACTCATCTCCATTAAGACCCAAAAGATCTTGCTTTCTTTTATACGCTATGCATCCTTGGTCACCCACAGCAAAGCATACTTCTCTACCTCTAGAAGGTCCAGCACGACCGAAGGGAATTGGCTGTCCTCTGGCAACTTCCATGCCACCAGTATGATTGATAGCCAAAGCCATGCATAGTGAAATGTTTTTCCCTTCTCCTGTGCCTCGTGACAGTTAACAAGGAACTCACCGCAAAGATAATTCACCTAGTTGAACTCGACTCCTTTAGCACATTGGGTCGCTAGTGCAATCATAGGTGTGGGCACCTCATCCACATGGCACTTCCGCATCACTTTCCCTGCTAGTATTTGAATTGCTACCTTGACTGCAGGGTTTTTATTACTGGAGGTGGCATATCCTCGCTTCTTATGCTCCAACTTGAATTTCTTCTTCATAACTTCTGTAAGGGATAACTCGCCACCTTTTCCTTCTGAAATATTGCTTGGATCCTCCCCTAAGTAAGGTAGTCGTGTAATCTGATGGATCAAGTGGTCTGCAATGGGAATGGGCTCCTCCAGCCACAAACGCCCATCATGCACCAAGTAGAGCAACTACCTGATGACGAAGACAATCACTGGGGTGTAGTGGTAATGTGGCACCCAGAGCAGGTTAATCAACCCAGCTTTCTCTACACCCTTGAGCCAGGTCTGTGGCTTCAATTCAATTGTTCCAGCACTCACGTCAATCCGTTGGTGCATTAGCTACTCAGTCACTAGATTTGGGAATTTCTTGTGATCTGCGAGGTCCCATTCTTCGAATTTCAATATAGGAACTCGCCCTAAGTGCGGCCCCTCAAAACAAATGTCATCTATGAGCAGCGGAGTTTGTAGGGAGCTCTTGCTCTTGTCTATGTCCTTTGGCACCTTGGCTTAGCCCTTACACAGAGGAACATATTCAGGTAACCTGGTAATAGGTTCCACACCTTGGGTTTCAACTTCCATTTCTGCATCCCCCTCATCCACCAGGATTTCCTCAGATTCTTCCTCATCAGCCTCCAGATTAACGGCCTTCCCCTTTTCCTGTAAGGTGAGTTTAGTCCATTGTGGGTTTCTTGGTGAGACGTGCACCGGGATCATAGCATGCTTATCCTTCTTAGGTCTCGGTGTTGTGGGTGATTTAGGGACCTCAACTATCACTTTGACACTCTCTAGGGCTTCTACTACCACAATTTCCTATGCATCTTCCTTGGGTGTCGACATCATTCTAGTCAGGATGTCCTGTGTCTCCTTCGGAAATCTCTCGAACATTGAACTTGCTCTCAAAGCCTCGAAATTCAAAAGGTCCATACACAGTTGATAGCGCAATAAATAAATTTTTAAAATTCCAAGTGTTTTTCACTAGACAACCACTTGTAATTTATAGGGCTTTTTAATTTAAAATTTGATCATTCCCCTAACATTCGACCCATTAACGCTAGATTGGTAGCAGATTTTCAAGAATCTAACCCGTAAATTTCGCCTTAAATGCCTTCCACCCACTCCATTTAGCCTCAAACCGACCATAAAATCATGAATAGTGACTGTAACGGTCACTTTCTTGCAGACCTACGTGCTATCACAGCTATCGTCACGTTGTCGCGGACCTTGTGACACTTCGCTGCTTTGCACAGTCCTAACATCGCACAACTCACCAACCTGAGAAATGTACTTTATAGTCTCACACCTCATTTCAACTTCCTGGAGTGGTAAGACTATGCTACTTTCATATAGTCACATGGCTGGATCGATGGTGTATGGCTTCAAGCAACTGCCATTCACCTTTCCTGGGAAGGGTTCTCCATTTAACCTGACGAGTAGTACTGCACCTCTGTCGATAATCTCCTTAATAACATACGACACTAACCACTGCATCCTAAATTTTCCACAGAATTTATCAGACTTACTATCATACAACAAAACCAGATTGTTTTCCTTGAAGGTGCACAGCTTAATATGTCGGTCATGCCACACGTTTTCACGCTGGTTTTGGACCTGCTGGTGAAATCCAACCAAAAATCTCTCTTCTTCGAGCTTGTCCAACTGCATGAGCCTCTCTTAAAGGGCTCTGCGATTTTTCATACCTGTGAGTGCTACTATGTGTAGACTAGGCACGATGTATTCCATAGGAATCACTGCTTCAACCCCATATACCAGCCTAAATGGTGTCTATCCCATCATCTTTTTAAATGTCGTCCGATAAACCCATAACATTGCAGGTAAGTGTAGGTCCCAATCACTTGGCTGAGCATTGCATACCTTGGTCAGCGCATTTTCAAGCACTTTGTTGAACGCCTCCATTGTCTCATTAGCCTGTGGGTGATAAGGTGTGCTCTTTTGGTGATACACCTAAAATTCATCCATTAGTGCACTAATCGTCTCATTCAGGAAGTGCGTACCACGATCACTTATCAAGATCCTTGGACATCCAAATCACATCAGTACATGCTCAAATAGGAACTTCGTAGAAGTCGCGCTTGTGCAATCCTTCATTGGCTACGCTTTTTCCAAACGAGTCAAATACTCCGTTGCAGTGATAATTTACCTCGTGCCTGTCTTCCCTTGAGGCTGAATGGGTCCTACAAAATCTATTGCCTACTTTTCGAAAGGTTGCAATGTCATTTTAGGATTCAAAGGAATTTCATCCCTCCACGATGGCCTACCTGTTCTTTGACATACATCACATGCCTTGCAATATGCTTTTGAATCTTGATGAAGGGTTGGCCACCACAAACCTGTGTGTAGAATCTTCTGCACGGTTGCTCTCCCTGCATAATGTCCTCCTACAGTGCCCCCATGAGAATCCATGAGGATACTGCTTTGTTCAAACTTAAGTACATACCTTCCCAGTATTTCATCATTCCCCATCTTGTATAGATGCCCAATAATGATAGAGAAGTCTGTCGTGCACACCACTAATTCCTTCTTTTACTGGACCGAGTATCCTTCCAGTGCAGTTCTAATTTTTAGAAAGTGTAGTATATCCTCAAAATGTCCATCCGTGACATGCACAACAAAGAGCTATGCGTCAAGTAATCCTTCCTCCAAATTAGTAGGTTCCTCCCCTATTTCGATGCGCGACAGATGGTCAGGTCCCGTGTTCAATCGTCCAGGCTTCACAACAACTTCAAAATTGTACTCTTAGAACAATAAGAGCCATCTGCAAATTCACCCCCCCAACATAGGCTTATTTACCAAGTACTTCAGCACGGATTGGTCCGTATACATCTTAAATTGGTCTCATGGCAAGTAGTGTCAGTGCTTCTGGAGCACATACACCATAGCTAGCCCCTCCTGTTCAGTGGTGGAATAGTTCTTCTCCGCTTTGGCCAACTGCACACGCAGATCATTCTGCCCATTGTATGTGTCTATTAGTTGCATCTTAGGCTTCCCAAACCATGCTTGCATCATCCTCCTATATTCGCACCAATCATCAAAGCTTCCCTTGTGCGTACCCTACCATCTTGTGGGCATAGCACGCAGTACCTAGTCCAAGGCCTAGAAGCAGTGATTTTCTGGCACCTCCCTTTCAAATGCATCCAAAAAAGGTATCTACCTCAGTTATACCATCATATGTAGGCAAATTTATTACCTCGGACGACATACAACGCAACAACTAGGTCATCATATTGCAATTTAGCGTAGTTACTTTGTGTAATCGATTCTGCCAGCGTTCTATTTCTTCATTGAAATATGAAGTGCAGGAACTCTTGCACTTCCATGTAATCCATCCATCCATGGTGGGGTTCACCCAGTCTTGGTCTTGCACTGTTATCTTATGGATGCAGTCCAAATCATCATCACTATCATAGTCATGGACTGGTTCCATATAGCGCGATCCTTCAACAGGATCTAGGGGTATTATTACTCTTAGTGATTTCTTCTCAAAGATCATCTTTCTCTTCTTCAGATTGATTACCCCGTTCATATCAGTAGCCTAGTCAATTCCCAGGAGTGCAAGGTAGGGATTGTTAACATCCACAATTTCTATTACTTCAAAATCTGCCAGCGCGCTCGCTTCCACAATATCCACGGTCACTCCCTGCAGCTGCCCCATGGGTATGATTTTCTGCTGATTCGCCATCCTTAGCTGAATTGGAGACCATTTCAGTGTAGGTCACCCCATTCGCTCCCAAGTCTGCTTTGGTAGGACATTCACATCTAACTGACATTTAAAATGACCTGATCTATTTCATACTCTCCTATTTGCACAGTCAGTCTCATCTCCCATACCTTCCTTGTCTTATGCTTGCCAATATTTCGCACTACATACGGTTCACTTGGCGCAGTTCCAGCGCATATATTGATGAGTTCTTAAGCCCTTTTATAGCCTTACTGTCACGTAGTAACTTCATACAAGTTTCCAGGAAAGTTGTGAGCATAGAGGGGTCCATTTCCAGCTTAGGCTTATCTTTTCTTCCTGAAGTGGAGGCCTCAGCAAAGCTCTCCTTAGCTTCCATGAAGGCATCCTGAGTGCACTCCAAATCAAACACAGCCTCTTTCATCAGGGCCTTGTGAATTCATGTACTATCTTCTGGCTATTTTCCCTTGTCGTTTCCCATCGCGATTCCACTCTGGAGCACTATATTTACGTTTAGATCTTCCTCGTGTGGTTCAAACCTCATCATATATAGGTTCTGAGTTGAGGGATGTGGTAGTTACCCTTTGTCACGTATCCTAGCTATCAAAGTGGGACAATATTTTGTTTCATGATCAAACAGCATGCAATACTTGCATGAATAGACGCGTTGGATTAGTGCAGTCATGGGCATAGTGTCCTGGTCCTCTGCAATTGTAGAAAATAAATTGTCCTCGACCTCTACTAGGTCCTCCTCCACCTTGGCCTCATCTGCGCCATCCCTGCATTCTAGTCAAGGGGCCACGTTTCAGCCTAAACCTTGTAGGCGAGAGTTTTATCCATCATCAATTCATAGCTCCTACAAGTATGCTCATCATGTCCTACTGACCTACAAAGGTTGCAGAACATTTTTTGCAGTGCTTGTACATACTTCTATAGCAAGTGACAGTTATCTGTGGCATGATTTCCAACTACCTGACAAATAATTCACCATAAAGTAGGCACCACGCTAGGTCCTACTTGAGCTTTCAGCGTTAAATGCATCAGTCCTCCTCCTGCAAGGTAATTTTTGAAGACTTGGCAGTGGTCTTTGTCATAACCTTAACTCTTGAATTTCAAGCACCACACCTCTTCATGTACCTCTGGTACATCCTGTCCTGCTTCAGACTTTGCATCTCAAGGCAAAAACTTTTCAGCTACACATGGATCTGCTGGACTCCTAGATTAGGATCCTGCATCGGAGTCTCATGTAATCTCATGGTAATCTCCAAGGCCTCTACCTGAGTGGTTATCTTCTGTTGCGACAACGCACTCCTTAAGTGTGGTAGTAGTGAAGCCACAAACCACTCGCGATGCTTTCCATTTGTCAAACTCATGTTGGCTTCACAAATTGTACATTTCAGCATCTGATCCAGTTCCCAAGGCATCTCACCTAGTTGCATTGCAATCTCTTTTAATCCCACAATTGACTGTGCTTCAGATTTAGAAATTCCCTATTTAGTGTTGCTTGGATGTTCACTATTCTATAATTCAGGTTATCGTTGGAGTAATTAATATACCAGGTCAGCGCGTGATCCTGCAGAGCACTAACCAGCGTCACTTTCTTTATATGTTCATCTATAACACCTTGAGCTTCCCATACAGCCCTCACAACAAACCAGAATTGGTCCGGGTCCTCATTTCCCAAGACTTTAAACAAAGGTAACTTCATTGTGTTATCCATATTGAATCACGGTGACGGTGGAGGTGATGGCGGTGAAGCCGGTGGTGGTGTGGGAAGAGGTGGTATTCGTGGGAATCCTTGTTTTATCAACTGAATATCACTTCACGGAGAGACCTTCACGATCCCTTCTTTGTCCCCTAGAAAAGGTGAAATCAAGGGGCTATGCTCTGGACACTTATTTCCTTCGTTTCTGTAAAATCTTCCGCTTCGTGTTGTCCCGAACATCAAGGTAGTTGCATAACTCATTTTTCACACAACAACCTCTTAATCCAAGTATTCAAATATTTTACATACTTACCTCGCGGTCCTTTGAAAAATCATCTCTCTACCTCGCTATAGCTGACTGAGGTGTCGACTGCGAATTCAGTCACAAATCCTCCTATGATGCGATCGAGCCAATGATCGACAGTGCGACGATCTTATCCTCTGATGCTTCCAACCTTCGCACTAGATCTAGGGTCCACACAATAGGATCGTCAAGTTTCTCCCTTCCTTGGCTATCTACTAGCTTCGTCCACTCATACAGCTCAGTACGAAAGGAGGAAAAATGATTTTGTGGATCTCCGTATACAGGTATCGGTCCAACCATTATTCTTTTGACAATCGTGGGTTTTTGTTTTCTTGTGCCGTGAACTTTTGAATCCTTCTGTCTAACTAGCCTTCGATTTCTTTCTTAGTTGGATTCCAGTGATATGACATCACACATCTCTTATGTAGATTCTGGTCCCGACATCAGTACCATTTGTTGGCTTGAGGGGGTCTGACCCAAGTTTAGCATTAGTTAGCCAAACAAATCCCTACACTAGTGGCCCTTTCGGCATCAGCCCACGAAGTGCGGACTGAAGTCTTACATGAAGCATTACGGGGGGATGCTGGAACCAAGTTTCCACACCCTTGAGATGGTTGTGATGTCGTGTTATCCTAGCTATACTTGTCTACACACAGGTTTCTTAGCCCTCTATTCCACCCTTCAATACCTTTGCAAAAGGATACAATTGGCTTTTGTGTAGCCCTAACCTAGGGCTGATATAATTTCACGCTGCTAGGGCAGCAAACTGCAATATCTACTGAACTAGGCTAAGTGTCTTACTTATCTTATTAACCGATCTTAGTTAGCTTTGCGTAAACAGATCTTGCATTTTATTAACCAACACATTTACATACATTCGTGCATCATATAATCATTATAAGTGAAATTAATGCCCAATATAACAGATGCATAAACATGAAATAAAGACACATAAATTATAGAATCATTCTCTTTATTGATAATTCCAAACAATTACATACTCGACCCGCCCTGCGCACTCAGCTACAGGGGTCCGCGCACTCAGTTGCAGACTTCTAGGCTTCTGCGCACTCAACTACAGAGCCTCTACCTACGCTACAACCCAAGCTTAGACTTCTACTTCAGAGCTATCTCTCATACATGTCGATGCCTTCTTAATAGCTCTAACTACTTACAACTTAGCTCTATTTATACAATCTCGTGGTTTGTAGACAATGGGTAGATCTTTTACAACCAACATTACATTTCCAAAATAAGGGCAGACAACCCTATGACTTTTTAACACCTATGCACTCCGCGACCACAAAATGCAGAGTCTTTACATTTGGTTTACAAAATTGGACCAAAATATGGGCTTTTAGACCAAAAATAGCCCTTGGGGGATCTCGCTCCCAACACCCCGTAACCTCTATAAGTCACTAAGGGAACTAGGTAAGTGACAAAGAACATAGTTTATAAAGATGGCTGCTTATTATTGTAAATTTTTTAAGAATTTTCAAAGTTAGAAACCCCCATTATTGAACTCTAAAGGAAGAATATAAATTTTTTATGGTTGGAGAAATTTCAAGAGGTGTTAAAGAGAAATGTGAAATATTTAACAAAAAACACCAATTCTTAAAGTTCCTAACATGGAGCATGACTTTATGGCCTATATGGATCTGTTAGAGGAAGATCTAAGATGTGTTCTCAAACAATATGGAAGAATAATAAAATAGGTGTCAAGAAATCACTAATCGCATGAGGAAGCCTATGTGATACACGACCTAGAGATGGTTGTAATTGTATACTCATTCAACACTTGGAGACATTACTTGTTGGGAAGAAAGTTTAAACTTAAACCAATCATTTTGGGTTACAACACATATTCACACAAGATAACTTAAATGATAGAAAAAGAAGGTGGTCAGAGTTAAATAGTGATTATGATTTTGACATTATGTATATAAAGGGACCAATGAATATGATGGAAGATGCCCTAAGTTGGATACCCTAGATATTTTTAGCAATTTCATTGAAGATGAATTTAAAAGAACAATTGCTTGGATTCCAAGTTGAGGATGATCAACAGGATGATTGGTACAAGTTGAGGAAAACAAGATGAATATTCCAAATTACAAAGGGTATTCTTTAGATAGTGATGGTCTATTATGATTTCATGGAAGGATATATGTGCCGCAAAATGAAGGCATATGCCATTTAATTTTGAGTGAATCTCATCAAGTTGTGTACATGAACATCCTAATGTTAAGAAGATGAATTTGGACTCGAAATTGTTACTCTTTTGAAGAGGGATAAAGAAGGACATCATAAATTTCATGGAAAGGTGTTTAAAGTGTCACCAAATAAAGGCTTAACATAGACATCTGACAAGACTATGCCCACTCAAACAACACGAGAGTATAAATGGGAAATTATCTTGATTTATTTCATTGTGAGATTGTCAATGATTGAAAGGAGACATATTCCATTTTTTGGTAGTGGAAACTTTAACCAAAAGTGCTCACTTCATACTAATTAAGACTACATATAAGACTCTTGAGATAGCCCGAGTATTTATTGACAAGATAGTAAGATTGCATGGTGTAACATGGAAGATCATCTTAGATAGAGGAACAATGTTTATTGAAATATTTTGTACTAGCTTCCAATAGGCCTTTGCGACCCAATTAAAATTTAGCACTACTTAGCATTTTGAGACAGATGGATAGATCCAACCAAATCCTTGAAGACATGTTTCATATGTATGTGATGGATCAACAAAGAAGATGGGAATATTTTTTACCACTGGAAGAATATCCTATATTAACAAACTACTAGATTTCCATCAAGATGGCACCCTTCAAGATGTTATATGGTAGGCCTTGTAGGATACACTTAAGTTGGGATAGGATTAAGGACTATTATTTATAGGACCTAAGGTTGTGCAAGTAATGGAAGATCAAATGACAATTATTAAGAAAATATTAAAGGAAGATCAAGACAAGAAAAATAGTTATGCAAATGCTCATTATATTGATAAGAGATATGAGATTGGAGATAAGGTAATTTTAAGAGTAAGACATCAGACGAACTTTATAAATTTTAGGAAGGGAGTGAATTTGTCTCCACTATTTGTGGGACGCTTCGAAATTATAGAAAAGAGAGGTCCAATAACATATAGGATTTCATTACCAATATCATTAGTATATATGCATGATGTGATCCATGTATTTGTTTTATGTCACTACATTTATGATCATTTGCATGTTATTGACTTGAGTTATTTGCAGGTCATGGATGATGGGACAATGATGGCTGAAATAGTTCACATATTGGACTATCAAACTCTAAAACTTAGGTGATTATTAATTGACCAAGTGAAATTCTAGTAGGATAGTTATAGTCCTAGTTTGACCACTTGGGAAGATGTATAGAAGATGCTTCATCATTTTTATTTCTTGTTTTGACACTTCAGGACAAAGTTTACAATTAAGAGGGGATGTATGTGGTTCCTTGTTTTAATTCATCTATGATAAACATTGTTTTGATTCTAAAACAACACCTTGATTAACACCTATTCTTTGAGGACATCATATTTGATGATCCGCCTATTATTATTTCATGTGATGAGAACTTGTGATATACTTATTTTGATTTGTGTAAACTATGTTTATGATTATGGTATATGCAATTGTTGATGTTTTCGATGATTTTCTATCATGTTTATATAATTCAATGATTGATCAAATGTTAATGCCATTTTTCTAAATGTGGTAGAAGACCACCTTGGTGCACATGCACATGATGAGACTAAAATTATGGTTTGGGTCATTTGAGTATTATTGATGCTAGAATTTAATTTGTGAATATTATATAATGTTATGATTTGTGATGACATATCAGTGTTTTAAAGACATAGGTAAGGTACTTGGTTAAAATAATCACACATGAGTGATGGGGTTGTACGGAGAAAATTGGACTTTCATGGGAGGAGTGGGACAACCTCCTTGATTCCACCCTCTAGCACTTTTTCCATGAATTGGCCATGACTTGGGCTTAAAGGTGTTGGGACACCTTCATTTTGAAGTTCACAGTGCCATGATTATTAGATTTCATATTCAATTACTCATGAGGCATTATTGAGAGGTGAAAATTAAGGTGGAATTCGTGATCCTCATGACATCACTATCACAACAAAGGATGACCTATTATTTAATAGTAGCCTTCATAGTTGTGCCCATTTCCCCTCTTAGTCAAAGAGGTTTGAAGAGAAAGCAGTGTGATACTTTTGGAACTTTACAAGGGAATTCTTGAAGGGAACATTCACCTTGGCACCCTTCTCAATAGAAAATTGAAGTTAGTTAATGGTCATGTCGATGAATTGAAAATATTGAAAGAAATAATATCAACAAAATGGAAAGTTAAATTAAATCTTTAATCGAAAGGTTAAAAATTGAAGGATGAGAAAATAATTTTATACTTCTAAAGCTAAACTTAAAGATAAATGAAATATTCCCTCTAATAAACCTCATGCTTAGAAAAAATATCCATAGTAAAATAAACCCTTAGAACATTTAAATCATCATAAAATATGGGGGAGGAATGAACTCTAAATTAGAAAATAGGAACAAATAAATGGGTGATACATATTTACAATAATAAACAGAAACTACACATGAAATAATATATATATATATATATATATATATATATATATATATATATATATACATATACATATATTAATTTAAAAATGGGGAAAATAAATTCATGAGAGAATCTCTATATGACTGAAACATAAATTAAAAATATCAAACAAATATTAATAGAGAAAAAGTAGGGGATAACTGGGAACAAGAGTGCTACCTTACCTATTGAATCTAATTAATTAAACACCTAAGCACCAAAATAGGTAGTCTAATTTGGAATGAAGGGACATCTAAGAGAAGAAATAGGGAAAAATGTGTGGATGAAGGAAATTAGCTCTGTTTTAAAAAATAATAAGAAGAAAAAATTGTGAGAACCTTGATTCAATTTTGACACTTGGATGGTCGAATAATAAAAAATTGAATTAAATAAATACTTGTTTTTGCATGAAGATCCAAGTGGAACTACTAAAACCTTCTATAGAAGAAAGAGCATGTTATGACAAGTGTTGAATTTTCTTAGGGCTATATCATTCTTTTCTTTGATAATTTCATTTCATTATTTACATATTAAATTCACCATACACCATCATACCATTATCCATATTTGCAAAATTATTCAAAAACATATGAAACTATATAGAAAGAACAATATCATCGTCAATGAAGTGGAACATAAAAAAACAATAGAATAAAATAATTCACACCTAGAGACATTGGGATTGGTTGAAGACCAAGGAAAAACCCACTACGGGGAAAACCGTTTCAAATTATTCTTCTTATTAGATTGTCATTGAATGATTCAAAAAAAGAGAGTATAATGATCCATATCTTTAATCATAATCCTATCCATCAAAATCAATTAAACAACATCCATGAGATGAACCCAAAATGCTAATAATTAAAACCCTGATTCAAAAGCCTGCAATCAATTGTCACTATTTGTGGTAACATGTTGAACTTTGGTGTCAAATGATGAAATATGCGATCAACTGTAAAACTCAAACCCTAGATTCCAATTGCATGCAAAGAGTGATGTTCATGTGGTTGAAACCCTCCAATTGCAGGCATCAGCCTAGGTGCCTGTGGTTGTGATCAAAATTTTCCTAAACCGTGCATGTGGTTGTAAACCAAATCCATAAACACAAGTGTGAGCTTCAGAACCTGCAATATCGTATCTATACGAACCAATCACTGCGACCCTAGCTCATATATGTGCGAGCCAAATCCAATGGAAGAAGAATGATCATGATGATAGTCCAAATGAAGGTCACTTGATTTATATTTATAGATATTCATGGGGTGTCCAATTTCTCTTTTGGGTGGACCTGAACTTTTGTGAACATGTGGGCATTAATTCAAAAATACAGTTTCCCTTGCCCAAATTGAGTGCTTCAATAGTCAAAATTGGTCCTCTCAAAAAGAGGAATCTAGTCCCATTATTGGAATTTGTCATTGAGCTACCAAACTAACAGTCCCTCTCAACTAGGGCGAAATTCCAACTGCATCATGTAATCATCGCAAGTATCCTATAATCAAATCATGTCTTATCTCAACTATCCCATCATTAGATATTATCATTGTGCATATCGGTTCAACTGTACTTATTCCTACTCATATCTTGATTATCTGATCAGGAGCTCAGGACCAAGTGTCGTAAAAAGGGAAAAATGAAAGTGCTCAGAACTAATTGGAAATTGAACGACTAGGTAGAGCTCGTCTTCTTGATTCCAGCGCCGCAAATGGTTCGAAAAATGGTTGCCGTATGAGAAAGTTATGACAAAAAGAAGAATTTCTTAGTAACATTGAAATTTTGAATTTTTCAAAAAAAATTAAAAAAGAATATTCCACAGAATATTCCTTGAAATATTCCATTTGAGCATACAATAGCAAGCTGCCATGTGGCAAGCTCGGAGGCCACCACGTGGCCCAAGATGACGTCAACAAACAAGTATGGGTGCATTTTAAAATTTTGGTGGTGGTGAGGTTTGATCCCGCAACCTTCGGGTCAATAGCCATACGCCTTACCGTTGGGCCAAACAGGTGGGTCTTGTTATATGAGTGGCATAAACTTAATTTAAAGTTTGATTTAGTGTTGGGTGGGGCCCGAAGGGGGCCAGCCCCCATGCCATACGACCCAACCCCGAAACCGTGGGCCTAAACCCTTAACTGCTGGCACGAAATCCAATGCAAATAACCACCGTCGGAATTTTTGGTCACATGCGCATTCATCACAAGCAGTTAGACTAGCGGAAAATTTGGTGGAGTGCCAAATTTGGGCGGACCGCCAAAATTGGCGGGCTTATCTGGCCTCCAACTACAGTTAGCTGGAGTTTTTCTAGGGGCAGACTGGAGAAACTTTAAATGGCCATAACTTTGGCTAGGAAAGTCCGTTTTAGATGATTTTTTTTTTGATTTTGGGTATCTTCGACCTTATGAAGCCATTTTCATAGGTTTCATAGCCATATGAGGTCATTTGTAGGTGATTTTGCTTCGTGGAATTTTCAGGAGCCACTAGGGCCAAATCAGTTTGAGAGCTGAATTGGGAATTGTGCAGCCATTGAATGTGGAACGAAGGTCATTCCTGAAGGTTTTCAGCATTCTAAGTCCATTTATATAGCTCTTTTTTCCTTTTTAGGCATTCTTCTCACTGTTTGGCTTCAAGGAAGCTTTCAAGGCCACTAGGGCCATTTCAGTGCATGAGTTGTTTGGGGGCTATGTTCATCCGTTTTTGGTGATTCAAAAGCCTATGTCTGCTATTTTCAACCTTATGAGTCTAATGGAAGATGTTTCAGAACCAATTGAGGTCATCTTCACCTCGAAATTCTCCATGCAAGTTTAAAGGGCCACTAGGGCCAATTGGGGAAAGTATTGTATAAGGTACAAATTTCACTATTTAGTGTTTGGGAATGAGCATGTTTAGCTAATTCCTATCTTCTGATTTTGTATTTACAGTCATATCTATCTTTCGACACACTCATATTCTTGTATTAGCCTTTGTATCCCTTTTAATACAAGAGGACAAGCCTAGTTGGAGAGGCTTGGTCCAGCAGATGTAGCCCAGAAGGGGTGAACTGCTTTATCATTTTGATGTCTTTATTTGCTGAAGATGATATGCTAAACAAAACTGATATAAAGTGTTAAACATCAAATATACATAACTTGCATACACACATAATCACCTATTCATCTGCAAAAAGTTATTGTTCTTATTCCGCAAGACATCAAACTTCAAGTATGTGTATGTCAAATACTTCTAAGTGTTTACTTCGTTATTTCTTTAGGTAGAGCCTGTACAGGGCCAGGTAGCCTCTGGAACTCATCCTCTCTTTAGAGGTGACATGTCCAGTGAATGCCCCTACATTCTATCTCTGTATAAGAAATAAGAAGTTTTCACGTTTTCAGTGGTCACTTGGAGTGTATAGCTCGCATTTGCAATTATGGGAAATGGATACCTTGCACCCTTAAACAAGTACATTCCATTTTCAGATCCGAAGGTATCAGAGCACTAGGTTTGCTTGACTGACATCACTAGCTTGATTGTGTAGCTTGAAAGGTGTCTTAAGCAGTGTTGAAGATTGACTGCTTTATTATTCTGCAAACTACTTGTTGTTTGAGTTGGCTGAAGCTCTTTTGTTCATTTTTATAATGACAACTTCCATAAGTGAGTTCTCAAAATCGTCCTACTTCACAAGATTTTTTGATGAAGGCTCGAGGCAAGAATTTTTCATCATGATGAATATGGTGAGAGAAATGTATGAGGATGAAAGAAAGAGCTCTAGACTTCAAGAGAAGTTGAATTCCATGAGGGAAGAGAAGCAGCTTCTTTCTGACCAATTGCAGGAAATGGAAGGCCAACTTCATATTGCAAACATGATTCTGGAAAGGATGCATGAGTTGGAGACACAACTCCTTATTGCCAAAGAAGCCTTAGCCAAGTATTAACTTGAAGAAGAGGTAAACAATTCTAGTTTGTCTTCAAATTCTTATAAGAATGTTTATGTTGGTTCTTTTGAGAAACATACCAGAGGCATAGGGTCCAAGATGATGTCCAAAATGGGATATGAAGGAAAAGGATTGGGAAAACATGCACATGGTATAGTTGAGCCAATAATGGTTGAGGTAAGGCCTAAGAATTTGGGTCTTGGTTATGGAAAATCTTATGGAGAATGTTCCAAAGCAGCCATGAAGGAAATTGAAACAGTTCCTAGAAGGAGTTTCATATCAGGTTCTTTATCTCAAGGTTGTAAAGGTTGTATTCTTGAGGAATGCAATAGTTTGAAACATGATTTGCAGGAAGAAGGTGTGCATAAGAATGCACTTGAACAAGAGAATTGTGAAAGCTCTAAAACCATTGAAGGGATTGATGGTGTTCCAAAAGGAGCTTCTTCTTCATTTGATTCACCTCCTCATGAAGGTAATGAAGGTGAAAGAGAAAGGTATAAATCTGATTTCAATCATATTTCCTTTGGTCATGTAAAGCATGGAAAATTTCCACACAAGCATTGGAAAAGAATTGCATGTTCATTTTCTGGTTTGTTTAACCATAGTGTTTCTAGATGTTGGAAAAGAATGGCAACATACAGGAAACTGTTGAAGGAAAGGAGGCAAGAAGCCAAAGTTCCAATGAACAATGCAAATCATGCTGTCAAGAAGATGAACATGTGTTGCACTTATTTCCATAAGCAAGGACATACTGCTGAAAGGTGTTGGACTCTGAATCCAACAATACTTCCATGAAAATTGAAGAAATTGGAGAAAGAGTATGGCAAGAATGGGAAGGAAGTTTCCATCGTTGATATGTGTCAAGATGATACACATGTTGATATTGATGTGCAGTTAAAGGAAGCGCCTTTGAAATGGATTGGTAAGAAATGGTTAGAATTCTTATCCAAATAAAGTTGCATGTCTTTTGATTGAATGCATTTCTTGGTTAAGGGAATGCAAGTTGCAGGATGGAAAAGCTGAGTATGAGACTCACTCTATCATAGCAAAAGTTATATTCATTTCAGCTTTGAAAGTACATGTACATGTGATCGAGGATCTTGTACTTATGATTGTACTTAAGAGAAAGTTGAAGGATAAACTGCATGCATGAGAATGATATGCATGAGCACAGGGATCATGATGATTTCCTTGTATTTTAAACATGTATGTGTGATTAACTTGAAGGGTTGATTACTTTTTTTTAACCATGCATGTAATGTAATATTGAGTTGGAAAAAGTTAATTTGATCTCCAAGATTGTAAAGAGGAGAAAGGATGAAGTGTTTCATCTTTGTAAGAACCTTCTCATTTGGGAGGCAAATCTTCTTCTAGAGCGGAGGTGCCATGGATGGGCATCATGACAGTTAATAAGGCTGAACGGATGAGGATATTTATGTTCCTCAAGTGCTGTACAGTTCATTTCAGAGATTCAGTATGCTTTTGGGGACCAAAAGCCTTCTCATTTGGGAGGTGTGATCAGGAGCTCAGGACCAAGTGTCGTAAAATGGTCAAAATTGAAAGCACTTAGAACTAATTGGAACCTAAATGAACAGATAGAGCTCGTCTTCCTGATTCTGGTGCCGCAAACGGTTCGAAAAACGGTCGCCGTATGAGAAAGTTATGGCAAAAAGAAGAATTTCTTAGTAACATTGAAATTTTGAATTTTTCAAAAAAAAAAAAAAGAATATTCCATAGAATATTCCTTGGAATATTCCAGGGAATATTCCATTTGAGCAGCCAATAGAAAGCTGCCACGTGGCAGGCTCGGAGGCCACCACGTGGCCCAAGATGACGTCAGCAAGCAGGTATGGGCGCATTTTAAAATTTTGGTGGCGGTGAGGTTTGATCCCGCGACCTCCAGGTCAATAGCCATACGCCTTACCATTGGGCCAAACAAGTGGGTCTTGTTATATGAGCGGCATAAACTTAATTTAAAGTTTGATTTAGTGTTGGGCGGGGCCCGAAGGGGGCCAGCCCCTAAGGGCCAGCCCCCATGCCATACGACCCAGCCCCGGAACCGTGGGCCTAAACCCTTAACTGCTGGCACGAAATCCAATGCAAATAACCACCGCCGGAATTTTTGGTCACATGCGCATTAATCACAAGCAGTTAGACTGGTGGAAAATTTGGCGGACCGCCAAAATTGGCGGGCTTATCTGGCCTCCAACTATAGTTAGCTGGAGTTTTTCTAGGGGCAGACTGGAGAAACTTTAAATGGCCATAACTTTGGTTAGGAAAGTTCGTTTTAGATGAATTTATTTTTGATTTTGGGTATCTTCGACCTTCGAAAGCCATTGGCACAAGTTTCATAGCCATCTGAGGTCATTTGCAAGTGATTTTGCTTTGTGGAAGTTCTAGGAGCCACTAGGGCCAAATCAGTTTGAGAGCTGCATTGGGAATTGTGCAGCCATTGAATGTGGAACGAAGGTCATTCCTAAAGGTTTTCAGCATTCTGAATCCATTTATATAGCTCATTTTTCCTTTTGAGGTATTCTTCTCACTGTTTAGCTTCAGGGAACTTTCAGGGCCACCAGGGCCATTTCAGTGCATGAGCTGTTTGGGGGCTATGTTCATCCGTTTTTGATGATTCAAAAGCCTACATTTGCTATTTTCGACCTTTTGAGTCTAATGGCAGAGGTTTCAGAACCAATTGAGGTCATCCTCACCTCGAAATTCTCCATGCAAGTTTAAAGGGCCACTAGGGCCAATTGGGGAAAGTACTGTATAAGGTACAAATTTCACTGTTTAGTGTTTGGGAAAGAGCATGTTTAGCTAATTCCTATCTTTTGATTTTGTATTTACAGTTAGATCTGTCTTTCGAGACACTCATATTCTTGTATTAGCCTTTGTAGCCTTTTTAATACAAGAGGACAGGCCTAGTTGGAGAGGCTTGGTCCAGCAGATGTAGCCTAGAAGGGGTGAACTTTATCATTTTGATTTCTTTATTTGCTAAAGATGATATGCTAAACAAAACTGATATAAAGTGTTAAACAACAAATATACATAACTTGCATACACACATAATCACCTATTCAGCTGCAAAAAGTTATTGGTCTTATTCCGGAAGACATCAAACTTCAAGTATGTGTATGTCAAAGACTTCTAAGTGTTTACTTCATTATTTCTTTAGGTAGAGCCTGTAGAGGGCCAAGTAGCCTCTGGAACTCATCCTCTCTTTAGAGGTGACATGTCCGGTGAATGCCCCTACAGTCTATCTCTGTATAAGAAATAATAAGTTTTCACGTTTTCAAAGGTCAGTTGGAGTGTATAGCTCATGTTTGCAATTATGGTAAATGGATACCTTGCACCCTTAAACAAGTACATTCCATTTTCAGATCATTATCTCCACAAATATTTTGAACATTCATGAATCTAAAAGGATAAGAATTTGACATCGAAGGGGAGTCCATGCTACCACCCTACATTCATCAAGGAGACACTGCTACCACCCATAATTAGTACCAACAAGGATCCCAATGCTACAACTCGGGAAATATCAGAGAGCTTATCATTAGGGAGCCATGTTCAACCTGGAAACACATCAAGGAGCACATCTCAACCTAGAATGTAGTGACAATGAGGAAGGTCATATTGAACACTCTCACCTCATGTCTATGATAGTGGGGAAGGCCCTATACAACACTCTCACCCCAAGTCATCTAATCAAGCAATAGGTGAGATAAAACTTACCAAGAAAGGATCACAACCATCCAATTGTGTAACCAATGGGCAAGATACAACATGTTATACGATTTAAGGATCACATCCATCCTATTTCCTACTGATCTTCCCAATAATAACATTCAAAATTCATGTGGTAAAACACTTGCATCATAATCAACTTGGGTAAAACACCTCCAAGCACTCTCGCAACCTGTTGGCCAGACATGGAGTGGTATTCCCAAGAAGTTCATCTTATGGGTATGATTCCAAATAGGGTATACTTTGCAGACCAAGACAGCGGAGCAACATCTTTGACCCTATGGGTAATATATAGGGGTGTGTTGTAGTGATTACAACCATCGTCCAAAATTTTGGCTCGCATGAAAATTTCGGAGCCTACCTCAAATCCTATGATCGATTGTCCTTGGTCGCTTGTTGGTAAGATGATGATTTCAAGATGCCCTCCTTGGTCTTAGGAGTTGTCCGTGTTCTTATATTCATGAAACATGTGTTATATTTTGGCATAGGGGTTGTTTTTTATCATGCAAAGAGAATTTTGTCTTGCTTCAAGGGAATTGTGTGCGTATGAGTGGTTTTCATTTCACACTCACCTCACGCACTCACATCACAAAGTTTGGTGCATCAAGAAAATGATGTCCTATGTATTATGGATGGTCTATGTTGTTTCACTAAGTGTTTGTGTGCGATCACAATGGAGTCCTATCAATGTTTGCATATGCTTCACTGATCTCACACTTAGCCATTTTCCTAAGCAACCTAACCTCATCCAACTTCCTGGAACTATGCACTTTGTTTCTACAACCATCAAGAATCCTTCCTTTCCTGCTCAAACGACACAGTGCATAGAGACACCAACCTCCCTTTCCTGTTGAAAGCCTGCAATGCATAGAGACACCAACTTCCCTTGTCTGTTGAAACCCCCAAGCCAACATAGGCCCCAGCCAACACTGCTCCCTATAAATGCACACAGTAGTCCAGCTGCATTGCACTAAGAAATTGTACAGAGGTGTCCACCCAGGACCCCTCTCTCGTAGCAGTGCCTTGAGCCTCAAAACCGCACAGTGTTGTCCAAGTTGTCTTGTTTGTCTTGCATGCAAAAATTGCACAAATGTGCCTCCCAGGACCTCATTCCAGCAGTAGTCATTGTCTTCTGAAATGGCGTAGGTCTACCTCTCAGTGACTACAAGAAAAGGTAACATGCTAAAATCGCTTCCAAGGAGTTGAGGAGAAGGAACAATGAATAGGGTAAGGGAAAAGATGAAGACCACATGCAAAATCTACCAGATGCATGATCGTCTTGAGGGTAAGTATGGTAAGTAAAGGACATCTTCTGAAGTGTACCTCTTAGTTGAGTTTGCAAGACTACTTGTCATTGTCATATCACCCTGTCCTTAGTAACATGCATGTGTGCAATCACGAAAAGTCACTTTATGTGTTGTGTCTACATGTCGTGCTTCTTTTTCAGTTTTTTGACCAACTGTCATCTTTTTCTTATTGATTTCTATGTCATGCTTACAACCAAGTTTTGGTCATGCACAAGGTCTTTGATTCATGTGTACATGTTGTGTTCGCTATGTAAACATCCATTGCGCTCACACACGAAGTTGTATGCACTGTCGCACAAGCCTCGTTGTGGTCATTTAATGATCTATCACAAGCATCGTGCTTGTAACTCACACTGTAGGTCAGTCATGTTGAGCATGTGTGTCTTGATGGTGTTTCCAGGAAAAATAGTGTCCTTTTGATCTGCTAGTCCCACTAGGATTGGCATCTATCCTAGGAACAAACAATCAAAGCAATTTGTGATTTCCTTTATGTATGATAAATAAAAGAGGAACAAAGAGACCAACCTAGATCTTCTCCTTGACTCCTTGCTTGATTCCTCTCTCCCTTGATAGAGCTTGCACCTTTTCTCCTACTTATCCCTCTCAATGAATACATGTAGAGACAAAGTAACTGTTGGAGAGGTAAATCCCCTATACGGATAGAGGCGATCCCTACTAGCCCAGAATGGGTCTAGCAACAATCAGTCAATGCTACTATGCAAGTTCCTAATTGAAAATAAAAGGTAGGAAATGAACACCTACTTGGATCCCAACGTTGTTGTTTGATGAAGAGATGCCGCTCTCGCTCTTTCGCTTTGGCCGGTCACGATCCTCCACGATCCCCGTGAATAGATACCTGCACACACGAAGAGAAAGACAAACACAAGCGTGAAATCTAATAAAGGCAATTATACATCAGTCAGAAAGGACATAACTCACATTAACCATTACAAAGACAAATGAGAGTGGAACCATAACAGTAGTCATCTATTATTAATCAATAACAGAGAAGAGTACAACCAAAGTTCTGACGTTGAATCCTTCTCAAGAGGGTCCAGCTAGCAAGTCTCTTAAGCATTCACCCTTGGAGGTAGATCTCCCAAGACAAGAAACTCTCTCTCACACAAGCAACACTTCACAACCTTCCTTAAGCTCTAGCAATCCCACACTTGTCACACCAACTACCTACTAGCAGCAGCACTCTAAGCACTATCAACTCCACACTATCCAAAACTAGCTGCTCATGGCAATGGTAGAGGTTTAAATAGGAGGAGTCTCCATGAATGGTGGGAGGATGAGCTTATCTCCAAGGAAGGTGGATCAAATGACGAATAGACATGCCATGGAAGGGAGGGTGACATTTACAAGGCCAACAACCAGGTCTGGAGTCATCTGGAAGGCTGACTGTTAGAACAAACTCGCCCAAACTCGATCAGCGCGGGTGTATAACTGCACTGGGGTGCTGACATCGCATCTTAATAACGGAGCAGGCTGTGTCAGCGCGGCTTAATACAAACATAGGGTGCGCTGGCCCATGAAATTTGACCAGCGCGGAAAACCCGTGTGCTTCCGCGCTGGCAGCGCATCAGTTGCATTATCAGGCGCCAGTCAGCGCGGTTATTTTAATAACAGTCGCGCTGATCAAATAAACTTTGGCAAAGTGGGTCATTTGGCCAGATTAGAGAGCAGGAGCATGATTAATTGGAATTCATGACACAGTAGGGAGACTGACAGGGAGACAGTGACAAATTACTGTGTAACAGATGCCCCCTAAAGCATGAAGCCCGAGAGAGTGGGAGGGGTGAAATGCTTTACAAACTCGCTGAACTGGAACACCACCAGGAAGGACCTACACGTACAACTGATATCTTGATTACATGTAGTCTAGGCATGGGCGCAGCCATCCAAAAGACATATGAAGAAGGTCTGTGGTATGGACGCAGCCACCCAGCTGAAGAGACCATGATGATAATAAGGTATGGTCGCAGCCATCCCAAAAGACTCAGGTATGGGCGCAGTGATCCATCAATGAGTCATGTAGTAATAATCCACAAAATCGCAACCTGGTTCGCAGCAGACAAAAACCAGGGTCTTGCGCTCCATCCCAACCCGAACAAAGTACAAGTTCAAGCATGTGAATACATGAGCTGAAGTCGAACATGCATGAACATCGTCTGATTACCAGCCAATGATGAAAACTGTTAACAGACACAAGAGGTACCACCAATAATGACAATGGTCCTCAAGGTACTCATAGGTACAATCCGCGGCATGTGAATCGATGAGCTGGTGTCGAACACCCGTAGAATCATCCGATCGGAGGCCAATGATGAAAACCTCGTGTCGAGCACGAAGATCCTGCCATTGAGGCATGCAGGCTCTAAGGCACCTGAAGGGAGTCTCTAGGTCACTTTCCTGGATAATGAGCTGAAGTCGACAGGAAGTAACCTTGACCGAAGGTGGGCCATGATGTTTCCCACATCATCGACACGAGACATAGAAGGATATTTTGTGTGAGACATCAGAGGGAGGTTGTAAGCTTGCAGAGGTCAACTTCTCTTGAACATATCGGCGGCACGACAGCCGGTTTAGCAGTATTTGACATCAAAGGAGAAGAGGTCATGGTGACAAGGTAATGAGCAAATGAGAGGTCAAAACAGGATAACCCAAACCCACGGAGGCTAGTGTAAAACAAGATGAGAAATCCCCACCCAGACACAAATGCAGACGAGTGCCATGTTCAAGAGTGACATACTGCCGACACGACTATTCTCACAGTTCCATGTCCCCAACCATTTCTAGCAGGTACCCCGATTATTTTTGTATGACAAGCTTGATGGGGATAGCATATGCTTGGAAAGTGTCATTTCGACGGTGTCCGATGTCATTGAGTTTTAACGAGCCTGACAAAGGAAGAACTCGGCATCTTTTCTTGTTTAGAGAGTCTGAAAAGACAGCGGAAAAGAAAACTCCAGGGGGGTCCTTTTTCGTAAAGTTGTGTCTCGCGAGCCCGAAAAAGTATAAAACAATTCTCGAAAGAACCGCCCGACCGATATGATCGAGGAGTACTTTTCGTAAGTAGTAACTTCGACCTGAAAAAGTAAAAAAGTGGTCAGAAGTACGTCGTTTTAGAGCCAATAACGAGTGCGAAACGACAAACACCCGGCAATCTTTTTAGTTTAAACGGTCGAAAAAAAGAGCTTTAAAAGCGACCGCCTCTCGTTCCTTTTAACGAGTCGAGAGGGAACCCGGCCATCTTTTCTTGCTTTACGTCGGAAAAGGGCTTGAAGACGACGTTTTTTTGGACCAAGTGTATATAGAACCGTCATGATCCTGCCGGTTACGAGGACCTGCACAAGAAAACCACCCGCGTAAACCTGTTCGACATGTTAAAAAACATAGTAAAACATGCATAAAACACATAGCAAAGCGACATTGGCATGAAATACATGGTAAAAACATGACAAAAACCCACATTTATGAAAAACTATAGTCAATTATAAATTTTTTACCATAAATAGGGGGTAAAAGAAATTTTTTACCATTGTTACCATTTTGAGCCGTGGAGAACGTTGTGGAGCTGCGAGGTTGACGGAGCGAATTCCATCCCGTGCGGACACCATCCATCCGGCAGCTTGTTCCAGGTAGGTTCTCCTCCCCCTGCGCTTCATTTTGAGTCTTTTTTGGAGCATTTCCACGGTGGGAAGTGGCCATTTGGGCAAATTTTTTGAGCTCCAATGCGCTCTCGGTCAGCGCGGATTTCCTCATCGGGTCCGCGCTGATCGATTAATTTTACACACACCACCTCCCGGATCAGCGCGGAAAAACCGTGTGCTTCCGCGCTGACCCAAGGAAAAAAAAAACATGGGGCACCATTATCAGCGTGACTGTTTTAAAAACAGTCGCGCTGACGCCGTGAAATTTTATTTCTATGATTTTGAACGTACAAACTTCAACGGTCAGTGCTCTAATATTTTTTTATGGTCATGCAGGACACAATGGCATTTGTTTGGCAAGAGAGAGCTCACGATAACGAAGATATAGAAGCTTATGCCGATGCGGGGTGCCGTAACGCAATGCGGGCATGCAGGGTCCTCAAATTTTTCCTCACTCCGCACCTGAGAGCACAACCTGATCTTCTAGAGTTCCTGATCAGGGCCTGGAACCCAGTTGATGGAAAATTCATGATCCGAGGCCATGATATCGAGTTTGATCACACGGACATTTATTTTTTGACTGGGTTATCACGCCGAGGCGAGATGCCCATTCTGGAGGGGCAACGACCCAGTGGTGAGACCCTTGACATGCTCATGGCTCGAGTGTGTCCACGGGCACGTAAAACACGGAGTGGAAAGGTGGCAATTCCGATAGTGGAGGACATCGTCCTTCGGACCATACTCTTTATGGTGACCCGGGCAGTGGGCTGTTTGGCCAATCATGAGGCCTCAAAGACCCATTTACTATTAGCTCTCGAGTGTCTACAACCCACCATATTCAAGTGGGCAGCAGCAGTAATGACTAGCATCAAGAGACAACTGAGCAACTGTCGACGCGGAGAGTCGAAGTAGTTTGGTTATGGGTCGCTCTTACTTCCGCTCATGCTGGAGCGGGTATTGGCCCTACAGCTACAGGACATGGTCGTGGATCCACCCAGAGGTCCCCGGGAGACGAGGGCCAGTCGATGGGGCCATGTCATGCCGCGCGGAGGTGGCGGCCGCCCAGTGGCATGGGGTGTTTATTTTCGAGAGTGGCTGGATCGGCAGGTCATTTTCGTAGAGGACTGGCCATATGCCGGTATAGACTTCCGCGGTGATCCCGACATGCCACTGCCTGCGGGAGAGCATTGGGACGATGGAGGTATGACACTTGATCTCTTTTTAATTTTTTATCTTTTGTAATGTTTTTTGATTTTTCATGTACACGTCTTGATGAATGTTATGGTGTGCATATGTGGGACCCACGAGACTCGTTGGTCTAGCCCCAGAGGCATGGAGAGAGAGGCAAGGTGCTGGAGTCCTAGCCCTAGCTCCTCCGGGAGTCGATACGACGGAGACTGTGGCACACAACCTCGAGGGTTTACTGGAGGGCGTGCCAGATTACCAGGGGATCGAGGAGGTCCCCATAGCCTCTCAGATCCACACAGTGGGGGTGGAACCCAGGATGCACCACCTTTTGAGGTGGGTGGCACGGGTGGCTGTATGCTACAGAGAGCATAACCCAGCACAGTAGTCATCTAGGTTTTATTTCCACTGATGTTTTTTGAGAGACATATATCTCAGATGTACTGAGGACACCGGCTTTACTTTAGACATATACACTTATTTTTTGAGCGCCTTGGTGCGCCGCGTGATATATATATATATATATATTGTTTTTGGATGGATCTTTTCACATGTGATGATGTTTTTATATGCTTTGCAACTGTCTAATACAAATGTAATCTAATGTATCAGTTGCATAACACACGACCCACGTATTTTAATTTTTATGCAAGCTTAAAAGCACACATGCAAACACACATGCAAACTATGCCTGGAAAAAGATTCATTTATATACATATGCTTATTCTATGGTCTTATTATGCTTTCTATGTCTTCTTGTATGATTTTTATCTGTTACGCAAATGCCTGTCTAACACATGATTTGCCAATGCATCAGTTAACGTGTTTAATTGTCTCGGAATATGTTGATATGTGATGTAACCAAAATTCCTTTCTAACAATCTTACACGTAAATACAACCTTAGAATGCGTTGGTCCCTGACGGAATATCGCCCGTTGAGTTGATGGACGACAAGTTGAGAGTCCAGGTTCACCACCATTGCATGAATGCCGAGATCAACTGCTTCGGTCGGTAACTCAATTACAGCACTGTATTCGGCAACATTGTTAGTGGTACGACCCAAGCACACACCTTGAAGGTCTAGCAACTCTCCGTGAGGATCATAGATCGCCCACGCCACCGAAGACAAATTGCAAGTGCTACGGCAGGCGCCATCAATGAAACCAACATAAGGTGCACTAGACATCTGCACAAGAAGTAGAAAACACAATAAGAGGCAAACACACCTTCACACCAAAGCAAAATGTGAAATCATGCACACATAACACACTAAAAACACGCGTATGTACAAGCTAGGTGCACGAAATCATGCATAGTATTTTTTCAAATAAATCCCATTGCGGGGCTTGTCGAGAGGATTTCCTTCGTAGTCAATCAACTCATATGCGCCCTTCTGCAAAACTCTCTTCACGATATAGGGGCCTAGCCACATAGATTCGAGTTTGCCTACCCCTAGCTTATCCTTAGCTTGATCGTAGAGTAGTACTAGGTCTCCCTCAACAAAGGAACGAGGTTGAATGGTAATATCGAAGTGAGCCTTAACCCTCTTCTTCTACGCTTCAATAGCTAGAGAAGCTAAGCAACGGCTCTCGTCTAGCCGCTCTAAGTAAAGAAGTCGTTCCTCCACCGGAGTGGTGTTGGGAATCAACTCGACAGCTAACTTTAACGAAGGAATCTCACATTCAATAGGAAGGGTGGCCTCCAGTCCATAAACTAGCTGAAAAGGAGTGAAATCGGTGGCGTCCTTCACAGAGGTCTGGTAGGCCCACAAGGCAGGGAACAACATCAGATGCCAATTAGACTTGTGTGTACCGATGGTACGTTGGAGCATTGTGATCAAAACTTTGTTCACAGCTTCAACTTGGTCGTTGGATTGAGGGTAGTACGACGTCAAACTATCTTGACGCAAGCCTAGTTGGGTCGTTAGTTCCGTCATCATGTGATTACGGAAATGTTTTCCGTGATTTGTGATGATAGCCTGGGGAACTCCGAACCAAGTAATGACATGATTAAACAAAAACTGTGCCGTTGTGTAACCGTCTTCGTTCAATGTAGGCATCGCTTCGGCCCATTTGGTGAAATATTCCACGGCAACGATGATATACCCATGCCCCCCGGCCGAACGAGGGTTACAGGACGTATAATCGATGCCCCATTTGGCAAATGGACCTACGGTAACAACAGGGTGCAGTGGTGCAGGAGGTGCACGCATTTTTCGGTGGTAGACCTGGCATTCATGGCATGCACGGACGGCAAGGATGCAATCCTTGAAAATAGAAGGCCAGAAATAACCAGCACGGAGAATTTTCTGGGCGGTGGCATATCCGGACATGTGGCCGCCACAAGTACCGGAGTGGTAGTCATTCAACACCCGCTCAGCCTCCTCGAGAGTCAAACATCGGCGGAGAACAGAATCAGCGCCGAGGCGGTACAGGGTATCGCCAATAATGCGATAGGGTTGAGATTGGTGACGAATCCTCCGTCGAGCGTCTTTCGATACATTGGGACGGAAGGAAGACATCTGCAAATATACTATGATGTCCCCATACCAAGGGTCAAGGGTGCTGATGAGAAACAATGTTTCATTCGGGATATGCTCCTCCGAACGAGATGGTGCATAATGAGATGGAAAAGAACAGAGCAATTCAACAAAGACCAGAGACTTCTTAGACTTGGCAGCAGTAAATTCCAAGTCGAACTCTTGGAGGATCACGATCCATTTCGAGTATTTTCCCCCCAGTAGCTGACACGACAAAATGTAGGTCATTGGGTTGCAGTCAGAAATCACGGTCGTGGTGCACAACAGGATATAGTGCCGGAAACGTTGGATGGCGCAAACAGCTGCCAATGCCAACTTCTCGACATACGCGTAGCGAGTTTTCGTATCCAAAAGGTTGCGACTAAGGTAATAGATAACGTGCTCATTACCGTCGTCATCATCCTGCACTAGAACCATGCCGATGGTGGTGTCAGCGGCGACTAGATAGAGAGTATAATCACGGTGGTAGTTCGGGGGTCTTAAGAGTGGAGCCGAGACAAGGAGGTCCTTGAGTCGCTCGAAAGACTCCTGAGCGATAGCATCCCAACGAAAGGGTGTGTCTCGCTTTAATAGCCATGTGAAACCCTTAGCCACCTCGGCATAATTCGGAATGAATCGTCTAAGAAAATTCGCTTTGCCCTGCAAGCTCTGCAATTGCTGCAAAGAAGCAGGGGGAGGGAGATTCAGGATGGCCTCGACTTTGAGGGGATCGAGACGGATGCCCTCTCGGGAGACGATGAACCCGAGCAGTCGGCCTGATTCTATGTAGAAGACACACTTATGAGGATTGAGTCGAATACGGTAGTGTCGACAGCGGAGAAAAATTTCGCGAAGATGAGAGGGATGGTCCTGACGCTTGACTGAATGAGCTGGAAGGTCATCCAGGTATGGTTGTACAATGTGACGAATATCATGAAAGGCATAAGACATTGCACGTTGGAAAGTGGCGCCGGCATTCTTGAGACCAAAAGGGAGCTTCTTATAGGCGAAGGTGCCCCAAGGACAAATAAAAGCCATCTTATGCTGGTCCGCGGGTGCAATGTTGATCTGGTTATAGCCAGAGAAGCCGTCCATAAACGAGTAAATTTCACTTCCTGCGCACTCATCAATAAGTTGATCGATGAAGGGCGTAGGGAAGTTATCCTTCAGACAGGCACGATTGATATCATGGTAGTCAACACAGACCCGGATAGTGCCTTGCTTTTTATTCACAGGGACTATATTAGACACCCAATCCGTAAGGGGAATGGGGTAAATGAAACTGGCTTTAAGAAGCTTTTCGACTTCGGCCTTGATGGCTGCAGCCTTTCGAGGGTGCACTGGGCGTAGGCGCTGACGGACAGGCTTAGCCCCTGGGTACGTCGGTATTTTGTGCACCACGATACTAGGGTCGATGCCGGGCATTGCCTCGTAGGACCACGCGAAGACATCACGGAATTCGCGAAATAAAGCAGTGTAAAGTTGAACCTCCTCTGGAGTACAAGTGACTCCAATGTAAATGTTTTCAACAATCCCTGTTTTAACAGAGATGTCGATGGGTTGGGTTTGCGTGATGTTACCCATATTGCCCTCAGAAGACACTTGATAAAGCTGAATAGGTGTTTGAAGGGGCGGGGATGGGATACACGAAGCAAACCGCTCGAGACATGCGACCATTTCTGGGTGGGGAGGGAGAAACGAAGAGCGATGGTGGTGATTTGACCAAGGGAGCTCTTCGAGAGACATAGTCTCTATGATGGCTTCATCAAAAGAAAATATTTCCTTCAATGGATCCGAAGTAGCCTCATCTCCTAGCCAAGGGAAATGATCATATGAATCGGGAACACTGCTTGGAAGAGCAGGTTCAGCAGGGGGAGCTGATGCAGCGACAATCTCGACGTAGTTGAGCTCGACAGGGCTCAACGGCATCATATCACCCCAAGAGTCTTCCTGATTCGCGGGAGGAAGAACCCACGGATCAGAACGTACAGAGATCATGTTGATAGGGGCGAGATTTGGAGGTGGGAGGGGAAAAACTCCCATTAAAGAGGGATCTTTGAAAAGTCCTGCACCCACGCTCTCTAAAGACTTAGAGGTATGCTCCACAAATGGCACATTACCTTCAGAATAAGAAGCGAAGAAGGAGAGATGATCCACTGTGACAATCTTCCCCTGGTGAGGGAAACAAATGACACGGAACAAGGAGGAAGCCACGGCTTGCATGGCATAGGTCCAGCTACGTCCGAGGAGGAGGTTGTAGGTGAGATTGGCGTCGACAACTTCGACCTCCACTTCTACCGTCTTCCCTTCCAAAGAGATGGGCAAGCATTGGAGGATACCGTAAGGACGAGATTCTCTTCCATCGAAGGCTTCTAACGTTGTAGGAGACTGACTCAAAGTAGGAGAACCAATAGCCTTCCAGCAAGCAATATAAATGATGCAGGTTGAGGCACCTTCATCAATAACTGTACGATGAATCGTTTTGCCATTGATGATGACCTGTATAAGGAAAGCGACTTGGTGAGGTAGTCTCTGTGTAAAACCCTTGAGATCAAAAGAAATCAAATCTGATCTGCCGGGTCGATGCCACCAATAGCTGATAGCAAGGACTTCCTCTGGGAGGGGCAGCTCTGGAGGACTTCTAGAGCGGACATAGCAGACGGATCCTGAGCTAAGTCCTCAACAATGCTATAATGTTGGGCAGCACGAGCATTAGGGTTGTAAGACGACTTCCTGAGTACACCTTTTGGAGGGGGTCGAGGAATCGTCTCAGTGCTGGGCCGTTTGATGTGGAGAGGACCAGAACTGGACGGAGGAGCACTGGAGGGGACCTCCGGCTCTTTCCCGGAATGAGATGGATAGTCTTTTGCTCGAGTTGAAACATGGATGGGAATCGTTCCAGACATGAACACTTGAGAACCGAACGAGGAAGAGGGTTGAGATGGGTCTGCCACCATTTGAGTCTGTTGGGAAGGGAAAGGCTCTTTAAGCACAGCAAGAGGCCTAGGAGCACCTTTCAAAAGTCGACTAACTTCGGACCGCCTCGGGCAGTCCTTAGTGTAGTGATCCTCATCAGAGATGAGACAAGGATACTTAGGTTTTCGTTTAGCTCCTTCCTCAGAGGGAGGCTTAGGGGGATCCTGCTTGGGCTGTCCAGATTTATCTTTAGCTTTCCCTTTCTTTTTCCCTTTTGAGGATTTATCCGCCGCGGTGGACTGAACGGCGTTTACCTCGGAGGTACTCCCAGAATTAGATTGGCCCTGAGAAGCGTTTCCATTAGAAGTGTTCTGTTTTTGCTTCCCAGGGTTCGCAGCCGATTTCTTCGATGACGAGTTTACAGAACCAATGACTCCGTCAACAGATGGTTTTGGCGGAGCCTTGGACTGTCCAGGCCTCGGGGCGTCTGGAAAATAATCATATAAAGTACCTGACTGAGAATACACTAAGTCAAGGTACTGAGCACGCGCGATAGCTTGCTCTTCAGTTACACAAGCTCCCATGGCGATGTCCCGCGCAATCGTAGGGACAAAGGAAGTCGTGAACCAATCAGTCAGGAGTTGATCAGGAATCCAGAATTTGATCAAGCGACGACGCCTTCTCCATTCATGTATATGATCAGATATATGCGTAGCCGTGTCCTGTTTGAGAGACGTGAGGAGATGTGTCCCTGTCTCGTACCGAATGGGTAACTGAAAATGAGTTAAGAATGCCATAGCCAGCGAGTTGAAATCTTGAAACGTGCCACGATTCAGCTCAATGTACCACTTAGCGGCTGAGCCGGTGAGAGTTCTCTGAAAGAGGCGGAGTCGGATAGAGTCATCAAGCCATGAGTTCGATGAACACCAAAGGTGATAGGTCATGACATGGGCTTGAGGATCTTCACCAGCTTTGCCATCAAATTTTGGACAATCACCGGGTATTTTAGTTGGAACTGGTGGCCAATACGGATTATGCAGAATGGGATCATTCGTCAACTTGGACACATTCGAAAGTTCCAACGTCACTAAGAAAGGAAACTGAGGGTTAAAGGACATTTCTGGCTGCGGAAGCGAGGCAGTACTAGGGTTCCAACCAGGTGGTGGTTGCCCCCATGGACTTTGTCCAGATGGACCCGGCCCAAAAGGGCCTGGCCCATAGGAACCTTGCCCGTAGGGGTTCTGTCTATATGGATTCTTTCCATATGCGGACAGTTGCCCCTGGGTCTACCCCCCAGCACCCCATGTATTAGCAACTTGACCTGCAGGTGCAGCATACTGATAATTTTGGTAAGGAGTGACCTGCATCTGTTGATAATTTTGATAAGGGGTAAACTGAGTTTGCCCCTGGGGTTGCTAGTAGCCATACATTTGCTGAGATCCATACTGAGCCTGATAAGAAGGCTGCGTCTGGTAAGAAGGTTGGGGCCATGGCACGCCTTGCATTTGATAACCCATTTGAGTTTGGGGCCCATAATAATGTCCTTGAACTGGTTGGGCTTGGATCATCCGGCCGGAAGGTTGGCCTGGTTGGGTTTGGGATAGACCTATTTTCCCAGAAGGACGTACTTGCTGGGTGCCAGGTTGTCCTTGAACAACCAAGGGTTGTCCTTGCGGAACAGATGGCCGAGCAGGCTGGACGACTAATTGACCTTGAGGTTGGCCAGCCTGTCCAGATGGATGATTAGGGCGGACAGTGGGTTGGCCTTGCTGCATAGAAGGCTGGCCCATTTGCCCGGAAGGATGCACAGGCTGAGCGGTGGGTTGACCCTGTTGTATGTAGGGTTGCCCCCATTGCCCAGGAGGATGCATGGATTGAGCAGTGGGTTGGCCCTGCTATACGTAGGGTTGCCCCCCCTGCCCAGAAGGATGACCAGACTGAGCAGTAGGTTGGCCCTGCTGTACGTAGGGTTGCCCCCCTTTCCCGAGAAGATACCCCTGTTGGACTGCTGGTTGACCTTGAGGATTATAAGCTTGCCCAGCTTGTCCAGAGGGGTAACCCTGATGGAGACCAGGTTGGCCTTGTTGGATGTAAGGGTGTCCTGGTTGTCCAGACGGGTAACCTTGCTGGGTACCAGGTCGCCCTGGATAACCAGAAGGTTGACTCTGATAGGAAAATGATGGACCACCAGCGGCCGAAGGTTGCCCCGGATAGGGTTGTCCTTGTGGGCCCCCAGATTGTCCTGGGTAAGACTGGCCATAAAGTGGTTGCCCTTGGGGGGCTTGCACATAAGGTGGCTGGCCTTGATTAGGTGGTCCTTGAGGCTGTCCATGGATTGCCTGGCCCCCATGAAAAGAATGAGTACTGGCATCCCAAGTGATGGATAACGGTACCGAGACTTCAACGAAAGGTTGAAGGGGCATGGTTTGAGTGAACTGGAGGTACTGACCAGTAGAATCATAATAAAAGAGTGGACCTTGCGCATTCGGGTCCAAAACGGGTTGCCCATGGGCATCATACGACCCCCCTCCTGGAACAGGACCAGAAGAGGGTTGAGCACTTTGTGCAGGGTCGACGACTCCAGATGAAAGTTCCGGCTGGCCATTACTCACTTGACCATGAGAGGGATCAGCACCAGTGTTTGTAGATGAAGACGCTGTCACGGCACTGACGACCAGAGTCGAGTATGCTACACAAACAGTTGGATTCGTGGGAACCGAGGTAACAGGTGTAGTATGGGGTTGTGAAACAAAGGGTTCCGTGGTGGGAATGACATGAGGATCCCACATAGTCGTAGCAGGAGTCCTGGCAGCTATTCTATTCCTCATCGACTGATATCGTGGGGGGAGCAGAGAAGTAGCTGGAATGGGAGTGTCAATATTCGACACCACAGGTGTCTCACCTACGCTGGGAGATGTCTCATCCATGTGGGAAGTAGACATTGGAGACGAAACACCAGGAGGGGTAACAGGAATATCGTCCTCGTCAGGCTCCCAGATAGGGTTCCAATCTTCTTCGTAATCCTCATCGCCCGAGGCGCGTACGTTGATAGGTTGGATACTCGGGATAACAGGAAGAGTATCGCTTACAACTAGTACCTCAGGAGCAACAGAAGATGGAGAACCTTGATCACTTGGACCGGGAGTTGACGGGTCAGCCAGGATGAAAAACCCCACACAAAACCTAAAGGAAACTAACGATAAAGACCCTACTCAAACTAACGCACACAAGATCTAACCAGGTAATGTTATCGTGCCCGAATAAATTTTAAGACACAGGAACTAAACTTGACCTTTTCATGTTTCAAGAGTCGAGAAAAGGACAAAAAGATGACTTTAGTCTCCTTCGAATGTTTAATGAGCACGAAGTGACAAGACGCTCACTGGCACCTTTTCTTTTAGGGAGTCCGAAAAGGATCAAAAGTGACTGCTCTGGAGACTCTAGGAAAAGGGTTTACCAAGAAATCCATAAAACTGCTTATACACCTTGGCAATCGTATGAGAACCAAGGACTTTCCGTACTGTAGTCAATCTTCCCGAATGCTGTGTTCGGTGCGTTACGGTTCACAAGGCGGCAGACATGACTTCCTATGGATCAAGGATAAAAGCCTAGTGGGGTCTCCCTATATACGTGACGGTACGTGGGAGCACAATCCGTGTTAGACCGCTATCGAGTCATAGAAGGAGGAATCACCCAACCGTAATGTTAAACAATAGTGACTATGTTTAAAGACGCCGGAACACGTCTCTAGCCTAGACCTCTAGATGTTTGCGTTAAGTTCCAATGCGTTTTTAGGTTTATTCAGTTTATTTTATGGTTGATCTTGAATTTAAGTTTCGGTTTCAGGCCTTATCGTGTGATCTCTCACAATTACCTAGATGCAAACTATATGCCAAAGAACACCATTTAGTTCGATGAATTCTAACTATGAGAGGGTTAAGAGTTTTCAATCAAACAAAATGAACTCAATCAATCAAACAATCTAATGCAGCTAATGGCAAAGAAATGAGACTTTTCTTTTGAGAACACAAATCAATGAAATGCTCTTTTTCTCATTAACTATTGAATGCAAAAGATATTAGTTTGATTTCTTTTTCAATGGCACAATGCATTTAAAATGAATTTTGAGAGACAGCAACACCGAGTAAAGAGAAACAAAAATCACTCAATGAAAAACACAACAAGCGTGAAAAGAGCTGGTTGAACCCAAGCAATTGTAATCTGTGTCTGGGTAGCGAGAAGTAATCGAAACAATCCAAGGACTGGTTCACTGACAATCACCTAAACAACCAAGCAAAGAAAGCAAAAGAGGAAGGTTTTCGCAAAAGCAAAGGCAAGTAGCAACGAATCTTTGTGAACGAGTGATAAAACAAAATCAATCCAGCGAAAACGGGATGATAACACTAGGTCACAGGACACAAAACAAGATCCGCCCGACAAGACTTCGCAAGCAAGTGCTTCATAGTTCAAACAATAAAAATCAAGTCATAAACTAGGTGGAAAGAGTAGGAGATAGTCAAACCAACAGGCTCAGGAGGAAAATTTGAAACAAATTGAATTCTACAGGATCAGTGCGGGTAACACTCAGCAACAATGCGCTGACCAGAAGTCACGCGTAGCAACAAAGCGCTGTCAGCATGGAAGCACACGGATTAGTCGCGCTGGTTCGTTTTTCAGAATCGTCGCGACTGTTAAGTGTACAAGCACGATGACCACGGAGTCAAAGAAACAGCTATGCGCTATCAGTGCGACTGTTTTGATATAAACCGTGCTGAGGCTAAAAAACAAGCACAAACAAGCCAAAATCTCCCAAACCAAGGCAATAACTATTTAAACAATTAAGGCACCTCCCAGATTGAACCAGGAAGGTTAAAAGCAGAGGACTAACCCCTAATTTTTGAAAAGAGAGGAACAATCAAACTCAAATCATGAATGAACAAAAAGAGACAAAGGCCAGCTCCCCAGTGGAGTCGCCAAATTGTTGGAGAGGTAAATCCCCTCTACGGATAGAGGCGATCCCTACTAGCCTAGAATGGGTCTAGCAACAATCAGTCAATGCTACTATGCAAGTTCCTAATTGCAAATAAAAGGTAGGCAATGAACACCTACTTGGATTCCAACGCTGTTGTTTGATGAAGAGATGCCGCTCTCGCTCCTTCGCTTTGGCCGGTCACGATCCTCCACGATCCCCGTGAATAGATACCTGCACACATGAAGAGAAAGACAAACACAAGCGTGAAATCTAATAAAGGCAATTATACATCAGTCAAAAAGGACATAACTCACATTAACCATTACAAAGACAAATGAGAGTGGAACCATAACAGTAGTCATCTATTATTAATCAATAACAGAGAAGAGTACAACCAAAGTTCTGACGTTGAATCCTTCTCAAGAGGGTCCAGCCAGCAAGTCTCTTAAGCATTCACCCTTGGAGGTAGATCTCCCAAGACAAGAAACTCTCTCTCACACAAGAAACACTTCACAACCTTCCTTAAGCTCTAGCAATCCCACACGTGTCACACCAACTACCTACTAGCAGCAGCACTCTAAGCACTATCAACTCCACACTATCCAAAACTAGTTGCTCATGGCAATGGTAGAGGTTTAAATAGGAGAAGGAGTCTCCATGAATGGTGGGAGGATGGGCTTATCTCCAAGGAAGGTGGCTCAAATGACGAACGGACATGCCATGGAAGGGAGGGCGACATTTACAAGGCCAACAACCAGGTCTGGAGTCATCTGGAAGGCTGACTGTTAGAACAAACTCGCCCAAACTGGATCAGCGCGGGTGTATAACTGCACTGGGGCGCTGACATCGCATCTTAATAACAGAGAAGGCTGTGTCAGCGCGGCTTAATACAAACATAGGGTGCGCTGGCCCATGAAATTCGACCAACGCGGAAAACCCGTGTGCTTCCGCGCTGGCAGCGCATCAGTTGCACTATCAGCCGCCAGTCAGCGCGGTTATTTTAATAACAGTCGCGCTGATAAAATAAACTTTGGCAAAGTGGGTCATTTGGCCAGATTAGAGAGCAGGAGCATGGTTAATTGGAATTCATGACACAGTAGGGAGACTGACAGGGAGACAGTGACAAATTACTGTGTAACAGTAACAAAACACCATCAAAGCATATTGATGTATTATATCATAAACAATGCAGAATCAGAAGTACATTGATCATACAATGGCATTCATAAACAACAACATTCACAAATATACAATTGTATGGAGGAAAATTCAAAGAACTTTATTAACAGTAGAAGGGAGAATTACAACCCAGCTGTTTGATCTAGCATCATCCTCGCAGCATCAAAGCCCTCTTCACCTCATGAAAAGCAAGAGCGCCCAACAATACAATGTCTTCTCTCAAAGATAAACCATCAGCAGTTCCTTACAAATTACAAAATTTTAGCCTCCAGATCTCTCAGATGAGGGATCCATTTATAGATGTCTGCAAGGGGGTGAGTCATCTCTGGGTTTTTGAATAGTGTCATTCCACTTGTTGTTTTTGGTTCCACTTGGAGATTTCTTGGATCTCTTACTCATCCCTGGGCGAATTCAGAGAGGCAAGTGTCATAGGAGAAGTTTATGGAAGATTCCATGAGCATCCACTTAGCAAACTGTCTCGGACATTTGTCCATCCTTGCCCACCGCACCCTACCGAAGGAATCTTTAATATGCATCACACCTAGCTAGTGTAGAAGTCAGTATGCATCACACCTTGACAATGGGTCAATCAGTATGGTCCATTTTTGGCCAGTTCTAAGTGGTTTTTCAGGTGGAACTTTTGGGGAATGATGTAATCAGTTGATGATGATCCTTTAGGTTATGAAACAACACTTTTAGGGGTTAAAGAGCCCTTGGTTTATTGACATATAAGATTGGGGTTGCAGTGCTCAAATATGTCTATAACAGATGGTTTGAGGTGTATTGTCCTCAAGTTATGTGAGTGTGTGCTTGCAAGGTCATGTATGCACAATTTCGCTCACTCACATACTTAGTCATTTTTTACTGAACTTTTGATGACCAGATCACCCTCTAACAGCCAGACCTTCACCTCATCATCGACTTAACCAAATGTCATCCTAAACAACACAGAAGCATCCAACAAACAATTCCAAGTTGCACTTCCCACAAGCTGATCAATCAACCCTCCTGGTGGTCAACCAAAGAGTTCGACTGGGCAGTCAACCTAGGATTGAATCACATCAAAAATTGCATAGAGGATGTAGAACTTTCCCACTCTACTGACTGAGAAAATTGCACAGATAGGTTGGATAGTCACCTAGTGCCCATCCCTGTCTCCCTCAGAAAACTACGCAGATTTCCCAGCCACTCACCCAACCAGTTGGTTGGCTGCTCACCCAGAAAACTGTGCAGATTTCTCGAGAGAGCCTCTTGTAGCGTGGCAGTCCACTTAGCTCAGAAACTGTGCAGAGGTGGTTAGCAGGTCAACCTACAAGCGACTGCGTAGTTTTTCCTACCAGCAACCCACCGTCAATTCCCTCTAGAAACTGCAAAGTTTTTGCTACCAAGGTCCCACAGCCCACTCTCATCTCCCCCTAGAAACTACGTAGATTTGTATACAAAGCCTTCATGCAACCCACACTACTTCCCTCAAAAAATTACGCATATTTGTCTGTCAAGCCTTCCTGCAACCCACACTGCTTCCCTCTAGGAATTGCATAGATCTATCCTCTAGCCGAGGCAGACCCCGTAGACACTCACTTCCAATCCAAATTTCCCATCTCCATCTCCTAGTGGCTTCTACACATTTTTCACTAGCAGTGCGCGGAGCCCGCATCCTAGCCTGAAACTTGCCTCGCTCGCTTTCGCAACCTTTCCTGCCCTTCAAGTCACCAGCATCCGAAAACGATCATGCAGAATGGTAGGCTAGGATATTTTTGGATTTGATGTTGTCTCATTATGAGTGACTGCAGATACATGTACATGAAGGAACATGATGAGAAAATAGATGGGATGAATAAGGGGAGTACATGAAAAATGACATGTTTGCGAATGGATGAACACATGGTGCATGCGAAGATATGTTCGTGGAGGGATAGACGAACGAACATGCAAAGATGTGTTTGTGGATGAACGAATGGACGAATGTGAAATTTTCGTGAACAGACGAACATGTCAAGAATGCCAAAGCATAGGCAAGGAGAAACACAAACATGCAACATCAAGCAAACCCATTGACCATTGAGGACTCCACAAACATGGCCATGCATAGGTGAAGTTGTGATACACCAAGACGACATCCATCACTCAGCAGCACTATATCTCGACATGCACACTAGCAACAACATGAACATACCAACATTGTCATGTCGAGTCGTGTCATGAGTCATGTCAGGCCATATCACTACTATGGGCCATACTATGTAAATAAATTTAATGTAACGTGGAAGTCCAAGAGACCCACTTGTAATCTGAAGAGTCATGAAAGTCAAACTATGCAGAGGTGGTTAGTAGGTAAACCTCCGAGCGATTGTGCAGTTTTTCCTGCTAGCAACCCACTGTCAATTCCCTCTAGAAACTACATATTTTTTTCTACCAATGTCCCGCTGCCATCTCCTTCCAGAAACTACATAGATTTGTATACCAAGCCTTCCTGCAACCCACATTTCTTCCCTCTAGAAACTACGCATATTTGTCTATCAAGCCTTCTTGCAGCCCACACTGCTTCCCTCTAGGAATTGCATAGATCTGTCCTCCAACCGAGCCAAACCCTGCAGACACTCACTTCCAATCCAAATTTCCCATCTCCATCTCCTAGTGGCTTCTACACATTTTTCACCACCAGTTTTGCAGAGCCTGCATCCCAGCCTGAAACTTGCCTCGCATAGTTTCATAACCTTTCCTGCTCTCTGAGTCACCTGCATTCGAAAGCAATCAGCATGGTAGGCTAGGATATTTTTGGATTTGATGTTGTCTCGTTATGAGTGACTGCAGATACATGTACACGAAGGAACATGATGCAACAATAGATGGGATGAATAGTGGGAGTACATGCAAAAGGACGTGTTTCGCAAATGGACAAACAAATGGTGCATGCGAAGATATGTGTTCGTGGACATATAGACGAACGAACATGAAAAGATGTGTTCGTGGACAGACAGATGAACGAACATGCGAAGATGTGTTCGTGGATGAACATGCAATTTTCATGAACGGACGAACATGTCAAGAATGCCAAAGCACAAGCAAGGAGAAACACACACATGCAACATCAAGTGAACCCAATGACCATTGAGGACTCCACACACCTGGCCATGCATAGGTGAAGTTGTGATACACCAAGAAGACATCCATCACTCAGCAGCACTACATCTCAACATGCACACCAGCAGCAACATGAACATACCAACATTTTCATGTCGAGTCATGTCATGAGTCATGTCAGGCCATATCACTACTATGGGCCATACTGTGTAATTAAATTTAATGTAACGTGGGAGTCCAAGAGACCCACTTATAATCTGAAGAGTCATGAAAGTCAAACTATGTAGAGGTGGTTAGCAGGTCAACCTCTGAGCGACTGCCAGTTTTTCCTGCCAGCAACCAATTGTTAATTTCCTCTAGAAACTGTAGAGTTTTTGCTACCAAGGTCCCATAGTCCACTAACGTCTCCCTCTAGAAACTATGTAAATTTGTCTGCCAAGCCTTCCTGCAACCCGCACTGCTTCCCTCTAGAAACTACACATATTTGTCTATCAACCCTTCTTGCAGCCCACACTGCTTCCCTCCAGGAATTGTATAGATCTGTCCTCCAGCCAAGCTAGACCCCATAGACACTCACTTCCAATCCAAATTTCCCATCTCCATCTCCTAGTGGCTTCTGCACATTTTTCACCAGCAGTGCGTAGAGCCCGCATCCCAGCCTTAAACTTGCCTTACGCGGTTTCACAACATTTCCTGCTCTCTGAGTCACCTGCATCCAAAAACGATCATGCAACATGATAGGCTAGGATATTTTTGGATTTGATTTTGTCTCATTTTGAGTGACTGCAGATACATGTACATGAAGGAACATGATGCGACAATAGATGGGATGAATAATGGGAGTAAATGCAAAAGGATGTGTTCACGAATGGACGAACAAATGGTGCATGCGAAGATATGTGTTCATGGACGGATAGACGAAGAAACATGTGAAGATGTGTTCCTGGATGGACAGATGAACAAACATGCAAAGATGTGTTCGTGGACGAATGAATGGATGAACATGCAATTTTCGTGAACGGACAAACATGTCAAGAATGCCAAAGCACAAGCAAGGAGAAACACACACATGCAACATCAAGCGAACCCAATGACCATCGAGGACTCTACACACCTGGCCATGCATAGGTGAAGTTGTGATACACCATGAGGACATCCATCACTCAGTAGCACTACATCTCGACATGCACACCAGTAGCAACATGAACATACCAACATTGTCATGTAGAGTCGTGTCATGAGTCATGTCAGGCCATATCACTACTATGGGCCATATTGTGTGAATAAATTTAATTGTAACGTGGAAGTCCAAGAGACCCACTTGTAATCTAAAGAGTCATGAAAGTCAAACATTCATGAGGGAAGTCAAATAGTCACATGGGCTAGTTTTACCATTGGCCATAAATAGCCCTCATTTGTACATGCAAAGGAATTTTCACCTTGGCTCCTCCCACATAGCTTTGAGAGTCTGTAATCTTTTCCTTGAGGAGCGAGCAAAGGCTACATGTTTCTTTAACCTGTGTAGTTTTTATAATACATATATTTATGAAAATTTGTTGTATAAGTTGTTAACATTGTCCTGCCCGTGTTGGTTACCTCCCGGACATCAGACAAAACCTTTTACGAAACCTGCTCTAACGACCATCGTACTCGAAGAGACTGCCCACTGGGTGTTGTACATGTTATCTTCCTTTGTGTGTTGTGATTTCCGCATCTATGTGGATTACTCTTCTGGAACCTATGCATGCCTTATTGTGTTGTGTGTATCCGATAGAGTTGGGACTTCCTCCCATTTGACTTGACATTCAGTCCCACCCTCTCTATATTGTTAAAGAACCTTGACACAAGTAACACTAGCATTCGCCAGGATGCAGATTTCGTTGTTTGAAGACGAAGCAGACCACTGTCACGTGCTAACAAGAAAGAGCTAAGGCATATCTTTAAGATAATGGAAACTGATCCATCGTACCGGATGGGACTCCTACTCCAAACGGTGTGAGGTCTAGTTGGGACTTCATACCGGGGAGATACCCTGATGTTGGTAGGTCCAGCACTGTCAACATTCTGGCACTACAAGGAGGGCCATATGACGAGTTCTATCCTCTTATCCTGTTTTGAATCTTCACGCATCTTTCATGGATATTATCATAATCATCCATCCACGATGTTTTCACATATAGAACCTCTTAAAATCATGAGGGATTTTTTTGATCTCTTGTCCCAATTCATGTATTATGGTGAGGGCAAAGTAGCCTAGCCTAAGTACTTAGAAGACTTCTATGCAATACTTTAGGATGTAGACGAGTTCTATGCAGAAGAGGTCAGCATGTTGCTTTCACACACACTTCGCAAATCCCCACAATGATGGTGTAGTAGCCTACCTCCTGGTGGTGTGAACTCACTTGAGTAGTTATGTGATCTCATTAAATATACTTTCCATCATTTTGATCCAGAACCTCTTGACAAAAGTTGTTAAAACAATGGAAAACTTTGCAAGAATTTTCTATGGATTTTGTTAGCACTTTTGTATATTGCAATTTCAAGCTCTGAAAAGTCAGATGAAATTTTAGTATCTCATGGATAGATTTAAATATTGACTTACCAAATCACTGCATCCCAAGATGAATTTTAAGTTCAAACCTTGCTCAGCATACTTCATTGATGGAGTTGAGCAATCACAGGAGGACACGGTCGCTGTCACAAGTGACTGTTCGATGTCCCTTGATCAAATAGCTTCACCATCGCAAAGTGATGTGGGAGAACATGCACACACGTCTGTTCAACTGTCATATCCTCCCAACATCGCTTCTCTCAATTTTCGTGCAGATTTGGTTGTGAGTTTCATGGGTTGTCACATGCCTTTGTTACCACAACTTCTGCCTCCATGTTCTACTAATCCTCTAGATTGCATTGTCTTGTGTTCTTTCATTCTGGACTCTACACCTATTGTGAACGAGGATCAAGCCATCAACGGAGTTGTTGTTGCACAACCAACCTGCGTTATCATTCATGATAAGTATGATTGGGAACTTGAACATAAACCCATGGTGAAGGATGATCTCCTTATGTCCATGCATCCTTCGCTTTTCCTTGACATCTTTGGTGATTCTGCCATCTCTGGTTTGCCATGTGTAAATCCACCAATGGATGCACCCATTGTTGATCATTCGCAAAACACACCAGATGTGATCCTATCATTCAACAACAGAGAGGGAAATTCATTTGTTGAACATCCACTTGATTTTTCATCTACTTTTTCTGGAAATGCAGAGGGTGAACATTCTTGCTTCTCATTCGCCCCTCTGTGTGATTCATAAAATAATGAGGATGCCGATAAACATCCTTAATTTTCAGATCTTGTTTGTCGTGATCTCTGTACTTCATCTGGTCACGATGTCGATTCATTTGTTGTTAATCTGCCTAAGACATTGGTCTCTAATGATCTATCTATTGATGAAGTGGGAACTCCGTAGGCTATTGAGGCACTTCAGCCTGAGCTTATGGTTATGTCGGGCCCTCGTTGTCTTGAGGTTAGTCCCACTTCTGATAAGAAAATTTTTGAAACACCTAAGGCTCCTTGTCACTCATCTGTATACACTGAAGATCAGTCCAACACTCATATTTTGTTTCCTCCACTCAAACCACACGATCCCATCGCTCATGCATTAGAGGAATCTTACACAACAAACACATGTGTGTGATGCAAGTTGTCTTTGTTTCTCTCATTTTCTTGCATGTCATAGTCAAGAGCATGTGTATGCTTAACATCTACACGCAGGATCACACAACACCATGGTAAGTCCACAGGTTGCATGTCATGTGCTTACAATGATTTTTTCTCTATGGATGCATTTAAACTCGAAATGTGTTGATCTTCATTGTTATATCTTTAATGTCTGATGTTTCACTTGATTGTGTTCCTCACAAACCATGCCTTCACTAACATGGGTCAAGCACTGCACCAATGGCTGCATTGGAAGTATCAATTCACGTAAGTAGGCCCATGCACTATTTAGCATAGGATTAGGAGTAGTGTTTTCTTCCTTTCTTTGATTTGCTTTGCATTCTGGTTTGCATGTTTGCTTGCTTGATTACTTGCTTTTGTTTTCTTGCTTATTTTCTTTTATTAATTGTTTTGACTTTGCTTTACTTCTGCTTTTTCTGTTTTTCTTTCTTCGCTTGCTTGTACCTATAGGTTAGCCTCTTGTGAAACCATGTTTGGGTCTCAAGACAAGATGGGTGAATCTAAGAGAACTTGTACAACTATCAACATTTAATTATTAGTTTCCCTCTCTCTTATTAAGAACTCGTTGTCTTCAATCGATGATGCCTTGATGAAAAATACATTCTGTTCAGAGTGAGTCTTGGTGAAAGCACAATGCTTTCACTCTAACTAGAACCACCTGATGTAATCAGTTGTTTTGGGTTAACCCTTTTCAGCTCAGTCAAGTAGAGTAAGGTAGGGGTAAAACCTTAACATGTATGTCAGAGATATACATAACATACTTCTCTGAAGGAACAACCTCTCTTGCTCTCAATAAGTCAAGATCCCTCTTTCGCCTCTAAAATAAATAAGTGCCTACACAAAGCTCTGTGAAAAATGAGAAATGATTCCTTCACAAAGAGGTGATGCAAGTAACTCTGTCAAGGTACTAACCAGACTTGTTGGCAGCAGAGCAATGCTTTTGTTCCTGTGTGACTCCATCGGGGTACTATCCAGGCCCGCTGGGAGTGAAGCAACATCAGAGATGAAACTTAAACTTTGACTATCATATTACTTGTGCACCCATATACCCCTCATCCACAATCGAAAAAACCAAGTTTACTTGGCTTGGAATGTGTGTTGACCAATCAAGAGAATGGTATGGACTACATCTTTAAATAAAGCTAGTGTGGAAACCACGATGATCAAAGGATCGAATAATACTTTGGGAAGGGTTATACTTTATTTTCACAAAACAAGGTCCATTCAGAGAGCTGGAGTTCTACCATTGTGTCACCAAGTGTTGTAGAAACTACAACCACCCTCTAAAATTTTTCCTCACATGCAAATTTCAGATCCTACTTCGGACCCTGCAATCAATTTTCCTTGGTTGCTTGTTGGTAACCTGATGATCTCAAGCTCCCCTCCTTGATCTTAAGAGTTGTCCATGTTCTTATCTTCATGTAGCATGTGTCATATTTGGGCATAGGGGTTGTTGTTTATCATGCAAAGGGAATGTTTTCTTGATTCAAGGGAATTGTGTGCATATGAGTGGTTGTCATCGCATAGAAATGTTTCACACTCACCTCACGCACTCATGTCATGAAGGTTGTTCCATCAAGAAAAGTATATCCTATGTATTATGGATGGTCTAAGTTGTGTCACTAAGTGTCCATGCACAATCACAATCAAGCCTATCAATGTTTGCATATGTTCCGTTGATCTCACACTTAGCCATTTTCCCAAGAAGCCTAGCCTCGTCCAGCTTCATGGAACTATGCACTTTGTTTATGCAACCATCAAGATTCCTCCCTTGCTTTCTGAAACCCGATAGCCCACGAAGCCTGATATTGCGCAGAGAAGTCTAGCTGCATTGCACTCAGAAATTATGTAGAGGTGTCCTCCCGGGACCCTTGTCCCAAAAGCAGTGCCTTAAGCCTAAAAACTATGCAGTGTTGTCCAAGTTTTCTTATTTGTCTTTCATGTAGAAACTGTGCAGACGAGCCTCCCGAGACCTCATTCCAGCAGTAGTCACTGTCCACTGAAATCATGCAGGTCTACCTCTCAGTGACTACAGGAAAAGGTGACATGTTGAAAATGCTTCTAAGGAGCTGAGGAGAAGGACCAAAGAACCATGTAATGGAAAATATCAGGACCACATACGAACTCCGCTAGATGCATGATCATCTTGAGGGTAAGTATGGTAAGTAAATAACATCCTTCCAAGTACGCCACTAAGTTGAGTTTGCAGGATTGCTTGTCATTGTCATATCACCCTGTCCGCAGTAACATGCACGTGTTCAATTACGAAAAGTCATTCTATGCGTTGCTTCTACATGTCATGCTTCTTTTTCACTTGTTCAACCAATTGTCATCTTCTACATGTTGATTTCTATGTCATGCTTGCGACCATGTTTTGGTCGTGCACAAGGTCTTTGCTTCGTATGTACATGTTGTGTTTGCTATGTAAACATCTCTCATGCTCACACACGAAGTTATATGCACTATTACGCAAGCGTTGTCGCAGTCATTCAATGATCTATCACAAGTGTTGCACTTGTCACTCGCACCTTTGGTCAGTCATGTTGAGCATGTGTGTCTTGATGGTTTGAGGCATCTTGTCGTCAAGTTATGCAAGTTTGTGCTTGTAAGGCCGTGTATGAAAAATTTCACTCACACACACTTGGTCATCTTTTTCTGAAGTTTTGACGACCAGATCACCCTCTAACAACCAGAACTTCACCCCGTCATTGACTCAATCAACTGTCATCCAGAACAGTGCAGAAGCATCCAACAAGCCATTCCAAGCTACGCTTCCTGCAAGCTAATCAATCAACCCTGCTACTGGTCAACCAGAGAGTTTGACCGGGCAGTCACCCCGGGACTATTGGCTTATTGGGGCCTAGCCTAGGTTCAGAGTTGATTTAGCCAAACAAATCCCGGTACTACTGGCCCTTTTGGCAACAGTCCATGGAGCATGGACTGAGGTCTCACCTGAAGTAGTATGGGAGGGTGCTAAAACTAGGTTTCCACACCCTAGAGATGTCTGATGAACTTAAGTAGTTTGACCCTACGCGCAAGTAGCTTCGCTGACTTTCCCGTACCTTCCAGCCTAAGATACTACCTTCGCACAACCCTACTCAAGGACTGAACTCTGCACTTTTGCATTATTACCCAAGACCTTACTCATATTTCAATGTTAGTTGATTATATTAACCTACTTGCATGCTTTAAGTTATACTTAACAATATAAACCATTCATATAGGTGCGCATATTACATAAACAATATATTTGCAAATTACATAAAACATGCATTAACCGAAGAATAGATACACATAATTATGATAAAACTTCTCTTTATTAATTCCTTCCTCGGTTACAGACTCGACTCTACCCTGCACACTCAGCTGCAGGGGTCTGCACACTCAACTACATACTACTAGGCCTCTACGCACTTAGCTTCAGAGCCTTCTCCTACTCTATGACCCAAAGGCACACTTCACTTAGACTCTTTCTTCTCTATACTACTTCTTTTCTTTTACACTTAGAGCCTCACTCTATTTATACAAGCCCATGGTCCTTGGACCATGGGTAGGCCAACATTACATTACCAAACTAAGGTGGACAACCCTATGACTCTAACATACTTCTGCGTCCATAATTCGTGGAAATTTACAACACAATTTGGTCAAAACATGGGCTTTGAACCCCAAAACATGCCTTAGGGGGATTCCATTCCCAACAAGCCCCCAACACAAACATCGTGACTCACCCTCGAGTCACTTTTTCGGTGTGGCGATCTTTGTGCGGAGTCCCTCCAACTATTCTCGAACTATGCAGAGGTCAGTAACGCACCGAGTTGCTACTTACTAGATCTGTTGCATGCGTTGTTTTGAGACCTCTGTGTCTGGGGTGCTTCTTTGCACCAATGTGTGCATCACCTATATGTTCACGAGCTTGCCTTCAATGTCTGTGGTGATGGTGAAGGCCTCATCGATCCAAGGTTGGATGCGCGCTTTGTGAACTACCTCCTTATGTCGCACTGCATCCACCTACTCCTTCAATGCCTTAGCCTGCTGCATCCTCGCAAGCTGCTAGGTGAGGACCACTGTCTACGCAGTTCCTCAGACACTGTTTTACTGATATTGGAGTTCTTATGCCTCTATCTCTAAGTGTTGGATGTTGGGGTCCTCCTATAGAGTTGTGAGGACCTCAAGTGCTTCTTCCAACATGCTGGTGCAATCTCGCACTGCACCTTCGATTTCCTCCAATACCGCTATGATAGCACTAACACACTGTTCTCTGACTTCGGGGGGAGTGGATGGCTATGCTTGTAATCGCAACTCAGTGATCTGAAGATTCAACTCCAGCTGAACCTTTGCCATTTCTTCCCTGGACTCGCGCACTGCTGCTATTAATCTATTGATCCACACCTCCGCTAGTAGATCTGTTGGGATGGCCAGCTCTGGGACGCTTCGGCAAGCATTGCTTATCACCTGCACCAACTATTGATTTTGTGGCACCAATTCGTCGTGCTGCAAGATGAGTTGTTCCATGTTTATCTTCTGCTCACTAAGGACTTAGAGTGTGCGACTCTCCCTAGCACGCAACTTTATCTCTATCCCATCCTACAATAGATATAATGACTCATGTGGAAGGGCAGCTAGATTAACCCCAAGACCTTTTATTGTGCTAACCGATAGCTTGTCATCCTCATTTGATGCCACTAGAGCCCCTTCCGACAACACAACTCTGTTCATCATCCGCACGCGTAACATCTGCTCTGCTACTGTGGATTTGACTACGAGGTTGGTTGAAAGAGTACCAACCTGAGGAGGGTGCACTTGTAACTCCTGCAACTATGCTCAGAGGGCCCCCAACACAGTCTGGTGCTCTTGCATAAAATCCTAAATAGCCTCATTAGTGACATCACGCACCATCTCGCCAATGTCATGCAGATCACCCTCGGTTAGGGTGATTGGGTCAATGGACAATTTCGAGGCCTTAACCTTCTTCCTTGATCCTGCTCACTCTTCCGTTTGTGGGTGCTTCAACTGTGTCGATGCGGTTCATGGGTCCGCGCCTCCTTCTTCTGTTTCTACTTCCTCTGCCTCCTGCCCCTGCAAGGGCATTGCCTGGCCCTCGCCCACCTTCACGGTTGTTGCCTGTGCTACTGTGGCTAATTCTCTGGCCTTTTTCTGCTCGATGGCTTTCTATACCACTTCATGTGCTGCCCACACCTCGGTTGTTGTTTCCTTCCATCTTTTCTCGGCCAACTGTACAATGCATAGCTTGGCATCATCTTTCTTCTTCTGTGTTGCCGCTCTCTTGAGTTTTGTAAGATCTAGGGTGCGCCATTCTGAAGGCCATGCCTCCAAGATAGTAAAATTGGTGTTGTCAGTGGCTACAAAAGCTAGCTTCATCCACTACTTTTTTCAGATCCTTGCATGCCCTAATAATGATGTTGTGCATATCTGCCTTAAATTCTGCAAAACTCTGCTGATTGTTGTAAACCATGGGCGAAAACTACAACTTACGGTTGATCCACATTCAGATGGTCATCTCCATGAGCACCCAGAAGATCTTGGTGTCGCTTATCCTTGTCGCATCCTTCGTGGCCTACAACGAAGCGTACTTCGCGGCCTCTAGTAAATCATTGTAAAAAATGGGGAATTGACTGTCCTCCAGCAATTCTCCCGCTACGAGCACTATGGATAGCAATAGCCACACATAGTGGAAGGCTTTACCCTACTCATGGGCTTCACAATAATTATCTAAGAATTTCATGTAGAGGAATTCAAACCAGTTAAACTGGACCCCCTCTACACACTACTCAGCTAGTGCGACCACCAGCGTAGGTACCTCATTTGCACGGCGCTTCCACATAACTTTGCCTACCAGGATCTGGGTTGCCACACATATCGCTTTATCCCTGATGCTGGAGATGGCGTAACCCCTCTTCTTCTTTTCTAGCTTGTACTTCATCTTCATGGCCTCTGTGAGGGCCAAATCACTGCCCTTTCCTTCCGATAGGGTTGCAGGGTCCTTTCCTTTGTATGGGAGCTAGGAGACATGATGAATCAGGTCTTCTATGATGGAGATGGGCTCCTCCAACCATAAATACCCATCATGCACCAAGCAGAGTGGTTGCCTGATGACGAAAATGGTTATTGGGGGGCAGTGGAAATGCCTCACCCAAATTAGGTTCAACAGCCTGGCCTTTTCCACTCCACGCAACCACTTTCGCGGCTCCAATGTTGTTACTACCCCTGCAATGTGTTGCTTCATGAGGTTTCCAGTCTCAAGGTGAGGGAACTTCTCGTGATCAGTGAGGTCCCAATCTTCAAATTTCATAGTCGACACATGGCCCAGGTGCGTGCCTTCACATGTAATGCCATCTGAGAGGAGCAGGTTCTAAAGCAAACTCTTGGTCTCGTCTAGTATTTGGGTACTTTGGTCTCCCATTTCCACGGAGGGACATAGGTGAGTAGTTTTGTCACAGAGTTCCTAGGCTAAGTATCCACCTCCATGCCTTCGTCTTCTTCCTCTGTGATGATAAGGGCCTACAAATATTCTTCCTCCTCATCTTTTTCTATCGTGACATCTTTTTCCTTCTCTTCCATCGACAGTTTGTTGTGCAATGGGTTCCTCGAGTACACGCATATGAGAGCCATTGCTTGTTTAACCTTCTTCGGTCTTGGTGTACGCAGTGATTTGGGGATCTTTGCCACAACCTCGACACCTTCTACAACATCCTCCACAGTTAGGGCGTGCACGGCCTCACCAACGTTTACCTCTTCTATTCCTAGACCATCCTTAGTTACTGTCATTATATCTGGGCTGTAATCTGTCACTCGTGAATTTAGGGGCTCAAGTAACGCTCACCTCACAATGCTCAGGGATCTGCTCAATCACTCAATTCACAAATGACCAAGTGTTATTTGCTGGCTAGCCCTTTGTGTTTTATAGCACTTTTTAAATTCGAATTTGACTGTTTCCCCTAATTCCAGTTCATTAATGCTTTCTTGGTGACATATTTTCCCAAATATTGCCCATAAATCGTGTCTTAAATGCCTGCCACCTACTCCATTTGGTCTCAAGTCGAGAATCCCATCATGAATAGTGACTTCAACAATCACTTTCTAGCCAAATCACGTGGCAGCATAGCCCTCCGTGTGTCGTCATGGACCTTGTGACTCTCTGGCTTTGCACGCATCTCCAATATCGTGCAGCTCCTATGTAGAGTATTTTAGAGTCCCGCGCTCCATTCCAACTGCCTGGAGCACTAAGACTATCCTTCCCTTGGCTAGTCAGGTGGTCACATCACCCGTGTGGGGCTCCATCCTGTCCTCTATTGTGGTTCTTAGAGAATCCCCACCTTCTATTGTTGTGGTCAGCATCACGCATTTCACCATTTGCAATGTGCTACCTTGGTCACTACACTTGGTGATATGTGGTCCAAGCCAAGGCATCAGACTAACAGATTCATAGCGATAGTTCTCAAACTTGCCAATATGATCGTATGCAACTTGCCTTACTATCCTAGTTTTTTCAGCGAGAAACTCTTCCTTTATCTCGTCGTCCAACGTCTTGACCTTTGCATCCATCAAAGTGCTTTTCTTCCTTAATTGTACCCTTTCTTTTTCAAGTTCGTGGAGTCTAAGGTTTCCCTATTGGATTTCTTCCTTAAGTCCCATGTGTTATGTTTCTTGTGGTCGTGTGATTCCTTCTTTATGGGCTTCACTAACCACCGTTTATATGGGTGCTGCTATGTACGGACTAGGCTTTTCATGCTCCATACGGATCATAGCATCCGCTTCATACTTCAGCGTCGGAAGTGCCCGCACGGATAATCTTCGGCACACTTGATCTTATCATAGTTTGTCGTTCATGCCATCGTCTTCCCCACTCCTACTTGTTGGTCTTGTTTCCTACCGTGAGGATGGTGTGTGTTCGTGTAGGTTGCGTACCATACGGTTGTACCCATCTGGAGAGGTAGGCGCATAGGCTGTTTCATCCATCATACGTAGATTTCATCTGCATCTAAGGCTTTCCAAACCACATGAGCATCATCCTTCTACATTTGTGCCAATCCTCAAAACTTCTTTAATGTGTACCCCACCATTTTGCGGGCGTAGCACATAGTGCCCATTTTAGAGCATCGAAACGCTATTGTTCTGGTACCTCACTTTCAAATTTGTTCACGAAATCATCCACGCTATCAACTCGTCATACTGTTATAGCACATTCACCACTCTTGGTATTTATGATGCTTCTTTTATGGCCTAGGGCAACCCCTCCTTCTAGACTTGGTCCAAATACATAAAAAATAGTGTTTTATTCCCTGTATGCTACTTTGCCCTTAGCTAAAAGCGTGTAAACGCAGGTTAGTCAATACCCAACCCACGTATATGTATTAAAACACTTTAAAAAATTAAATTTCCTTAATTATGGGTAGAGTTCACGGGTTTTACCTGTTGATTACCTCTTATTGCCCATGGCCCAGCTGTTTCCCAACTAAAGAACTAATTGGGAGAAATATAAATAGAGTTCTATGGGAAGGCCTTAAGGGGGAGAAGAAATAGAGTTATTATATTGAGATTATCGTTGACTGAGTCTGATCAATCCCTGTGCCTCATGCACTTCCACAAGCTTCAGGAAACCCTTGTTTCCTTGATCATAGTTATTCTCCCTTTTGCTTGAGATATCATGGTGTTGGTGATGGAAGAAGATTGTTGAAGGCTAGGAAAGGACGAATCCAGAGGACGGTTCCGCTTGGAGCCAGAAGAAGAAGACTCAAGTGAATTCTCTCCATGTTATTTATAGCTTATAGTAATAAAAGAAATGTTGTATTGTTTCCTAAATTAACTATGTTTATGCATCAAATTATGTTTTAATTCATATATGAATGATGTTTTGATGTATGGTCAATCATTTGTTTATATGATATAAAGTCGATTTCATGAATATGATTTACTTCTATACTGCTATGTATGTTCGAATTGAATGATTTTCAGGTTTGAAGAACATCGGGAGTTGCAGAGGGTCTGAACCCTACAAGACCTAATCGAATGAATGAAATCTGGGTATGGTCTCTCTTATGTAGTTTGATTATGTAAGAATTTTCCTAAGCTGTAAGAGTGTTTCTTGTTGAAGTTTTCTTCTGCTCTATTGGGGTTCTAACCCAAAGTCCTAGGGTGCTTCCGCCTGAAACAAAATTGGTGACTTCAGTGGGGATAACAATCTTGTTATTCCTGGTTTGGGTTATTCATTATCAATCAGGCCTCAGCCTTTGGTTTGCTCGCTTTTACAGTCTTATTTGGTCTACTAGAGTCTCAGACTTTAAGTCTGATATTTTGGATCAAACTTTGTTTTTTATTTTTTCTTGCAAAGCTTTGTATACACTTTTTATTTTGTTTACAATAGTGTATACATGCATGGATCTGTAAACTGAACCCGCGTATACGTGAGTTTCCTTTGTTAGAAGCGCGTGTGCACGCTTCTGTGTTTGAACATAGTCGCGTATGCAAAATTTTGCATTGTTTTTTCAAATATCTTTTCCTAGATAGATTTGTTGCCTAGTCTTTTTAGTCTCTGTGTGGTCAATTATTGTCTAAAGAATTTAATTATTCTGCAAGCTTACTGTTTCGCAGTCTCTTCCTCATTGAAAAGATTTTGCATAGGTTTTCTTTTTTAGTGAGTTTGTGATTTATGTTTTGGCACACAAGACTTCATCTAGAAGTTCTTGATTGTTCTGGTCCTCCAAAACACGAGATTGTTTTTAGTTTCAGTGTCAAGCTCGAATTTCAAATCTACTTTCTTTTTTATCCTTTGTTTTGTGGCCTCATAGATTTTCTTGCTTTTTGAATGTCTTTTTGACAAATTTGAAAGTATTTCTTTCCTGGCTTCTTGGTCAGTTTGTCAAGCGTTTTGCTGCTCTTTGGCTCATTAGTACAAGTTGAAGCCTTTTTGCTCAAGTTTTCATTCATTTTTGAGTTTGTAACTTGCAAAGACTCCTTGTGCTCTCTTTTTGGTCTTTGATTTTTAGTAGCATTTTGGGTGATTTAAAAAAGTTGTTTTGGTTGCTTCTTTTAAAAAGAAAACATCTCAAAAAACTTTGTTTTTGTTTTTCTTTTGCCAAGTTTGGTTTTTGGTTTCTTTTTGTTGTTCATAGTGAATTGTGATCTTTTACAATTTGTCCTTCTTGCTTGGAGAGAATTTTGTGTTAAAAATTTGTATCCTCTTTTGTACTTGAGTTGGCTCATTGTTAGTTATAAATAATTTCTTTTTGCTTTTTGAGTGTTATTTAGGATCTTGCATCTCCATTATATCTTGCATTAGGGTAGTTTGCATTGTTAAAGAATTCAGAGTCTTTTCGTTTTTGGGTGTGTGAAGTGTGTTTCAAGAAGAGAAGAGAAAAAGTAATTTGCTTTTAGAAGTTTCATAGAACCCATATAGAGATCTCTTTTCATCGAAGAAAAAATGATTGCATTCATGTAGTTAGTTTTTCATTGATTTCTATTGCATCATACACACATCATTGGTTTCACTCCCAACTATACCCTTGACTTATATGACAACCATTAAAATCAAGCGATTAATTAAAATAAACTAGAACTTTTTTATTGTCATCGGAATACACCAACAATTTTAGGTTTATTAGGGCCTTGGATTAGGCAAGAGGAGAGTTAACTCTCCAAGGCTGCTCAAAATTACAAAACATATAATTTTGATTAATGAGCGAAATCGAATAGCGTTAGGGAAACCGGGAAAGATCTGTAACTGGGAGTAAAGAACAAGGGTGAGTGAAGATAAGGACGAGAGATACCCCCTCTCTTACTTGTTGGATCCCGCCTCACGACTGTTCCGCCTGACTTCCAATATGAGTTGGTGACCTAGTTGCCTAACCTAGGGACCACATAGGTGGTTGCAGAGGGGAATCCCATGGCACCTGAGGTTGACTTTGTATCACGCTCAGCAGTACTTCTAGAGGGCACCCTTGTGAAGCTTGGGGGCTTGCATTGGCAAAGGCTGTTATCTGGAGGTCAAGATAACTACCTCTAACACCTTCGCTAGTAGACCTGGGGCATAATTACCCCAGTCTATTTTCGGAAGGCCCTTGTAACATTCTTGTATTTTGGTGTCCGGTCCTAATCACCTGGAGTAGAAATACTTTAGAGTTGTTTGATTGTTGATATATTTAGGGACTTTTTAGTGAGTGTTCTTTGCTCCTAGTTGGCCTAGCTCTATAATTTTTTAAGTCTTTAAGTAGATCTTTTAAACAATTCAAAGTGGTTTACCAACCATCTCAACAATCCAGGAGACTTCGTGTGCTATCACCTACGAGTCCTAAACCTTCTCCTAGAAGGCATAGGAGTGATTCTACTAGTGGTTTTCAACTAGTGGCAGCAGGCGCATCGAAGATTGATCCTCCGCTTGGGGTCATTGATTCACAAGATAGACCTGGCACTAGTAAAGAGTTATAGAGGAACACACCAGTTCTTTCTCGAGAACCTTTTCAGTCGGAAGATAATATCGAAGTTGAATAGCTTTCAGAGTTGGTTGCGGCTCTAAATTCTCCTCTTCGTCAAGATCATCCAGATGTTCTATTGTACGTCAGAACTTCGACTCATAGACCTTTGAGCCCAGGTTTACATACATCTATTCCTTCGATGACCACTACTGGAAGAATGGCATCTACGACAAGTGTTACGAGCATGCAAACTCCCATATCTATACAAGTAGGAGGAAATATTTCCATCCCTTCTATTACTCCCAGCATGGCTATATTTGGGTCTACTTCCATTCCATCAACGAATGGAAGTTCTCAGGCCACTGCATCCAGTTTTTGATTTTTCCCTTATGGAATGCTGTCTCACGAGATTCCTTTAGTTCCCTTGAACATACCATCGATTGCATCTACATCCATGATGAATGGATTGACTTATTTTCTGGGTTTCCCATTTGGAAGTGGTCATACACCACATTCCAATCCGATAGTAGGGTCAATGCCTTTTTATTTTACAAGTCAAGATAGTAACCCCTTCCAGAGTTGGACAAACCCTGTGGTTAGTGGAATAGGAGCTAGAAATAAATTTTTTGTCCAACAAGGGAATGTGCCATATTCTTCAGTTAATTCATTTCAGAATTTTCCACCCTTTGCTAACGCATGGAATCCTTATCAAGGGATGTCAACTCCTTTCAATATTTCATTAGGGGGTAACTTCACTAGTTATGGAGGATTTTTGGCAGGAGTTGGTCAAACTATAAATTTTGTTGGACCACAAGGAGAACCTTTTGGTTCAATAGGCTCTATGAGTTACTTCAGGCAACCTAATTTTTTTCAAAATCCAGGTCATTCTTTTCAGACCTTAGGGAACACCGCCTGCTCGGGATGGAATTCCCAAGGTCTACCACGACTTCCTTTTTTGGCCACGCTAAACTTGCCAAACTTGACTAAATTGAAAAATGATCTGATTCGGTACAATCTGTCTTGGCCTCCGATCCGAACTAAACTTCCCTCAGATATCCCGAAATTCAAAGGAAAGAGTGGTGAAGATCTGGGAGACCATGTAACCACATTTCACTTATGGTGCTCATCCAACTCCCTAATAAATGATTCAATCAGGTTGAGGTTATTTTAGCGCACCCTAACTAGAAATGCGACCAAATGGTATATAGAGTTCCTAGTGGGTATATGAAGTTGGAACTGAACTTTTGGCTAACTTTCAGCAAGACACCGCAACTCACATTTCGAATCACATCCAAGAATGGAGGAGGAGGAAAAGGCTTATCAAATCTGAAATTCCACCAGAGTTCCTTCTTGAATGGTTTCTCAAATCATTACAACCTAAGATCTCAAAGGATGTGTCTCTTTTTGGTGTTTATTGGGAAGAGCAGGCTATTTTCCTAGCCCAACGATTGGAACTGATATATTCTTAGTTTGGGACTCTCCAGAAAATTCTACCTAATGGTCCTAGAACTACGGTCGATTTAGCCAAACTGAAACTAGGCCCCCACACTGATGGTATAGTCAGATCGATTAATGTTAACATGGTGAACCTTTTGAATCAACTACATCAATTCTCTCTACAAACTGCTTCTCCTAACCAAGTAGCACCATCTACACCTACACCTTCCCAACCTACCTCTATAAACGTCATACAGACCTCTAACCCCAAATGAAATCAACAATTCGATGGGAAGAGGAAGGGACGAGGTAAGAAGAAGAACCAGGAAGGGAAATACAATGTAAACAAGACCGACAATGGTGCCAGAGAGGGTAGGAAAGGGTCCAAGAAAAAGGTAAAGTTTCCATGCAAGTTATGGAAAGGAGATCATCTAACTCACCTCTGCCCCAAGATGCAAGATGCTTAGCACTTATTAGTAAAACAAGGGTCCTCTAGCTCCCAAGTTGTTCTGACTAACCCTTTTCCCTAAGGGAAGTAATTACTTGCTGGCGCGGACTCTAATGTTGGTACCTCCTCCGGGGACAATCCAGAATGGGAAAAGTCGTCAAATGTTTATATGATGAGCTCTCATATCGGCGTCACTACGCAAGCATGCAATTATGGTGAACCAAAAACATCTAAAGCTAAAAATGTTCCCGAAGCCACGGAACCGCTTCATATTGAGCAGCCCCTTGTTGAGTCTATACCTCGAATACCGAAAGGTTCTGCAAAGTGCTTGACTATTAACCCTAATGCTAGGGCAACCAATAACTACTCGATTGTAGAAGATGTGGCTCAAAGTCCTTGTGCTCTATCTGCATTGGAGGTGCTCCAATTGTGCCCTGCTGAGATAAGTTCTTTGCTTTCAACAATTGGCACAGTAGATCCAAAGAATTCTTTAGTGCTCACTTTTGATATGTTGAATGTCAAAACGAGACTTCCTCACCATATGGATTTCCAGCTAAAATCCACATACCAAAAGACCAATATTTTTCGGATAGTTATAGATGAGGGATCTTCCACACGCATGATGCCTATGTCATGTTGTAAGGCCATTGGATCACCTTCAGTTGTTCCTTCACCCACTCTTCTGACGGTGTTGTATGGACATTCTCATAGGCCCCATGATATTATCCTAGCCTTTCTTATCTGTGTTGGGGGAAAGGTAGTAAATATTGAGGTAGAAATCGATGATGTGAACCTGGATTATAATGTCCTCTTAGGAAAGAATTGGATTTACGAGATGGATTCCATTGTTTCATCATTATTCCGCATCCTCTGTTTTCCTAATGTGGGGAGGATTGTTAGAATTGATCAGTTAGACTATTCTCCAAGTGACTCCCATGCCACTTTGGATTCTACCATTCCATTGGTGGACAATCCTCGTCAACCTATTGAGAATTTAGGAGTTGGGATGTATTCTTCTTTAATGGGTATTTTCGACCTCCCTCCTCCTACAGCTAGAATTAATGCAATTTCATCCTCTAAGGGACCTTCTTGGAAAGATTTCTTTCGAACTCATTATTTTTTGGACCCTTGGCCCTTACCTTCATCTACCACCACATTAGATGGAGGGCGGGTAGGTGGAACGTAATTTCCCATGTCTACAGCGGAACATAGTTATCAATATATTGTTAACTCTACAGATAACCATCCCACTCCTTTTTCACAATAGGAGTTAGATGGTGATGTGGCTCCGACTTGGACCCTCGATTCTTCTTCAGCTCTAGATTGCTTGGATACAACGTTACCATATGAAGAACAATTTTGGAAGCAATGATGGGAGTGGATCAACCATGGGAGGATTTACATCATCGTTCATATTTTCTCCTACCATTGCATGAAGTTGAATCTAGTTTGTCCAATCTGTCTACTAGTGATGTTTGTACGGTTTCAAACCCTTTGGCTCCAGCACAATTTTCTGTCGAAGCTAACATGTCAGTTATCTCACGAGTTGTACCTGTAAACATCTCTAGGAATCCTAATGTAATAGAAAATGTCTTCATTGGAGCTAATTGTTCCTTTGAATAAATTCAAATCTACACCAATCTCTTTAAAGAATTTCAAGATGTGTTCACTTAGTCTTATGAGGAAATGCCTGGAATTGATCCATCTATAGTCCAGCATGAGATCAAGACATATAAAAACACCAAACCAATTCATCAAAAACTTCTATCGATCAATCCTTGGAAAGCAGTAGCTATTAAAGCTAAAGTTGAAAAGTTGCTTAAGGTGGGTTTCATATACCCTGTTCCTCTAACTGAGTGGGTTTCCAACCCAGTCCCGGTAGATAAGAAGCAAGGAACAATCTGAGTATGTATCGACTTTAGGGATTTAAATAAAGCTTGTCCAAAAAAGAATTACCCCACGCCTTTTATTGATCAAATTGTTGATGAATGTGCAGGTAATGAAATTTTTTCATTCATGAACAGATTCTCTGATTATAATCAAATTACTATCTATCTATAGGATCAACACAAGACAACCTTTATTTGTCCCTGGGGCACTTTTACATAAAAGAATATGCCTTTTGGTCTTAAAAATGTTGGAGCTACTTTTTAACGGGCCATGTCTTATGCTTTCCACAACATCAAACATGTTATCGAAGTATACTTGGATGACTTAGCTACTCATTCTCGCAAGAGAATTGATCATCCCAGCCACCTTCAGTTAGTCTTTCACAGATGCCATTTTTATAAAATCCATTGAATCCAAATAAGCATGTTTTGACGGTCACATCTAATCAGCTGTTAGGATTCATCGTATCGACTGAAGGGATTTGTGTTATCCTTTCAAGGTTGAGGCAATAATTCAGTTGTCTCCCCCATCTTCCATTCGTCAACTTCAAAGTCTCCAAGGAAAGGAAAATTTCTTCAGGAGATTTATAGCGAATTATGCCGAGATTACCAAAGGATTTATGCATTTTCTTAAGAAAGGAGTTCCATTTTTATGGGACGATTCCATGCAACGATATTTTGATGCTTTGAAAAAAGAATTAACCTCTGTTCCATTATTGAGTCCACCAGATTATGGCAGAGATTTCCTTTTGTATGTCACTGCGGCAGAATCAACCATCGGTATGGTTCTAGTTCAGGAGGATGATGCTCTCAATGAACATGTAATCTACTACTTGAGTTGGGGCTTAGTAGGACCTAAGCTACACTATTCTCCCATCGAGAAATTGGCCTTGGAAACTGTCCATGTTGTCCAGCGTCTTTGTCATTACATTCTGCTGCGCAAAATTTTTGTCTTAGCGGCTAGCAATCCTTTTCAGTTTGTCCTCATTAGGCGAGTGATTGGGGGCAAGTATAATCGATGGATTGTTACTTTGCAAGAGTTCGATCTTGAATTCTTGTCAGCTAAATCTAAGAAGTCATTAGTTTTTGTGGAATTTATTTCAGAGCTGCCTTGTGAGGAAGCTATTGTTTATGAGGAAAATTTTCCCAATGAACATTTATTCCTCATTTCTTCACAAGATCCCTAGTACATAGATATCATTATATATCTCTAGACTTCGAAGTTTCCACCTGCTTTCTCCAAAGATGAGTGTCAAAAGTTATGTCACCTTGCCAAAAACTATGTTATTATTAGTGATACATTATATAAGAGAGAGGTTGACTCAATCCTTAGGCGATGCTTAACTCTGGAAGAAGCTGAGTCTATACTTAATGATTGCAACATTAGAGCTTGTGGCGGTCATCCATCAGGGCTTGCAATAGCCCAAAAAATTTTGCGAGCAAGCTACTTTTGGCCTTCAATTTTCAAAGACTGTATTGAAGTGGTCAAATGTAGCCATCCTTGTCAAATTTATACTCGGAAAATGTACACACATCTAGCTCCACGTTTTCCTGTTATTACTATCGGTCCATTTACGAAGTGTGGCATTGATTTTACTACTTGTAATCTGCCTTCGTCAACGAATCACAAGTACATCATTGTGGCTGTAGACTACTTTACGAAGTGGGATGAGGCCATGCCTACTTAAAATAATGATAGTGAGACAACAGCCTTGTTTCTCTTCAACTAGGTTATTTCATGATTTGGTATCCCATGAGAGATTGTCACTAACCATGGCAATCACATCCAGAATCAACTGATGACCGAATTGTCTCTCAAGTTGGACTTTCGGTAGGAGCATTCGTCTCCATACTACCCTCAGGCCAATGGGCAAGTTGAAGCTGTGAATAAGTCCCTTAAGACCATATTGCAAAGCAAAATTGATAAAAATCGATCCAATTGGCACATCATGTTATACCTGGCACTCTGGGCATATCGAACCTCAGTTAAGACTGTCACCGATTTTACTCCTTTTCAACTAGTTTATGGATTGAATCTCTTTTCCCTATCGAATGTGAAATTCCATCCCTTAAGCTAGCTATAAAACTCCTTCCGAAGACATCTAGTCTCCAAGAACACCTCATTCATTTGGAACATCTTGATGAACAACGTCAAGATGCAGCCATAATAAACGAAGCCCATAAGAAGAGGATTAAAACTCAATATGATAAAGTTGTTCATCCTCGGGTTTTTTCTAAAGGTGACCTTGTCTTATTCTATGACCAAGATAAAGATGCCTTGGGGGCAGGAAAATTCAAATCTATGTGGTATGGTCCCTTTGTAGTCAAGCAAGTTTTGGGAAAAGGGGCTTATGAATTAATTGATTTTGAAGGGAATAAGTTGGCGAAGCCCAAAAATGGGCTCTACCTTAAGAAGTATTTTTCTTAGGCTTCGGCTGAGCAATTGCTTGTTTGTATATATTGTATCTTTGTACATATTTGTCTAGAATTTTGTGATATCAAAATTTTTTGATCTGTTATAGTAGGTATTGATGGATGATTCGATATATTTCGGATTCGCTGATGGTGCAAGTTGACACACTCAGAATCTTTCTTCCGCGACTTGGGTGATTTATTATCCATCTAGCTAGTTTGATGATTTCGAGGGGAGTATGTATTGGCCCTGCTTCAAACAACATTGCCGAATATGTTGTCGTTCTTAATTTACTATCTTAAGCAATATCTTATGGGATTTATTCGTTGGTAGTTTATCTAGACTCACAACTAGTGGTGTAGCAGTTAAATAACGCTTATTGGGTTCGTGATCCTTATTTATATCACCAATTTTTGAGAGCGAGAGTGTTGCAATGATCATTTATTTATATTACATATGTTCACATTCCACAATCTGAGAATTCATTGGCAAACTCTATTGCTAATCAAGCATTGGATTGGCACATTAATCATTCATCAAATTAAATAACATCATAATCGAATCTATATATATATATATATATATATATATATATATATATATATATATATATATATATATATATATATATATATATATATATATATAGATATATAATAAAATCGCCCGAATATAGAAGGAGTGTTCTAAAAAATAATATACAAAATTGGGACAAGATGCCGTCAAAATTTTAGGCTTATGCCCATAATCATTTCCAGTCATACATATATCTATTTATCGACCTAGTTGAAGATGAACAGCTAAAAAGTTAACCACAACATTGGCTACATGCCGAAGTATTCGGACCCAGTCCCATCGTACCCCTACCACACAGCACTGCATCTCCTCAGGCAAATCCTCTATGTCTATCATAGGTACCTGGTGAGTTAGTCTCACCAAGTTTCTTTGAAAAACATATAGGACTCTCTTTGTCTCAGCTACTGCCTCTTCGGCCCCTCTTCCATGACACCTCTGCCTCAGAATTCCATCAGGTCTCACTGGAACCACATCTAGAGCATGGCAATTATATTTTTTTCAGTATTTTGTCTCATCAAAAATATTTCTAAGTTCATTTCATATTAAAAAATTCAAAGAAAAACTTAAAAAATTCACAAAAACTTAAAAATCGTTATGTATGTCTCCCCATGTCGCATTTAGTGGTAGCATTAAGTCTGTATCTCCTCGGAAATCCATGGCGACATATGGGTAGTCATCGACCCCGATGATCTGTTGGTCCCACCAAGTGAAAAACTCATCATCAAAAGTCATTCTAGGCACGTCTACACCCCCAAAGCGCTTCATCAAGTCCGCCCATCTACCCATTCATGGATCTCGAGCTACTGATGGATGCTGATACTTTGGGACGTAGCCCAAGTACCTTCTTGAAGAAGAATGAACACAAGATGGTATCGTATCCAAAATTCTTTGTTTTACCCTTCTGTATAGAGGTCAATTGACTCTTCATGTTAGTCGGAAGAGGCATGCACCAATCAAATATTATGTTCAGACAATCCACCACCAGGCTCATAGATACTCGTGATGCCTGATGCAGGGAAGATGACCCATTTACTCATGCAATGGTAAATAGTAAAAGCCTCGGGGATAAAATTTCCACATGTTTTATTGGAATTTGACTTCCAATCTTCTCTGGATGTCCAGGAAAATATATATTGACATCATCTTCAAATGAAAGACTACTTCTCGTCCTGTCAGTCGAATGCACAACCTCCCCTCTTCGGGAGAGACTGATAATAAAATATATTTCTTCAACCTCAATCTGGAGAGGCATCTAGTCTATCATGAAAGCATCATCCTCTGCACTCCAGTAGTGGATCAAAAGTTCAAACAAGTGTGTATTGGCTTTCATATTTGGCATTTTGAAGAACTTAGGTATGCCACAACCTCTCAGAGCATCTAGAGCATTTTGGTCATTCATTACCTCATTATCAATAATGGTATTCTCTCTTTCCCTCTAAGTGATAGTCATCCTGCAAAAAATTAGAGTTTCAACAGTTAGTTTTTATTTTCGAACTTTAACTCGCGTACACGTGGGTTCCCTCTACACACAGTCATGCGTAGGGTCGTCTTATACGTGGATTTTTCACATCCAACCCATGTGTATGCAAAGTTAAATTTTTTGGCATAGTTTCCCACAGTCAAAACTTTGAGAAAACTTCTAAAAACTATCATAAAACATTGCAAGTAGGATTTGAGGGTTACCTGGAAACTTTGGGGTGATTTGAACGGTCCAATTGTTTAGAGGAAAGTGTGCTTCCTTTTTCTCCACATCTCTTTGCTTCAAACAGAAATGAAAAAACTGTGAGTCTAAAAGTCATTATACAACTTTGAAATTACAAAATATTTTTTTAAAAGAAATTGATTTTTGTCTCATGGATTTTTTGACCTGTGGGCTTGGATTGTCGACAGTGGGTTGCTTTTTCAGGAAATTTTGGAGACTTCTTCGAGATGTTATTTTGGTCCCATGGTTGTTGACTCTGTTAGACTCCGTCTCATGTCAGAGATTGATTCTTCTTCAAAACCCTGTTTTGAAGAAGAAATCATTAAATGTGTTGTGTAATTTATTCTCCAGCTCTTCAAAAGGGAGCAATGACTTCAAGCTCCTATCCCTGCACAAGCACAATTCAAAACATCATCAGCAATCAGAAGCAAAAAGCTATTTGGAGAAGTCTCACTGGAAATCCCGAACAAACTTCATTGTCACAGCTATTGAATTAAATGATTGTGTTAGCGCTGAGAATGCCCTGTTGTTTATTTATCAGAGGAATGTGATCCGAGGTGATTTTGTGCTTGTTAGTAGTAACACTGCGAGTAATATGTCTTTGAGGCAAGAGTTCATTCTGAGCAGCATGCTTCTGCCAGATTTTAGTTCCACATCGTTGTCAGTGCATCTTAATGTCTGCAACAAGATGTCGAGAAAATAAAAAAGCTCGTGCTGCATAATCCTGCAATTCTGACACTAACTGAAGTGGAAGGAAACGAGTATGATGGAGTTGTATCCAACAGTGTGATGCGATGTGCATGACATGTGATGTGCATGACAAACTACTTTACATTCTTGTTCTTCTCAAACTGGAATCGGTTCAAAAGAAAGCTTTAATCGTTGTTAATTCTATTGATACGGGTTTCAGGTTGAAACTCGTCCTTGAACAGTTTGGGATCTCATTTTGAACACAATCATGCTATTCTGGATATAATTTTTAGCTGGAAAGCAAGACACTCTATGAAATTCAAACAGATTCTCAGATATATATTGAAGGTTGTGGTTGCTGCTGTATGGGTCATCATACTTCCTGTCTGTTATGCGCATACCTGGGAGCATCCTACTGGTCTTATAAAAACTTTCAAGAGCTGGGTTAGCGGGTGGAATTTCCCTTCCTTGTATATCCTAGCTGTGGTGGTATATTTGTTGCCTAATACACTTGCTGCAATTCTATTCTTGTTTCCTATGCTGAGGCGATATATAGAAAATTCGAATTGGCACATTTTTACTATTCTGACATGGTGGCAACAGCCACGGCTCTATTTCACGACGGGGAATGCCTCCTGCACATTATAGATGGACTCGGAGAGCAAATGAGTTTAGAGATTGCATCAAACGGAATTCTGTTCTTCTTGATCAGAGGGCGTAAACATACTCGCAGCTTGGATACCTCTTAACGAGTCTGCGGATATGCCGCCTGGGAAAAAGCCTTCGCAGTTGGAGCGTGGCTGCCATTAGGTCAGCCCTCATCACCACTGCCACTTTCACGAACAATGCGGGCGCTCCAATAACATACATTTACAACAAAAAGGCTTCTCCTTTAGATATGAGATCGGGCGAAGTGAACCCTGCCAGAACACTAAATCCGGGCCTCATTTACGACACAACGATTCATGACTACCTACTCTTCCTCTGCAACTTGGGATATAACACATCAGTGATCAATTCCGTGCTGGGGAACCAGAACTTCAGTTGCTCCTCGGATGCGGACTATAAAAGCATTTGCATTTAAAAATTAAATTTTCATTCAAATGGCACAGATTGTTTACAAGGTGCTCTTTCAACGGTGTTTACATATGGCATATACGCAACAGCAGTTCCGCTGACAATAACAAATAATGTTATCACCAAGTACATTTATGCATTGTTCTGGGGTTTTTCAGCAAATCAGTACTCTGGCTGGCAATCAAGTCCCAAGTCGTTTTGTGTGGAAAGTGTTATGTTCTATGGGAATTATTGAACTGGGCATTGTAGGATTCTGTTTTGGAGGTGGTCACTTAGTTGAAACTCTGGCTAGAGACACACAATCTCATTTTGATGCAGATGTTTGTTTCTATTGAACGAGATTCGTTCCATCCTTGGCTTCTCAGCTGAAAATACCGGTGTTGTTTATAGTGGGCGAGAATGATCCTCTATTCCCTGTAGATTTGTTACGTCAGATGAAAAGCCAGATAAAAGGATCATAAGTCTGTGTTTATGCTGGTAAGGGCTTTGGTTTTGCTCACCATCCCGATTCTCTTGAGGAAACCTTCCAACAGAAAAACATTTTGAAGGGGCGCATCACGTGCTTTGGCGGAGAACCCTTCTAAGCCTGTGAAAGAGCCTCTTGTTTGTGATATATGGAAAGAGTTGCTGCTATCATTTCCAGGTTCTGTTTCTACAGATGAAGATAGGCAACCCATATTTGTTTCTGACACTAATCATCATCGAATCATCGTGGCAAATGCAAATGGAAGCGTTTTAGATTGTATTGGTTCCTCTCCAGGGTTAGAGGATGGGCCATTTGAGACAGCGCAGGCAGATAAGAGCATTCAACGAATACAACTGGCATGATATGCACAATTGTGAAATTGTTAAATATTTCAAACCCTCAGGGTTTAAAATATGGGTCTTTACTAAATGAAAAGTAAAGACCCGAAACATACACAGAGACATCTGTCATAAGCAGCGATTTAGGAACGAATTTTGCCTATTTTGATCCTCAGCCCTGATTCTATGGGATCTGAGCTCCAGTTTTGCCTCTTAATTAGCCAAATCATTAGCAGATTTAGAGGAACGTTGTATTATTTTAGAATAGATGTAATGCTCCTTTCTAATTTTTGTAATTGTAGTTGAAACAACGCAGAGGTTTTTGGGGTCGATTTGTTTTCTCCTTAGCAGTATTGTATTTATTGTATTAAAAAATTCATTTGTAGAGGAGAGTGGGGGAGTTCTGAGTGCTGAGAGCTGGTGGAGAACAGAGAGCTTTCCATGTACAGTTTTTGGCAGAGAGTTTAATGAAATTATACAGCTCTGACTTCTGAGATTCCTGTGGTATGTTAATTTAGCATAAGTGTTTCTTGTGTTTCATATGTAATCTGTTATGTTTCAATTCACTACATGATCATATCTAATTGAACAAATGAAGTGTTAAAGTAAGAATTCATGCTTGCCATGCTCTGCTTTTAAGTTTGTTCAATTCAATGTTTTCCTCTGTTTGACAAGGATTCAACTCCTATGCCCTTGTCAGCTCCTCACCAGTCTTGCCATCCCAGTTAAATCTAGATTTGGTGTTAAATTTCTTGCCTACCTTGCCTCAGGAGATAATCTGTGTTGTTCATTATATTTCTCTGTTCAAGCTGTGACTTTGCCCATGCAACCCAGAAAAACCCCGTCATTTAATTAAAAACCCCAAAACAACCTTTTTGATCAGTTTACTAGCCTAATATCAGTGTTACCTCGTTGGTCATCTCATCCATTGAAGATTTTACCGAGATAGATCGGAGAGAGCCTTCTCCTGCCCCGTAGGGCTAGCTACGAGGCTAAATGGTTTGATGTGGCCTTGAGGTTTACCTTTCTCAGCCTGAGGTGAAATTTCAAGTGCTAACAGACTCATCATGGCAGGTATCATTCTCTCACTGGCATTTAGGTTAGGGAAAACCATTTTCCGCTACATCTTGCATACCAGCCTCCATTCAGCGATACATTAGCCGTAGGGTCGACCCCATTGTATCTTGGTTAGCAAACCATTTTCACTCGCCATTTTTTTAAATCATGATGTGATGGTAGAGCCATTCCTTACATGGGCATCTTAGTTTGAACCTTGCTGACATTGGTTGGCCATGCTGCTATACTGAGTAGGCTCGGGAGTCCTCTTTAGTCCCACCATGACTTATGCGTTGAAGACACATTGTCCTTTCTTCCATGCTAATTTCTAGCTTTATACCCTAGAGGCTCCTTTGTGTTAAGTTGTACTGCTACATTGTATTTTTATTATTTGCACCTTTTGGCCTTGAGCCGGCTTCACTTGGACTCATGTTTAAGCCACTTATCAAACCATGTCTTCTGAAAAATCAACTATGCAATCACTTAGCATCTGCAACTTGATGCATCCTTTTACCCATGGAAAGAACATCCCTTTGAGTGTCCTTGACTAGTTTCGCCTCCATGCATTGAGCATAGGAATGTTCCCCTCCTAGGAACTAGATCATATGTTTCTCTGACACTCATTCTTTCCACTGTACTATAGCATTTTTTTTATTTATTTTCTAGCTTAAAGAAAAAGAAAGAGAAAATTCTATATTCCAAAAAGAGTGGGAATGGGACAACACTTCCATATTTTGTTGGCATCTAGATTCAATCATGTTGCCCTTGAGCAAATCACTCAAAAGAAAGTCTCTCCTCCATTTGGGTGGGATTTAGTTTGACTTAGGTGAGCCTTAACCTTGTTATTGAGTTAGTACTCCTATGATTGGTTACCTCTTCCAATCATATGGAGAGTTTGCTTATGCCTCTTGCATGACAAACTTATACAGAGTTATCATTAATACCATATCGTCATCATTGAGTCGTGCTTTTGTTCAAGGGAAGTAAACCCTGAGTCGGCCTCTTTGCAGTGTCTCTTGACCTATTTTTCAGTCGGTCATCCCTGGTTGTCAGTGTCATGTTTGTCATCACATCAATTATATTGGTCCTTTGCTCGTGTCGGTTTGAGAAGGTCTCCATTGACTTCTTGCTGGCAGGTCTTGTCCTTATCGACTACAACATATTGCTGTGAGGGTAGGCCTAGAGCTGCACTCTGGCCCTATTTTCATTATTGATAGGTCACCTTGTGCTCAACATCGATCAGTATCATGGGTCATTCACTAAGTGTTTTCCCTTGTGTTCGACATCAACTTTCATTATCACACATTGGAATTCATGCAGTGCCTTGGTTTCCATTTGATCCTATTGGTGGATTCCTCACCTCTGTGTCAGCTTTTATTATTGGTTGGTTCAGAGGGTTTCTATCGTGTGCTAGCTACATCTTGTGTACACTGGAAACATGCTTCGATTGGGTTACTACATCTTTTTCATCTAATTCCTTCCACATTATTGGCCTATGGGATACACTCGCACTAGATTGATGAAGTATGTCTTAATTCCTTCCTTTTAGTGGATCTTTTCCTATCGACTACAGATCATTTTCTTTGGGACAAATATCTAGAGTCCATTTGGTAGTACCTTGGTGTTTGCAGTCATCAATGGCAGATTTCTTCACTATCGATAGTGGGAAACCATCATTGTATCCTGATTGATAGATTCTTTCATGTGTTCGATGTCATCTCATTCATTCGAACTTGTTAGATTGTGCTAGGTACCTTGACTCTCAATGTCATTATCAGTGAATAGTATTGTGTTTGTTAACAGTATACGTCAATGACCAGTAATCAAATGATTTCTCACGTAGTTGACCTTAGATCATTCATTCCCATTGTGTAGAAATGTACCACGGTAGTCGGTGAATACCTTGGGTTGCATCAACATCTTTTGGTTCACTTGTCAATTGCTCATGTTGCTGCTAGTTGACACCATTCACCTTATATGTTGCAGTTCTTTACAGTGACATCTCATATGCTGGCATCCAAGTTGCAATGTAGTATCATTTTATTCCATCATGTTCATTTGATACTATTGGGATTAGTTTTTGACATCAGTGATCAGCTTCATCCTTCAACATCATTGGTCATTTTCTTATATGTGATATTCAGACATGTACTTTTTCGATCACGATCAGATGATCCATTATGTATTTTCTGTTCCTTTATACTTGTATACATATTGGATCCACTTGTACTTGATATGCAGACATGCTTTGCTTTCTCTGAACATGCGTATGCCCACCTCAGACAACAATTTCTTTCTGATCTCTTTTGATGGCTTGGCAAGTTAAATTCTAGTGAAGTCCTTCTCAGTCTTGACATGACTCTTTCCATAAACTTAATACATTTCAGTCATCATGTACCCCTTCTGACCTCATAAATTAGGTGGCATTTGTTATAGCACCATTTACCACTCTTTGTATTTGTGATGCTTTGTTTATGGCCTAGGGAAAGCCCTCCTTCTAGACTTCATCCACATATATAAAAAATAGTGTTTTATTCCCTGTCCGCTACTTTTCCTTGAGCTAAAACCATGTACAAGTGGGCTAGTCAATACCCAACCCGCGTATATGTATTAAAACACTTAAAAAAATTAACTTTCCTTAATTATGGGTAGATTTCATGGGTTTTACCTGTTTATTACCTCTTATTTCCTGTGGCCCAACTATTTCGCAACTAAAGGACTAATTGGGAGAAGTATAAATAGACTTCTATGGGAAGGCCTTAAGGGGGAGAAGAGATAGAGTTATTACACTGAGATTATCTCTTACTGAGTCTGATGAATCCCTATGCCTCATGCACTTCCCCAAGCTTCAAGAAACCATTGTTTCCTTGATCATATTTATTCTCCCTTTGCTTGAGATATCATGGTCTTGGTGATGGAAGAAGATTGTTGAAGGTTGGGATAGGATGAATCTAGAGGATGGTTCCGCTTGGAGCTAGAAGAAGAAGACTTAGGTGAATTCTCTCTTGTTTCCATTGCTACACAGCGCAGTGACCTTATCATCATGTTGCAGTTGAGCATGGTTACCTCATGTAACCGGTTATGCCATCGTTCTATCTCTTCGTCCAAATCTAAGTTGCAGGAGATTTCACGCTCTCATGAAATCTTTCCATCCACTATTGGATTCACCCGGTCCTGCTTCCATGCAGTTATCTTGTAGATACAGTCTAGATCATCGTCACTATTGTAGTCATGCACCGGCTCTATGTAGCGCAATCCTTCCACAGGGTCTAAAGCTACCACTATGTGTAATGACTTCTTCTCAAAAACCATCTTGTGCTTCTTTATATTTATCACTCCATTCATGTCAGTGGGCCAGTATATTCCCAATAGCATGGGATAGGGGTTGTTGTCATCAACAATCTCTATCACTTTGAAATCTACAAGCACACTTGCACCTTCGATATCTAATGTTATTCCTTGTAATCTTCCCATAGATAGGACCTTTTGTTGGTTTGCCATTCGCAATTGAATAGGAGACCATTGTAGTGTGGGCCTGCCCATGCGCTCCCATTTTTGCTTTGGCAGGACATTCACATCTAATCCTAGATCCAAATTCACTTTATCCTTTTCATATTCCTCGATCTGTGCAGTCAATCTCATCTCTCTTTCTGTTTGCATTGTATGCTTCCTGAGCTTCCAGACTACGCATGGTTCTCCTGGCACAGTCCCAGAACATTTAGTGTTGAGTTCTTGTAGCCCCTTGATAGCCTTGCTGTCACACAACAACTTCATGCATGTCTCCAGAAAAGTAGTGAACATTGATGGGTCCATTTCTGGTTTCAGTTCGTCTTTACTACCTGAAGTGGAGGCCTCCACGAAGCTCTTCTTAGCTTCCATGAATGTCTCCTACGCACACTCCAATCAAATTCTGGTTCCTTTGTTGGAGCCTTGCAAACCCAGGAACTCTCTTTGGGCTGCCTACCTTTGTCATCTCTTGTCGTAATATCACTTCGGAGCAAGATATTTACATTTGGTTCTTCCTTGCGTGGCTCAAAACTCATCATTTGCAGGTTCTAAGTCGGGGGAGGTTGGAGTGCTCCTTTATTGTGCAACCTCACTATTAGCGTGGGACAGTCCTCCATCTCATGATCAAACTTGGTACAATCTAAGCATGATGGCCTCGTTAGATTTGTACAATCGAAGGCATAATGCCCTGGCCTTCTGCAATTGTAAGAAATCAGCTGTCGGCTATCCCTTCCTGACCCCATTCCACCTTGACCTCATCTATGCCTCTGAAATCCAATGTGCGCCATCCCTACATTTTGATCGAGGGATCACATTTCAGCCTGAACTTTGTAGGTAGGATTCTGATCCATCATCAGTTCATAACTTTTGCAGGTGCGCTCATCATGGCCTATTGACCTGCAGAAATTACAGAAAAACTGCTAGGATGTCTGTGTATACTTCTGTAATAGATGGCAGTTACCTATAGCATGCTTCCCTCCTATCTAACAAAGCACACCCCATAGTGTAGGCACTGTGCTCGGTCCTGCTTGTGCCTCTGGTCTCAATGGAATTAGCCCTCCTCCTACTAGGCAGTTCGCGAATACTGGACAATGATCCTTGTCATGTCCCTAGCCTTTTCACTTTATGCACCATACCTCCTCATGCACTTCTAGGCGAGATGTCCTATCTTGTTTCAAGCTCGGCATCTCGAGACCCAAGTTTTTTAACTGCGCGTGGATCTGTTGGACTCCCAAGTTAGGATCTTGTATCAGGGTCTCATGTAGTCTCATCACGATTTCCAAGGTCTCAGCCTGAGTGGATAGCTTCTGCTACGACAACACGTTCCTTAGATGTAGCATTAGCGACGCTACAAACCATGCGCAGCGTTGCCCATCCAACTCCTAGGGGGTATCGCCTGGAAGCATCACGATTTCCTTAAACCCAATAATCTACTGTGTCTCTGATTTTGGCCTGTTGAATTCCCTATTTAGCGCAGCTTGGATATCCGCAACCTTTGTATTTGGATTGTCATCGGAATGCTTAATGTACCACATCAATGCACGATCCTATAGGGTGCTAAACAGTGTTTCTTTCTTTATGTTGTCATCTGTGACTCCCTGCACTTCCCATACAGCCTTTACTACGAACGAAAATTGATCCAGATCTTCATTCCCTACTCCTTCAAACATCGGCAATTTTATTGTGCTTGCCATATTGAATTGTGGTGGTGGTGGAGGTGGTGTGGGCGAAGATGGGGGTGAAGATGGTGAAACTAGTGGTGGTTTAGCTGGGGGTGGTATGCACGGAATTCGTTGTCTTGTCAAATTGATCGCACTTCTTGGTCAAACTTTCGCAAGCTCTTCCTCACTCTCCCATGGAAGTGGAATCAAGGGACTAGTCTCCAATTCTGTGCTACCTTCATTTTTGTAGATCTTCCCACTTTGCGTAGCCCCAAACATCAATTTATTCGCATAATCCACTTTTCACACAGTAGCATATTCATCCAAGTGTTCAAAGATTTAACATACTTACCTCGCAATCCTTTGAGGAAGCATCATTTCGCCTCGCTATAGCTGACTAAAGTATCTACCACAAACTCGGTGATAAACCATCCTATAATTAGATCAAGCCAATGGTCCACAGCATGCCCAATCCTATCTTCTTATGCTTCTAGTCTGCACACCAACTCTGGAGTCCACACAATAGGTTTGTCGAGCCTGCACCTTCCCTAACTGTTTGCTAGCTTCGCAATCCACTTGTACAACTCAGAGGGGAAGGATGCAAAGAAAATTTCATGGATTTTCCTATATAAGTAGCACTCTAATCACTCTTCCTTTGATACTCATGGATTCTTGTTTTCCTGCACCACAAACTCGTGAATCTTTCTGTCCAACCACTCTTCAATTGATTTCTTTGTTGGATTCTAGTGACACGACATTAGACATCTCTTATGCAGATCTTGGTCTAGGCAACGGAACCATTTTTTGGCTTATTGGGGCTTGACCCGGGTTCAAAGTTGATTTAGACAAACAAATCCTGGTACTACTGGCCATTTCGGCAACAGTCCGCAGAGGGCGAACTGAGGTCTCACCTGAAGAAGTATGGGAGGGTGCTAGAAATAGGTTTCTTCACCCTGGAGATGTTTGATGAGTTCAAGTGGTTTGACCTTGTGTGGAAGTCGCTTCGCGCACTTTCCTGTACCTTGCAACTTGAGATACTGACTTCACGCAACCCTACTCAAGGGCTGAACGTTACACTTCTGCATTATTACCCAAGTCCTTACTAATATTTCAATGTTAGTTGATTATCTTAGCCTACTTGCATGCCCTAAGTTATACTTAACAATATAAACCATTCATACAGGTGCGCATAGTACATAAATAATATATTCGCAAATTACGTCAAACATGCATTAACCCAAGAACAAATACATAGAATTATGATAAAACTTCTCTTTATTAATTCCTTCCTCGGTTACAGACTCAACTCTGCCCTCCACACTCAACTGCAGACTACTAGGCCTTTGTTCACTCATCTGCAGAGCCTTCTCCTACTCTACGACCAAAAGACACACTTCACTTAGACTCTTTCTTTTACACTTAGAGCCTTGCTCTATTTATATAATCCCATGGTCCGCGTACCATGGGTATGCAGACATTACATTACCAAACTAGGGCGGAAAACCCAGTGACTCTAACATACTTCCGCGCCCGTAATTCACGAAGCTTTACAACACAATTTTGTCAAAACTTAGGCTTTGAGCCCCAAAACATGCCTTAAGGGGATTCCATGCCCAACAGGGACTGACTCCCCTGAAAATTGCACAGAACCTGCAAACCTTGCCCGCTCCATTAACTGAGAAAATTTCACAAATAGGATGGACAATCCCCTTGTGCCCATCCTTGTCTTCCTCGGAAAACTACACAGTTTTCCTAGCTAGTCATCCGGTCAGCAAGCCAGCTGCTCACCTAGAAAACTACGTAGATTTCCTAAGCAAGCCTCCTACAGCCCGATAGTCCACTCAACTCAGAAAATATGCAGAGGTGGTCAGCAAGTTAGCCTCCCAGCCACTGCAAATTTTTTCCTGCCAGCATCCCACTGCTAATTCCCTCCAGAAACTGCAGATTTTTTGTTGCCAAGCTCCTGCAACCCCTTCCATCTCCCTCTAGAAATTTCAAATATTTGTCTTCCAGACCTTCTTGCAGCCCACACTTCTTCCGTCTAGGAATTCCACAAATCTGTCCTCTACCCGAGCCAGACCTTTTGGACAGAAACTTCCAATCTATATTGCCCGTCTCTATCTCCTAGTAACTTTTGCACATTTTTCACAAGCAATGCCTAGAGCCCGCATCCCAGCTCAAAACTTGCCTCACGTTGTTTTGTAACCTTGTCTACTCTCCTAGTCACCTGCATCCAAAAACGATCATGCATCATGGTAGGCTAGGAGATTTTTTGATTTGATGTCGTCTGGTCATGAGTAACTGTAAATACAGGTACATGAAGGAACATGACACGACACTACATGGGATGAATAATGGGAGTACATGAAAAAGGCTATGTTCATGAATGGATGAACAAATGATGCATGTGAAGAGATGTGTTCATGGATGGATAGACAAATGAACATGAGAAGATGTGTTCATAGATGGACGAACAGACGAACATGCCAATCATGCTAAAGCACAGGCAAGGAAAAACACGCACATGCAACTTCAAGTGAAGCTAATGACCATTGAGGACTCCGCACACCTGGCCATGCAGAGCTGAAGCTATGATATACCAAGAGGACATCCATCACTCAACAACATTGCAGCTCGACATGCACACTAGCAGCAACATGAACATACGTGTCGAGTCGTTTCATGAGTCATGTCAGGCCACATCACTATTGTGGGCCATAATGTGTAAATCAATGTAACGTAACGTGGAATTCCAAGAGACCCACTTGTAATCTTAAGAGTCATGAGGGAAGTCAACTAGTCACAAGGGCCATTTTTACCCTTGGCTATAAATGGCCCTCATTTTTACATGCAAAGGAATTTTCACCTTGGCTCCTCCCACATAGCCTTGAGAGTTTGTAATATTTTCTTTAAGGAGTGAGAAGTGGCTCCAACACCCCACCCACAGGGTTAGGTATGTAATGGTGTACTGATGTGTCATGGAATTTTTTTTTAATTCAGAAACCTGCTCACAGGCCATCACATTTCCTCACATGTATTGTAAATGTTTGTAAGAATTAATCTTGAACACTTGTAATACACATTGCTTTAACATGTGTTAAGCAATTGAACTTAATGTTGTCCTGCCCGTGTTGGTTACCACCCGAACATCAGACATAACCTTTTACAAAACCTTCTATAATGACTGTCGCACTCGCGCGGACTGCCTTTTGCTTGTTCTGTGTGTTATCTTCATTTGTTTGTTGTGACTGCCGCATCCATGTGGATTACTCTTCTGGAAGCTGTGCATGTCCTGTTGTGTTGTGTGTCTCCGATAGATTTGGGACTTCCTCCCATCCGAATTGAGATTCACTCCCACCCTGTCTCTCTATTGTGAAAGAAAATTGACACAAGTAACTCTAGCATTCACCAGGCACATGGACTTCATTTTTCAAAGACAATGAAAACAACTCTCACGTACTAACAAGAAAGAGCTAAGGCATATCTTTAAGATAATGGAAATCGGGGCATCTTACCGAATGTGACCTCCTACACCAAACGGTGTGAGATCTAGTTGGGACTTCATAATGGGGAGATCCCCTGATATTGGTGGGTCCCACTCCGTCAACAGGGTGATACCCTATTGTCCAAATATCCTTAAACCCAATGAGCTATCCAACTCAATTATTCACCTTGGGAACTAATGCAAGGGAGAAGAGTTGGCTTAGTGTCCTTGATCAGTCCTCCTCTTTCTAGATCAGAAACATATCAACATGCTCATATTTGGTGTTGTCTTAAACAACTCAATGAAGAGTTCAACCAAAATGTCTCAGTAGCCATAGTCTCTTGTTCATGTAGTACATCAAGTCAAATATTATATTAGAAAAAATATATACATCACAAAAATATATATTATTCATCCTCCCTCTCACGAAGGTAGCAACCACAAACCTAATCTTGTCTCGTACAACAATACTATCTCAATATATGAATACATTTCAATCTCAACTATATATGGGATTCTGTGTCAATCGGATCCCACATTTTTTCATCGCAATGTATCACTGTCACATCTATAACTTGTTCAAAATAAATTTCCAAATAACTTCTTCAACCTACCTCACAGCTAGCCATGATAGAAACATCATACTCAACCTCGACTGTGCTTAAAGCTACGAAATTTCATCCAAAATCTCATGGAAAATCTCATACTTAAGTAGCACCGTGATGTGCTCATCTCACCAATAACAATCCCAAATAACATTAGTACATCCATGTAGTCATATATAATATATTGAACCAAAAATTGATCATCCCATGCAAATATCTAGAATGGTGCTTGGCAGCAACCCAATGTGTATGAAGTGGCTCAATCATGAATTGACTCAAATTCTATGCAATATATCTGTGTTTGTGTTCACACAGAACATCAATGCTTCAATCAATTATCAGTTGGCGAGTCAGGTTCAACAATATCTCTTCATAACTTCTAGAAATTCAATCGAAGTGTCCAAGTATTTTCATTTCCACTTTCCAAACTCCAGAATGTAATTCATCATGCCATTATTCTTCATTTCCAACTTTAGAGGCGAACTCCCTCTTACTTTGATCATCAGAGGCTCATTACATATCAAGAATATATCATCAGCAAAAACCAAAATCAAAGTCATACCTTAGACCACTATTGAAGTAGAGGTTTGGATTGGCACATCTTCCTAGCTTCACTAGGTAACTTTAAATGCAAACATACTAGGCTTAGGAAGCTTGCTTCAAATCATACAATGATATCTGTAAACATTATACTGATCAAACCAATATACTCAGCCTCACACAAATCAACGCTATGCAATCAATTTAGCTAAGTCAGCTTATCAAATCTTATATGGAAGATCAAAACTAATATAAAACTCATAAAATTTTCAACCAATATCAATGTAACAAACTCTTCGGACAAAGTTTCAGGTGCTCACATCCAAATACCAAGTTATGACTTCATCTATTATTATGTGAACAAATTGTTATTAATTAATATCAAACTCCATCAGGCCATAATCATAACATGAATTATTTTTGTCATTATACATCAAGGATAAGTCATATAAGTTTCATGCATTCATTTATGAGATCATTGCAAACTGAATCACAATTATTTATACCTCAACCAATGTTCCAAATGCCAATGTTGCTAATACGTAATCACTATTGGAAACCAATATTAGTCACTGAAAGTCATTATTCCCATATAGCATTGTCATCAAGGAAAATCATTAGTTATCATATCAAAACCCTCATTTGTTATTACTATGACTTCAATTAGTCCATAAGCTAAAACATATTTATGATTTATCAAGAATCGTGTCAAAGTTCCAATGTTGTTCTTCTATATAAACCAATAATCCAAATTTTATCAAACCCTTGAAATTGTTATAAAATATTGTCATATACCAACCTCAATGATCAAATCAAAATAACATATTGATATACACATTATGGTCCCTTTAAAACACAATTTTGATTCAATTCATTCACATTCTCTATAGTAATTTAAAGATTCAAACTTCCCTGCTCATAGAGATTTCTATTTTCTACTCCATATCTGTAAGATTTTCATACTCCTGGTGTGCTCCCAATTTTATGCATATCGATTTTGTTTTTGTGACCTATAGGCACAATTGCACCATTAGTCCTTCTTCCATGTGGTCAGGAGGCCTATAACCACATTGATAAGCCTTTCTCATAGTGGTTGGGACTTAGACTACGATAAACCTTCTTTTCTCAAACCAGGACTTGTTGCAGGCTAACAACATTAGATATTTGACTATTCATGTCCAAAAATCATAAATAATATTCTACACATTTAATGCAAATGATAATAGGTGTAGGTATATTTATGGAGAGTTTCTCCCTTTGAATGGGAAGCCACTTCAATCATCATTATTAAAAACATCAACCTACCTATCATAATATTGCCATGTATTAGTAAAACTGTTAGATCATGAAATCAAACTATACTAGGTTCTAAAACATATATCCATCATGGTAATAACATGTTAGCATAAACTACTTCGTCATCGTCTATTAACATTACATAAAACTTTCATCAAGGATTAGAGTCATATGATTTGGGCAGCTGATAGGTTATCATCATACTTCAAGGATCATAATCGCTACATTACTTCTTCTACATTTATTCAATCATTAAGTCAGGACATTCAATTTTACCATATTGTCAAAATACAAAGCCAAGTTCAACAAGAAGATCCTGAGCATTAATCTTATTGTTACACTTTTATCATCAAGGTTACCATGCTTGTTACAAGCATTATCAATATTATCAACCTGTCATATATAAGAATAAATGTGCTAGCCTTCTTTAAGATTTCAGGAAATCTATGATGTCTAAAATGTAAGATAATTGTCAACTATCGTGAGCACCAATATATATCACATGTACCATAAATCAATATTACTCTCATATGCATATATCAGTCATTCATGAAGGTGAAATTCCCATCATACCTTAGGGCTTACCTTGCCATCCAATGTTGCAACTGAAACATAACATTAAACTAATACATCATCATACCTTTTAGTATATACTTGTGCACCTTCATATGTGGAGCACTTTGTCAACTTTTCATCAGGTGTCTCTTTCCTTTTCCAACACTATATCTTCCACTAGCTATTTGTTTCCTACACCTTGGATGATCCTCGAGAAGGATCCACTTATCACATCCCATTCAGAGGCTAGAAGAATCCAAATAAACAAATATACATGCATGAAGTATAATCAATGATCTGATCAATAAATCTAAAAGAGAGTAAAGACATAAAGGAGTAACATGAATGAAAAAGTATTTATCTTCAATGAGAGGTGATCATATCCCTCTCAAACCAGCCTTCAAGAGTAATTGTTGTCCACTGTCCATATAACATTGTTGCCTTCATTATATTTCAACCAATTCTCCAAGTGACCAAGCCTAATTGAGACCATCCAATCTATTGCTACATCAAACATGCAACAAGTGCTTGAGCATATTCACAATGATCATGCATATCTCAAATCTTTGTCATAATCCAAGGTTTCTTCCAAACCATAACTTCATAATATCCATCAAACCCTAATATTCTATGGTTTCCTTAAAACCCTAGCATTCTTTTAGGTCTCCACCATATTCTCTTTCTTCCAACAAAGGTGTCTTCATGCGGGTGATCTTGTTATGAAACCAGCTCACAAAAAGATAGAAAAGAGAGATCCACGCCTTAGAATTCAGCCTCTTTGAGGGGGCAACCTCCTTTACATTACATGAATGAACAATTCTTGGATGATACAAATGAAAATACCTCCTTTCTATATATAGGAGTCTAAGGGGTCATAACATAATCAAAGCCGACATAACAATAATAATGTAAGGGCACAATAATAACAATAGTGGGCTTCTATGGGGCACAAGAGTAACAATATGGGTAGTACATGGGTACATCAATATAATAAGTGGGTTGTACTAATAACAATAAGGGGTTACACTAGTAGTATAGGGGCCTAACAAGCCCCTCTCCTTCAAAAAAGTGTTGTCCTCAATGCTTGAGTAGTTCTTGATGCTTCTGTATAAAATTCTTGTCCTCCCATGTGGAATCTTCAGTAGGTAGGTTCTTCCACTTGATGAGATACTCTGAAATTGATCAATTTCGTAGCTGTCGGGTTCTTGCTTTTGTGACTACTCCAGGTTCCAATATGATTTTTCCTTCCTCTTCAATTTCTGGCAATATTGTTTGAATTGGGATCTTTTGCAACTTTTGAATAAGTGGCCATACTTCTTTTTCCTTCTTCCATTCATCCCTTGCTTCGTTTATCCAATCTGGTTGGATAATAGAAATAGCACAAAACAATGCTTCCACATCGTCATCCTTGAAGAGTCTTACCATTCGGTAAGGTCGCCATTTTTTAAGTGCATGTAGTATTACCCACATTTCCTTCTCATGAATAGCTTGCTTTAGGTGTAGTAGTAAAAATACCCAATCGCCTACATCAAAACATTTTTCACTATGATGTTGATCTACCTGTTGTTTCATTTGATTTTGCACCGAAGTGGCGTTATCCTTTAAAAGTTGGAGAACTTGTTGTTGATGCTTAATGTGATCTTTCACTGCTTGAACCTTTTTCTTCTTGATATGTCCTTCTATATTTAGAGTTTGAGGCATGGTAATTTCTTCCAATCCTTTACAAGATATGGTCGGATTCATTTCTTGACGCTTGATGTGATCTTTCACTTCTTGAACATTTTTCTTCTCGATATGTCCTTCTATCTTGATAGTTTGAGGAGTGGTAATTCCGACCAGTGAATTACAAGATATGGTTGGATTCGTTTCTTCTTTCTTGATGTGATATTTCACTTCTTGCACCTTTTTCTTCTTGATATGTCCTTTTATCTTGAGAGTTTGAGGAGTAGTCATTCTTGCCAATAGTTTACAAGATATGTTCTGATTCATTTCTTCTTTCTCTGGGGTCGGGTCCTGACATATATCCTCTTCTTTTGATGTTTCTTGATCTTTTTCTTCCTCCTCTTCATACTCTATGTAAAATAATTTCTTCTTAGCACACTTATGACCTTTAGTGCATTTGCTATCACAATTATAACAAAGCCCTTTTTCTCTTTTTTCTTCCAATTGTTGTGGTGTAACCCTTGTAGGTTGTGGAAGGCTAGGAGAAACAACACGTCCATCTTTATAGTTGTGAGGGGTAGACTTCCTTGTTTCTATAATTTTACTTTCAAATATGTCACAAAGCCTTTTTACTCTTTCCAGTTGTTGTGGTGTTGCTCTAAAGAAGGTGTTGCTCTTTGTATCCTCATAATGTGCTATCATTTCCTCCATGAGAATTGACCACGTAACAAGTTGTTTACGAGAACAAAGCCCTTTATACCATAAAAATTGATCTGGTTCTAAATATGAAGATGCAATACATACCTTTTGTAACAGTGGTACACCATGTAGATCAAAATATTGCTCCATCTGAAGTATCAAATTTACCGGATCCTTGCCATCAAACTTCCTCATCTTGCTTTTTCTTGATTTTAGGACCTCAATCTTGAAACGACTGTAACTATGTACTTTCAGATATTTAAGTTCTGAAATTTCTACCTATAGTAGCCCTCTATGTCCTCTTTCCAATGCCACCAGTCTGATCCAAATTGGATTCTCCAAGAAAGAGTTATGCACAATCTCCCAAGATGACATGATTATAGACCTTTCCAGAAGAGCGAACTTGTATGAAGTGCCACGTGTCAATTTTTTGACCTTTGGCTCTGAAAACGATATACAGGAAACTACATTCCGTCCTCTTTCTTTACCTTATTACGAAATTTCAATCTGATTCTCAGAGAGAAAGTTATGATGATTTTCCCCAGGTCACCTGTTTTGAATGTAATTCAGGAGTCTGCAAAAAAACCAACTTCCTCAGATCATATATCCGAAAATATCACATGAAAATCTCTGAAATTCAGACCCACGGTTCAGCTTGATTTCTTCTCAAATGGGTTATTTTTGCAACTTCGGAAACGTCACAGAAAGAAAGTTATAGCAAAAATCCCACAATGACTTGTTTGGAGCAGCGAAACCCTAGAATCCAAAGCTCTGATACCAAATGTTATGAAACCAGCTCACAAAAAGATAGAAAAGAGAGATCCACGCCTTAGAATTCAGCCTCTTCGAGGGGGCAACCTCCTTTACATTACATGAATGAACAATTCTTGGATGATACAAATGAAAATACCTCCTTTCTATATATAGGAGTCTAAGGGGTCATAACATAATCAGAGCCGACATAACAATAATAATGTAAGGGCACAATAATAACAATAGTGGGCTTCTATGGGGCACAAGAGTAACAATATGGATAGTACATGGGTACATCAATATAATAAGTGGGTTGTACTAATAAAAATAAGGGGTTACACTAGTAGTATAGGGGGCTAACAGATCTTCAATGACTTTTCTTCAACCCAAATTTGATCACATGTTGAATTTTCTTGGGGCTATATTGTTCTTTGCTTTGATAAATGGCATTTCAACTTTTACATATTAAATTCACCCCACAACATCATAACATTATCCATATTTACAACCTTATTTAATAACATATACATCTATATAGAAAGAACAATATCATCATCAATGCATCAGAGCATAAAGGAACAATAGAACAAAATAATTCACACATATAGACAGCAGGATTGGTTGGAGACGGCGGAAAAACCCACTATGGGGAAAACCCTTTCAAATTCTTCTTCTTATTATATTATCATTGCATGATTCAAAAAAAGGGAGTACAATGATCCATATCTTCAATCATAATCCTATCTAGTAAAATCAACTCAATAACATCCATGAGATGAACCAAACAATGCTAATAATAAAAACCATGATTCAAAAGTTTGCGGTCAATCGTCACTTTCTGTGATCAACTATTGAACTCTGCAATCAACTGACAAAATTTGTGATCAACTATAAAAGTAAAACCCTAGCTTCCAATCACATGCAAAGAGTGATGTGCATGCAGTTTAAATCCTCAAACCACATGTATGAGCCTGCGTGCCTACGAGTGTGATTGAAATTTTCTTGAAGCATGTCTACAGTTGGAAACCAAAACCCTAAACATATGTGTGAGCTTTGGACCATGCAATCTCTGATATGTACGAACCAATCTCCATGACCCAATTTTTGAATTTCCATGATCTTTGTTGTTGAAAATAGCAACAAGAAATGCTAAAAATAGAAATGTTAAAAATAGCATTGATATAGATAGCATTTCAGGATATATTCCAATTTTAGTTTGTCCATGAATTAAAATTGAGAATTAAAATTCAAATTAGTCTCTCCAGTTGTTTGAAAAATAATTAATTTATTTATCTTGAGTTAATTAGTTGGATAAATTCAAACATGAAGTCTTTGTGAAGTCATGCAACAGTTATCCCTTTGATTGAGGAAGTTATCCCTTAATTAAGGAGATAAGGATGAGTTTTATTTGAGTTGTAATTGGTTATCTTAGTTAACTGAGTTAAGTCCAGTTAGATTAGTTCCAAACAGTTTGTGGAACTAATTGTGAGTTCAGTCAGTTAATGCATGCATGCATGCAACTAGTGTACTCCAGATAACTGAATATTCTCTCATAAATAACTCATGCATGTCAGTTCAGACAAAGACCCAGTTGAGATTAAAGGCAGGGAAAATGTACTATCAGTTGCAAGAATTTTCCTATGAGAAAATCTCTTGCATGCAGAAGGAATTCATTCCTTGAGGATTGCACAGTTTTACAGTGTGTAAGAGTAGTGTTCCACTTGGTTGAAGGTGAATCATCCTAGAGGAACAGCGCAAGGAAATAGGAGGCTTGGAGGACATAGGAGAAGGTATATGTGTTGTCTATTCTATCTATGGGAAGCAGTGAGGGATTGTACTGAGAGTTGGATGGCTATGAAAGCTAAAGCTTTGTGTAATTCTAAGATATTTCCACTTGTATGATAATACAGATAGCGGGGTTTTTAGCTGAGGCTTTCCCCAAAGTATTCTTCTATGTTTCATGTGTGATTGTTTATTCTTCTCTGTTATATGTGTTCTGTTTGATCTTGCTCAAATCGATTAAGATTCCACAAGTTTGATTGTAGAAGTAGATTAAGTATTTTTCTTTAGTACAATGCATAATCAGTTTAATATACAGTCAGAATTTCTACATTGGTGTTTGGGATAAAATATTAAATGTTTGATGTTGCCAAACCAAGAATCACAACAAAAATACTTTATACAACAGAATATAAACAATAGTAAATCACATGTGCATAAAATATAGACAACTTTTTACAATTTTCAACCCAACTTCGTTATATTAATCAACATATAATACAATAGTCTAAGGCTCCTGTACCAGGGATAATGGCCCTCCTACATCCACTGATACAAGAATACAAACTGGGGCTTGGTGTCAATCCATTGACAACCAATCTACCCTTAACAAGATACCCTAACCATCTAGCTGATGTAGAGCTCCTCACAGCAGCCTTGGTCATACCCTGTACCTGTCTGGTCCTTTGGCCCTCAATTTGCAACACTGCCTCTATCAACAATCCATTTCCATATGGCCACTAAACCTCGACTGTCAATCTGCTCACTATTTGTGCCCTAGTCCATCAAGGGCACAACACATTGATACTCTTGTCGAGTTGTTCACAACTCCAGTCGTGAAAAACTCTCAATATGCCCTATATTGCTCCTCATCTACTCAAGGACTTTAGCCCACTATGGTCTTCCTACATTGCTCCAACGAAGACCAACATAAGGAATGGAGGGATGCCTCCTATCACTATAATATTTCCATCTCCCATAATGACCACAAGCTAGGAGGACTACCCATCATCTGTTGTAGAAGTCCTTCTCCAAACAAAAGTCTATGGCTACTCAACTGCTCCTATAGCTCGTCAACCCTTGAGCTCAAAAACTTCCACTCCAGAAAGCACCTAGGTCCATGAACATGGTGTACACCAGACTCCAAATTGGACACTATCACACTGTCCTCCAGTAGAACATAAATGCCCAATCCTTTTCCATACTTGGTCCACTCTCATGCTACCCTCCAACAATCCACCAATGACTAATGTTATTGTATCATTTTCTCCTAGTTAGGGCATCTAATCATCTAGGAAACCCCTCCTCTTGGCTTCCAAAACACTTCTCCTAGGACACCCATTTATCTGCAAATTACATCAACTAAAGAGGATATATAAACCTACAACCTTTAGTTGCTCCTCTTAACATGACACCCAAACAAATGCTGATATAATTTCCTTATAGAATTTCCTCCAACTATCCTAAACTAGGACTACCATCCATCTAGAATCCTCATCTGTTGAGATTGCAACAAGATGATGGAGCTTAGTGAAAAGAGTTGCCTTCACTAAGTGGGCCCCGCAGGAAAATTATGGTGCAAGTTCTATTTTTTATCCTAGCAGGGATGATCACAGTGTGGGTGACCACAGTGTGGGTGATCATAGTATGAGTGATCAAAGTCTATTTTTAGACTGGCTATCAAAAATAGAAAAGTCAAATATTATTGTCTCATAATAATATTTGGACTATAAACTTGATCTTATTCTCTTGGAGCACTTCAGTTTGAGCTATAGATGTGGCCCATGCAGCTGTCAGAAGGAAGTACGCTTTTCTTATGAGTCAGTTGAGTTGTTGCATGCATGAATTCAGTTAGAACTCAATCAGTTGAGTTTGGTGGATTTGATGGAGTTGTGTTCAGTTTAGCTTTGTTAAACTGGTTGTATTTAGTCTAACTGGTAAATGGACTAGAGATGAGTTGGGTGAATTAGTTATTAATTAATTCACAAGTTATTAACTCACAATACAACTATATAATACATCAGTTAACTCAGTTGCATGTCAGTGCATGTTCAGTTCAGCAGGGACAGGTGTTAGAGAATCAAATTGCTATCAGTTGTGACTATAGTTGTGCATCAGATCTTGCACAATCAGAGGGATTGAGTATGCCAATGAATTGGCCAATATCAATAATTGTAGCATGTGCTCACGTCCAACAGAGTGTGAGTGATTCTTTGCAGGTGAAATATGAGTTTGGTAAACCATTGTCATCAGTTCTTGAGCAGGTATTGAGCTGGAGAGGCAGGCAAGCAGTGGAATAGATTTGGAGATCAGATCTGAGCTGTATTGTGTGTAACAAGTGGAGCTGGTACTGGATTGCTTGTGATAAGCATTGTACTTTGTAATGTTACATGGTCTCAATCATTAGTATATAGATAGTGTGGGGTTTTTAGCGAGATGCTTTCCCCGGGTTACATATTGTGTTAATGTGTGAATGCTCTTGATGTTTTATTATTATTGATGCTGCTATATTGATGATCAACGTAGAGGAGCTTATGTATTGTGTATGTATTCCGCAATAGTACATGATCAGGATAATCTCTGTTGAATATGTGTTAAATTATTCAAAATTTCTACATGGTATCAGAGCTTTTGATCATCAGATCTACTATTCAGGAAGTGTTTACATTCTATTTCTTCAGGCAGAGTCTGTAATCGGGCCAGGTAGCTTCTGGATTCATCCTTCCTTTGGAAGGTGAGATATCCGGTGAATTCCCATACATTCAATCTCTGTACGAGAAATATTGTGTTCTCACGAATCTTAGATCCGAGGCGGTTGAGTTGGTTGCTGGTGGAATTCGAATTTGCAGCAGTGTTTTCTTGGTGACAACGCAACAATGTCTTTCAACGGATTGCGATTGGAGTATGCTCTTGAGGGCAGCTCAAACTATATTTCATGGAAGGACAGGATGGAGGCAGTATTGGATGATAACGGGCTGAAGGAGTTCATAGAGACGGATGTCCCAAAGCCTACTGATGCTACTCAAGCTGATGCTTGGCAAAAGAAGACCGCAAAATGTCGAAGGATTCTGTTGGAGGGCGTGAAGGATCACATTGTGTCCAGCCTCCATGGAAAGGCTACTCCATATTTGATGTGGAAATCATTAACAAAATTATTCCAAAGCAAGAGCGATCAAAGGATAGCTGGCACTCAAAGATAAACTCAGAAACATCAAATGCGAGAAGGGTGACAGTATACCCAAGTATCTCACGAAGTTCACTCAGTGTCGAGATGAACTGGGAAGTGTGGGGGTTACTGTCGATGATGAGGATTTGGTGAGCTTGGCTCTCCTTGGTCTTCCGAAGAGTTGGAATTCCTATCAGGGCTCTGTCAATTGTCGGGAGAAGTTGCCAGCATGGGAAATACTATGGTCAGGTCTTGTGCAGGAGGAGATCAGGTGGAGTACCAGGGACGGATCTTCATCAAAGGGAGCTGATGAAGAGAATTGTGCTTTGGCTGCCAAAGCAAAGAAAGGGAAGAGCAAGAAAGCTTCTCAGTCTGGTGCGAAAGGCAAGAAGTAGGATATGTCCAAGGTGAAGTGTTTTCACTGTCACCAGCACGGACACTATGCCACTAATTATCCGCAGAAGAAGAAGAACAAGCAGGCTGCTGGATCTTCAGCAGGAGAGGCTCTAACCTCACAGTTTGAGCTTGATTTTTCATTGATCGCATGCTTGGTTTCAAGCATGATGGGATCAGTGTGGTTCTTGGATAGTGGTGCGTATTTTCACATGACGGGAGATAGAGATTTGTTCTCTGATCTGGAGGACAAAGATCTTGGAGTGCACATCGAGATGGGCGATGATGGTAGATACAGTGCGATCAGTATCGGCACCATTTCCTTTGAGAGGGAGTCTGGTAAACCCTTCATATTGAAGGAAGTCATGCATGTTCCAGGATTGAATAAGAATCTTATCTCAGTGGCGATGTTAGAAGACAAGGGGTATGATGTTGTTTTCAGTGAGGGAAAGGCTTTCCTGCGCAGCAAGGCAACTAGTGAGACACGGAAGATAGGGGTTCGAGTGAGGAACCTTTATCAGTTGCATGTAGACGGATGCACAGCAATGGCGGGCAAGGCAGAAGCATTGGTGAGCCGGGATGATGGCGAGTTATGACACAGGAGATTGGGTCACCTTCACCATGGAGCCTTGAAGATACTACAGCAGATCACTACAGGGCTTCCTAAAGGCACACTTGCGCAGTCAGATCTGTGCAAGGGGTGTACTTTGGGGAAGTTTGTGAAAGCCAACTTTCATGAGAAGGATAGTCGCGCCACAACGATCCTTGAGAGAATTCACACAGACGTGTGTGGACCTTTCTCAGTTGCTTCGACAACAAAACACAGGTATTATGTGATTTTTGTTGATGATTTCTCTCGTAAGTGTTGGATCTTCTTCATGCAGAAGAAGAGCGAGACATATTCAAAGTTCTGTGAATTCAAAGCACTGGTCGAGAAGGAGTCAGGGAAGAAGGTGAAGGCTCTTATGAGTGAGAATGGTGGTGAATACATCTTGGACGAGTTCAAGGATTTCTGCAAGGCAGAAGGGATTCGAAGAGAGCTCATAGCTCCCCATAACCCACAGCAGAACGGGGTAGCTGAGCGGAAGAACAGAATGATTATGGGTGCTGCACGGGCAATGTTGCATGATCAGGGCCTACCCCTTCACTTGTGGGTGGAAGCATGCAATACAATAGTTTATGTGCAGAACCATTTTCCTCATAGGATACTTGGCATGAGTACACCCGAGGAGGCTTATTCTGGTAAGAAGCCTGATCTTTCTCATTTGAGGATTTTTGGTGCTAACATTTACATGTATGTGACGAAGGATGCCAGGAAGAAGTTGGAGCCGACCGCAGAGGTTGGGATATTTGTGGGGTACACTGATACGCCCCACAACTATCGTTTGTATTTTCCAGACAGTGGTAAAACTGTCGTGCGACGGGATATAAAATTTCAGGAGGAGAAAGCCATGAAGTGTTCGCTTGAGAGGGAGCTACACTTGCATGCAGATGAGGAGCTATTAGTTCCTAAGGATGAGCTTCAGAATGTGTATCAGCCACAAGACGAGGTTCATGGAGTGGAAGAGACCATTCATGTAGCGCCAACCATCAGAGGGTGAAAGTGCTTGACAGAAGTTGAGCGACTGGCTCAAGATGCAGAGAAAGTTGTAGGACTACCTACAGCCCAACGCAGGTAGAGACAATCACCTGATCGGTACACTGGATACATGGCTCTTATGAGCAAGTGTGTTGTGACTGAGCCATCCTCTTTCGAGGAAGCTGTGGAGGATCCCGCATGGGTAGATGCCATGGTGGAAGAGTATGATTCTATTGTCAGAAACATTGCATGGGAGATTGTTCCTAGACCGGAAGGGAAATCAGTGGTGGGTTCGAGATGGATCTACAAAGTTAAGCAGGCAGCTGACAGGAGTGTGGAGAAGTACAAGGCAAGATTTGTTGCTCGAGGCTTTTCATAGATAGAGGGGATCGATTATGAGGAGACCTTTACACCTGTCGCAAGGTATTCTTCCATACGAACGATTCTTGCTCTCTCAGCGCAGATGGGATGGCACATTCATCAGATGGATGTGAAGACTGCGTTCCTCAACAGAGTCATTGAGGAGGAGGTGTACATTGAGCAGCCTGAAGGCTTTGAGGTCTTCAACAGCGAGTCGCATGTGTGCAGGCTCAAGAGAGTGCTGTATGGGTTGAAGCAAGCACCACGTGCTTGGTACACACGGATAGACAGCTATTTCACAGGACTTGGATTCTCCAAGAGCAAGGCGGACCCTAACCTATACCAGATTGTGGTGGAGGGTAAGTTGCTTATCATTGTACTGTATGTTGATGATTTGATTCTAACGGGTGATGAGTTGTTGATACTTTCATGCAAGAAGGATCTTGCTACAGAGTTTGAGATGAAGGACTTGGGCCTCCTTCACTATTTCCTAGGATTGGAAATATGGTAGCGCAGTGGTGGACTATTTGTTTCTCAGGGCAAATATGCTCGAGAGATACTGGAGAAGTTCAACATGCATGGCTGCAAGCCTGTTGATACTCCTCTTCCTGGAGGTTGGAGGAAGGAGGATGCCACTTCGGGAGAAGAAGTGGATGCCACTGTTTATCGACAGTTGGTGGGGTCACTGATGTATTTGGTCAATACACAACCTGATATATGCTATGCAGTTAACCAGCTTTCACAAGCTATGGTTAAGCCTACCAAGCTCTTCTGGAAGGTGGGCAAGCATGTATTGCGCTACTTGAGAGGCACATCGGGATATGGTTTATGGTACAGACAGGAGGATGAGGTGAAGCTATGTGGCTTCACGGATCCAGATTGGGCAAGGAGCCCAACGGACAGAAAGATCACATCAGGAGGGGTCTTCAGTATTGGATCGGCAGCAGTTTCTTGGTACAGCAGGAAGTAGAGATCTGTGGCACTCAGTTCAGTGGAGGCCGAGTATATGGCAGCAAGTTTGGCTGCATGCGAGGCTATATGGATGAGGAAGATCTTGGTTGGTTTGTTCGGTTCTCATTTGGATCCTACTGTGATTTACTGTGATAACCAGAGTTGCATTAAACTATCGGCTAATCCTGTATTTCATGATAGATCTAAGCATATTGACATCAGGTACCATCATATCAGAGATTGTGTGCAGCGGAGGATCATGTTGCTTTCATACATTCCAACGGAGGATCAGGATGCTGATATTCTGATGAAGGCTCTCACCAGGAGCAAATTTGAGTACCACCGAGGCAAGATAGGGGTTGTTGATAATCCATATCTTGTCGATAGGGAGTGTTGAGATTGCAACAAGATGATGGAGCTTAGTGAAAAGAGTCGCCTTCACTAAGTGGGCCCGCAGGAAAATTATGGCGTAGGTTCTATTTTTTATCCCAGTAGGGATGATCACAGTATGAGTGATCACAGTGTGGGTGACCACAGTGTGGGTGACCACAGTGTGGGTGACCATAGTGTGGGTGACCACAGTGTGGGTGATCACAGTATGAGTGATCAAAGTCTATTTTTAGACTGGCTGTCAAAAATAGAAAAGTCAAATATTATTGTCTCATAATAATATTTGGACTATAAACTTGATCTTATTCTCTTGGAGCACTTCAGTTTGAGCTACAGATGTGGCCCATGCAGCTGTCAGAAGGAAGTATGCTTTTCTTATGATTTAGTTGAGTTGTTGCATGCTTGACTTCAGTTAGAATTCAATCAGTTGATTTTGGTGGAGTTGATTGTGGAGTTGATGGAGTTGTGTTCAGTTTAGCTTTGTTAAACTGGTTGTATTTAGTCTAACTGGAAAATAGACTAGAGATGAGTTGGGTGAATTAGTTATTAATTAATTCACAAGTTATTAACTCATAATACAACTATAGAATACATCAGTTAACTCAGTTGCATGTCAGTGCATGTTCAGTTCAGCAGGGACAGGTGTTAGAGAATCAGATTGCTATCAGTTGTGACTATAGTTGTGCATCAGATCTTGCACAGTCAGAGGGATTGAGTATGCCAATGAATTGGCCAATATCAAGAATTGTAGCCTGTGCTCACGTCCAACAGAGTGTGAGTGATTCTTTGCAGGTGAAATATGAGTTTGGTAAACCATTCTCATCAGTTCTTGAGCAGGTATTGAGCTACAGAGGTAGGCAAGCAGTGGAATAGATTTGGAGATCACATCTAAGCTGTATTGTGTGTAACAGGTGGAGCTGGTACTGGGTTGCTTGTGATAAGCATTGTACTTTGTAATGTTACATGGTCTCAATCATTAATATACAGATAGGGTGGGGTTTTTAGCGAGATGCTTTCCCTGGGTTACATACTGTTTCAATGTGTGAATGCTCTTGATGTTTTATTGTTATTGATGCTGCTATATTGATGATCAACGTAGAGGAGCTTATGTATTGTGTATGTATTCCGCAATAGTACATGATAAGGATAATCTCTGTTGAATATGTGTTAAATTATTCAAAATTTCTACATAATCACCAAAGGACCATCTGTTGCATACTTATGTTGATCTGTTGCCCTTTATTTTTGTGCATTCACAACACTAGTTAGGGCACACAAAAACCCTAAACCCTAGCTCCAAAAATTCTCTTCTTTTGTACAAACTTCCACCTATTTTTTTACCACTTCCTTGATCTTCTAGACACCTTGGGAACCTCCACAAGGCTCTGAAATATCTCAGACTCCAACAACAATCTAGGGCTTCCTCCAAGCACAAGAAAAATCATGTTTGAAGCCTCCTTTACCCACATACAAGTTGTGTTTTTCCTATAGATGTTGCAGCCTATAGAGAGCCTTCTCCACAATCCCTCATGACTCTCAGCACTCCATCAATCTCCTATTGTAAGATACAATAGTTTGTGGCCCACATTTAGCATAGGTCTCATCACAAATATGCACAATAAAACACTCTAAACTCACCTTTTTTTGTTGACTCCTGCCTTTTCTTGGGTTTTTCTTCAGTAGGTTGGATTCTATGTTGATTTCTAGCCTTCTGAATAGACCCAATACCCCTCACAATAGTGAACTAGGGTTGTGGCCTTCAACCCAGATCAGTGGATCTCTAATCTTCCACCAAGGCACCTCAAACATAGCCCAAACAAGTCCATAAACCACCGTTTCATACTCGGCCTAACCTTCAATACACTCGACCTCCAAAAAAATCATGAAGGATGCTAATGTAGCCTCCTTTACCTTTCCTTGGAGTCTGACCATACCTGCAGTTAATTTAGAGATCTCCCTCACCAAAATCGAGCTCTCATTTATACCCAGGGATGAGCACTAATGCCTCACATAAGTCCTTCTTTTATAGGTTTTCATGGCACTCCAATGAACAACCCTAAAAGGGTTTCCAATCTGTCAAACAACCTACTAACATTACACTGACTTATACAAGCCCTCATCTTCACATACACTTATCATTCAAAAAAAAAATTAGATGATTTTCGATGCGTCAGATTTGTCTCGATGAGTATTATCAACCCCATCCATCACATGTCAAACTCTATCCATAATTTTGTCCCCAACATCGATGGGTGAGAAACCCCGTGCTTGGGTTTCAAGTCCACAAGTCCATTTTTGGAGCTCCTTCCTCCAAACCCTTCATCCTTCCAGCTTGGAGTACCTCCCAAGATACAAAAATAAACACTCCCTCTTATCAAGGGAGGTACTTCCAAGACTAGGAAGTAACCATCATCATTTGGTGACATTAGCTCATCTGGCATCCATCACTGTAGCATACCTATAGAATGAACCTGAAAATCTCAACAGTGCCCCTACCTCATCACATTTGTACCTGAAGATCCCAAACCTCGATAGGGTTTCTCCTGCTAAGGCTAGACTCCCTTTGAGCCTGCACGATCTCCACTGGCTAAGTCCTGCAAGCACTTGTCCTCCTGGATCAAATACCACTTGTGCAAATCCATCCAATATTGGATATGAAACATCATGATTTGATGAAGGTTCTATCCTTCTAATATGTAGTACATCACATGAAGCCATCTCGATCAACCCTATCTCGTCCAAGCCAAATAAACCCTCGAGTTGTCCCAACCATCCATGGAAAGTCAAATAAAGTCCGCGATCAACAACTTACCCTAGAACATAATGTTGTTCTCCAGGCTCGCCACCAATCCACCAGAACTCCCAGCCCATCTCGCCATGTAGTCTATCGAGATCACATCTCCATGTCTTTATCTGAATCCTATGATCCATGATCTAGACACCTACAACTCCCTCTGAGTTTCTTCATTGTGCACACTCTGATTCACTGTCCTTAAAAGTAGCTCAGATACGCTCTGATACCATGTTGAAATTCCACGATCTTGGTGTCTAGGATAGAATATTAAGTCTCTTACACTACTAAGTCTCTTACACTACCAAAACAAGAATCACAATGATACTTTGCACAATGAAATATAAACAATAGTAAATCACATGTGCACAAAATATAGACAACTTTATACCCTTTTCAACCCAACCTTATTATATTAATCAGCATATAATAAAACAATCTAGGGCTCCCATACCAGTGATAATGGCCCTCATACATCCATTGATACAAGAATAAAAACTTGGGCTTGGTGTCAATCCATCGACAACTAATATACCCTCAAAAAGATACTCTGCCTGTCTAGCTAATGTAGAGCTCCTCATAGCTGTCTTGGCCATACCCTATATCTGCCTGATCCTTCAGCTCTCGATCTACATCATTGTCTCTATCAATAATCCATGCCGATCTGGCCACTGAACCTCGGTTTTCAATCTGCTCACTAGTTGCGCCTTAGTCCATGAAGGGCACAACACATTGAGACCCCTGTCGAGTTGTTCATGGCTCCACTTGTGAACAATTCTCAATCTACCCACTTCTGCTCCTCAGCTACTCAAGGACTTTAGTCCACTATGGTCTTCCTGCCTTGCTCTAATGAAGACCAACATAGGGCACATAAGACTTTCACCTATCACTGCTAGATGTCCATCTCCACAATGAACACGGGCTAGGAGGACTACCCATCATCTATTGTAGAAGTCCTTCTCCACACACAAGTTTAGGGTTGCTCATATGATCCTTTAGCCCGTCAACCCTTGAGCTAAACATCTTCCACTCAAGAAACCACCTATGTCCATGAAAATGATGCATAATAGGCTCCGACTTAGACACTATCACATTTTCCTCCAACATACCATAAATGCCCAATCCTTGTCCACACTTATTCCACTCTCATGGCACCCTCCAACAGTGCACAAGTGACAAATGTTGTTGTATCATCTATTCCTAGTTAAGGCATCCAATCATCTAGGAAACACCTCTAATTGATTGCCAATAGACTTCTCCTAGGACACCCATTCATCTGTAAATTACATCAACTCAAGAGGACATGCATACCTGCAACCTTCTATTGCTCCTCTTGACATGAAACCCAAAAAAATGTTGATATAATTTTCTCATAGAATCTCCTCCAACTTTCCTAAACTAGGACTTCCATCCAACTAACATCCTCATCACCAAAATACCATGTGTTGCATACTATTTCTAATATACTGACCTCGATTTATGTCCATTTACAAGACTGGTTAGGGCACACAGCAACCCTAAACCACAACTCCAAAACTTCTCTTCTCTTGTCCAAACTTCCACCTATTTTATTGTCCCTTCCTTTATCTTTAAGACACCTTGGGCACCTCCACAAGGCTCTAAAATATCTCAAAATTCTACAACACTAGGGATGCCTCTAGGCATAAGAAAAAACATGTTTGAAACCTCCTTTACCCCTGTATAAGATTTTTTGTTCCTATAGAGGTTTCAACCTACAAAGAGCCTTCTCCACAAGGTGCACGATCCTCAACACTCCATAAATCACTTTTTGTAAGACACAACATTCTGCAGCCCACCTCTAGTAGAGGTCCCATCACAAATATGCACAATAAAACACTTCAATATCACATTTTTTTGGGGGCCTTGCTTTCCTTGGGTGTTGCTTCAATACACTGGGGTCTATGCTTATTTCTAGCCCTCTGAAGAGACCCACTACCACTCACAATAGTGAACTAGGGTTGCACCCTTCAACCACATTTGTGGCTCCCTAATCATCCACCAAGGCACCTCAAACGCAGCCCAAACAAGTACAAAAACCACCCTTTCCTTCTCGGCTTGAACTTCAATACACTCAACCTCCAAAACATTCATGAAGTATGCTAACATATCCTCCTTTCCATTCACTTAGAGTCTTCCTAGGCATGTGGCTAATTCAAAGATCTCTGTCACATAAAGTGAGCTCTAATTTATTCCCAAGAATGATCATTAATGCCTCACACAAGGACTTATTTTATAGGTTTCCATGAGGCTCCAATGAACAGCCCTAAAAGGGCTACCAACCTTTCAAACAACCTACTAACATTAGGCCAACATGTACAAGCCTTCATATTCACCCACACTTATCATTCATAAATTCATTTCTCTTCAACCACAACTCAGAATCTGATGATTTTCGATGCGCCAAATTCATCTCGAAGAGTACTATCATCCTCATCCATCAAATGTTTAAATATCTCCATAGTTTTATCCCCAACATTAATGGGTTCAAAACCCCAATCTTGGGTTTTAAGCACTCAAGTCCATTTGTGGAGATCCTTCCTCCAAACCCTCGATCCTTCAGGCTTGGAGTACCTCTCAAGCTACAAAAATCAACACCAGCCTCAGGCCTATGCGAGCCAAATCTAAAGAAATAAGAATTATCATGATGATAGTCCAAATGAGTGTCACTTGACTTGAATTTATAGCCATCCATGAGGTTTCCAATTTCTTTGTTGGGTCAACCTGACCTTTTGTTCACATATGGGCTTTAATTCAAAAGTACACTTTCCCTTGTCAAAATTGAGAGCTTAAATAGTCAAATTTGGTCCTCTTGAAAAGAGGCATCTAGTCCCATGATTGGAATTTGTTATTGAGCTACATAATTAATAATAATATCACCTTTTCCACACTACTGTTAGACAAATGTCTATATAATACTTTGCTTTTGAGTGGGAACCGTCTGCTTTGAGAATTTACATTCACTCTGCTAGTGTACCCATATTGCATACAACCCCATCATATCTTGAGGGTCTTCATGGAATAAGAGTACCCAAGGAGTAGGCAAGGTGGTTCATCAGGTAGTAGGCAACATTCAAACAAGTTATTGAGGAAGATTCATCAAAGTTAGCATGAAATTTTTGACACTGTTCGACAATTGGTGGCGTATGGGTGGTTGTGTTAGTGTTGGAATTTATTTCAACAAGGGTCAAAATGATGATCAATTGTTCAAAGAGGAATTGCATGGTAGCTGCAGGATTTATGTAGAGAATCATCACAATAGAAAGCTTACTAGAGAAGCCATAAAACGATGACTGTGGTGGTTGGGAGTTCATCTTTCTAATCACAAGAAGAAGAGTCGAGGATCAAAGTGTGTCAAAGAATTTGTAGCCATATCAAAGGTATAAGATGGACTCAAAGCTTACATCGGATCCTATCCAATCAGAAGTTCGCTGGAAGAGTTTTCCAATAATATGTGAAAGTCCAAAAATGGACTCCTGGATAAAAAGATATGGTTTGTCAAAGTCCAGGGATTTGCATCCTTAAGAAGGATGAGATATCAGAGTAGGAAATATATAAAATATCAAAAATCCAGAGTTCAACACATTGGGACATCATCATATCAAATATCAGAACCCTGTAGATCAGCACATCAGGGCATCAGAATATCAAGACATCAACATATCAGGTATCAGATTATCATAACTTCTTAAGAGAGGAACCATTAGAAGTTATGATATCTAATAGTTCCGATAAGCACTAAAAAGTGCCAAGGAATTCCAAATAAAAATAAGGAAGGATCCAGTTGAAAAACTAAGTTTTGATGAGCTCTATTCTCTCTCCTCTGGTAGGACACATGGCAACATAAGATTGGCTCCGAGAAGCTGCAATGGCATCTGACATCAATATGACGTGGTAGTATGACAGGACATGTGGCAGGATGATTCAATGTTATTGGGTGGCCTAATGTGCTAGATAAGGGTGACACATGTCATCGCTATGAAGTCACCACATGGAGTAGTGATGTTGTATCAAAGGTCAACATATCAGAGGACGAAGACCCCATAAATTTAGAGCAGATGGTTTTGGAAACGTTTCAATGGAAAGGGCTTTTGATATTATGTTGGCTCTTGGTCATGAGAATCCAAAGAACCAAGGGTGCAGAGTAGTTAGCAAAGGAAGATAGGCCCCTAGCAAGAACAAAACACCTTAGAACCTAGAATTTAAGCTGTATGTTATATCTCTCAGTCCCTTGGAGGACAACTTCTCAAGGAGCTGAGTATCAAGGCTCAGAAATATCATAACATTCCACCCCTCTAAAGTTACGATATGGCATTTCTTTGATGATTCTCCAATGAAGTAGTACAACAAGTTAAAGGTTGTATGGGTCGGAAGTTGTTAAATTGAATTCAGTCTCAAGGGAGTTGATCATTAAAAGGGGCTAAACCTGTAGAAGACTCTATAACAAGGAATCAAGGATGACATCTATGGCAGAGACGAATTTGGGTGAATAAAGGAAGAAATTGGCTTCTTCGCGTGCACAAATGGTTGTGATAAATGATGTTGGAAATATTGAGAGAGGGAGTGAATCAGTATTCCTTAGAAATTAACACTTTTAAATATTTTTAGAGCATTAGTTAATCTTCAATTATTATTAATGTTTATACAGTAATAATAGTAAATAAAAGAACAAAGTAGACACGAGAATTTTAGGTGGAAAACCACCTATGGGTCAAAAACCACCGAACTTTTTTCTAATAAATTATTTAATCTTCAACCCCAACTAAAATGAAAGCAACAACCTCCTAGAATTCTATAAAAGCATTCTTCTCTAGCTCCCACTGGAAGGACACCCCAATGCCCTAGTTTCTTTAGTAGTCAACTGAATGTATGCCCCAACATCCTAGACCAACCTATCACCTTGAAGTATGCACAGAATCCAACTTGTAGGCGACTTCATGCACCAACCTAGCACCTCTTTGCCACCCTATAATGACTCAAATGAGACAAGAGTGTGGATTCCTATACCAGGGACAATGATCCACGATACAATATGATTTACAATGATTTTGACTGAACACCCAATCACACTATGACCTGCAACCCAACCATGATATCATCCCAACAGAGACTCCCATACGTCCCAATAATGCCTTTTTGACTTTAGGCAAATTGAGTCTTTTACAATAATGACTCTTCCAATAAAGACACTTTTACAAATGACTCTTTTACAACTTTACAATGATGACTCTTGGCCTTGACACTTCTTCACAATATACGGACCGTTGTCATATCTTCAAAGGATGTCCCATTGTAATGCTTCCTTTGATTTGATACTTATGTTCTTGAATTCTTGCTTGAAGTTGTACTTGAATCTTCTTCTACCTACATGCAAAATTTTCCCGACAAAACTAATCCCAAAACAAAAAATACCCTTCAACTTACCTCGTCCTAAAAAACACATGTAAGTGCATAATAATGAATAAATACAAATTAAAATTACAATGCATAGCTGAAGTGTGCTTGTTACTTTTGTTGTTGACTTGTTACAAAAGTAGACAAAGACTCCCACTCGTGATATAGACCTGGACTCTATGCAAGGCTATATCCAAAACTAACCTAAAGATATATATAATAAAAACTGATGATAAACCCTAGACTTGTGATGGAACAAGTTCTAAGTACCAAAAAAGAGACCATTCTATCAACTATGACAAGACAAGTAACATGAACTCGCAACATCATATAGATTTAGCAGACTTGGTGTAGCATCAAGAATTTGTAGCATCAAATATGTATTATCAAGAATAGGACATCCAAAATGTGGTATCAAAACTAACTGTGACATATAGAGAGATAGAGATATAACCGAGACCCTGTATGTACTTACGTTGTCCTGCAAAAACATATGTGAGAGATGATACTCATATTTGAAATGTAAACACTAATCATACATACCTTGTTGTAGGATACTTACCCTTGGTTGTTGATGTGTGGTCCTTACTGTAGTGATCCTTGAATGCATGCTTTTTCTTACCTTCTAGGAGCTCAATATTGAATCTATTGTATCTATGTAATTTCGGATCTCCAGGGTCTGAAATTTCATCTTATGGTAGCCCTGTAAGTCCTCTTTCCAACCCCAAATGTATGATCAATATTGGATTCGTCCAGAAAGCGTTATGCCCAGTCTCCCACGATGATCAGATTATAGATTGGTTTAGTAGAGCGAACTTGAACGAAGTTCCATGTCTCACTGTTGTGACCTTCAGCCCTGAAAGCACAACTCAACAAACTGCAGTCCATACTACTTCTGTTCCTATTTACAAAATCTGAATCCACTACTCAAAGAGAAAGTTATTACGATTTTCCCAACGTCACCTCTTTGACATGGAATTTGGTAGCTTGCAACAACCCTAACTTCCTCAGATCATATATGCGAAAATATAGAGAACCAAGTGCTGAAACTCGGCCATGAGGTTCATCACGCTTTTGTCTCACATGGGTTTTGATTTCAGATTTTGAAACTTCGCCGAAAAAAATTATAGCGAACATTCCATGACGTCCTGTTTGAAGTCACAAAATCCCTACTAGAGGAGGATATGAGGGTCACTATTTATATGACTGTCTTGAGTTGAGAGAGTCATCAACAAGTGAACGTTGGAGGTATTTTAGGAAAAAAAAAACATTATTAATTATTTACTATTCAATGACCACAACCAATTATGAGTGCCATGCCACAACCCCATAAGGTTTTAGCCCACTAACTAGGGTTACTAACTTCAAACACAAATATCTCTCAAACCGTGAAGAATTACATGGCCTGCCATATATAAGTGGAAACGGCGGAAACATATCGACGAGTAGAATCCATCTAGAATATCCTTGACTCATAATAGATTAATTTTTCAAGTCAAAATTCCCATGCAAGATCTGGGTGGCCCCTGGTGCTACTTAGGTTGACATCAATGACAACCACTAATCAACACAAGTACCCTTTAGCATTGATGGCAACACAAGTACTCCCCCTACAATCATGAAACCTATTCCTATTGCCTTCTCTCCCCCTTTGTAATCAATGGAAAAGGATAACTCCCCCTGACAAACATCAATCCTGTGGACTTGTACACACTTCCACTCCCCCTTTCTACTCGAGTAGATAAGATAGAGAGTCTAATAAAAACTTGGTATAATCCCAAGCTTTTGGAAAAGATACTCAAATGCTTCATGAGGTAATGGTTTTGTAAATATGTCAGCAGTTTGTTCCTTTGTGTCAACATATTCAATCTTGATATTATTTTTGGTGACCTACTCTCTAGCGAAATGATATTTAATCGAAATGTGCTTTGTTTTGGAATGCATCACAAAATTCTTGGAGATATTGATGGTGATGGTATTATCACAAAAGATGGGAATAGTCTCATAGAACTTGACTTGAAGATCTTGCAAAGTTTTCTTCATCCAGAGAACTTGTGTACAAAAAGTTGTTGCCGTGACATATTCTGCTTCTGCTGTGGATACCGAGATTGAAGACTTATTTTTACTTAACCATGAAACAAGACAACCACCTAGATAGAATGTTTCTCTACTAGTACTCTTGTGATCATCAACACTTCCTACCCAATCTGCGTTTGTATAAGATTGGATGACCAAATAATTTCCTTTAGGATACCATAGACCATATTCCGATGTGCCCTTAAGATACCGAAGAATTATTTTGATGGAAATAACATGAGATTCTTTTGGTGTTGTTTGGAATCTTGCTACTTTTCCAATTTCCTACATCACATCAGGCTAGGAGGCTATCACATATAAGAGACTACCAATCATGGATATATACAAACTTTGGTTCACATCCTTTGATGAATTTTCTAAGCTTAACTTGCAATATGTTACCATGGGGCTAAGGACTGGCTTGCAATATTCCACCTCGAATTTCTTGAGCATTTCTTTGATGTACTTGGTTTGATATATGAATATTCCTTTATCTTGCTGAGAAATATAAATCCCTAAAGAGTATGTCAGTTCACCAATCATAGACATTTCAAACTCACTTTTCATTTTTGTGGCAAAGTCTTTACTTAATCTGTCATCATTGCTTCCAAATATTATACCATCCACGTATACTTCAATAATTGTTAGGTTATCTCGATCCACTTTCACATAGACATTGTTGTCAACACTTCCTTTCTTGAATCCTTGTTGATGTATATATCCATCAAGACGAGCATACCAAACCATAAGAGATTGCTTGAGACCATATATGCCTTCTTTAATCTGCAGACATAGTCAGAGAGAAGAAAACCTTCGGGTTGTTCAATGTAAATTTCTTCCTCCCATTCACCATTTAGAAAAGCTAACTTAACATCCATTTGGTAGACCTTGATTTTTCTCAAGCATGCATAAGCAAGAAACATCTTGATAGGTTCCATTCTGGCAAATGGAGTAAATTTTTCTTCAAAATCGATATCTTCAACCTGTGCATATCCTTTGCAGACTAATCTTTCCTTGTTCCTAGTAACATGTAATCCTTGAATTGTTTTGCTCCCCTTGACCTATAATGAAATTGCCATCTTGTTCAAACTACCTTCCCGTCAATCATAGACTTGTGTCATATACTACTCCATAGACTCCTCCTCTACAAACATTAAGGATTCAAGAAGCCAGATTGTTCAAAATAGTGAGTCACCTAATGGTCCATCTTGACTTGAGTCATTATATGAAGCAACTACTAATTCCTCATAACCTTTTGCTTTTACAAATCTTGAAAGCATAATTGTTGAAACCTTGTTATCTTCTTTTTCTTCCTGTACTTGTTTCCTTTTCTGGACATTCTTATTCCTGCAATCTCAAGCCATGTGCCCATAGTTATGACACTTGAAGCATTCAATGTTGTCCATAGGTGATTCCATATGATATCTACAATCGTGAGCACTATGACCATAGTTATGGCATTTGAAACATTCAATGTTTGGCTCATCTAGCATGTATTCTCTTCTGACAAAATCATCGTGGAACCTATCTTGTGATCCTGTGAACTTGCTGCTTGGATTTTGCAGATAATGATTGTACCTATCAAAAACTTCACAATACCTAGCCACATGTCCATAGTTAGTGCATGAAAAACAATAACCATTAAATAAATGAACATATATGGAAGATTTTTCATTCTTCTTTGGAGGTGGTGTTGTAGTTTTTTGTGGTCCTTTGTTCTTGATTGATTTGGTCTTGTTCTTTGGAGTTGCACCACTCTTCTTTGGATTTTAACTTTGATCAAATTCCTTCCTAGAATCATCTTGCAAAGATGTGGAGCTTGTACCTTCATCAACTGGAGCTTTACCATCTTTAATTGCCTTCATTTTTTCTTCTTCATCTATCTTATCTTGTAAGTGTTCTTTTTGTGATCCCTTGAGTTTGTTGATCTCATCATGGGTTGCATCAAGTTCTTCTTTCTTTTGAGCAAGATCTTCTTGAAACCATCTTTTCAAGATATTCCTTCTTTTTTCTACCTCCTCAACCTGTAGCTTGAGAAGAGTGGTCTTCTCTACTTCTCTGTTGAGAACCTGTATCTGTTCCCTATGCTCCTCATTTTCAATCCTGAACCTCCTTATTTCTACTGAGGATGTTTCTAATTCCTTTTTCTTTTGGTCAACAATGGATATGTATCTTTGATCATATTCCTTCCTTTCAATTTCTGCTTCGTGCATCTGTTGTGTGATCCTGCTAATCTCTGCAAACGTTGTGTCGGTTTCTTGTTGCTTCTGTTGGACTTCTCTCTTGAGGTCTCTGTTGTGGGGAAGAGTATCCAATACGGAATGACCCTATCCCACTCTAAGGGTGATAGTACCTCAGCAACAACTGAAAGCAAAGCTATCTAAGATTTCTTCTTTATGAAAGTAAATAGGGGAGAAAGAGATCCACCAACCGATGTCTTTCGCTAATGATTGATCCAGTCTTCTCTCCTTGCTGCTTGCTCCCAGCTCCTTGCTCTTTCACTGGCCCAGCTACACAAAGATCCTGCAAAAAGGCAAGAGAGGGAAACTACAAGAAGCATACATTCATAACTGATTCAAGGATTAGAATAAATCAACTACACAAGTACAACAATACATCATTGAGACACATGCATATAGAAGAACCTCAAATGCTTTATTAATGGAAGAAGTAAAGTTCAGAGAGTGTTACAACCATAAAAGGCCCAATCCAGCAACACCTCCTAGCAGAAAGAAATCTCCTCTTCACCTCCTTCAAAGCAATCACCCAATAGCTCTAAACTCAAACCAACAACACTTCCTTGCTTTCACAAAATTCCCTCCTCCTTAGACCTCTTGAGAGAGCTCTATATATAGGAGATTTGGAGAAAGGATGAGTTAGCTTGAGGCTGGCATGAAGCTGACTAGTGTCCTCTCCCACTTCAGTTATACTTCAGTTCTTGAGTCCACTTGGAGATCCTTGCTTCCACTTGGAGTTTAAGAACCTCTTACTCATCACTGGGCGAATTCCCTGATCCAAGTGTCATTTTAGAAGCTTCCTGGGCATTTGACACCTTGAAGAATGACTGTGCCACTTGGCCAATCTCGCCCAGCGCAGGTAGCCTTCATTACTATTGACATTTAGTGCAGGTACAGAGTGGAGCAGTTGACATTCAGCGCAGATGCTCAGTGGAGCAGTTGACATGATCCCGAAATTGCTTGTTTTTGAGTGTTTTCAGGTGGAGAACTGATTTGAAGTGTTGTGGTTTGCTGACCTTGTTCCTCTAGGGGTAAGAACAACATGTTTAGGGACTTTGGATCCCTTTGATTATGGACATTTCATGCTTCATGTTGTAAGGCACAAAAATGTCTATAACAGTTGCCCCCTAAAGTATGAGGTCGTTTATCGGGTGAAATGCTTTATCCAGAGGATCCGAAGTTCATTCAATCGCTGAGAGGTGACCTGTAATAAAATACAATACAATACATTATTTTTCATTCTGCTTTCATGATCTAGCTGAGGCGGTCATTCCCATGCTCAGCTTTATAAATACATTTTGGTACATAGAACAGACGATCGTCTGATGGTAGACTGATAATTCTCTGCTGAAATTATCATCCTTTGAATAGGATGATCATCTGCTGCAATGATGTACATGACAAATGCTTTTATATTTCCTAAATATATATCGCAGCCCGGATGGATGAAACTAGATCCGAGGTCTTCAAACTCGTTCGATCTTCACTCTAAGTACAAGTCGTTCCATGTGAGAATTGCGCTGAAGTCGAACATGGAAAGACATCGCTTGATTACCGGTCAATAATGAAAACCGTTAACAAGCGCGAGAGGAATCACCGATAATGATAATGACCCTCAAGGTACTGCAGTACAATTCACGTGGCGTGAAAAAGGACTTGGCGTCGAACGCCACGCAAAATCTTCTGGTCGAAGGTCATTGATGTATACCTGTCGCCGGAAGTGAGAAACTTGCCATTGAGGCATGCAAGCTTCAAAGTACTGAAGCGGTTGTTCCTAGATCAACTTCTTGGATAATGAGCTGAAGTCGACAAGAAGCGATCCGTCAAAGGAGGGCCTTAATGAATCCCACATCAGTGACACGGAACGGAGCTAATGATTTTAGTGGAGGTGAAAACAAACTGTGACATATGATTCAGGGTGGCGATCATGGACAGATGAAGGATAATGTATGGCAGTGGATGGGACACGGTTGACTCTTTCTGAACGACATCTCTTGAACATATAACGACACTGATGCGATGGATCGGTAGCATTACCCCAAATGGATGGTTTGGCGAGGACCATGGTGATGAGACCGGTGAATGAAACAACCCAACCCGATGTGGTACGAAGGAAAAGTGTCATGTTCAAGAGCGACTTGCTACCATGAAAGCTTTGAGGTTCTCCCAATTTTTCCCCAGTCATTTCTGACCAGTACCTCTTTATTTTTGTCAAGCTTGAGGAGGATAACATATGCTTGTTCTATAACCTGCCCTTCGGGCAAGCCCATCGCTATGTTTTAACGAGCCTAGCGATAGGGAAACTCATTCTCGTCTAAAGACAAGTTTGTCGCTATTTAATCATTTTAACGAGTCTAACGAAAAGGAAAACTCGGTCCTTTTCATTTTTAGAGAGTCTGAAAAGGTACAGAAAGTTAACTCCAAAATTCCTTTTTCGTCATCTAATCCCTTAAGTCCGAAAAAGTATAAAACAATACAGAAGGGATGAGTGTTCGGTACTTTTAACGAGCCGATCAAAACAAGCGCTCGATCTTTTTGTGCAATAATCCCTCAGGTCCAAAAAGATTAAAATCTAGAGGAGGGATAGCTCTTCCGGTCATTTTAACGAGCTGGGAGGCCAAAACTCGGCAAACTTTTCATATTTTACGAGTCAGATGAAAAGAGCTCAAAGAAGACTCGTATTTTGAGGAATGAGTGATAAACAGGGATAGCAACTGATTCCAGGTACAGGTTGGAATTTTCCAATCACGGCAGTGTCACAAGGATGGCTAGGTGAAATCACTCTTCGCAGTAGTTCCTCAAAATGGGTAAACAATCATATGGGGGTGAACGATCGGCCAAATGACAGTGGAGGTGGTGGGCAAACACGACCAAGGCTTTTATGGCTGATAAAATTACGATCACAAAGGTTATTTACCGGGATAGGTTCTTTTTTTAGATAAAAATGAGCTTAAACTCTGGAGGGAACATTGCTCACTACTTTTATTTATTTTTTAATGAGCATGAAGACCGCGTTAAAACTGCTCGGATCTTGCGTTTATTTTTTAACGAGCATGAACTTTATGCTGAAACTGCTCGATATACCAGTCATAAGATAAGAAATGTCTCCTGTGAGATCTCTATTTTTTAAGGAGTTTCATCTTCACTAAGCTTTACTCCATCTTTGGCAAATTTTGACTTTTGCCCCACATTCTTTCTTTGTGCAAGGTCGGAATCGGCTAATCCTACGAGTTTAAAGGGTTAGCCCTACAGGTTTAAAGGGAGGACCTAAAAATTTAAAAAATAAATAGCCGTCCCTCGCTCGCACTCCAAAAGGTTTGCATGCCCCCAGGTATAAAGTACAATTTCAAGGCTTCCCCTACTTATCCGATAAAACATTTGTTTTAAAGGGTGAGGCTTACCTCTTTCTGGTTACCCAAAGATTGTTTCGTTAACACCATCAAACAAAAACATTCCTCGGCACTGTCTCCCATAGTAGACAATGGTGAATGACCTTTGCCACGCACGTGACCTTAACAAGAGAATCCTATTCTAGAACAACCCCTCTTCCAACCACGGACGGGGTACGGACTAGTCATATTCTCCCGCAGAAATTGTACCTTATACCCAGGGTTTCTTCTGCCCGAAGCAGACCAGGATGCATGCCCCCTGGGTTCCAGTCCCATCTTTCCGAATCACTCGCACTCATCGGGAAGGAGGACTGGGGGTGGAGACATTTCTTGAGTGAATAGACCATTCAGGGTTGGTATTTGACTATTTGCGATGCGTGATCTCGGAAATGAAAGTTGGTCTACGAGCTTGACCACTCTTCCTTCGTGTGGAAAACACATTACTCTAAAGAGTGAGGAGACTATCGCTCCCATGCAATATATATAGTCTCGTCCAAGGAGTAGGTTATAATCCAAGGGTCCTTGAACGAACATCACGTTCATTTGAACGGTCTTCCCTTTCAATGTAACAGGCACATTGGGGAGGATCCCTAATGGTCGACTGGTTCCTTTAACAAAACACGAGAGATTTCTTATCTCAGGTAAAAGCACCGGGGAACCCAGTGCTTTCCAAACAACAGAGGAAAGGATACTCACAGATGCCCCTTCATCAATGATAGTGCCAGCCATTATCATTCTGTAGATTTGGACAATGATTCTGAATGGTATACTGGCTGGCAAACGGGGTCTGCCTAGTTGATTCCAATCAAAGGATACAACCAAGTTGCTTGGTGGTGGGACCGAATATACGGCCGGATATGACCCTGACGATGTTCCTTCCTGCGATAAAGGAATGGGCGCATTGCCCTGATGCTCATCAGAGTCTGTGCTGATGAAAAGAATCTGGATGGTGTCATCCTTATTCTCTTCAGTGAGGGTGTCATTTGAAGATGAATCTTCAGTGACGGTGTCATTTGAAGATGAAACTTCTGAAGGTAGAACCGGGTCAACTGCCGTATCGACCTTTGGACTTTCGTTCGGTCTGGATTCAGTAGGTTCATTATCAGTGACTGACGCTTCAGCTGACCACTTGAGCGGGCCAGCTGTATTTTCAACCAATGAAGGACTTGGCACGAGTTTTTTGTATCCAGGAGGAAGTCTCAACGGTGAAACCGGACGATCTTCCAAAACTCTCTTCGCTTCGTCTAAGAAGGGACAACGGTGGATGGCGTGATCGCCTTCACACAGTCTGCAGGGGGATCTTACTCCTCCTCTTTGTCTTGAACCTTCACTTTCACTGGTTGACGGTAAGCATTCAACCTGACTGTCAGAGGTTGATGCTCCCGAATTGTGCAAACGAGGGGACCAGTCCCTTAGTATCCGGGGAATACAGGGACAATCTCTATGGAAATGGTCTCCTCTACATATGACACATGGCGATTTAGGCCCGGTCTGTGCTGTGTGTGGATTTTTGTAAGATGTATTTTGCTTGCCCCCAGTCGCCTTAGGCTCCTTCTTCTTCTTCTCCTTCTTCTCCATGGGAGCTTGGCTTTTGCCGGCTCTACCTTGCGAAGACGAAGGATTGGAGGAAGAGTTATAAGAAGTAGAAGGCTGGTGGGTGGCTCTAGACTGATCTAACTGTTGACTCGACTGCTCAGGAACCATGGTGGCCTGAACTACATTGGTTGAGAAAAGCCAAATAGGCAGGCCAATTGTCAGTCCTGGAAGCGACAATGTGGCCATATGGGGCGCACCAACTTCTCCCCAAGAGGAGAAAGGACTAGGATTTCCATCCTGTGGAATTCCTTGGTTGGGGCGTTCCATGTTCTCAACCTACAGATCAACGCGGGAATAAGAGGTGATTTATGTTCCGTTTAAAATGAATTTTATAACGACGCTTTAGACACAACTTGCTTTTTCACTTTTTAAGAGTCGAGAAAAAGCTAAAGATGACTCTAGTCTCCTTCGATGTTTTAACGAGCCCGAAGTGACAAATGCTCAGTTGGACTTTTTCAGTTATAGAGTTTGAAAAAGGCCAAAAGAAACTGCTCTGGAGATCTAGGCAGAGGGTGTGCCAAACCTTTCGCGAAACCACAGAATACGTTTTACGGTACGGGTGGTCGATCTTCGTGAATGCTGTGTTCACTGCATCGCGATCAGTAGGGCGGCCGACACGGCTTCCTAAGGATAAAGGCTTTGTTCCTATAGGGGTCTCCCAATATATGCGACGGTACGCGAGAGCACAAGTCCGTATTGATACTTATCGCTTCACCGTGGAGGAATCACCCAACCACTCAACGCTAAGATATCATGTTTAACGATGCCGGAACACGTCTCTAGCTTAGACCTCTATGTGTTTGCGTTATGTTTCAATGCGTTGTTATGTAAATTCAATTCATTTTAAGTTGATCTTGCTTAGCAGTTTGCCTTTAAGGATCACCACGAGATGTATAAACAACTTCCTAGATGCAATCTAAGATGATAAGCAAGCTTTTCAATCTTTCAACTTTGAAAATCTTAACTACTGAGGGAAAAGAAAGACATCATCTTTTCACACAGATCATAGAGCACACACTAATGCACTTTTCCCTAAATCAACATGCAAGCTGTCAAAATGCACATGCACAATGCAGGTATTTCTTTTCTCTTTCTTAATGTTGATGTATTACAAAAAGAAAGCTGTTGTATAATTTTGAATTCAATTTCAAGTGAAAGCAAACAAGCTTGTCCAAAATCAAAAGACACCTTAAGATTTACTTGTTTCGACACTAGAAATGTATAAATTCAAACCATATGATGAAAGCAAAATCTCAATCAGCTATGAACAGCAATCAAACTAACTCTTAAGATCTCTACGACACTTATCACAGTTTTGGATCTAAGAGGCCACAGCAAGACTAGTTTGCTTTTCGTTATGGGAAACTGTAAATGAAACAAGAAATACACAAAGAACAATCACAGTTTCTTTATACAACCGAGGCGGAATAGTGGCAAGGAAAGTTGGTTTCAGATAGGTACATTGACTAGCAACAGGCAGCAAAAACAAGGGTGAAAACAGGGCAAGAAACAGCAGGAAACCCCAGTAGCACAAGGCAAGACTGGTTCAGCGCAGGTCATACACAGTCAGTTTGACATTCAACATAGTTCCCGAAGGGGCTACCTGCGCTGAAATGCAAGCTGCCTTCACACAGCCTGCACTGAAGAACGAAACTTTCGTTTCTCACAGTTTCCGGGTCACAGATTGCTCAAAAATTCACAGTTTTTGGCCAAATCAGAAGCTATCAGTCAAGTACACACTAAGGGATAATTAGGAGGATGAAAAGCTATCACTAAGAGCTTCAGAGTCCTTGTGGATCAGCTCTTCAAATCATAAACATGCCCAGAAACTGAGCTAGAGTAGCTGCCCTCTACTTTGCATTTGAGAGATCTAAATGCAGTTCGATTCGGTACTCCCCGTGTTTATGAAATGAATAGCAAAAACACAAACAACCAACAAGATAGGGTTCCCCAGCGGGGTTGCCAATTTGTTGTGGGGAAAAGTATCCAATATGGAATGACCCTATCCCACTCTAAGGGTGATAGTACCTCAGCAACAACTGAAAGCAAAGCTATCTAAGATTTCTTCTTTATGAAAGTAAATAGGGGAGAAAGAGATCCACCAACCGATGTCTTTCGCTAATGATTGATCCAGTCTTCTCTCCTTGCTGCTTGCTCCCAGCTCCTTGCTCTTTCACTGGCCCAGCTACACAAAGATCCTGCAAAAAGGCAAGAGAGGGAAACTACAAGAAGCATACATTCATAACTGATTCAAGGATTAGAATAAATCAACTACACAAGTACAACAATACATCATTGAGACACATGCATATAGAAGAACCTCAAATGCTTTATTAATGGAAGAAGTAAAGTTCTGAGAGTGTTACAACCATAAAAGGCCCAATCCAGCAACACCTCCCAGCAGAAAGAAATCTCCTCTTCACCTCCTTCAAAGCAATCACCCAATAGCTCTAAACTCAAACCAACAGCACTTCCTTGCTTTCACAAAATTCCCTCCTCCTTAGACCTCTTGAGAGAGCTCTATATACAGGAGATTTGGAGAAAGGATGAGTCAGCTTGAGGCTGGCATGAAGCTGACTAGTGTCCTCTCCCACTTCAGTTATACTTCAGTTCTTGAGTCCACTTGGAGATCCTTGCTTCCACTTGGAGTTTAAGAACCTCTTACTCATCACTGGGCGAATTCCCTGATCCAAGTGTCATTTTAGAAGCTTCCTGGGCATTTGACACCTTGAAGAATGACTGTGCCACTTGGCCAATCTCGCCCAGCGCAGGTAGCCTTCATTACTGTTAACATTCAGCGCAGGTACAGAGTGGAGCAGTTGACATTCAGCGCAGATGCTTAGTGGAGCAGTTGACATGATCCCGAAATTGCTTTTTTTTGAGTGTTTTCAGGTGGAGAACTGATTTGAAGTGCTGTGGTTTGCTGACCTTGTTCCTCTAGGGGTAAGAACAACATGTTTATGGACTTTGGATCCCTTTGATTATGGACATTTCATGCTTCATGCTGTAAGGCACAAAAATGTCTATAACAGTCTCGTGTCATTATATTCTTGATTTCTTCCAATTGAATTCTAAGACTACTAATCATATTCTCAGACTCTTCATTTTCTTTGATGAGTTCCTTTTCTGTCTTCAATTCTGCTTCCAAGAGTCTTGTCTTTTTCTTTTGACTTTTGAGTTCCTTTATCACCTTGATCACTTGATTTTGAAACTATGTTTTACTCATTTCTCCCATTTATTCATCATAATTAGAAGGATCTAACTTTTCAATAAAATCTTGACTTGATTGCTTTGTTGAATAGAGATTATGAAGCTTTACCCAAAGAGCTTTAGTTGTTGAACATTGACCAACTTTTGTTTTCACAGAATTTGGCAAAACATTCAAAATTACATTCATGGCCTTTGAATTATACCCTTTAGCTTTGTCGGTAGATGTGTCTCCAGAAACAATTGATTCCCATACTCCATGTGCCTGCAAATGTACTTCCATCTTGGATTCCCATATCCAGTAATTATCTGCATCAAAATCAGTGGTTGGTACACAATACTTACTTTCTTCATATTTTGTTGTACCTGTACCTTCCTTTGACATCCTTGTAACCTGCTTCTTTGACTTCCCCATCTATATTCTCTGAAAACTGACTTCCATCAGTTAAGTTGTTACTGAAGGAACCAATTGTTGGGAATCAAGAATTCCATTAGACCAAAACCCGTAGGTCTTAGTCAACAATCGCATTTCCAAAGATAAGAATCCATGAGATGCAGTTAGTCCATGTCGCGAAACACATGGGAAGCGTTGGTTTATCCAATTTATAACAAATGAAAATTAGAGTGGTCACCTATGTGAACTATCAAGTTCTGTGGAGAGATAAGTGAGAATGGGGCTATTAGAGGAGTGTGTAGGTCACCTGAGAATTAGTATCTCAGTGTGGAACTCTACGCAGTCAGACAACAAAGAAATGCAGGTTCTATCTCTGATTTGGTACTGTGACAAGAAACTACCAGGGGATACAACAACAGAAAAGGAATCCATGTTGAAGTAGAGTTGCCTAGGTAAAGTACAAAAAACAAAGACTCCCTTGCACAAAGTGCCTCAATGAAACAAAACCATCTCTAGCAAATGAGGATGGGAGGAGTTGAAAAATAGTGACAACACGAAGAAGAGTGTGGTGTACGAAGAGACAGTGAGATCGAACCACCAAGGAGCATACTGTATGATAAAACAGTAAGTGCAGCGAGAGTTTAGTGTGGATTAGTGTGAGGGTAGTGTTGAAGAGCAGTCAGTAGTGAGCCCTTGTCAAAGGAGGAAAAGCACAGAAGAGGTGTTTTTGTGAGAAACATGTAGAGATCTATTTCATAAGAGCACAGAAGGCAGAGTGCAGAAGTTGAATCTGTAAACAACCATTTTAGAATTTTACTTGTAATATTCTATGCCTCTATTTTTAGTTTGAAAATTATATGAAATAGTATAATAGTGGCTACAGCAGGTTTATCCCTACACACTTAAGAGGTTGGTGCCTCCTGGCAAGTTGGTTCTTTCTTACCAAAGGCGGTCAGTGCCTTTTGTGAGTGGGTGTTCACAAACAAACAGATGTAATTAAGTGGGTGCTTTTACATCATAAACAAACAACAAATTTAGTGGTTTTTTCCCTCTGGGTTTCCACATGAAAAACAGTGTGTAAAATGTGTGTGTGCTTCTCATGTGATTTTTGTATGAACATGTATGTTTGAAATGTTTGATTCACTACTTTTATGAATGAATGCTCTCACAAGTAAAAGAATAAAATAGGGGATTGTAAGAATAATAGAAAAGGATAAGAGTTTCACAATTATTGATTCACCCCCTGTGCCTCCCAGCAATTCCTTATTTCAACAGACAATGTCAATGAAAATAGAATTTCAACCTCTTATCTATCTTCAGTGGTGAGACATGGTCAGTATTATGTTTTAGATTAAATTGCACAAAATTTCTTACTATCATTTTTCTCATTTCTATAAGTGATAATTTCTGCAAAACTAGTTTTGGTATAATCTTAAATTTTGAATATCAACCACATAAAAATAAAATATGTTATTATTTGAATATTATATATATATATATATATATATATATATATATATATATATATATATTATAGTTATAGTTATAGTTTTAAAATATCCTTAGTTTCCTCAAATTTATTAGATATTGCAAAATAGCATAATTTCAAATAAGAGAGAAATCATTGATGATTAATTTCAGCTCCCTACTCAAAGCACCAATTAGAGTGATTTTAAACATGGATTTATTGGCATCATGTTGAGGCTATAGGCCCTTCATCCAACCAATATTTAATTACATATTATGCATTGATGGATTATCATTGCAGATTCATTTCATAATGTAGTCTTCTGAGATTGGGATCTCTGCTAGATACATGTAGTTTCATTGTTTTTGTTCCTTAGATTATCGATCATCATGGTCAATCCAATACTGTGAATGAAATCAGGTTGTATATATTAAATTAAGGTCCACTTCCTCATTGGTAGATAAATCAATTTGAACTAATATGGCAATATATATTATCTCTACCTTCGATTGGTATCTTGTAAAGATGAAGTCAAATTAAGGTTAATTGCAACATACCTAACTTTGGCTCAAAGAAGACCAAGAAATAGTTTAAAGTTTTTATTTTAACCAAGGTAATGAGAAATATTTAATTCACTCAACCCTATAGTACCCAAGCTTATTGGGAATGATTCAAGTAAGAGAGAGAGAAGTACTTGAGGAGTTGCATAAAATTCAAATTTTCCTAGAAGTCGTGCTTTTTAGTAAAATTCTAAAGGATACAATCTAGAGCTTCATAAACATTTTCTTAATTATGGTTGTTTGGAAAAGGAAGATCACTTGAGTTGTTAAGGTTTGCATAGGTTTCCTTTACGCATATATTTATTCAAATTTATTTATAAAACTAATATACTATCTCATCCGAGAACTTTGGGTACATTCATGATCATCAAAGGCAAGCTCTGGATCAAACATTTTTACTGTCTCTATCATGGATTATTGTCAAACATTTAATAGTTTTATTTCATAAGTTTATATATATATATATATGAGTGGTAAAGTAATAGATATAACTCACAAAATTAAAATAGCTAGGTGTTAGTTTTAAACCTTCACTTTGATATGAAAACGGTATGTTTACAATAGTTTGGATTATCACTCAACTTTGCATCATTATTCCCTGCATCCTTTAACATACCTAAACTATAACCAAAAATCTTTGTATGTTGTAAAGTCGTGGATTTAAAATCTCCTTCATTATTCTAGGCATTCTTTGCAATGGATAAGGTACAATTCTATAATGATTGTACAAAATTCTTGTTATATTGTGATACTAATACTCAATGTCGATGTTAAATAGTTCTTACTATATCAAAATTTGATTTAACAAATTTTCACTAAAGTAAACACTTAATTGAACATAAAAATTGAGTCCAATTAATAGCAATGTAGATCGATCATAACACTTATAATTTATTTGTAAAATAACTAATTTGTTTTAGGTAGAGGAGGAATGACTTGTTATAGAGTTTTATAAATCCAACGTTTCGGACTACCAAGTGAGTCCATCATCAGGGGATGCATCAATAGATATTTTGAATCTATTAATGATGTATCCATGAGCTATATATATATATATATATATATATATATATATATATATGTTATGAAAGAAATGATGTAAGAAATTTGGTCGGCTATTATCTGATTAATTTATTAATATTTAGGTTTTTATTGTAATATATATATTTTTTAATTAATTAATTAATCTGTTTAATTAATTAATCAATTAGTTTAATTAATTATTTTGTTATATTAATTAAACAAACTAATTAATTAATTGATTAATTGATTAATTTAAATTCATATGTTACTATAATATTATAAATAATACATTATGATTTGAGTATTATTTTAATATTATCAAATGATTAGTTATGAAATAGTCAGTTATTTGATTTTATGTTTATATTTGATTTTTTTTAATTAATTAATTTGTTTAATTAATTAATTAATTAGTTTAATTAATTATTTTGTTATATTAATTAAACAAACTAAATAGTTAATTAATTAATTAATTAAAAATTGATTAATTTAAATTCATATGTTACTATAATATTATAATTAATACATTATGATTTGAGTTTTATTTTAATATTATCAAATGATTAGTTATGAAATAATCAATTATTTGATTTTATGTTTATATTTGGTTTTGTTTATATATTTTAAGGAGGATGTTAAATAATGTTTGCTTGTTGTTTTGTTTTTTATTTTATTGATTTTTAAAGAGAGAGGAGGGATTAAATTATTATGAGGGATATGAGTTAATTATTGATTCTTTAAAATTTCAAGTAAAGGTTTCCATGTGTTGCTTAGTTTTAATCCATCATCTCGGTTCAAGTTGTTCTTCATTTTTCTGTTTCAATGGCTTCTTTGATTTTCCTTTTAAGATAGTGGTCTTCTTTTCTAACTAGTTTGACTTCTTCCATGCAGATGTAATGAGAGGAAGAGTGAACATGTTCTGCTAAGGTCGATTTTGAGGTCCTTTCTCTTCTTAAGTCAGCAGTGTGTAGTGTTCTTTAATTCTGATGTTAAGAGACCTACATGTTTCACTTATGTATTCCTTTCCACATGAGCAAGGAATAACATAAATGCCTTTTTGAAGGTTAGGGTTTATGGGATCTTTGAATGAGTTGAATAATTGTCTGATGGTGTTGGCAGGGGTGAATGCTACATTAATGTTGTGTTTATTAAGAATTTTACTAATTTTATCAGTGGTGCCTTTTATGTACGAAAGGGAGACCTTAGGAGTTGATAAATTTTGATCTTTGATATCATTATTCTTCTTGTTTAGGGATAGGTACATAGCTTTCTTAATGGTATTCCTATTATAACCATTTAGTTCAAACACTTTGTGAAGATGGTTGAGTTCATCCTTTAAATGGTCAAGATCAGATATTCTAGCCACCCTAGTGGTTAAGGTCCTTATGATGCCAATCTTCTGTTTAGGGTGGTGATGAGAATTTGCATGCAGATATCGATCTATATGGGTTTTCTTCCTGTAGACTTGGAAACCAAGTGACCCTTCTTTTTTAGTTAGAAGGATGTCCAGAAAGGGAAGCTGGTTATTATTTTCAATTTCTATAGTGAATTTTATATGGTCAAAGAGGCTATTTAAGTGATTGAGGAATAGGTCAAGTTTTTCTCTTCCATGACTCCACTTGGCAAATATGCCGTCAACAAACCTTTTCCATTCTTCAGGGGTGTATGGAAATGATTTAAGAGCCTTTTGTTAAAAGTACTCCATAAAGATATTGGCAATTATGAGAGATAGAGGAGAGCTCATAGCCACACCATGGGTTTGTTCGTATATTTTGCCCTTGAAACTGAAGTAAGAGGATTTTAAGCAAAGTTCCAGAAGATTCACAGTTTCTTTATCAGTAATGTTTCTCATGATATTAATGGCTTCATCAATAGAGATCATGGTATAAAGAGAAACAATGTCAAAGCTAACCATGAGGTCTTCATCCTTCATTTCCATGTTATTGATCCATTGAACAAAAGAAGATTAGTATTTGATATACGAAGGGGTCTTACCAGACAAGGGTCTAAGTTTTTTAGCAAGGTATTTAGCAAGAAGGTAAGTAGGGGAACCTATGGTATTGACTATAGGTCTAAGAGGTATGTTAGGTTTATGGACTTTAGGAGCACCATAGATTCTAAGACTAATGGAACTATTAGGGATGATTTTCTCTTTTGTGATGTCGTCTAGAGTGATTCTTTAATCTTCTTAATTACTTCACGTATAATTTTACATGTTGAATTATTCTCTTGTGAACAATGTGTTGACCATTCAAGTGTCAACTACATCAAGTGTCAAATAATCCATGCCAGAGCACATTTTAGAGTTTTCCATCGAGGTCAGAAAGTAAGAATTTCAGAACTTCATCATCATCATGCAGCTTTTGGTCATCATGTTGTAATTCTTATTTTGTAGCCCTGCAAGAATGATGTAAAAAGTATTCTAGTATGATGAATATAAATCCATGTAAAACATCTAGGCATCTTAAGATTTTCGCTAGAGATTTTTCACTCTAGGGAATGTTTTTCCTTGGCTAATTATTTGTGTTTCTCAAAACTAAATAATTGATTAAGTTTTTCTCCCACACATCCCCCAAAGCTAGAGTGAGGCTTTATGGTGAAGTCTTAGGTGAGTCCTAGTGTATAGAATCAATGTAAAATTCCATATTAGATCATGTCTAAAATTTCATAGAATTTGGTTAAGTCTAAGTGTTGATTTTTAATTGTCAAAATTCCCTGCTCGTTGGAATTTTTATATGCAATCTTGATGTAAAATTGTAAAAAGTGTTGTCTATAGAAGTTCTAGGGAGTAGGAGTACTAAAACTTAGACCTCAACACCTCAAATATTTATCTAGACACACTTGAGGGTCAAAAAAATGTCTCAAACCCTCATTTTCCATTTTTTCTATTTTTGGCAAAAAAGGGCAATAATTGGATGAAAATTAGCTAGAAAAATTAAAAAAAAAAACAAAAACAAAAAACACTCTCTCTAAGTGAAAATTATAAAAAATAAGATCGAAATTCCCAAATATCAAATCAAGTCAATAATTTGTGGGAATTCCATTTTACAAAAAGCAATGGTCCAAGAAAAAATTTGATGGTGTAGGAAAAGGCCCATGACCCAGCAAAATAATTTTTTAAAGGAATGGTCCAGGGAGGTTATTTTGAATGAGGGATTTTAGAGGAAAAAAATTGAGAAAATATTTTTGTGGTATGATATCAATATTTTGATCCATCCAACTTAGTCTTCAAGGAAAATTGAATTTCCTCTTAGAGATCTATGTGGGGGGGTACAATTTTTTTTGAAGGATCTAGCCATTTTTCTTGTGGGATAGTGTCAAAGATAAACAACTCTTGGGACAGCCATTTTCACTTAGAGAGGGATCTATATTTCTCATTTTTTTCTAATTAAGGAAGCTATAAGCTCCTCATTTTATGATCATTATCAAATCAAGCTCTAGGCTCTATAAGCTCTATTATGTACTAGATTTTATGAATAATAAAATAAGTCTTCAGGGATAAATTTTAGTGGTGTTCTTGTTTCATGACTATGGTAATATTGATTCTATGTGTTTAATTTTCTACTGGGTTTATTAATTGTTATTTCCATTTGCTATAATATATTTATTAGTGTCTAGTTTTCTTTCACTCGTATTTGGATTTGGAGAAGTATTCTAGACTTGGAGGTCTTAGTGGGCTTTCAGATGAACCCCTAGAACTTCCTTTCAATGTATTATCCTATCCCATATGGATCTAACAATAAATATCTAAGATTATGTAGAAATCATCTTATTGAATCAGATTTCAAGTGTTATGGGATGCTTTAGTTGAACTAACCAACTCTTAAGCATAGAAGTGGAAGAAACCACTATATTTTATTTTGAATACTTATCTATAATAAAAAATTGCAGGCGTTCCTTGGCCATAGCTTGTGAAAACTATTCACTTCAATATTTAATTCTTTTTACTAATGTGCTTTACTGAATAAATCTTCTATATTAACAGGTTAATTTTTCTTTCTAAGTGGATAAGGTGCCCTCATACCCTTTAAATAAGCTCCTATAAATTTTGTAAATATATTTTCTATATATTTTCTAACCCTCTTGTATATATAATCTTTTGTATATATATTTTCTTGGTTTTTCCTATTGTTTTCTGGTAGATCTGAAGACAAGAGCGAGGGTTTGGTTTGGGATTTCATGAAAAATATTTTTTTTGCTGGAAAAAGGTTAAGGATCAATAAAACCAAATTCTTTTGAGGCCAAACCCTCTCTTCTCTCCTACAAGGTTAACGGTTCAAGGCTATCAATTTTTTTAAGAAGTTGTCTGCCTCTTTTAGAGCCTTTATCCTTAGGCCACAAACTCAAGGAGGATCCTCCTTGCATCTAGAGTGAAATTCTCACTTGAGGTTTTGAAAAAATTTCAGATCTTGAATTTTAGAAGGAAGCCACAATCATTTTGGGCATTCTTCCTTAATATGGAAGCCTTAGAGACCTAATCCTTTCTCTTGGTGTTAAATGAATTATCCCTTCAACGTCTTGCAGAGAAAGTGGTCTTTGTATAAGGGTTTTGAGCTTGTTTCAAGGAGATGTTATTCGATTTGGGCTTATATATTTTTTATTTTTTTTGAAGCATAATATCCCTATGCCATGAGGAAGAGAAGGTCTCCCCTTCTTTCCTTGCACAAGATCTCTTTGTTTGGGACAACTAGGATTTTAGAGTGATAATTTGGTGAAGAGTCGATTCAAATTGTTTGAGGAAATCTCATTGTAACTCATTGAAAAAAATCTTTGTAACTTTCCTCATTTGTTTCCTGTACCTTGAGGAGAGCTATTAGTCTTTCAAAGTTTAAATATTGTGAAACCTCCTTAAATATTTGAAACCCTCTCTTTCCGTCTAAGAGGGTTCTCTTTGTAATAATAATAGAAATAAAATTTTCATGAGGGAGCTTGGGTTTTCCCCATGGTATCCCTCCTCCTCATTTGGTAGGAGTGGTTCTTGATTTAATTTTTATTGATTAGCTAGATTAGTGTAGATTCTCTAAATTTAGATCTAGTTTCTAATTTTCTAATCTATTTTAGTCTGATAGTCACTGATCTAATTTTTTGTTTGAGTAATTCATGAATTGATCTCACTTGTATTTTATATTAAAGTAGTATCTCTCTAAATATTAGATCTAATTATCAATCTCATTTTCCATCATTTCAACTACATGTGCTTCACTGTATAATTCTCAATTGCTCTAATTTTCATTAAACACTCCTCAAAGCACATTAATTTTACATTTGAGCATTTTGTGTCTATTGAACCACTTGTGTTATTTCTCTAAAGTTTAGATCTAATTAACACTAGAGCTAACTTGAATTTTTTCACAATTGTTTCCTTGAAATTTATTGATCATATCAACACTCTAAAACACACATCTTAAGTTGATCAATTAAAAGTGGAATTACATTTTTTTTATTGATATATTTAAAGCATTTCACATTTTCCTGAAACATTGTGGTTAATCTTATTTAGGGCACGTGTATCTCATTTGCATTTTTAGATCTAGCTTTACATCTCTAAAATTTACCTCCAAGAATAAGCTCGGTTGATAGAAATTTTAGTATACTTCCCTAATTGTCATTCAATTTCATAAATTTGAGTTTGGATAAATTGTCATAACATGTTACCTCATAGTTCTATTGTGGCTGAGCCCTTGTAGGAATGAAAGCACGTGGGTTTTCTGAAGTCTATGTGGCTATCGTTAATGCAAGACTAGTGCGTCCTCGTCCTAGTCTTCTTGCAATTCACTTCAATCCTTACCAAATTTTGAGTAATTGAGGAGAAGCTTTCAACATAGATTAGGAAATTAATTAAAACTTACCATTACCACTTTGTCTCACACACTCACATAACATTTTTTGATCTTACATTTTTTTATTGTACAACTTGAATTGTGAGCATTTCATTTTACTTGCAAGTATTACATTGTATTTCTCTTGTAGTTTCCATTTCAATTACTTGCTCATTTTTCATTGATATCAACTCTATCTTATTTGAGAATTATCCTTAAAATTCCAAGTACAAGTCTTATTTACCTTGCAAATATTTCTCTTTCTCATATTTCAATATTCCTAGAATTTGTCTTGCATCATTGCCTATCTTGTAACTTGAAGCATCATTTTCTTATTTTGAAAGTATTATGATTTTATTTGAGCATTGTTAAAAGGCATTGGTCTCCTACATTCTATATTGTTGGACGTGATATTGATTTAATTGAATATATATCTTTAACATATACATTCCTCATAAACATATATACTTGTTAATCAATCTTTAAGTTATAATAAACTTACATTGAACGGCAATTGCCTTACCCTTTGTCTCCTATAACTTGTTGTCTTCAACAAGTTTTCCTTTAAAAATCATATTTAGGGACTAACCCCCATAACTTAGCTAGGAGAGTGCTTAAACAAAGAGAGTTTGGAATAGGTGATAGCCCATTCTTTGAGTGTTTTGCCTTGAACACCATGCTTAGTGGGATTGAGCATTTTCCATGCATTTAAGTGTGCATCTTAGGTGACAACATTTTCTGGCATCGTTGTCGGTGTTTGACGAATAATTCCATTCTACAGAAAAAAGTAAACTCCTTAGATCTAGTGGCTTTATCTAGAAATAACATAGAAAAAAATACTTATGCTTTCCTTAGAGAAATTAGAACATGGAGGAAAGACCTACCTAGAATCCAATGCAATTTCTACTCTTTTCCTTGAATGTAAGCTTTAGTTCCAACTTCAACTCTTCTAAATGAACCTGCAAAACAACTAAAACAATCCAAAGAACTACAACATAAAAATAGCATATACTAACATCTCTAAACAATGAGTCAAGAAGGCATTGTAATACATATGCATCAATGAGACATAAGTATAGGAAAACAAAACACTTTTTGTATTAATGAATGTAGGAGAAGTTACAACCCTTTACAGATCTTGACCTTGTAGATGTCTCCCAACTATCTTGTCCTTCCTTTTCCACAAAGCAAGCCTTTAATCACAACTCAAGTGCATGGATGGATAATGGATCCCTAAGCACAAAGCAACAACATGAGGGCATAACTAAGAGTCTCCAAAAGCCAACCTAGACTCCATGGGAGGTAGTAAATTTATAGGGTAAATGGGGTGGTTTTGGATTTACCAATCTAGGACTTAGATCCACATATGAGGGAGGATAATCTCTAGGGATAAGAGATAATACCTCAAATATAGGAACTCGAGATATTGATATAATAGTAAATATTTAAAACCACTCAGGAAGCTTCTGGAAAGAGAGGATTCAAAATTATTTTTTATTTTTACCAAATTCTAGAGGCTATCATACTTGTAGCAAAGGAAACATGTGTTGGTCAGTGCAATTTCTCTATGTACAACTTGCAACAATGCAGAATGCATGGAGGGAAAGTGCGATGGGGACAAAAATTATGATTTTCAGTTATTTAACCCTAAATTCTTGAAACTTTTGGAGAGAGGATGTTCTTAGCTTTGTAGTAGATGAATGAAAAGTCTTAAAGAATGATCATTTATTAGGTTTTCAGGCCATTTGATTGGATGTGATAAAATGGACTGTAACATCCAAAGATAAGTTTTGTGTTCTCGCCGTTTGACTAACTTTCAATTTTAGCATTTTGGATCTCTAGATCTAGACTTCTATATGAATGGTGACTCCATTTGTTTAATCTTCTATAAGATTTTATACTAGAAGGAATCCAAGTAGCTTGGTTAATCCTACTCTGGATCTTGAAAAGGATTTTAGAGTGCGATTGAACAACTCTCTTCTCATAAACTTCTTGTTAATCTCAGGCAGGAAGGTATTTTTTTTATCCATCTTTTTTTAGGGTCAATCACAACAAGACATCATGGATGACTTGTTTTCCCATTGTAATTTTGCTATCATTTTAGGATATTTGAATGTTATTCCTAAAAAAATCCATCAAAAATTTTCCATCTTTTTAAGGCAATACTACAATTATGCCAAAACTCACATTAGGAATTTCAACCTTTGTATGAGTAAGTGGTGTACTGGTGATAACCATAATCATGAGGATGTGAAGATAAGGCTCTTCATCCTTTCTCTTGAGGGGCATGCTATAGAATGGTTCACATAGTGCCTTTAATGATAAATATGCATATAAAAAAGAAGAAAAGCACTTGCTTAACACTATTATCCACATAAAGAAGAATGAAAATGAGACTATGGAGGAATTCAATAAGAAGTTTCATGATATTGTAATTTTCCTCAAGATTACAAGCCTCCCAAGAAGTCTCCTTTGGTGTATTATATTGATGCATTTGCAACAGATACTTCTTATGAGATGAGACGTGCTAAACCTAATGATGTGAAGGCTACCAAAACCTTGGCTGAAGAGTTGGAAAAGTGTAGGAAAGCAACTGGCATCTAGGAAGTTTGAAATGATGGTTTTTCCTAGGGGTTAAAGTCAAAGAAGTTAAAGAAACTAAAGGTGGTCCTATTAAAGAATTGACACAACTCATTAAAACCATCCAAGTTAATCATTCAAATCAAATGAATTCCCTTAGAATCGTTTAATTAATATGGAGAGTTCTCAATGAAACAAGTTTCATAATAACAAAAGTAATAACTTATGGCAAAAGAGGGGTCCTCCTAATGAACAAAGACAACCAAATCCACTTGAGTCTACAAATGTTTTTAATCAATATTTTCCATATTGTAGACCTTGTGATAATTTTCATGATGAAGCTACTTGCCCCACTGTGAAAAGAATCATTGACAGTGGAATCATAGGAACAAGTGATCATATTCATGTTGTTGGTAAAGAACATCACTTGTCTATGGAGGATTGGATGGAGGTTGTGGAGAAAATTCATGATGTGAAAATGCTCCAATATTCTTATAGTATTAATAATTTTAATGATGAAAAGGATATGGTTACTAAGTTGTATGGAGAGAAGCCTTCTTCGGAACAAGTCTTGGAGATTATGAAGGATAAAGGATTAACTTATCAATGGAAAAATAAGGAACAAAGTGAGACTCAGGTTGCCCCTAGAAATTTTAACCTTGGTTTGAATATTGACTTGGGAGGTTGGATTAATAATGCCAAAATATTGGTTCCTGTAACAAAGATTCTAAAGAGTCCCTCTCAAAAGTATAAGTTGTTGAAGGATATTGATCATTAGGGGAATTTTGAGGTCTAAAATGGGCCTCCTAAGGAAATTATAAAATAATAGTCGAAATAATAAAATAATATTAGATCACATCATCAAATTTTAGAGGGAAAAAAGAAAAAACTATTTTTTCAACTCGTATTTTCAACTTATCTCCTTATGGGTTTGCTCAAAATTTTGAGCAGAAACACTTGTTGGATGCATAATTTGATTCCTCATGCAAAGAATACTCATGTTGCATACTTTCGATGGACACTGCTACAAAAAAAATAAGAAATACATGAAAAATGTGATTGCAATCACATTTTTTCATCTATTTCTCATTTGTCGTGTAGCCAAGTCCATCAAAATTATGCAATATGAGTACTCCTTGGATGAGGAATTAAATTTTACATCCAATGAGTATCCCTGCTAAAAAATTGAGTAAAACCTTAGGGAGATAAGTCTAAAATACGAGTTGAAAAAGTAATTTTATTATTTTTTAATATTTTTACTTTTTTACTCCAAAATGGTGAATCATCCCCCATGGTTGACATCATCATCTTGAATCATATTGGTTCTTATAAATTTTATTTTGGTTGTACATTTTTCTTATTAGGCCCATTTTAGACCCCAAAATTCCCCTAATGGCTCCTCGTGGAAGTAATCTTGAAGCTGGATATCAGGATGCTTTGGTGTATTTGTAAGGTCTAGATTGAGATAATAAGCATTGATGGCCATTTTAAATTACCTTTCTTGTTAATGGTTTTCGTCTATATAATTTCATGCTGGATTCAAGTGCATCAGCTTGTGTCATGACCAAGATGGTCATGGAACAACTTAATTTGTAATTTTCTAAGCCATATCACAACATTTTCTCCATGGATTCAAAGAGGATTGAAGTTCATGGTTTGATTAAGGACTTGCAAGTTCATTTGTCTGTTTACCTTGATATAATGATTATCATGGACATTGTTGTGATTTATGTGCTTGATGCTTGGGACATGTTGCTATCAAGGAAGTGGGTTGCTGATCTAGGAGGGAGTATTCAGATGAATTGGTCTTACGCTACTATTCCCTCACCTAGAGGTAGTGGTTTTGTTAGACTTGATAGGGAGCCTGAAAGGAGATTTCATGTGGAAGACCCCAAGATGCCAAATAATGAGATTATATATGAAAGCATTGGGAACTATATTGTCTTGTCTAACTCTATAGTTCCTTTGGATGAAACAGCTAATGATTTGAAGAATCGGGTATGACACATGTATTTCTATGGTGCATCCTCCAAGCATGGTAAAGGTACTGGAATTGTGCTTAAATCTCCCCTTGGTCACTTTTTAAATTTTTCCTATAGATTGGAATTTGAAGCTACCAACAATTTTGCTGAGTATGAAGCCTTTATGTTGATTCTTGAGTTGGAAGGAGATTTAACGGTTAAGCTGCGTAATATCAAGGGAGATTTTGATCTTGTCATCATGCAAGTTAAAAATAAGTTTTCTTGTAAGAATGATAGGCTTAGGAAATATTGAAATGTAGTCTGGGACACTATGGAACTTTTTTATGCTCTTAATATTGAAATTATACCTAGAGAAAAGAATATCCATGTTGATGAGCTTGCAGTAACAACATCTACTTTGCAGATGTTTGATGGAATGGTGGATGATAAGGTTAATATGGAAGTCATTTGTAGGCATCCAATTCTTGAATTGTTTAGCATTGGCAGGTGTTTAATGATGAAAGTCAAGAAGTTCATGTTCTAAATAATTTAGAAGAATTTAAAAATTTTAATATTGGCTATAAGGAGGAAGGATGTAAATGTATAGAGAAGTGATGATGTAACAAATCCTACTCCCAAAGTTCAGGTAGCCTTGGAGTGAATCTTTGATGAGCATGATGCTATAAAGAGGAAATAAGTAAATAAGATTGATTCTGGGGAATTCATTCAAGTAAATATTGGTAATGTTGAGGATCCGCAGATTGTTAAAATTGGTAAGGGTACTAGTGAAGAAGAAATGAAGAAAATAGTCGATTTACTTAGGGAATATAGAGATGTCTTAGCATTTTCTTATGATGAATTGAAAGGTTACAAAAAAATGTTATGGAACTTACTATCTCGTTGAAGGATGAAAATGCTAAGACTTTTCATCAAAAACTTTGGAAAATTAATCCTAAGTTGATCCCCTTGGTTCAAACGGAGCTTCAAAAGATTCTCGCGGTGGGAATTATCATGCACACTTCAAATTCGTCATGGTGTTCAAATTTAGTGATAGTTAGGAATAAAAATGGATCACATAGACTTTGTGTTGACTTTAGAAACCTTAACTTAGCTTGTAATAAAAATAATTATCATTTTCCTAACATGGAGACTTTGTTGCAAAGGGTAACTAGTTCAGGCATGATGTTATTCTTAGATGGTTTCTCAAGTCACAACCATGTTTGGGTTAAGAAAGAAGATAGAAATAAGACAACTTTCACCACACTATGGGGAACATTTGACTACATTAGGATGCCTTTTGGATTGACCAATGCTTAAGAAATTTTTTAAAGGGCTATGGATTATGCCTTTAAGGGTTTAATTGGAAAAATTATTGAAATATATCAAGATGATCTTATGATATTTTCAAAGGATGGTATTATTCATATAGATAATCTCAGGAAGATCTTTAACAATTATAGAGAATTTGGTATTTCATTGAATCCTACTAAATCTATGTTTGGAGTAATTGAGGGTAATTTACTTGGACACATCATTTCTAAGGATGGGATTAATATTAATCCTGAAAGAGTTGAGGTCATTCAGAAGATTGCTTTTCTTCATAAAATGAAATCCCTTCATCTTTCCTTTGAAATATTAACTTTCTTAGGAGGTTTATTCTGAATTACGCAAATATTGTTTAGCCTATTTAATGTCTCTTGAAGAAAGATGTGAATTTTGTATGGAAATATGATGGAAAGAAGGCGTTTCAGGAAATGAAGGGTTCAATTGCAAAGGCTCCTGATCTAGTTAGCCTGGACTATTCAAAGTAGTTTTTGATCTTATCTTTCGCTTTAGAAGATATTATTGCGGGTTATTTGCTTCAAATAATAAGGGAGGTCATGACAATCTATTTGCTTTCATGAGTTCCAAGTTAAATCATAGTACCATGGAGAAGCAATCTTATGCTTTGGTCAAATATCTTAACCATTTTAAGACATATGTGGGATATTCTAAAGTAATTTCTTTCAACCCATATTCTGCAATTAAAGATATATTAACTCAAACTAATTTCTTAGGTACTCGAGCTAGATGGGTCATGAAGATTCAAGAGTATGATTTGGAGATTAGACCCACTAAGATCGTGAGGGCCAAGGATTGGCTCAGATTTTGACCAACGGTATTGAGAAGGCATTAGGTCTTATTTGTCAGAATGATTTATCAAAAGTTTCAAGTTCACCTGAGCTTCAAAGGTTAGAACTTGAATGGTATAAGGATATCATTTATTATTTGAAAAATCTTACATGTCCTCACCATTTAGTTTCTCAAAAGAGAAGAGCTCTAAGGTTGAAAGCAACTAAGTACTGCATCATGAAGGATGGCCTTAGATGGAGAAATCTGGAAGGGGTAATACTTAGATGCATAGATGAATTTGAAGCAAAAAGGATTATTTATGAGTTTCATGTAGGATTTTGCGGTGGTCATTATGCTATTAATACTTCTTCCCACAAAATTCTTGGAGTTTCTTATTATTGGCCTTTGATTTTTTCGAATCTACACAAATATGTTAGAACTTTCCAAGTATGTCAAATGTTCACTAGAAAGAAAAAGTTATTTTCCTTGCCTTTACAGCTTGTGGTTGTTGAAACTTCTTTTTAGCATTGGGGTTTGGATTTGATTCGAAAATTTAGAGAAAATTCTACTAGTGGCTACTCATGGATTTTAACTAATATTGATTATTTTACTAAGTGGGATGAAGTCATTGTTACAAAGAATGCCACTGAAAAGGTTGTTATGGACTTTATTTTGAGGATAAAATCATTACTCAATTTGGATCCCATCTAAGATTACCACTGATAATGATAAAGATTTTAGTTCTTCAAAGTTTTTATCTTTTTGTTTTAAGTATGGCATTATTGTGTCCCATTCATCAAATTACTATCCTCAAGCTAATGGTCTTGTTGAATCTAGTAATAAGAATTTAATAACCATTATCAAAAGATAGTAAGGGACAATAAGTAGACTTGGGATAAAAAAATCGAGTATGTGTTGTGGTGAGATAGGATTGTGAAAAACAAAGCTACCAAAAAGATTCCCTTTGAACTTGTCTATGGCTTGGATGTAACTCTACCAATACACCTTAGGCTTCCAGCTTACCGATTCCTTCATAATTTCACTTATGAGACATATGTTTTTCAAAATAGAATTAATCAGATAGTCGAGTTGGATTAAACTCGAAGAAAGGATTTTGAGCATAATTGTAATTGTAAAATTCAAGCTAAAGTTACAAGGAATTTTGATAAATCTTCTCTAGTTAGACCTTTTTAGTTTGGAGACATGGTACTATTGTGGGAATGCAAGAATAAGAAGTCAGGAAATCATGGAAAGTTCGACAACTTCTGGCTTGGACCTTACATCATCAGAGGAACCATTGGAAAAAATTCATTTCACTTCAGCACATTGGACAATGAACCACTGACTTACCTGCAAATGGCCAAATGCTTAAATTTTCCTACAAAGATGACATTTGATGCCACAGGGCATCCTTTGTATTGTATTTCTAATCCTACTCTCATAGATTAGATTTCATTTCTGTCATTAGAATATATTTCTATTTCATGTTTTTACATTAGATTTTTGTTCTATGTCATTAGATTAGATTTTATTTCAGTATTGTTAGAATAATGTTTCTATTCCAATACTTAATTTCATGAGATTTATAATTGAATGGATATTGCTAATTTAATTTGTTTGGCTTTGATGCAGATTCTAGATTCCCACATTTTTTCAAGAAATTATGTGTCCCTGTGAGGAGCCAAACATTGACCACTCAAGTGTCAACCACATAAAGTGTCGAAGAGTCCATGTTATAGCACATTTTAGAGTTTTCCATCATGGTTAGAAAGTCAAAATTTCAGAACTTCATCATCATCATGTGACTTTTGGTCATCATGATGTAATCCAAATTTTGTAGCCCTGTGAGGATGATGTAAAAATGATTATAGTATGATGAATATAAATCCATGTAATACATATAGGTAGCTTAATATTTTCACTACAGAGTTTTCACTCTAGGGTTTTGTTTTCCTTAACTAATTATTTGTGTTTCTCAACACTAAATAATTGGTTAAATTTTTCTCCCACACATCCCCCAAAGCTATAGTGAGGCTTGATGGTCAAGTCTTAGGTGAGTCCTAGTGTATAGAGCCTATGTAAAATTCCATACTAGATCATGTCTAAAAATTTTCACAATTTGGTTAAGTCTAAGTATTTAATTTTAATTATCAAAATTTCCCCCTCGTTCGAATTTTTATATGTAATCTTGATGTAAACTTGTAAACCATGTTGTCTATAGAAGTTGTAGGGGGCATCAATACTCAAAATTAAACCTAAACACCTCAATGTTATATTTAGATAGACTTGAGAGCGAAAAAAATGTATCAAACCCTAATTTTCCATATTTTCCATTTTTTGGCAAAAACTAGCAATTAATTGACTGAACATTAGCCAAAAAATTAAAATGAGAGAAAAATAAAAATTCTCTCCAAGTGAAAATTATAAAAAAAATAAGATGAAAATTCCCAAATGTTAAATCAAGTCAAAAAGTTGTGGGAATTCCATTTTCCAAGAAGTAATGTCCAAGGAAAAATTCAATAGTCCAGGAAAAAGGCCCATAACCCAATGAAAATCTATTTTTAAAGGAATGGTCCATGGAGGCTATTTTGAATGAGGGATTTTCGAGGAAAAATTTTGAGAAAATATTTTATGTTCCGAGATCAAGATTTTGGTCCATCCAACTCAGTCTTCAAGACAAATCTAATTTTCTATTAGATATTTGCATAGGCAATAAACGTAAATGAATTTTTGTGAAGGATCTAACTATTTTTATTATGAGATCAAGTGAGAGATGAGAAACTCTTGGGACCTAGTCATTTTCACTTGGAGAGGGATCTAGATCTCTCATTTTTTCTATTTAAGGAAGCTCTAAGCTCCTCATTGTATGATCATTATCAGATCAAGCTCTTGGCTCTAGAAGCTCTACTATGTATTGCATTTTATGAATAATAAAACAAGTATTTGGGGGTAAATTTTAGTGGTGTTCTTCTTCCATTGATCCAAGTGGATGTTGGTGGCCACCCACCTATCCCATTTGGACCCCCACAACTGTCTCTTTCAGTCTTTTCAGTTTCCTAAATTGCAGCACAGTTTACTATTTTTAGCAGTTTTTCGGGTCCTGAACTTCCGAAGCCGTTTTGAGGCCCTAAACGACGTTTTTTTCGTAATCTAGGGCAACATGGGTCCATGGACCCATGTTGCCTCCCAAAGTGGTAGTACTAGGATAGATCTTTCTAACGAGCTATCGTACGCGTCAAACGGAGATCGTACGCCAAAGTTACGACCCCGGAAAATTGATGTACCAATTTACCCAAACGGGGCCCACAATTTGGTGTTTCATCTTCTAGGGTTAGGTTTTGGGATGTGAAGGGTTTTCCATTGTTTATCAACAATAAATAGGCCTTCGAGCCTCATTGTAACACAGTTCGGAACAGTTCAGAGGCATGTAGCCAACACATCTCTTCTCAAAGATAAGCTACCATCGCCCTAGCTGATTTATTTCCATTTCTGGTTGTAAACATATTTCAGTATTTTTACAATAATGAAATGAAGTATTATTTCCGCTGCATCTCAGTATTTATGGTTATCTCATCTCTGTATTTATGGTTATCTCTGTAATCGATTGCATTCCTGTTTAAATCCGGATCAGTGGTATCAGAGCGGTCTGCTTTTTCTCTGTTTTTCTTTGCATGTCCCCAACGAGGTCGGGATATAAGGAGTTAGGGCTTGAACTGGTCGAACCTTTGCAAGACCAGCCTCGCAAATCCCGACGGCCTCCCATGGTAGATGAGAAGAAAGACGAGGGGGCAGGAGATCCTATCAAAATCTTGCTCGAAGAAGCCCTCGAGCGACAAAGGAACGTGATGATGGATAGCTTTGCGCAGATTCTTCAGCGGCTACCCAGAGGCGACGCATCGGCTTCCAACAGCGACTCTGGAAATGCCACACCCTTCAAGGTACAAGTTAATTTTGAAATCCCCATCTTCGAGGGTCAAATAGACGCAGATGTTGTAGATAAATGGTTAAATCTGCTAGATGGGTATTTTTTTATTCATGAATTTTCAAGTCGGGAAAAGATTGTTTTCGCTCTTCTCAAAGCAGCCCCCCACGTCAAGGACTGGTGGGAAACCTATTGCGAGCAGAAGGATGAAAGTACAGGCTCACTATTTTCAGCCGCACCCACTTGGAATGACTTCTGAGATGCCATCAAGGAGCAGTACTACCCTGTCGGAAGCTATGAGGACAAATACATCAAATGGACCACACTACGGCAGGGACGAGACCAAGATGTATCAGAGTTCACAAACATTTTTCATACCCTTCGCACACAGTTGGGTATCAAAGATTCTGAGCTGCATCTGGTACTCAAATATCGCGGCTGCCTACACAAATACATCCAGGAAGAGATGGGGTTCTTGAACATCCCCTCACTCAGCACAGCATACAGATACACTGTCAAAATCGAGCAAAATTTCAAACAGAAGAAGCGAGACTTTGGATCTGCAAATCCGAAGCCCAAAGGACAAAGCCAAGGCGGGGTGACCCAAGACAACCCATCGAAGCCGCAAGAAAAGAACAACACCATGAAGTCGAAGAAGGACACAGGGAAGTGGTGTGAGTTCCACAAGAGTCCCACTCATAACACAAGTGAGTGTCGGACCAAGCAGTCGCTGGTGGCTGAGTTGAAGGCTTCCGAATCAGATGCATGTTCCGACCCTGAGCTAGAACCCGACAAGGGGAATGGCAAAGGGAAGCAGATCATTGATGCGGATCCCAGCGCCACTGTTGCCACCGCCAAGATCCAGAAAGATGAGCCCGAAAATCCAGAGGAAGGGGACCGTCTTTTCCACTCATAGATGTGGGTGAAGGGTTCGCCGCTACAATTCATTGTCGACAGTGGTAGCCAAAAGAACCTTATTTCAGCAGGGTCGTGAAGCGGTTGGGCCTACCGACTACACTGCACCCGCAGCCGTACAGTATCGGATGGCTTCACGAAGGATGAGATCTGAAAGTTCGCCAGCAGTGCCGCCTTCCCTACAACATCAAACCTTTCACAGACGAGGTATTGTGTGATGTTACACCTCTAGATGTTTGTGATGTATTATTAGGCCAGCCATACTTGTGGAGGCGACATGTTGTGTATGAGTCTAGGCCTCGTGCTGTCATTATTTCTTTGAATAATTCATTATACAAGATACCGGAGGTAGCCCCACCTACCGCCACATCTTTGATCACTACTAAGAAAGGCAGCAAGCTCATCTCCCAGACTAGGAAATTCATCTGTCTGGTTCACTCCCAAAGTAAGGGGAAGATCGTTGCTACATCCATGACCCCTGCAAAGGGTTCCTCCACGCAGCAGCAGCAGCAAAGGGATACGGTCATGACAGAACACAGGAACAACTTCTCCTCACCCACAGGGGTACCACATAAGTTTCAGGTGGGCAAAAAAGTTTGGCTACATCTGCAGAAAGAACGCCTTACAAGAGCCCATCAAAAGCTCCGACCACTCTGACATGGTCCTTACACCAGTACCAAGGCTACGAGAAACAATGCTTTGAAGCACAACATTCCTCCATTCCTTCGCTTGCACCAAGTGTTCAATGTGGACCATCGTCGACCATGCTTTCCACCATTTATGGACACATCAGAGATTGCAGAACAGCTCACCAGAGACCTAGCTCAGCAGAAGCTTCCTCATCTCAGGGAGGAACACAACGCAATGGGGACCATTGCTTCCTAAGGGGGGAGGAATGATCCAAGTGGATGTTGGTGGCCACCCACCTATCCCATTTGGACCCCCACAACTATCTCTTTCAGTCTTTTCAGTTTCCTAAATTGCAGCACAGTTTACTATTTTTGGCAGTTTTCGGGTCCTAAACTTCCGGAGCCGTTTTGAGGCCCTAAACGACGTTTTTTTGGGAATGGGGAAACATGGGTCCATGGACCGATGTTGCCTCCCAAAGTGGTAGTACTCGGATAGATCTTTCTAACGAGCTATCGTACGCGTCAAACGGAGATCGTATGCCAAAGTTACGACCCCGGGAAATTGATGTACCAATTTACCCAAACAGGGCCCACAATTTGGTGTTTCATCTTCTAGGGTTAGGTTTTGGGATGTGAAGGGTTTTCCATTGTTTATCAACAATAAATAGGCCTTCGAGCCTCATTGTAACATAGTTCGGAACAGTTCAGAGGCATGTAGCCAACACATCTCTTCTCAGAGATAAGCTACCATCGCCCTAGCTGGTTTATTTCCATTTCTGGTTGTAAGCATATTTCAGTATTTTTACAGTAATGAAATGAAGTATTATTTCCGCTGCATCTCAGTATTTATAGTTATCTCATCTCTGTATTTATGGTTATCTCTGTAATCGACTACATTCCTGTTTAAATCCGGATCATCCATGGCTATGGTAATATTGATTCAGTGTGCTTAATTTTCTACTAGATGTGTTAAGTTTTATTTCCATTTTCTATCATAGATTTATTGATGTATAGTTATCTTGCATTCGTATTTGGATTTGGAGAAGTACTCTACACTTGGACATCTTAGTGTGTTTTCAGTTGAACTCCTAGAACTTCCTTTCATTGTATTATCATATCCCATTTATATCTAACAATATATCTCTAAGATGTTGTAGAAATCACCTTGTTGAATCATATCTCAATCATTAGTGGACGTTTTAAGTTGAAATAGTCAACTCTTAAGCATAGAAGTAGAAGAACCCACTTTATTTTCTTTTGAAGACTTATTTAATGAAATTTTTTGTAGGGGTTCTTGGCCATATATTGTGAAAATATTCACTTCAATATTTAATTATTTCTACTAATGTCCATTACTTACTATATATGCTATTTTAAGAGATTATTTTCACTTTCTAAGGGGTAGAGGTGTCCTCATACCCTTTAGATCAACTCTTGTAAATTTTGTAAATATATTTTCTATATATTTTCTTGGTTTTTTGTTGTTGTTTTTTTTCCAATCTGAAGAAAAGAGAAAGGATTTGGATTGGGATTTATTGAAAATATTTTTGTTTGAGGGAGAAAGGCTTAAGGATAAAAGGAAAAAAAAATGAGGCCAAACCCTCTCTTCTCTCCTAGACGGTTAGGGGTTCTAGCCTATCAATTTTTTTTAGAACTGGGCTACCTCTTTTGGAGTGTTTATCCTTAGGCTGCAAGCTCAAGGAGTCTCCTCCTTGCATTTAGAGTGAAATTATCACCTAGGGTTTTGAAAAATTTTATTATATTGAATTTTGGAAGGAGGCCACATTCATTTTGGGCATTTTTTTGCTAAGCCATGAGCCTAGGAGGAAAATCATTTCTCTTGGTGTGAAATTAATCAACGCTTGGAAGTCTTGCTATTGCAATGAAATTTACATGCAAAGAGTTATTGCTCTGTGATATATTATCCACATAAGACCACTAGATAGCAAAAGAAAAATGGTCAATGGCTAGACAACCAAATCCCCAACCCAATGGTCATACATGCAACAAACAAATGATTCTAGATGTTATAAAGGAAGGACCATGCACCTAGCATCCTCAAAGGTCAGTGAGGGATTTTGAATTTGTAGCAAAATCCCCACTCCACCCAAGTGATCTACTTCCACAAATGCTCAAGGAAAAAAAATGATCTTCCTCGAAAGACTGTCAACTCAAAACATCATATAATTAACATATATTACTGCTGTAAACTTGTAAATACAGGGAAGGAACATAGATTTCCATTAATTCAAAATCAAAATACAAGTATACCTTCCCCCAGGTTGCCTCTCCAAAATCCAGCAGAGTCCTCCCACTACAACAGGAAAATATCCAAAAACTCTAGTAGCATATCACTCACACACTGTGTTCTCTGACAAAGGATATGATACTGAAACATAAACCCTGTATCTCCAAGACTCTAACTGTAGCTATCTTGACCCTCTAATATGGTCCAATATAAATAGGGTGAAGAGAGATCCTAGGAGGATGAATGTAGACACTCAAGATGAAAAGAAGTTATGGAAGCTTCTTACTGATAAGTCATGCCCAGCTCGAATAGGTGATGAGTCTAACTAATCTCCTAGGAACCATGAAACTCTAAAAATATTCCCTAGTTGCAAGCACATAACAGGGAAAACTAGGTTGTAGGTGCATGCATAATGCATGTTTCCAATGACTGGAAGGATTGAGTCACACACTTAATACATCATCCATGAAACTAGGTGTCATGACTGGAAAAAATAAGGTCTAAGATTCAGAAAATGTTCAAGAAGCATAGTGTCTCAAGAATGCTAACCCTAGGGAGAAAAATAGGCTAATAACATATGCCCCCTAATGTATGAGATCAGAAGATAAACTGATGGCTGAAGTACATTATGACAACACTCAGAGGTAAAAATAGGAGTGAGGAAGCAAAGCCAAGGACTGAGATCGGTAGACACTGGAGTTGAAGTCTCATCTATGTTGATAACATCCCCAAGACAGGCATACCCAAGATCGGTCATATGAAGATACTAGGACATGGCCATAAAGATATACACAAAGGATCCATGTGACTCAATAGATAAAACATAGACACCAACAAATAAAATTTGGATCTATGTCACCGCATACATTAGTAGGACTATCATGACACATGTCAGACATAAAAGTGTCTTATATAGCCCTCAAAGTACATACATGATACATAACTCCAATGCAGCTTGGGAAGGATGTCATATAAGAGTGAGATGTCCCTAACCCAGGGTCTTTGACATAACCCCCATGTTACGAATCTACATCATGCAAATAGATGAGTTGAGTTTGAGCATGGTAGAAATCTCCTAATTAGTAGCTAATGAGGTAAACTAGTAACAGATGAGAGGGAATCCACCAATGAGGAAAATGGATCCCAAGGTACCTAGTACAATCCACCAAGTGTGAATAAATTATCTAACGTCAAACACCAGTAAAATCAATCAATTAGGAGCCAATGATATAAACCCATTGTTAATCGTGATGAAGCCTACCACTGAGGTCTGCAAGCTCCAAGGTACTACTGGTTCCTAGATCAAGCTCTTGAATAATGAGTTGAAGATGACCGGAGAAGATATGTCGAAGGAGGGCCTTGATGTATCACTCATCAATCATCATGAAACAAACCAGGATGATGTGATGTATGGATGCAGTCATGAAGTGATGAAGTACAACTGACATAGGGATGGCTGACTCAAAAAAGGTGAACAGACTACTATAGATAGCCGACATAGGCTGAGACTTTCCCCTGAACACATAGTGGCATGATACAAGAGTGATTTGGCTGCTTGACTAATTAGCACCATGTGATATCATACAATGACTTAGGAGGAATCGAGGCATGCTCCATATGACTGGAAGAGTAAGCAGTCTGAGGAGCAGATAGAATCATATGTATGGTACAGCTCCTAGGAAAGCTAAAGCCCAATTGTGAGACAATGAAGTAGACATGTGTCGTGTTCAAGGGCAACACAAAGGATGTTTTTGTTTTATGACTAATGGAAAGAAATGTTCATTCCCTTCTCTTTTTATAAGTTGATTTTTCATAAAGTTGTCCCCCAAGCCCGAAAAAGAGATAAAAGTATACAAGGGAGAACCTCCTAGTTGTAGTAGACTAGGGTATTCATTTTTCATAACTAGTATATCCTAGTCTAGAAAAGGGTTAAATTTATATTAGGAAGATGACTCTACAGGTACTTTTACTAGCATGAAGGAGACAATTTCACTCAGTAATATTTTCTAAATTAAGGAGTCTGAAAAGAGATTAAAGGAAAATCCTCCTAGAGGAATGAGTGGTATAGAGGATAAAAACTAGTTCCCGTAATGATGAAAATCTTCATGACATAATGAGGTCAAGATGTTGGCTAATAAGACCACTCATTACAATGGTTCTTCCAAGAAAGGGTAAAACACAAAGTGAGAGTGGATTATAGGCTAAGAAGATGATGACAATGGAATGAAGAAACAAAGCCTCTTCATGCAAAAGTAGGTTAACAAAAAGTGGCAATCACAAGGGATAAAGTGTGGAATCCTCTTAGGGTATGTCCAAAATATAACAAAGAAGATGACATGAGGCTCAAATTCTAGGTCATGGCAGGTCAGAAGGAGGGATTCAGAAAGGTAATAAAAATTGACTACATCGACACCAAGATAGCAAAGAGATGTTAGCTAGGGTATCCATGATCAGATAAGTTCTATAACCAAGTGATAACATGCATAAAAGAGAGTGGCTAAATTCACAAATTGACGAGGTCAGTCCTAAGGTGTTAGCACCTAAATCTGCCTTAGGCTTAAGGAAGGAAAAAATTAGGGTAACCAAAAACCACGCTCAGTCTGGTAGCTAGCCCTACTAGAACAGGAGTGGGCTCTCTCTGAGTCACGCTCAGTGAATAGATAATCGAAAACGGTCTGAGATGACTTACAATGAAATATTTACCTTAGGCTAGTAAGTGAATAGGGATTCGGGAAACAATTTTCATGAATGAGAAAGCTTCTGGGATGGTATGGGACCAATGGTCAGCAAAGAACAGAGAATTTAATACAAAGGCACAAATTATTCCGTGAGGCAAGGTAGGTGGAAAATGTAACAATTTAGTTTGAGGTATCGCGGCATGAATAGATTGCTGAAGAAAGTGAAAAGGGCATAGTGACATGAATCCTTTTCAACAGAAGAATAACATTGAACATGAAATTTTCCCACAGGCAGAGCAATAAAATTGAATTCTACCTAATCTCACTCAGAAAATTTCACTGGAAATGAACATGAATTGAATTATGAAACATAACGAAAAACATATGAAAACATAAGAGACACATTTTCTACACTCACAACCACAAGAATCTCATGAAATAGAGCTGCTGCCTTTCATTAATTCTCTGCCAAAAATACACAGAGAAGAAACAAATTTTCTTTCCCACAATCTCCCAGAAGTTACAAGCCAACCAACCCTTTGCAAATAGTTTGCATACAATATATAGAATGTGTAAGGAAGAGATAGAATGCCCAACAGTTGGGGAGTTACTCGAATCATTGCAAAATGAAGATGGAGAGCCAACCATCAGCTACAGGTGCAGCGCTACAAACATGGCATTTGGCTTGGGTGACCATTTGCCTTCCTTCGCCACTTGGATAGAATCCAATCTGGAGAAAAAACACTTTAAATGCCACCTTTGATGCCAAAAAATCGAAGTGTAGATGAGCGGGCCCACTTGGAGAAGTCGCGAATCGAAAATTCGCGAAATGGAACCAAATTTGGCAATTTTTCCTTTGTGCGTCGCGCCATTTTCTCTATGCGCCACGCTAATTTAGGGCCTACTTTGGGGCACTTGCAAGTGTCCAAAATGTGCCCAAGTGGGCTTGTTGGAAAGCATGTCCTGTCTACTTTCTAACCCCACTAGAATTTTTGATTTGGTGCTCATTTGCCCCTCCAAATCTCCATTCTCGCAAGACTGCTTCCTATGTGTCAAAAAAAGGGCAGAGAGGCCATTTTTTGGGTGTTTTTGACCTCCTGGAGACTTAGATCTTGCCCAAATTTCTTGTCCAGGCACCAGTAGTCGTGATTTTCCATGCTGAATCCAAAAATGCAAACCATTCCTCATTTGGAGCTCTAGATTTTTAGCGCCGCGCCACAGGGAGAAAAACCCTGTGTTTTGCATAAAAATGTCTAGGTCTGCACTTTTTCTTCACATTACCTGCGGTCCTGCACCTAATGGTCATGCATCCTGTGGACCTGACCGCACCTGGTGCGGACCCTGAGTGCACTGCACCTTCTTTTAGACTAATTTTGGAGGCCTTCCTGGTGTCTAAATTGTGTGTAGGATAGCTAGTTGGAAAGGTTTTTGAGTCTACTTTCCAACCCAATTTGAATTTTTCAATTTGGAGTTCATTTTCCCTATCAAAAGTCAAATCTCCCAAGATGGGTCAAAATGTGCAGAATGAGGCTGCCTCAAGGCAGAGTGATGTTGCAATCAACTTGTGAATGCCTTCCTCAACTCCAAATTGAGCTAATGATAGCTCATTGGAAAGATATTTGTGTTTATTCATCATTTGACTCATCAAGCAAGTCATTTGGCCAACCAATCTACGAGAAAACTTGATTTTCCCAAGGTCACTCCAGAGGTGCATTCAGTTCCCTGAGGCAAAGGTATTTTTGAAATTTCTCTTAAACCATGACACCTGTGTAAAAAGTGAAGGAGTTTTTTCTTCCTTGGCATGTTGTGGAAAAACACCTTTCTCAGTTTTCCCAAATTCATCTTTTCTTGCTCGAAAACATCATTTGAGTGAACTATTGAACCTTCCTCTGGCCTGCAAGTATTATTTGAGAACAACAATTTGCAAACCCTACACCTAATGACTGAAATGACTCTTGTCCATTAAAATATCAAACATTGACTGTCATGGACCTTAATAACTTTGATGAAAATACCTAAGCCAACAGGTACAAGACATGAGGGGAATGAATTGACAAGACCCTTCCGTCAAATTATGGCATGCCTCTAGCGGAATGCAGCTGAGTGAATGGAGTGAGACACCTAAAAATGAGATGCAGAAAGAGTTTTGATCTCTGACGAAGGACTGACAAGACCAACTCTAACATAAGGCATAAATATGGCATTGACAATCAAAATGCAATGGAGGCGAAAAAAATGACCTACCCCTATATGCCAAGAAAGAAAACGTACCTCAAGCCCATTATTGTAAACAAGACCCCCAAAAATGACATTAAAAGGATAGCTCACCAACCTCTTACAAAAAGTGAACTAGAAAAAGAATTATAAAGCAAAAACTCTCTCAATCCCAAAAATTAAAAAGGGAATATTCTCAAAGATGCCAAATTTTTTTATAAAAGCAACCCATACCTCCTCATTTAGTCATTGTGTTTTGTAGAAGAGAGAAGGAGAGAACTTCCAAGCTTGTTGTTGCTAGGTCAAGGAGGAGAAAGGGGAGCCAAAGAAGGAGCATATTCACCAAATTAAGTCGATCTCATCCCTCAATTAAGTAATACAAACGTGGGTTTCTTTGGTTGTGGTAGAAATTATAGGATTTTTTTTTTTTTTTGTAAAAATACCCTCGATTTCATGCACGCAATGGGGAATTTTTTATTGGAAGAGGTCAGTCACACACATGCCACGCCATGGTTGTGACTATGGCCGAAATTTCTCTATTGCAAGGGTGTGGTCAGGTTCAATATTTTAATTTTTTGCTTGAAATTTTCCCGAAGTTCAATTTTCGTGTTTTTATAGGGGCTTTATTGTTTAAATGTTGTGTCCATGACTGAATTTTGTTAAATTGTGGATGCAAGAAAAACCATGGTTGAATGGAGGGACAGATACCAAGACTTAAATGAGATTCAGGCAGTGGAACATCAACCAACACTAAATGCCCTGAGAAAATTATGGACTATTGAAATTCTATATGATTCTCAGTATGAAAAACCAATTCTTTGTGTTGGACCAAATCATTCGATGTTGGGATGCAGATACTTAAAAGTTCATTGTGGAGCTAGCGTCATTTTCCATAGGAATGGATGAAATTTATTTCCTCACAGGGTTATCAAGTCAGGGTTCTCTTGCGGTGTTGTCACAGGCACATAGTATTAATGAAGAGACAATTCAAAATTTGATGGAGCATCACTGCAGGGCAGGCAAACAGAGAGATAGAGAGAAAATCTATACTAAGGGCCTAGAAGATCAGACCTTGTAGAAACTAACATACACTGAACCAAAGCTCCCCATATTATGACTAAACCACATCTAGAGTTGTGTTTAAAATGTTTGGAACCCACCCTGTTTAATTGGTGTGAGGGGATGTTGGCTAATGTGAAAGTTCAACTTACAAATATGAAGAGGGGAAGAAACCAGAACTTTGGCAATAGGAGTATAATTGTATCACTTTTCTTGGAGAATATCTTGGCCATGTGGCCAATTTCACTTGGTTATGTGGTTTATCCGCCACCAATAGAGCCTCAAATGATGAGGTGGTGTTTAATCATGCCTAGAGAGGATGGATTACATAACGATAGTTGGCTTCCATCCACATACTTCAAATGGTTGAACCAAGAATCCTTGGTGGTGGACGACTACCCATATGATGGGAAAGATTTTGAGGGAGATCCTCACATGGTACTACCCCCCGTAGTTGACTTTGATGTTGAAGGTAAAATATTTTTAGATTTTTATGTGTTTTGATTTTTTTGTTTTTTTGGAATATGATATTTTTTTTGGTATGGGTACATGGTTTCTAACAAGTTGTTAGAGTCGGTCTAGTAGCCCTCCACCAGAGATCAAAAGCTCTTTGCATTTCATAGTTAGGTGTCTCATCAGTGTGATCATGTTGCATTCCGTTAGGCATGCTGTAATCTTGGTGGAAGGAGTTTATATCGTCATTCCCCTCTTGTTTGGCACTGCTGGTTCAGGTTTGTTCAAATAAATAAAGTCCTAAAAGGGTCATTCATTTTGCTTTAAGTTTTTAGGTTTTAGGTCTAGGGTTTGAGTCTAATTTTGTCTTGAGAAGTCATCAAGGACCAGTAGGCCAGAGGGATGTCCTTCATTAAACATTTCTTATCATTGTATAGCTAAATTTTTGCCTTGTTCTCAAAAACTCTGTTTTTGAAAACAATGTCATTATCTCATTTTTGTAAAAATTCTCAAAATTTCAAATTCTTCAAATGTCGAAGTGCAGCCTTGGTCTCCTTTTCCAAAGCATCCCAGAAGCTATCCCTACAAAAATTTTCAGAAGAAATCATCATTTCAACCAATTTTTCAAAGAAATGAAATTAAAGGTCAGGGCCAATTAAAGCAAAAAAATGTCAACATTCAAACATAACAAAGTGGGTTTTGGGCAAGTGAAAAATTAAAAGGAAGCCTATAAAAGCATGCCATACCTCATTGGTAATTCATTTTCCTCTCAACACTCCAAGAGAATAGTTGTCAAGTCGATTTCAAAGGTCATTGGGCGAATTGAGCAGTTGCAGCAGCGCGCTACGCATCAGAAGAGGCGCGCTACGCATTGGAGGGCGCGCTACGCATCAGCGCGCAGTTTCCAGTTCAATTTAACTCAGGCGCTACGCGTTGGGAGGTGCGCTACGCATCAGGCTGGGCACGCTACGCGTTGGATTTCTTGCTCAGGAAATCGCCAGCAAGCCACCAAAACTGCTTTTCTCTCCAAATCTTTTCAGGTAGGCCTCTAATCATGGTGATTTTTGGTTTGGATAAGATGAATGAGCAATGAAAATGCAAAAATGCCATGCTAATATGGAGTAAAACCCTACCTTGCTGTATCAAATATTAAAAATGCAAATGTGTTAGGGTTTCACTGAAATTTGCTGCCCAAGGTTACTTATTTTCCCATTCTTCTTTCCCCATATTTTCCTCACCATTTTCCTTGACATTTCCCATGCAAATCATATAATTTCCCTCCTAAAAATCATGAAAATTCCTAAACCCTATTAATTCCTAAAATCCTATGTAAATTTCCTAAACCCTACTTCCCATTACAATCCTACAAATTATGATTGTATATGTTCCATGTTCCTTTCCTAACATTTCCTTCCACATTTGTTTTCCCTAATCCCCTCAATTTTCCCTTTTCCCTAACATTTCCCATGTGTGTTTGTCCCCTTGGTAACAGCATTCAAACAAGTCAAAACAGCAATTCATTGGGTGCACAGTCAGCATTATTTTTCAGTCACTTGCCTCCAGAACCATGTCAGAAACCGAAACAGATTATGAGCAAAGTGATGACCGTGAATCAACACCAGAGGTAGAGGTGCCAAGGAGGCATCACAGGGGTGGTAAGGGTGGTCAGCATGTCAGGGAGGAACCCACCTCTTTGGCTTATCTACAAGCTTGTCCACTTGCAGTGTCATGTTTCCGATATCTATCATGCTATGAATATTGTGAAAGAATCTCCCAAATTCAACACCACAAGGAATTGGCCCGCTTGTTTGTCCTACATTTGCACAATGGGCATGTGAATCTTGCAGGAGTGGACTTCACATTGTCACCTGAAATTGTTGCTCAAGCAACAGGGATACCCAATATTGGAGAAGAATGGAGCAAGCGCCAGTCGTTGGACAAATTTCATTATGATCCATATATCAAACCTGCATGTATGAGGTACCTAACTGGTTTTTTTCCCTTCAGGTTCTTAAGAGACGAGTATGCACCTATGATGAAGATCATCATTCGCTATTTCACTTGTGAGGGCAGATTTTCACGTTTGTATTCGTATCATATCCGTTTGTTGATGCATTTCACACGGGTACGAATGATGAACATTCCATTCTTCATGTGTCGAAATATAGAGAGGATGGTGCCCTTGGTGCAAAGAAAGAGCCCAGCACAGCAACACAAGAGCATTTATCATTATGCACTGATCAAGATTGTGGTCATGCATCAGTTGGCACAACAGGGTATTCCATGGGAGGATTTTATTTCTCGTGACTTGTTCACAGTGCCACAGCCACCTCCTGAGGTTGTTCGTGATGAGGGAGGGCCTTCACATCAGTTTGATATTCCCGAGCCCGGGCATGTCAGCACTCCTCCTTATGTTACATATCAGAGAGGCCACAGGGTCTTATTTGCATCTGCACGGCGAGTATTATCTCCACATCAGGTGGAAGGGGTCTCGCCTTCTTCATCAGCACAGTGAGTGTTATCTCCACATCAGGTGGAAGGGGCCTCACTTTCGACAGCAGCACAGGTACCAGAGAGAGGCAAGCAGCCCAAGATTGATGAGGGGCCATCAGGTGTTCCAGGCATAGATGTTGTTGACCTTGATATTATTTCTCCTAGCCTAGAGTCAAAGGAGATCATCCAGCAACTAAGGGCTGAAAATGACTTGTTGCAGCAAAAATTGGAGATGGAAAACTGGACAATTACTTATCTGGAGCAGAGCAACAAGCAATTAGAGGAGGAACACTCTCTTGATGAGTTGCGGAGGATCCATGAAGACCGCAACTTGGCTCGCAAGAGACCCGGCGATTTGACACCCATTGAGCTAGAGGCTATGCTCATCCGGGTCAATACTCATTTGGGGAAGTTACTGGCCAAGGTAAACACGGAAAAGGACATGCTCCAACACATGAAGAATCACTATTGGGCTCGAATGCATGTGTGTAAGGCAAGAATGAAGGTGCTCAAAGGACGGTTGGCCAAGGCACTAAAATGGAGGAAAAGGCCCGATCCCCTTCATATTTTGGTTGAGGCTACCTTGAAGGAGCATGGTGCTCAATGATGCACTTCCAGCTCAAATTTCAGGAAATTTTGAGCAATTTTGGTCAATTTTGACTTTTTTGTGCCACACACAGGTTTTTGCTCTGAACGCGTAGCGCGCCGTGCGCTACCCTGAAGATGGGCAAGTCCATTTCTCAAAAACTCAGCATTTTTGGATTTTTCATGACAAATTACACTTTCTCAGCAATGGCCAAGACATTTCATCAGGTTTTGAGCCCTCAGAAGGTCAAAAAACATGCAAAAAATGACTTTCTACCACTTTTTGGACACATAGGAAGCAGTCTTGGGAGATTGCAATTTGGGAGGGGAAAATGACCACCAAATTGAGAAATTCCACTTGGGTTGGAAAGTAGACATCCAGACCTTTCCAACAATCCTACTTTTTCCTCATTTGGATGCCGGGAAGTGCCTCAAAAGATGGCTCAAAGGTGCGCTACGCGTTTAGGATGGGGGCGCTACGCATCAGGACATTTTCTCAATTTTTCATCTACAGCTCAGGAATTCGCCCAGCTTTGACCAGTTTTGACTTGTGATGGGATTTTTCACCCTCTTTGATGTAATTAATGTATTTTCATGTTGACATGACACTTATTTACCTATTCTAGAAGATTCATTCATGAAATAGCAAACATTTAATGAATGAATTGATTTCCTAGCTTATAGAGGCAAGTTATTTTGACTGCCTAGATTGTAGTGCTTTGTTTAGAATTGGTTGAAACAGCTCCTAGGATGATGAGCTCGACCCCTAGAGGCAACGAAAGGTGTTAGCTTGCCTATATTATGTATTTTCTTAGTCATTTTCATGGTTGGACTCTTGAGGGATAAGCTTCTATTGTATTACACTTTGTATCTCTACAATTTTGGCAAAGGAAAGACCAGGGTTTTGCAGCACTGTTTGGGATTCCTATGGTTATTTGTGTTGATGGTGTGCTTCTCTCATGTACTTGTAATATTTTTTATGTGTATCATTTTTCCACTTTTCTTTTCTGCACATTAAGTAAATGAAGTGTTAAGGTAGAATTCATAATTTGTATGCTCTGCCTTTAAGTTTGCTTAATATCTATGTTTTCCTCTGTTTAAAGAGAACTCTCAATGGTTTCTTGCTCTCTTTAGCTCCTCACCAGTCAATCCTATCCATTCACTTAAATCAAAGGCATCAAGACAATCTCCTACCTTGCCCCAAAAAGACCTCTACAAAAGCTGTGTCCCATCCCTGCACCCAAAATTGCTCTCCCCCTGTTTTCCACCAAAACCCTAAAAATCTGAAATCAAACCTTCTCAATCAGTTTACTAGCCGAAGATCAGTGTTCTTTATTGGTCATCTCCACCCTTTGAAGACCTTTTGCTGAGATAGACCCGGAGAGAGTCCTCTCCTGCCCCGTAGGGCTAGCTACAAGGCTAAGTGGTTTGATGTTGCCTTGGATTTTGTCTTTTTCAGCCTGAGGCCAAATTCAAGCGCTAACACAAGTATTGTGTGTGATATGCATATGTGGTTCCAGCACATCCTATAGGCTACTCCCACTCAGGAGGGGGGTATCAACGGTTATGGCTCAGGCAGCAATGGAGGATGAGGACGAGGAGTTATGGGATTTTATGTGTAATATTGAGGGATTGACATTAGGAGTTCCACCAAGGATTATTGAAAATACCCCTCGACACTGGCAGAGGCACACCGTGAGAGTCACTTCAGCCTGACATTGGAGCATTCTCTGTGGCATCCTGAATGCAGCTTTATGCTATCATGACCATCACTAAGCTAAGACAGTGGTGTCTATAAGGATATGTGTATTTGATAGATATACATATGTATGGCATGTATCTAGGGCCTCAGATGCCTAAATTTTGAACTACGTACCCAAGCTTTTTATATATAATAAAATGGTGACCTCTATGTGTTTGTGTTTAAATGATGTGTATGTATAATGAATTTTTAATTTATCATGTGCATGGTTAAAACTATTGATGTGACAAATTCCAATCTAATACATAATTATCTAAGGAATCAATAAACATGTTTTTATCTCAAGGAATATGAATATATTCAATGTAATCAAATAAACATTCCAAGAGATGTACCCTCAAAAAAAAACGTAGGATAGTAGAGTTCCTTACAGAATAGAGATAGTTGAGCTTAGACACAATGAGGTGAGAGTCAAGATGAACAACCAAGTGGTGTATGCCAAGAAAACTAGCCTCGATAAAAAGCTCAATGACAACACTATATTCATCCACACGGTTGGTAACCATGCGAAGACAAATACCCCTAGAACTCACAAGCTCATCAATGGATGAAAAGAAGACCCCAGCAGCGGAAGCAACATTCCGAGTGTAACTTCTTGCACCATCTTCATAGCCTCTATAAGAAAGAGAGGGTGTTGACATTTGTTAGTCAAATACAAGGCACATGAATCACACATAAAAACCGTGGGAAAAGATAACACAAGCAAAGAAATGTACCATACGCACATTGATATACAATATGTACAATAGACCATGCAAATAAATAAAGCATAGTAGTGTTTTAGGTAGATCCCATTACATGGCTCGGAGAGTGGATTCCCATCACAATCAACTAACTCATAGGTCCCTTTCTTGAGAACACGTTTAACAATGTAGGGACCATGACACATGGGTTTGAGTGGGACTTCCCCCAACTTGTCATGATTTTTGTCATAAACCAGAATGAGATCTCCTTTGGAAAAAAACTCGAGGTCGAATAGACTTATCATATTGGGCCTTAACGCATTTCTTATGAGTTTCGTTATTGACCAAGGTCAGAAGGCGTTGTTAATTGAGATGGGAAAATTGTAGGAGACATTCTTCCATGGTCGAAGTGTCAGGGAGTACTCAATAGCTAGTTCAAGGGAATAGATTTCACAATGAATAGGAAGAAATTGACTCCACCCCATAAACCAATTGGAAAGGAGTAAAGCCAATGAAATATTTAACCAAGGTTCGATATGCCCACAAGGCAGAAAATAGCATAATATTCCAATTAGACTTATGTTTCCCCACCATCTTGCAACATGGTTTTAAAATTTTGATTGACAACTTCTACTTGGCCATTGGCTTGAGGATAATAGGGTGTAGAGTGTTCATGATGGAAACCCAACTTGGAAGCTAGTTCCTACATCAAATGGTTTTGGAAATGTTTACCACGATCGGTCATTGTGAATTTAGGCACACCAAACCTCGCAATGACATCATTGAAGAAAAATAAGGCAGCAATATTATCACCATTTAATCATGTAGGCATGGCCTCGACCCATTTGGTAGAATAGTCAACAACCATGATGACGTAGTGATTACCTTAGGTGGATGGTGGGTTACATTGCATAAAGTCAATACCCCACTATGTGAAAGGTATAAAAACAACTACTAGGTTTAATGGGGCAAGATGAGTGCACATATTACAAGAAAATATTTGACAGGGATGGCACTTTTGGACTACTGAGATACAATCTTTAAAAAGTGAATGTCAAAAGTACCCCGCATGCAAAAAAAATTGAGCAGTGGAAAGCTCGGAAAGATGACCACCACATGCCCTAGCGTGGAAATCATTCAAGACATGTTCAACTTCTTCATGAGTAAGGCATCGATGTAACATAGTGTCGACACTGTGACGATATAGAGTATCATCAATAATAAGATAGTATCGAGATTTATGGTGTATATGTCGATCATCACGAGATAGTTTAGGCCGAAAATGTTGTGTTTGGAGATACAAAAGGATGTCTCCATACCAAGGGTCAAAATTACTAATGAGGAATAAGGATTCGTTGGGAAAAGGCTCCATAGACACAAATTCCTCATCAATCTAAGGCATTTCAGCAAGAATATCAGCGAAAGCTAAGGATTCTTTGGATTTAGCAATGGCAAATCCAAATAGAGCCAAATGCACTTGTTGGAGCTTGCGATGGAACAATCAATTTCCCAAGTTGAGAAGCAAGTTGGATCACGGAATCGGAAACAAACCTAATCAAACCATCAATGTGTAGTTCAACAGTAGGTTTGGGTGGGTCAATGGAAGGCCTATGAGCATTAGGAAGTACTTCATAAAGTGTACCCGACTATGAATAGATCAAATCCAATTGTTGGGAAGCTAAGATGGATTTCTCTTCAATGAAAACTCTAAACATAGACATATCTTTGGAAATTTGAGGTCTCAAGGATTGAATGAACCATTTATGCAATATCTCATCAAGAATCTTGGTTCTTACCAACCTCTTCCGACGTCACTCATGGATATGATCATAAATCAATGTGACATCATCTTGCTTAAAGTTAGACAAGATATCAAAATTGATATCATACCTTGTAGGAACTTGAAAGTGCGTCAAAAAGGTTTGAGTTAAGGATGAAAAATCACTATAGGATGTTGTTTCCAATTCAATGTACTGTTAGTGCCTAGATTTACCTCAGGCTGAGGAAGGTAGGATCCAGGGCCAACATCAAACCACGCTTAACCTGGTAGCTAGCCCTACTAGGTCGGGAGAGGGCTCTCTCCAGGTCAATCTTAGCAAATTATGATCAATGAGGGCTTGAGATGACTGACAGGAATATTGATCTTAGGCTAGGTATATGTGTGAAAAAATTTTATTGAATAAAATTATGTTTTTGTTAGCTTAAATGGAAAGGCAAGTTTTGGGTGCGGGGATTGAGGCTCAGTCTTGCAAAGATCTAAATGGGGAAAGGTAGGCAATTGTTTTTGGCACTTAAAATTCAATGAGATGGAAGGAATAGATAGGTGAGGTGTTGAAGAGGGCAAGAGAAATCATGGATCCTCCCCAAACAGCTGAAAACATCAAGAAACTAAAGCAAACTTCAAGTAGAGCACTGCAATTTCAATGGATTCTACTTACACTCTTGTTTGTTTAGTTCAGAAGAATCAAAACAGAGAATGGCATACATGACATATGAAAATTCACAATTACAAAGAAAAGCACTGTACCAAGACAAATTTCCACATGGATCCCAAAGAGTGCTGCAAATCCTGGTCTCAATTCCTTAGCCAAAATGTTGATATGAATGTACAATGAAACTCAAGGCTTTCTCAAAAGTCCAAAAATGCTAATGAATGAAAAACAACATAATATAAACAACCATAGCTCATCCTTGCATCTAGGGGTTGATCTCACATGTTTAGGAGCCGTTTCAACTAAATCTAAACTAAGAACCAGAAATTAGGCAACAGAATAGCATGCCTCTAGAAACAAAGGAACTGATTCATTCAGTTTCAAACAACTTTTAAATTGATGAATCTACCTCGACAAGTGAAAATTTAACATATTTACATCATAATCCATCAATGTACATTAAATTACATCACAAATTTTCCATTAGGAAAGTGAAAAAGTCAAACTGGCCAAAGCTGGGCAAAAAACAGAGCAATACTTGGTCAAACTGGCAATTTTTCCTCTATGCGCCACGCCTGATTCTCTATGTGGAGCACCTGTTTGGACCCACTTTTGGAGGCCTTCTCGGTGTCCAAATTAGCTCCAAGTGTGCTTTTTGGAAAGGTCTTCCTGTCTAATTTCCAACCCAAGTGGAATTCTTCAATTTGGCCTCCATTTGCCCCTCCAAAATTCAGTTCTCCCAACACTGCTTCCTGTGTGTTGAAATTGGGGCAGTGAGGTCATTTTTTGAGTGTTTTTGACCTTTTTGAGGGCTCAAAAGTTGTCCAAATTTCTTGGCCATTGGTATGAAAGCATATTTTTCCATGCCAAATCCAAAAATGCTAATTTTTTGTCATTTGGAGGCTTCTAGCAAAAGCGAGCACCACGTGGCGCAACGCATAGGGCAGAAAATTCTGTTTTTTGTGCCAAAAATTTCAAAAATGCAAAAAGTTCCCGAAATTTTTTGAAATTTGGGTTGAGTCTTCTCCATAAAACATTGTGTTGGGCCAAGGAAGCCTCAACCAATATCTAAAGTCCTTCATGCTCTTTTTTACTCCTTGATGCTCTCTTCAACTTTGCCTTTAAGCTCCTGATTCTAGCTTGGCACACCATGTTCCTCGACAAGTAATGATATGACAAGTTTCTAAGCATATTATTCTCAATGATGCCTTTACTAGCTTCCTCTCCAAGTGGATATTGTCTCTTTCAAGCCATGACTCCCGATCGGCATTAACCTCCCGCTCAAGTGAAGTGAACTCCACCCTCCTCCTTTGGGTAGCATGGCGATTTTCCCAGATGTATTTGTTGTGGGGAAAAGTATCCGATGCGGATGACCCTATCCCTACTCTAAAGGTGACAGTCTTTAGCAACAACTGAAAGTAAAGCTTTGATGTTTTCCTTTATGAAAGTACAGAGAGAAGGATGAAAAGATTAACCAACCTGGTGTCTTTCGCTTAGTCGATCCTTGTCCTCTCTCTTTGTCTCTTGTTCCCAGCTCCTTGCTCTCTTTGCCGGTCCAGCTACACACAGATCCTGCACAAAACAAGAGAGGAAACTACAAGATACATGTACTCATAACTGATGCATGGATTAGAGTGAATCAAATATACAAGTAAATACAATCCATCAATGTAATACAAGTATATAGGAGAACATGCAAAACTTTATTGATAGAAGTAACAGGGTTCTGAGAAGGTTACAACCATTGATGGCTCCAATCCAGCAGCACCTCCCCAGCAGCAAGAACTCTCCTCTTCACCTCTAGTAAAACAATCACCCAATAACTCTAACTGTAAACCAACAACACCTCCTTGCTTTACACAAAATTCCAGCCTCCTTAGACCTCATAGAAGAGCTCTATATATAGGATAGAAGAAGAAAGGATGAGTCAGCTTGAGACTGACATGAAGCTGCCTTGTGTCCTCTCCCTCTTCAGTTAATATTTAGTTCTTGAGTCCACTTGGAGATCCTTGCTTACACATGGTGATCAAGTACCTCTTACTCATCACAGGGCGAATCTCATGAACCAAGTGTCAGTTTGGAAGCTTCCTGGGCAGTTGACACCTTGCAGAATGACTGTGCCACTTGGCCAATCTCGCCCAGCGCAGGTAGCCTTCATTAATCTTGACTTCCAGCGCAGGTACAAGGAGGGACAGTTGCATTCCAGCGCAGAAGCTCAGTGGAGCAGCTGACATGATCCAAAATAAGCCTGTTTTGAAGTGTTTTCAGGTGCAGAACTGATTGGAAGTGCTGTTGTTTGATGACCTTGCTCTTTTAGGGGTAAGAACAACATGTTTAGGGACTGAGGATCCCTGTAATTATGGACATTTCATGCTCCATGCTGTGAGGCACAAAAATGTCTATAACAGTTGCCCCCTAAAGTATGAGGCCGTTTATCGGGTGAAATGCTTTATCTAGAGGGTCCGAAGTTCGTTCCAGTGCTGAGGAGGCGCCCTGTAATACAATACAATACAATACATTATTTTTCATTCTATTTTCATGATCTAGCTGAGGCGGGCATTCCCATGCTCAGCTTTTATAAATACATTTTGGTACATATGACAGACGATCGTCTGAAGGTAGACTGATAATTTTCTGCTGAAATTATCATCCTTTGAATAGGATGATCATCTGTTGCAATGATGTACATGGCAAATGCTTTTATATTTCCTGAATATATATCGCAGCCCGGATGGATGAAACTAGATCCGGGGTCTTCAAACTCGTTCGATCTTCACTCTAAGTACAAGTCGATCCATGTGAGAATTACGCTGAAGTCGAACATGGAAAGACATCGCTTGATTACCGGTCAATAATGAAAACCGTTAACAAGCGCGAGAGGAATCACCAATAACGACGATGACCCTCAAGGTACTGTAGTACAATTCACGTGGCGTGAATAAAGGACTTGGCGTCAAACGCCACGCAAAATCTTCTGGTCGAAGGTCATTGATGTATACCTGTCGCCGGAAGTGAGAAACTTGCCATTGAGGCATGCAAGCTTCAAAGTACTGATGGGGGTGTTCCTAGATCAACTTCTTGGATAATGAGCTGAAGTCGACAAGAAGCGATCCGTCAAAGGAGGGCCTTAATGAATCCCACATCAATGACACGGAACGGAGCTAATGACTTTAGTGGAGGTGAAAACAAACTGTGACATATGATTCAGGGTGGCGATCATGAATGGATGAAGGATAATGTATGGCAGTGGATGGGACACGGTTGACACTTTCAGAATGACCCCTCTTGAACATATAACGACACTGATGCGATGGATCGGTAGCATTACCCCAAATGTGGATGGTTTGGCGAGGACCATGGTGATGAGACCGGTGAATGAAACAACCCAACCCGATGTGGTACGGAGGAAAAGTGTCATGTTCAAGAGTGACTTGCTACCATTAAACTTTGATGTTCTCCCAATTTTTCCCCAGTCATTTCTGACCAGTACCTCTTTATTTTTGTCAAGCTTGAGGAGGATAACATATGCTTGTTCTATAACCTGCCCTCGGGCAAGCCCATCGCTATGATTTAACGAGCCTAGCGATAGGGAAACTCGTTCTCGTCTAAAGACAAGTTTGTCGCTATTTAATCATTTTAACGAGTCTAACGACAAAGAAAACTCGGTCCTTTTCATTTTTAGAGAGTCTGAAAAGGTACGGAAAGTCAACTCCATAATTCCTTTTTCGTCAGCAAATCCCTTAAGTCCGAAAAAGTATAAAACAATACAGAAGGGATGGTTGTTCGGTACTTTTAACGAGCCGAACAAGACAAGCGCTCGATCCTTTTGTGCAATAATCCCTCAGGTCCAAAAAGATTAAAATTTAGAGGAGGGATAGCGTTCCGGTCATTTAACGAGCTGGAAGGCCAAAACTCGGCAAACTTTTCATATTTTACGAGTCAGTGAAAAGAGCTGAAAGAAGACTCGTCTTTTGAGGAACGAGTGATAAACAGAGATAGCTACAGATTCCAGGTACAGGTTGGAATTTTCCAATCACGGCAGTGTCACAAGGATGGCTAGGTGAAATCACTCTTCGCAGCTGTTTCTCAAAAGAGGTAAACACACAAATGGGAGTGAATGATCGGCCAAATGAACAGTGGAGGTGATGGATGAAAACACGATCAAGGTTCTTATGGCTAATGAATTTACGATCTCAAAAGGTTATTTACCGGTTCATTTTTTCCATGAGCTTGAACTCTGGGGGGGAACTTTTGCTCACACTTTTCTATTTTTTAACGAGCATAAATTCAGTCCTAAAACTGCTCGGATTTGCGTTTATTTTTTAACGAGCATGAACTATATGCTAAAACTGCTCGATATACCAGTCATAAGAAGAACGCCTCCCGTAAGGACCAATTTTTATAGAGCTTATGCCTTACCACAGCTATGCTCACTTTTGGCAAATTTTACTTTTGCCCCACAGGCTTCTCTCATGCAGGTTTGGAAACGGCTAATCTTAAAACCAGATAAATAACCGCCCCTAGCTTGCACTCCAGAAGATTTGCATGCCCCCAGGTATAGGATAGAATTTCGAGGCTGCCCCTCCTCTCCCCTACTTCTGTTTTTCTTTGGGTGTTCACATTTACTTGTCATCTTGCCAATCTAATGCTAACGATACTTGTCTTCTCGTTATTTTAAGGGGTCTTACGCAGTACTCAGGCTTCCCGTCGGCCCACTTTTAACAAACAGCTATTTGTGACAATAGAAGAACACCACTCAAAGATAAAACATTGGTATTATTGAGGGAGGCTTGCCTCTTTCTTATTATTCCAAAGACGGTTCGATTTGCTGCCGCAGATCAATCTCTTTCTTCGGCGGTGTCTATCATTGGGTTGTCCAAAGATGGTTACCCTCTGTCACAACAATACGGTCTCCTTCTTCGTAGACTGCCCCTGCTTATCCTTCAAAACATATGTTTCGATGGGCGAGGCTTGAATTCAAAGATGGTTACTACTTGTTGCAATAAGGGAATTCCTACTTGGGCATTGCCCACTTTTTTAGACAAAGGTGAATGACTCTTTGGTCAAACACATAACTTTAACAAAAGATTATTATTCTAGAACAACCCCACTTCCTTCGGACGGGGTACGGACTAGTCATATTCTTCTGCGGAAATTCTTTCTTATACCCGGGTTTCTTCTGCCCGAAGCAGACCAGGGTGCATGCCCCCTGGGTCCTAGTCTTTCTTTCCGAATCACTCGCGCTCATCAGGAAGGAGGACCGGGGGTGGAGGCGAATCTTGAGTGAACAGACCATTTAGGAATGGTATTTGACTATTTGCGATGCGAGATCCCGGAAACGAAAGTTGGTCTACGAGCTTGACCACCCTTCCTTCGTGTGGAAAACACATTACTCTAAAGAGTGAGGAGACTATCGCTCCCATGCAATAAATATAGTCGCGTCCAAGGAGTAGGTTATAATCCAAAGGTCCTTGAACGACCATCACGTTCATCTCGACGGTCTTCCCTTTCAACGTAACAGGTACATTGGGGAGGATCCCTAATGGTCGACTGGTTCCTTTATCAAAACCTGAGAGATTTCTCAACTCAGGTAAAAGCGTTGGGGAACCCAGTGCTTTCCAAGCAACAGAGGAAAGGATACTCACAGACGCCCCTTCATCAATGATAGTACCAGCCATGATCATTCTATAGATCTGGACAATGATTCTGAATGGTACACTGGCTGGTAACCGGGGTCTGCCTAGTTGATTCCAATCAAAGGATACAACCAGGTTGCTTGGTGGTGGGACCGAATATACGGCCGGATATGACTCTGATGATGTTCCTTCCTGCGATAAAGGAATGGGCGCATTGCCCTGACGCTCATCGGAGTCGGTGCTGATGAAAAGAACCTGGATGGTGTCATCCTTATTCTCTTCAGTGAGGGTGTCGCATGAAGACGACTCTTCGGCGACGGTGTCATTTGAAGACGGGTCTTCAATGACGGAGTCATTGGATGATAGAACCTCTGAAGGAAGAACCGGGTCAACTGCCGTATCGACCTTTAGACTTTCGTCTGGTCTGGATTCAGTAGGTTCATTCTCAATGACCGACACTTCAGCTGACCACTTGAGCGGGCCAGCTGGATTTTCAACTATCGAGGGATTAGGCACGAGTTTTTGGTATCCAGGAGGAAGTCGTAATGGTGATACCGGACGATCTTCCAAAACTCTCTTGGCCTCATCTAAGAATGGACATTTGTGGATGGCATGATTGCCTTCACACAATAGACAGGGTGATCTTGGTCCCCTTCTTCGTCCTTCACTCTCATTAGTCGACGGATTGCAATCAACATGACAACCAGAGGTTGATGCTACCGGATTGTGCAACCTTGGGGACCAGTCCCTTAGTATCCGGGGAATACAAGGATAATCACGATGGAAGTGGATCCCTTTGCAAATGACACATGGCGATTTAGGCCCGGTCGGTGCAGTGTGTGGGTTTTTGTCAGCTTTCTTCTGCTTGCCCCCAGTCGCCTTCGCCAGAGGCTCCTTCTGCTTCTTTTCTTTCTTCTTCTTTTCCTTCTTCTCCTTGGGAGGCTGACTTTTGCCGGCTCTACCTTGGGAAGATGAAGGATCAGAGGAAGTATCATAAGAAGTGGAAGGTTGGTGGGTAGTTCTAGATTGTTCTGACTGTTGATTCGACTGCTCAGGATTAGTGGCGATCTGGACTACATTAGTTGAAAAGAGCCATACAGGGAGGCCGATTGTCAATCCTGGAAGTGACAATGTAGCCATATGAGGCGCACCAACATCTCCCCAAGAGGAGAAGGGATTTGGACTTCCGCCAAGGTTACTTCCTTGGTTGGTGGGCTCCATACTTTTCAACTGAAAGATCAACGTGGGAATAATAGGTGATTATGTTCCGCTTAAAATAAATTTTATTAACGACGCTTTTAGACACAAACTTGCTTTTTCATGTTTTAAGAGTCGAGAAAAAGCTAAAGATGACTCTAGTCGGCTTCGATGTATTAACGAGCCCGAAGTGACAAATGCTCGGTTGGACTTTTTCAGTTATAGAGTTTGAAAAAGGCCAAAAGAAACTGCTCTGGAGATCTAGGCAGAGGGTGTGCCAAACCTTTCGCGAAACCACAGAATACGTTTTACGGTACGGGTGGTCGATCTTTGTGAATGCTGTGTTCACTGCATCGCGATCAGTAGGGCGGCCGACACGGTTTCCTAAGGATAAAGGATAAAAGCCTATAGGGGTCTCCCAATATACGCGACGGTACGCGGGAGCTCAAGTCCGTGTTAGTGCCACCGACTCTCAGGAGGAATCACCCACCTTCGTAGAGATCGACAGTCACTATGTTTAACGACGCCGGAACACGTCTCTACCTAGACCTCTAGATGTTTGCGTTAAATTCCAAAGCGTTGTTATGTAAATTGAGTTTATTTTAATGTTGATCTTTCTTAACAGTTTGCCTTTCAGGTTCGCCATGAGATGTATATATACAACTTCCTATATGCAATCTAAGAATGAGAAGCAAATCTTTTCAATCTTTCAACTTTGAAAACCTTAATCTACTTGAGGAAAGAGAAAGACACAACTTTTTCCACAGATCAAAGAACACACACTAAAATGCACATCTTCCTAAATCGTCAAGCATACAGTCAAATGCAAAATGCACAATGCATGTATTTCTTTTCGTTATCCTTAATGTTGATGCTAGACAGAAAGGAAACTGTTGTATAATTTTGAATCTAATTTCAAGTAGAAATAAACAAGCTTGTCCACAATCAAAAAGACACCTTATGATAGACTTGTTTAAAACACAGGAAATGTATAGATTCAAACCATAAAATGAAAAACAAACAAACTCAAACAGCCATGAACAGTAATAAAACTAGCTCTTAAGATCACAAAGACACTTTTACAGTTCAAGATCTAAGAGGCCACAGCTATACTGGTTCGCTTTTCACAATGGGAAACTGTAAGTGCAACAAGAAATACTGAAAGAACATTCACAGTTTCATCACACAACTGAGGCGGAATAATGTCAAGGAGAAGTGGTTTACAGCAAGTACAATGACCAGCAAGAAATCAGCAAAAAAAAATCAGTGAAAACAGGGCCAAGACACAATGGGAAAACTGAGCTAGACAATGGCTAACTGGACCAGCGCAGGCTCTGGTCTGTCAGTTTGACTCTCAGCGCAGTTCCCGAAGGGAGCACCTGCGCTGTAATGCAGACTGCCTGTGGACAGCCTGCACTGACACACGAGAGTTTCGTCTACAAAGAATTCCGGGTCATAAAAAGCTCAAAAATGCACTGTTTTTGCTGAAATAAAAAGCTATAGGTCAAGTACAGGCTAAGGGCTGATCAAGAGGATGAAGATCTATCACAAAGAGTAAAGAGTCTTTTGTAGATTAGCTCTTTAAATCTTGAATTTGCTCAGTAAATGAGCAAGAGTAGCAGACCCTTTACTTCGCTTTTGATATAGTCAAAAGCTTTTCGATTTGGTACTCTTTTCTTCAAGAAATGAATAGCAAAATACTACAAACACCAACAAGATACTAGGTTCCCCAGCGGAGTCGCCAGTTTGTTGTGGGGAAAAGTATCCGATGCGGATGACCCTATCCCTACTCTAAAGGTGACAGTCTTTAGCAACAACTGAAAGTAAAGCTTTGATGTTTTCCTTTATGAAAGTACAGAGAGAAGGATGAAAAGATTAACCAACCTGGTGTCTTTCGCTTAGTCGATCCTTGTCCTCTCTCTTTGTCTCTTGTTCCCAGCTCCTTGCTCTCTTTGCCGGTCCAGCTACACACAGATCCTGCACAAAACAAGAGAGGAAACTACAAGATACATGTACTCATAACTGATGCATGGATTAGAGTGAATCAAATATACAAGTAAATACAATCCATCAATGTAATACAAGTATATAGGAGAACATGCAAAACTTTATTGATAGAAGTAACAGGGTTCTGAGAAGGTTACAACCATTGATGGCTCCAATCCAGCAGCACCTCCCCAGCAGCAAGAACTCTCCTCTTCACCTCTAGTAAAACAATCACCCAATAACTCTAACTGTAAACCAACAACACCTCCTTGCTTTACACAAAATTCCAGCCTCCTTAGACCTCATAGAAGAGCTCTATATATAGGATAGAAGAAGAAAGGATGAGTCAGCTTGAGACTGACATGAAGCTGCCTTGTGTCCTCTCCCTCTTCAGTTAATCTTCAGTTCTTGAGTCCACTTGGAGATCCTTGCTTACACATGGTGATCAAGTACCTCTTACTCATCACAGGGCGAATCTCATGAACCAAGTGTCAGTTTGGAAGCTTCCTGGGCAGTTGACACCTTGCAGAATGACTGTGCCACTTGGCCAATCTCGCCCAGCGCAGGTAGCCTTCATTAATCTTGACTTCCAGCGCAGGTACAAGGAGGGACAGTTGCATTCCAGCGCAGAAGCTCAGTGGAGCAGCTGACATGATCCAAAATAAGCCTGTTTTGAAGTGTTTTCAGGTGGAGAACTGATTGGAAGTGCTGTTGTTTGATGACCTTGCTCTTTTAGGGGTAAGAACAACATGTTTAGGGACTGAGGATCCCTGTAATTATGGACATTTCATGCTCCATGCTGTGAGGCACAAAAATGTCTATAACAGTATTGCAACTCCATGATCACTTGCTGGTCTTCTAGCTACTTATTCCTTTGCTCCAGGTACTATATTGTCCATTGGGCTCTATCCAAGTTGATAAACAAGGCATCAATGTCTGCCTGCTGCTCCTGAATTATTTCTTTGATATTTGTGCTTTACGGGCCCATATCAGTATCATCACCCTCAATGAGAATGAAATCAGTCTCACGCTCACCTGATGGTCCTTCCTCCTGTAGTGGCCTCTTTCCTTTTTCCTGAACCTGTTGTGCTGATGACGGAAGTGAGGCCCCTTCCACCTCAGGTGGAGATAACACTCGCTTTGCTGCTGCAAACAATCGTCTAGTGCCCTTCTGATAAGTGATAAACACCGACATGCTAGCGGTCCGTGTCTCATGACCCTCATGCTGATAAGAAGGTCCACCTATCTCATGTAAAGCCTATGAAGGTCCCTGAGGAGCTGTGAAAAACTCACCAGAGATGAAGTCCTCCCAAGTGATGCCCTGTAAGCCACACTGATGAATGACCACAATTTTAATGAGAGAAAAATGGTAAATACTGTTGAACTGCTGCTGAGGAGTCTTGTGCTGCACTAGAGTGGTCATCTTCTCTATGTTTCGGCACATGAAGTAAGGGATGTTCATCATCCTTACCCTGGTAAAATGCATCAACAGCCTAATGTGATAATCATATAAACGTGAAAACTGGCCCTCACAGCTGAAATACCTCATGATCAATTTCATCAAAGGAGCATAAGCATCTTTGAGGTACTGGAAAGGAAATACTCTGCTGAGTTGTCTCAAATAGCCAGGTTTGATGTATGGTTCATAATGCTGCCGGTCAATTTGCTGCCTCTTGTTCCATTTCTCTCCAATGTTAGGAATATCGGTTTCTAGTGAAATGGATTCTAGTGTTAATGTGAAAGTGACACCAGCTAGAGTGGCTTGACCATCATGTAAATGCAGCACAAACAAATGAGCCAACTCATGATGAAACTGAATGCTAGCAACCTTCTCACAAAATTCATAGCAGGACTGATGTTGGAAACAAGAGATGGCAAGAGGGCAGGCATGTAATTTAGCAAGAGTAGTTGGTTCCTCTCGAATATGTTTGCCACCTCTATGAGGCCTCCTGAGTGCATGTACCTCTATAGGTGAGTCACTGTGTGTCTCCTCTTCATAATCATATGAGGGATCAGATGCCATTTCTGCTAGTGGATGGAATGTTTTGGAGTTGTCTTGATAAGAAATAGGTGAGCTGTGATGTGTTTTGACTTTTGCCACCAAGGGAAACAATGATACAAGGGACTGCGGAGGGAGAAAATAATGAGGGATTTTAGGGACTGTTGGGGTAGGGTTTAATTAAGGAAATAGGGAATTAGGGAATGATTTAGGAGTTTTTGTATAGGACTAGGGTTTGGGAGTTTGTGTTTGAGATTTTGGGAAATGGGAATTGGGGTATGGGTTTAGTGAATTTAGGGGTATGTGAATGTAGGGAATAGGAAAATCAAGGGAAAAATGGAGTAAGGGAATGTGAGGTGAGGGGAATAACTTGGCAGCCAAACAGTTAATACAAAACCCCAGCACCATTTTCTTTGGTAGGGTTTGATTTCATTATTTAACACCATAAGACAACCACCATCAAACAAGCACTAACCTTGGATGAAAAGCAATGATGGAAGCCCAACTTACTTGTACAAGTGCAGATCCAAGCATACTAGGGCGAAATTGGAGCAAGTTGTTGAAGGTTTCGGACTTGCTAGCTATATGCACTATGCATCAAACCCAATGCGTTGTTCCAGTCATGTGCGCCACACCCGTGTTAATTTTCACTAGAGGTTGCGGTTCTATGCGCTGCGCCACCTGCCCAGTGCGCCACGCCTCTTTTTTTTGGCTGATTTCCACCAAGTTTTCTCACTTTCTCACCACCACGACTTTGCCTTGCTTCCATTTTGTCTTGGAGTGCAAATAAACTTTTGAAATTGAAGGAATGACTTATAACAAGTACCTTTTAAATTTTTGGCTCATAAAACCCATTTTACAATGTTTTGAAAATGACTTTGTTTTTTACTCTATTTTTGGACTTTTTTCACTTTATTAGAACTTGTGATGGACTGAATGACCTGTCCTTTGTTTATTTTACAGGGGGTTGGGGCTATTGGGGCTAGGGAAAGAGACCAGGGTTACAGGTGGAGTGATTTACATATGAAGAAAATAAAATTACATAAATTTTCACAATAAAAGCAAGAATACTCTATTTTTCCAGGAAAGACACATTTCTGAGCACTTGATCATGAAATTTATTGATGTTGGAACCTCCTCATGTGCCTGCTAGTTGTTATTGGACAGTTTGAAACACCTTTTGATGAAACCCTAATGAAACCCTAGACCTAAATGACAATGAAACCCTAAAACAAAAACCTTTACAATTTTTAAGACAAAAGATGACTGTATATGCTTTGTAATGAACAAACATGAGCCAGCAGGTAGATAACATGAGGGAAACTGTAGGAAAGCCACTACCATCAGATGATCCATGTGCCTAATGGAATGCAGCTAACTGAGCAGGACACCTAATATCCAATGCAACAAGAGGATTTGATCTCTGATGGAGGGATGAAGATACTGACACTAACATTGGCTCCAATAGGGATGGTAGCTCCTTGGAGGTGCAAAGAACTACAGATCTCTGGGAAAGCAGGTTGTGCCTTCGTCCATTGGGCTTTGGAGTCAATAACTTCGAAAAAACAAAACTGAACTCTTGACTTAAAGACTTCAATTCCAGGACTAAACGTGACTCAAATTAACTCATTTTCAAGACTAAAATTGACTGAAAGACCTGAATCTAATAAACCAAATCAAAACTGAAATCAAACCCCAGTTTTATAACCTTCACCTCGGGCCCAAACTGAAGAATGAAAACAATTCACACTTGCAATGGAATTTAAACAAACCGGTATATACAGTGATGAGTAGGACAGCAAAAAACAGTTCATGCATAATACCGTTTGAGGAGCCGACCGCTGACCGACCCACCAAGATAGTCTTCACCATTCAGCTCTTGCAAAAGGAAAGCATTCTAGCCCCAATGTGTAACAATCTTGTACGGTCCTTTCCAAAGATTTTCAAATTTGTTGTGCTTACCTTTCTCTTCATTCCTTGCATCCCATTTCAGCATTATGTCTCTAATTTCAAACCTGTGTGCCTTTGCTTTTCGGTCATATATCCTCTTAATTCTTTCCTGTAGCTTGGAAGTGTTCTGAAATACCTCCTCTCTAGTTTGTTGCAAATGTATCATTTGATTGATCCTCTGCTGCAGACTATCATCTTCGTTGTCAGCTTCTTGCAATAGTTTAACCACCGGGACTTCCAAAGAAGTCGGGAAGACTGTGTCCATACCGTACATAAGCTCAAAAGGAGACATGCCGATAGATTTCTTTTGACTTACCCTATCTGTCCAAAGTGAATTGACCAACTTTTTATGCCAAGTCTTCATGTTAGTTTCCAGCAACGTTTTGATAATGTTGATAAGAGATTTGTTTGAGAATTCCGCCAATCCATTGCCTTGTGGGTAATAGGGAGTCGAATGCTCCAAAGTGATTTGATACTTATGACAAAAGTCAATAATTCTTTTCGATTTAAAGGCTGTTGCATTGTCAATGATCAGCTTATTTGGACAGCCAAAATGAGACAAAATGTTGTTTTCAAGAAATGAGATAATTACCAAATCAGTAGCCTGCCTTGTAGGAATTGCCTCAATCCATTTGGTGAAATAATCCGTCATTATGAGGATCCACTTATGTTGTGCTGAAGAAGAAGGATGAATCTCACCAATAAAATCCAAACCCCACTGCTAAAATGGAGTGCTTACTTCAATAGGCTTGAGTGGTAAAGGCTGCAACTTCCTCTTACCTTGAAAAATTTGACATTCGTGGTAGCTGGCCACTGTTTTGTACACATCAGCAAATAGAATTGGCCAATAATACCCCGCTCTCAAGATTTTATTGGTTGTTATTTTCCAGAAAATATGGCCTCCTCAATCTCCCTTGTGAAAATCTTACATAACTTGTTTTGCCTCTTCTTCTACTAAACAATTCAGTAGGACACCACCGGGATCTTTCCAATAAAGTGCACCATTCATAATACAAAATTTTGCAACCTTTAATTTCAGTGTCCTACTTTTGTTCTTAGCCATTCCAGGTGGTGATGACAGATTTTGGAGTACATAAACAATGTCCGAATACCAAGGAGAAAGAAGGATGATACCTGAGTGGGCAGATTCTCTTCATCTTCCTCAGACATAGTAGCAATTTGATTAATGTCCAAGGCGTGCAGATTTGACTCAGCCATTTGTTTAGTGAGCCCTTGTCCTTTAATGAGATTTGTCGGTTTGATTTCCACGTCATACTCTAGCAAGGTAGCAATCCATTTGCCTCTTCTTCCCTCCCGATCTGTTTGCACTAGGACATCCTTAACAACAGCATTAGGTACATAAGCAAGGATGTGAGAATGCAAAATATAAAGCCGAAAATATTTCAATGCCTTTACCAATGCAAGGGACTATTTTTCAATAATATTATACTTCAATGCCACATCCCTTATGGTTCTGCTGAAGAATGCAATTGGTTTCTTGAGCTGGTCTCTCTTCTGCATCAAGACCGCTGCCATAGTATGATCTGAGGCAAATGAAAACAAAATAAAATCCTGAGTATAGTCTGGGTTGATCAAAATCGGAGCTGAAGAAAGAGCTAATTTCACCAAATTAAAAGACTTAACTACTTCCTCGGTCCACCTTACTGCACTATCCTTTTTGAGCATGTTTGTGATTTCTCTTAAGTGTTCTGCAAGATTGGGCACAAAGTGACATAAGAAATTTATCTTACCATTGAAGGATTGGATTTCTTTCTTGCTTCATGGGAAATCAATCTTTTGAATAGCCTCCACCCGACCTGGATCGATGTAGATGCCCTCCTTTGAGATAATATTCTTGAGAAGCTTGCCTTCATCCATGGCAAATAAACTTTTCTTTGGATTGAGAGAGATACCATACTTCCGACACCGTTGAAAAACAATCTTCAAATGATAGAGGTGATCTTCATCTGAATTAGAGAAAACTGTTAAGTCATCAAGATAAACAACTAGAAAGACATATTTTTCATTAGAAAATGCTATATCCATCACCCGCTGAGAGGTTGCGCCAGCGTTTTTCAATCCAAAAGGCATCTTTGCATAATGAAAAGTTCCCCATGGAGTGGTGAACGTTGTTTTGTCTCTATCATCCTCATGGACCAGAATTTGGTTATAACCCAAATAAGCATCGAGTAGTGACATCTGTGATGCTCCAACTACTCTCTGAAGTATGTGATCCATCTTGGGCAATGGATAGTTGTCCTTCAAGGAAACTTTGTTCAGATTTATAAAATCAATGCATAACCGGATCTCACATGTTTTCTTACGAACAGGCACCAAGTTTGAAATCCAATCTGAAAATCTTATGGGGACTATGATACCAGCTTTATACAACTGATTGACTTCCTTCTCGATTGAGGGTAGAAGCTTTGGATTTATTCTTCTTAGCTTCTAACGAAAAGGCTTTTGATTTGGCTTGATTGAGATGACATGTTGAATTATGCTCGTGTCATATGCCTTCAAATCTGAATAATCCCAAGAAAATACATTAGTAAAAGAGAATAAAAAACTGATATACTTTGCTTTTACCTGTTGGGGCAATGCCTTTGATAATTTCACCATTTTAGGATTTTCAGCTGATCCAATTTTCACATCCTCAACTCCTTTTTCAATTGGCAGCAAGCTCGGTTTTCTAGCCACATCATCCTGATCGAAGAGCTCCTCCAAAGGTATTACGCCTTTAGGAATGATGTTGTCTTTGAGCTGTAAAACTTCCATATGATTGACTTCCATATCCGCATCACCATCATCATACTTCACATCAGTAGAAGTGTCCTTGAATTTACCTTCATTTTGCAGAAATTCATCAATCTTGTCATCATCTTGAAACACTTGCCAATACCTTTAATTGTCGAGGACACATGGGTGATGCTTCACGTAAATCTCAAACTTGTTGTTTGAATTCATCAGAATTTTCAAATTACTTGATCCTGTTGCAACTAAATCTGCAATGACATTCTGAGCACGGGGCACACAAGTTATAGTATAATTAGAAAATACTTTCAAGATATCCAACACCGCATTGCAGTAGGCCCGCATTCAAGGATGCTTAGCTTGGTATTCCCCTTTCACCTGCTTGATAACTAACTCGGAGTCGCCATACACTAAAATCCTTTTAGCATTCAATTTTCTAAGAACTTTCAAACCGGAAATTAAAGCTTCATATTCAACCTCATTGTTTGAACAATCAAAAGCTAGTCTATAAGAGCAGACCCTTACATTGCTTGGCACTTTGTTTGGGGCGAAAACAGGGCTGCGTATCCAAATACCAATTCCAGCACCTTCCCTTCCTACCATGCCATCAATTTCCATGCTCCACAGCCCTGTTTCATCCTCTTCCAAATGCTAAAATTCTTTTTCTTTTCCTTGTTGTCCATGAATATGTTGCTACTGTCGGACGTCTGATTGTTCAGCGGTACCATCAAGTCTTGGTCTTTCTTGTTTTAAGACTTCTCTAAAATTTTCAGTGATCTCAGGAATGTCTTCTACTTCAACTATTTGGCTATTTACATCATTAAAGCTATCTGAATACAAAACAAATGATTCTAGATCAGTATGTACATAGTTGATTGGATGATTTACCGGTTTCTCCTTGCTAGTGATCATGTACTTCATATTTTGTTCCCAGTATAGTTTCCTCAATTGACCGAACATGGGAATGGTAGCATAGGAGAAATCAAGTTGCATTTTCCCTTTAATCTTAGCTCCCCAAGATCTGGAAAGAAGCATGCCAAATCTAGGAGGTATATCTGCCACCACCACATCCATAAAAACATTTTTAGCCGGAATCGGATCCAAACTGACCACCAAATCCTTGATAATACCAATGCACCTTACTCTACCGGAATCAAAAGAGTGAAGGTCATGATATTTTCTAGTGATATCCAATCCCAATTTCTCCACGATGGCCTTAGGCGTGAGATTATGAGAGGCTCCAGAATCAAACATAGCATTATGTAATACAAAGTCATGCACCCTGAGACTGATATAGAAAGGAGCGACATCACTATCTTGGGACTGACCTTCCGATGTTGGCCCAAATATCAGCTCGGGACTGTCATCCTCCACGTTTACCATGTCGAATGATGGATCTAAATTCAAAATTTTAGACACCTGACCTTTATAATTGCTATTCTTCATCAACTCAGTCAAAGGAATGGATATTTTCAACTTAGCAATTTCGTTTTCTAAGTTAAAAACTGAAACTTTTTCTACCTCTTTCACTGGAACATCCTTCTTTTCCGTTTTCTCCTTTGACACATTTGGCTGATTAGGTCTTTCACTTGCTGATGTCGTTTTGCTGGTGTTAGGATTAGCTGTCTCTTTTCCCTTTTTCTGCACATTGGGAGGATCATTTTTTGACGTTGCTGCCTCCTTCCTTTTCTGAATTGGATTCACAGGCACATCTCTATTTCAGAGTGAATATTGCCGCTGATGAGCTGAAAAACATTCATATATCCTCTTTGGTATTCATCGGACTCTTCCTCAAGAACTTTCTCATTTGCCAAAATGAAATTTTCATCCCTTTGTTCAGCTAAATTCTCAGAGTACTCCTCATCTTCAGTGATGAAAATTGGCATATCATCAAGCATAAAGAAATGATTTTATTCTCCAATCACATTCTCCTCTTCATCTGATTCCAGACCATGTACAAAATTTTGTTGTATAGGTGTCTAAACCTACTACTGTGCTACTTGATCTTGGGCTCACTGCTCTCTCTGTTTTATCCTATATTGTGGCTGCTGCTGGCCACAAAAGTTAGGATTTCTGACTTGTAGTTTAGACTTGTCAAGTTTCATCCTATCAAACATCTGCTCCACCTTCTGAAGCACTTGATCTGACAAGGAAGACTCTTCTTTTATTGTGACTTTATTTTCAACTCTTGCTCTAGCTCTCTTGGAAAGCAGATTTGCTTCAACGCTGACTGCAATCTTCTGCATATCTTCCAAAGTAGCCGGATCTCTCTCTCTTAATTGATAAGCCATATCAGTATCAAAACCATCTGGAAACTTAATCGAGGCTAGCCCCATGGGTGGCTTTATATGATCAGGAATTGCATTGTAAACTGAATTGAATCTAATATAGTAATCTTGAACAGACTCACCAACATTACGCTTGATGTGCTCATATTCAGAAAGGATCTGAAGAGGATTTTTCTTCACTTCCCAGCAGTCTAATAATTGTCTCTGTAGATTAGCCAATGTAGTGATGCTTGCAGCCGGCAAAGCCCTGAACCATTTCCTTACTTCACCACCAAATGTTTGTACAAAGAGTCTCATGGTTACATTTTCTGCATCAATCTCATGGAGATCGAAGAAATCAGTCATTCTGTCCACATGTTGCTGAGCTGTAACACTATGAGGAGTGCCATCAAACAAAGGAATTTTGCTTTGATAATCAGCGAGCATATCATCCAATTTTGAGGCAGTACAAGAGGTGCAAAATGAACAACCATTGCTCTTGGTGGATTTTCAATCGATATTGGGGATGTTGGGGGAGTGGGTGCAGCTGATGTATGGGGGGTATGAGGAGTTTTATGTGGAGGAGAAGCAATCTTGGAGATTTGAGGAGTAGAAGGTGTAGATGGAGGCGACACTACTACAGATTTTTTATCAGAAATAGTAGGCTACATAGGAATGGTAGGAATGAAAGGAGGTTTGGTGGGAATTCTTGAACTAGATGCAATAGCAGATGACCCAAGGGTTGCAGAAGCAGTCTCTAAGAAATCAACAATATTACAAGCCACAATTGAAGTCTGGAGCTGATTCAGGATATAATCGTCAATGGATTTACTGGCCCTTTCAGTTTCAATATTTCTAATAAACTTGGGATTTAAGGCAATTGAAGCAACAACGCTTTCAAATTTGGTTTCAAACAAAGACAAGTCGAACTGCTCATCAAACTCAAGATCCTCGAGATACTCAAAGCCAACAAGACACGATTGAGCTTTGAACACGGGAATGAAAGAACTTCCTTGACAAAGGATTCTCGGAATAAGGTTGGGATTTTGTACACAGGAGGGGGATAAGGATCCAAATTTGCTCTGGTATGTGTTCTAGAAGCCAGTGTGATATTATTTCCAAGAAATCAAATGGACATGGACAACTTGTTTAGCCTATCAAATCCTAAACTTATCATCCAAAAGCTTAGAATTATCAGATGTACTGGGGTGATCTGCAAGTTAGATATTCCGTTTATAAGACTAGACCAAAGATTGACTGAAGTAGAATTTATCTACTTACGCTAATGCAAAGCAAGAGAATTTCGAAGGCTACCTGGCTAATATTCAGGCTCCGTCTGTAGTTTATAAAATGAAGAACACTGATGAACAAACAATTTCTTCCTTAGTATGGCTGCCACTATGTTAGTGCCTAGATTTACCTCAGGCTGTGGAAGGTAGGATCCAAGGCCAACATCAAACCACGCTTACCCTGGTAGCTAGCCCTACCAAGTCGAGAGAGGGCTCTCTCCGAGTCAATCTCAGCAAATTATGATCGATGAGGGCTTCAGATGGCTGATAGGAATATTGATCTTAGGCTAGGTATATGTGTGAAAAAGTTTGATTGAATAAAATGATGTTTTTGTTGGCTCAGATGGAAAGGCAAGTTTTGGGTTCGGGGATTGAGGCTCAGTCTTGCAGAGATCTCAATGGGGCAAGGTAGGCAATTGTTTTTGACACTTAAAATTCAATGAGATGGAAGGAATAGACAGGTGAGGTGTTGAAGAGGGAAAGAGAAATCATGGATCCTCCCCAAACAGCTGAAAACATCAAGAAACTAAAGCAAACTTCAAGTAGAGCACTGCAATTTCAATGGATTCTACTTACACTCTTGTTTGTTTAGTTTAGAAGAAACAAGATAGAGAATTGCATACATGACATATAACAAAATTCACAATTACAAAGAAAAGAACTGTACCAAGACAAATTGCCATCCCAAAGAGTGCTGCAAATCCTGGTCTCAATTCCTTAACAAAAATGCTGATATGAATATACAATGAAACTCAAGGCTTTCTCAAAAGTCCAACCATGCTAATGACTGAAAAAAAACATAATATAGACAACCATTGCTCATCCTTACCTCTAGGGGTCGAGCTCACATGTTTAGGAGCTGTTTCAACTAATTCTAAACTGAGAACTAGAAATTAGGCAACAGAACAACATGCCTCTAGAAACAAGGGAACTCATTCATTCAGTTTCAAACAACTTTTAAACTGATGAATCTACCTCTGCAAGTGAAAATTTAACATATTTAGATCATCATCCATCATTGTACATTAAATTACATCACAAATTTTCCATTAGGAAAGTGAAAAAGTGAAACTGGCCAAAGCTGGGCGAAAAATAGAGCAATACTTGGTCAAACTGGCAATTTTTCCTCTATGTGCCGCGCCTGATTCTCTATGCGTAGTGCCTGCTTGGACCCACTTTTGGAGGCCTTCCCAGTATCCAAATTAGCTCCAAGTATGCTTGTTGGGAAGGTCTACCTATATACTTTCCAACCCAAGTGGGATGTTTCAATTTGGCCTCCATTTACCCCTCCAAAATTCAGTTCTCCCAACACTGTCTTGTGTGTCAAATAAGGGCAGTGAGGTCATTTTTTGAGTGTTTTTGACCTTTTGGAGGGCTCAAAACCTGTCCAAATTTCTTGGCCATTGGTAGGAAAGCATATTTTTCCATGCCAAATCCAAAAATGCTAAGTTTTTTTCATTTGGAGGCTCCTAGAAAAAGCGAGCACCACGTGGTGCGGCGCATAGGGCAAACAATTCTGTTTTTTGTGCCAAAAATTTCAAAAATGCAAAAATTGCCCCAAATTTTTTTAAATTTGGGTTGATTCTTCTCCATCAAACATTGTGTTGGGCCAAGGAACCAATATCTGGAGTCCTTCATGCTCTTTTTTCCTCCTTGTTGCTCTCTTCAACTTTACCTTTAAGCTCTTGATTCTAGCTTGGCACACCATGTTCCTCAACAAGTAATGATATGATAGGTTTCTAAGCATATTCTTCTCATTGATGGCCTTTACTGGATTCCTATCCAAGTGGATATTGGCTCTTTCAAGCCATTACTCTCGATCGGCATTAACCTCTTGCTCAAGTGAAGTGAACTCCACCCTCCTTCTTTGGGCAACTTGGCGATTTTTCCGGATGTTTTGCAACTCCATGATCACTTACTGGTCTTCCAGCTACTTATTCCTTTGCTCCAGGTACCGTATTGTCCATTGGGACCTATCCAAGTTGATAGACAAGGCATCAATATCCGCCTACTGCTCCTGAATGATTTCTTTGAGATTTGTGTTTTGCGGGCCCATATCAGTATCATCACCCTCAATGAGAAAGAAATCAATCTCACGCTCACCTGATGGTCCTTCCTCCTGTAGTGGCCTGTTGCCTTTGTCTTGAACATGTTGTGCTAATGACGGAAGCGAGGCCCCTTCCACCCCAGGTGGAGATAACACTCACTTTGTTGCTGCAAACAATCGTCTAGTGCCCTTCTGATAAGTGATAAACACTGGCATGCTAGCGGTATGTGTCTCATGACCCTCATGCTAATAAGAAGGTCTACCTGTCTCATGTAAAGCCTCTGAAGATCCCTGAGGAGCTGTGAAAAACTCACAAGAGATGAAGTCCTCCCAAGTGATGCCCTATAAGTCAAGCTGATGAATGACCACAATTTTAATGAGAGAAAAATGGTAAATATTGTTGAACTGCTGCTGAGGAGTCTTGTGTTGCACTAAAGTGGTCATCTTCTCTATGTTTCAACACATGAAGTAAGGGATGTTCGTCATCCTTACCCTGGTAAAATGCATCAGCAGCCTGATATGATAACATATAAACGTGAAAACCAGCCATCACAGCTAAAATATCTCATGATCAATTTCATCAAAGGAGCATAAGCATCTTTGAAGTACCGAAAAGGAAATACCTTGCTGAGTTGTCTTAAATAGCCAGGTTTGATGTATGGTTCATAATGCTGCCAGTCAATTTGCTGCCTCTTGTTCCATTGCTCTCCAATGTTAGGAATACCAGTTGCTAGTGAAATGGATTCTAGTGTTAATGTGAAAGTGACACCAGCTAGAGTGGCTTGACCATCATGTAAATGCAGCACAAACAAACGAGCCAAATCATGATGAAACTGAATACTAGCAACCTTCTCACAAAATTCATAGAAAGACTGATGTTGGAAACAAGAGATGGCAAGAGGGTAGACATGTAATTCAGCAAGAGTAGTTGGTTCCTCTCGAATATGTTTGCCACCTCTATGAGGCCTCCTGGGTGCATGTACCTCTGTAGGTGAGTCACTGTGTGTCTCCTCTTCATAATCATATGAGGGATCAGATGCCATGTTTGCTAGTGGATGGACTGTTTTGGAGCTGTCTTGATGAGAAATAGGTGAGTTGTGATGTGTTTTGACTTTTGCCACCAAGGGAAACAATGATATGAGGGACTGTGGAGGGAGAAAATAGTGAGGGATTTTAGGGACTGTTGGGGTAGGGTTTAATTAGGGGCATAGGGAATTAGGGAATGATTTAGGAGTTTTTTTATAAGACTAGGGTTTGGGAGTTTGTGTTTGAGATTTTGGGAAATGGGAATTGGGGTATGGGATTAGTGAATTTAGGGGTATGTGAATGTAGGGAATAGGAAAATCAAGGGAAAAATGGAGTAAGGGAATGTGAGGTGAGGGGAATAACTTGGTAGTCGAACAATTAATACAAAACCCTAGCACTATTTTCTTTGGTAGGGTTTGATTTCGTTATTCAACACCATGTTAGCGCTTGAAATTTCACCTCAAGCTGAAAAAGGTAAACTCCAAGGCAACATCAAACCACTTAGCCTCGTAGCTAGCCCTACGGGGCAGGAGAGGGCTCTCTCCGGTCTATCTCGGTAAATATCTTCAACGGGCGAGATAGCCAATGAGGAAACACAGATTTTAGGCTAGCAAACTGATCAAAAGGTTTAATTTGGGATTTTTAGGGTTTTGGTGGAAAGTTGGGGAAGGGCAAATTTTGGTGCGGAGATTGGACACAGTTTCTGCAGGGGGTTCTTTGGGGCGAGGTAGGAAACAATATTGATGCCTTTGATAGAGGTGGATGGATGAGAATGACCAGTGAGGAGTTAGGGAGAGCAAGCAATAACCTTGAATTCCCCTTAAACAGTTGAAAACATTGATATTAAGCAAACTTAAAAGCAGAGCATGACAGTCATGAATTCTACTTTAACACTTCATTTGCCTAATTTGCAGAAGGAAAAGTAAGGAAATGATTCACATAACACACTTACAAGTACAAAGAGAAACACACCATCAATACATGTGACCACAAGAATCCCAAAAAGGACTGCAAAACCCTGGTCTTTCTTCCTTTGCCAAAATTGCAGAGATACAATGAGTAATACAATAGAGCTTCTCCCTCAAGAGTCCAACCTCTCCAACCTCTGAAAATGACTAAGAAAATACATAATATAGGCAAGCTAACACCTTTCCTTGCCTCTAGGGGTCGAGCTCATCCTTCTAGGAGCTGTTTCAACCAATTCTAAACTGAGCACTAAAATCTAGGCAGTCAAAACAACTTGCCTCTATAAGCTAGGAAACCAATTCATTCATTAAATTTTTGCCTATCTTATGAATGAATCTTCTAGAAGAGATAAATAAGTGTCAAAATATCATAAAATTACATCATTTACAACAAGGAGGATGAAAACCAACTCCAAAAAGTCAAATCCAGTCAAAACTGCGTTTTGCTGAGCTGTAGGTTGAATTCCTGTGCAAACTGCCTGATGGGTCGCGCGCAATTCCTGAATGGGTCGCGCGCCTTTGGAGGAACTTTTGAGGCACTTCCAGGTGTCCAAATGAGGCAAAAGTGGGCTTGTTGGAAAGGTATGGATGTCTACTTTCCAACCCAAGTGGAATTTCTGAATTTGGTTGTCCTTTGCCCCTCCAAAATTGCAATATCCCAAGACTGCTTCCTGTGTGTCAAAAATGTGGCAGAAAGTCATTTTTTGCTTTTTTTTTTTACTTTCTGGAGGCCCAAAACTTGGTGAAATTTCTTGGTAATGGCTGAGCAAGTGTAACTTTCCATGAAAAATCCAGAAATTCTGAGCTTTTCCAAAATGGAGTTGCCAAACGAAAGGGTCGCGCGCGGCGCGCGACCCATCAGTGAAGAAAACCTGTGTTTGGCACAAAAAATTCACAATTGACAAAATTTTCTCCAAATTTCTTGAAATTTAGGCTGGGAGTCCCCAATCAAGTACCATGCTCATTCAAAGAGGCTTTGGCCAAAATTTGGAGTGGATCGGGCCTTTTCCGTCGTTTTAGTGCCTTGGCCAACCTCCTTGGATCTGGCGATTGTAATTTTGACATTTCTCTAAAACCATGACACCTGTGCAAAAAGTGAAGGAGGTTTTTCTTCTTCTACATATTGTGGACAAAAAACTCTCTCATTTTTCCAAAATTCATCTTTTATTGCTCTGAAACATCTTTTGAGTGAAACTGATCCCGATGTGTGAAACAAGGAATTTTGTCGAAATGAAGCGAAATGAAGGGGATAAGGGGCTTCTAAATTCTTGGGGAAATTTTTGGGAGTAGGGAGGGATGTTAGGAAGCAGGGGAAAGTGGAATCTCAGAGATTGAGTGAGGGGAAGGGGTCCAAAAGGGCAGAACACAGGCCCAACCTAGAAAATTGCCAGGTTGTAGCTAGAAACTAGGGTTTGTGCAAAAATGAGGATTTTGGGGAATCTCAGTGATGGGAAGCATTTGATAAGGTACATGAAGGATAGGGGAAGGTGTATGAACATCTGGATACAAGTTTTATCGATGATTTGACCGTCCAAGAGAAATTAGCTTTCAAAACCCTAGGAGAGGGAAATGACCCTGCCTAGGCGCAACTGAAGCATGAACAAGGTGTAAAATGACTCATTAGACACTGACATGATAATGAAAACCCTATGAATGATGATAGACTCAGCTGAATGATGACATGGACCGACATTTGGACAACTTTAGAAGGAGTGAAAGCAAACCCTAGATCTAATGCCTAGTGACCAAATTTTGCTTGAAGACTCACTGAAATGACAAAATTTGACCTTGACACTCTGAGACCACTTTGTAAGAGCATATTTGATCACTGGAGGAAGGCTGGAAAGACTGACACTAACACACCATAAGACAACCACCATCAAACAAGCACTAACTTTGGATGAAAAGCAATGATGGAAGCCCAACTTACTTGTACAAGTGCAGATCCAAGCATACTAGGGCAATTTTGGAGCAAGTTGTTGAAGGTTTCAGACTTGTTGTTTGTATGCGTCACGCATCAAACCCAACGTGCCACGCCATTCATGTGCATCACGCCCGTGTTAATTTGCACTGGAGGTTGCGGTTCTATGCGCCGCGCCGTCTTTGTGCGTTGTGCCACCTACCCAGTGAGTCGTGCCTCTGTTTTTTGGCCAATGTTCACCAAGTTTTCTCACTTGCTCACCACCACGACTTTTCCTTTCTTCCACTTTGTCTTGGAGTGCAAATAAACTTTTGAAATTGAAGGAATGACTTATAACAAGGAGCTTTTAAATTTTTGGCTCATAAAACCCATTTTACAATGTTTTGAAAATGACTTTGTTTTTTACTCTGTTTTTAGACTTTTTTCACTTTATTAGAACTTGTGATGGACTGAATGACTTGTGCTTTGTTTATTTTGCAAGGGGTTGGAGCTATTGGGGCGAGGGAAAGAGACGAGGGTTACAGGTGGAGTGATTTACATATGAAGAAAATAAAATTACATAAATTTGCACCATAAAAGCAAGAATACTCTGTTTTTCCTCAAAACAGAGTTTTGAGGAAAGACACATTTCTGAGCACTTGATGATGAAATTTATTGATGCTAGAACCTCCTCATGTGCCTGCTAATTGTTATTGGATAGTTTGAAACACCTTTTGATGAAACCCTAATGAAACCCTAGACCTAAATGACAATGAAACCCTAAAACAAAAACCTTTGCAATTTTTAAGACAAAAGATGATTGTATATGCTTTGTAATGAACAAACATGAGCCAACAGGTAGATAGCATGAGGGAAACTGTAGGAAAGCCACTACCGTTAGATGATCCATGTGCCTAATGGAATGCAACTGATTGAACGGGACACCTAATATGCAATGCAACAAGAGGATTTGATCTCTCATGGAGGGATGAAGATACTGACACTAACTTGTACCATTTGGCAACATCTCCAGTCAAAGTTCTTTGGAATAAGCGTAGCTTAATCAAATCGTCCACTAAAGAGTTGGATGAACACCATAGGTGATATGTGGTGATATGAGTGGATGGATTCTCTCTAGGCTTTCCTTCAAATTTGGTATATCTGAAGGAAATTTGGTAGGCATAGGTGGACACTAGAGGTCATGATGAATGGGATCGTTGGTCAACTTAGCAAAATCTGGTAACTAAAGAGAAGATATAAATGGATTATGAAGTTGATTGAATGGCTCATAGGCAGTAGAGATGCCCAAACAACCTTAAGGTCCCCTGATGTAAGGATTATGATGTAACGTTTGTTGGCTTTGGTAAGGGTTCTCCCCAACATATAAAGTATGTGGGCCAACATGACTAGTGAGAGGAGTCCCCCCCCAGGTTAAATGTCCTCAAAGAGTGTAGTCCCCCTAAGAACATGAATGCTAATGGGGTTGAACCTGACAGGGATAGATGGACCAGCTTGAGCAGTAGCACCGATGTAAGGAGGATAACTCATAGAAGCGGAAATACTAGCAGCAAGGTTTCCCCCATGTAAATTAGCCATTTTGGAAATAGTATTGGAAATTAACATCCCTCCAAATAATGAACTGTATCAGCCTTGTGACATAGTTGAAAAAATGTTTCCCTCAGGCTGGCTAGGATAAAATGATGAGCCCCCCCCCACCACACATTTCCAAGAGTAACCACACCTAACTAGGGGACATAAGTCATAGGTTGAGAAAATATAGGAGAAAATACTCCTAACCCTACTAGCTGACTAGGGTTAATGACCATGGCCGACGTAGATGACAGAGTAGGCATGGAAACATATGGGAAATTTGTGGGATCTATAGATGAGACTAGTGGAATGTCCCAAGAAGATGTGAGAGGCATAGATGGAGGAGTAGGTGCAGCCACACAAAGTAGTGGCAAGGATGACATGGAAGTTGACACTATCGATGCATAAGGTAACAAAGAACTAACCTCGTTCATTGGAAATATGGATAAAGGCATGTAGGTGTAAGAAAGTGATCAATCATTTGGGTTTGGTCACAATAAATCAAGTCCCAAAGGATCGGTCAAAGGTGGATTAGCAGGAGAAGACGACTCATTTTCTAATGTTTCAATAGAAATCAAATCACTACTAGAAGGACCAGGTATAGACTCCACAACTAAGGGTTGGTCAGGGTCTTGAGCACCAACAAGCACTCTCCGATAACGAGTAGAGAGTCTGCCTCATTCAGGAGAAAAACCGTGAATACGATGTGACTGATGGTGACACAATTTAGGCAAGGTGAAAAATTATAAATTAGAAAAATTATGTTAGTGCAAACACACTAATTCCAAGACTACTAAATCAAACCAAACAACCTACACTAGAAACTTCCTAAGAGATAGTCACACAAACAAACCAAATAGAAAGAAGTTGGCGGTGGGATAGTTATACTAGTGACCTACTTCCCAACCCTTTTAGTTGTGAACTTGGTCCAAGTTCCCCTATTAGCTGTGGGGAACCCCCCGAGAGGACTGAGAGAGTATGTCTAATATCGTTCCTAGGTACAGAGAAGACGAGCCCGACCCTACACCTATGTATGAGCCCCAAAACGATTGGCCACTATGGTTACCACCAACAATAATACATCATGGGGTATAGTCGTAAGCCAAATTCACATGTAAGGGAAGGATATCTAAGTCTGAAACCCCCTTGATATTTTCCTCCTAAGTGGCCCCCAAGTGCTACAACAAAATGCTAATAACACCATTTGTAATACATGAAAATTCCACAATCTGTGCCACCCAAAAGTAAGAGAAATGGGGTATGTCACCTTTCCCAGCCTAAGTGTGACCACATGATTAACCCTCATGTTAGAAGGGCTTCTTGGACCACACTACTGCAAGTGTATTTGTCTCCCTACCCCAAGCTGCTAAGTTTGTTTTGTAGTCTTGAAGTAGTTGATTCACGCACCTATCTCTAAGACCCTAGACTAAGCTAGTGCTGGTGTACTACCAATAAAAAGAAAAGGACGACTCTAGTTGATTTTATTATCACATTAATTTAAAGTGGTTGTTTTTTACAAAGTTAGGATGTGACATGAAACTTAGATGGTGTGAATGAATCTTGTTAGTAACCCTGATGCAGCTATATGAAAATTCTTCTTTTCACTTCGATGAATGCTAATTACATGAGGGTAAGATTTTATCACAACACATTAATGCCTATTATAATGTACTTCTCACTAAATTCTTAGATGCAAAACCCAAAATTTATAAATGTTTTGACCCTTAAACAAACCAAAAAGCAAAGAAACTGAAAGAGGCCAAAGAAAAGTCCCTGAGCTAGAACACAAAGCACTTCAAAAGTGTCAAAGCTAGCAAAACAAAGCCAAAGAAACAAACACACTCAAGAAATTAGAAAGAAAGCTAAAATTGAAAGAGGAAGGCAATGTCAACAAGCTAGGGTTGTAGCACAATGGCTCAAAAAAGACCAATGTTCAAGAAAGGGAAAAACCATACCCTAGAGGCAGGAAGGCCTAAACAAGATTAAATGAGGGTTGTAAAAAGAAATGAAAACACACTCAAGAAATTAGAAAGAAAGCTTAAATTGAAAGAGGAAGGCAATGTCAACAAGCTAGGGTTGTAGCACAATGGCTCAACAAAGACCAATGTTCAAGAAAGGGAAAAACCATACCCTAGAGGAAGGAAGGCCTAAATAACATTAAATGAGAGTGGTAAAAAGCAATGAAAACACACTCAAATAAACTTTTCTAGATGACAAATTCACAACTAATCACAACACCACCAATTGTGATAAAAATAAACAATAAAGGGAATATATCACTTAGAATCAAGTGACAAAACCACACAAAGACCAAAAAGATCCAAAAGTGGGATATGAAACAAACCTAAACAGTCACTAAAAGAAGCTAAACAGACCTGAAAATGAGATATAAGAACACAAGCCTCAACGAAAGCACAAAAATATCTTCAAGAGAATATTGGAATACCCCAGCTATGGAAGACCTCAAATAAACCAATAAAAAATGGATCATACCAACAAAGATCATCAACTAGAAGCAACAGAAAACATAGATCTAGCAGATCTCCAAGAGATTGGAAAGAAACAAGAGGGTAAAGAGCCAAAACAAGTCAAAAACCTCTCTCAACAAAACAAATCTAATCCAAGAAAATTAGGCACCAAAAGACATATCTGGACCAAAACCAATTAGAAGATAGAAAACCAACCCAGATCCAAAGTAGAGACAACAATTTCTAGAGAGAAAATTTGAATATTCAAGGCTAGAAGGTCAGACGCATAGATAAGTCGTGCAACGAGAAACTAGTGGCTAGCTTGTAACAACAAGGTAGCGACCAACAAGACATAGTCAAAAAATTACAGTGTTATGCTCGCGAACAGCAAAAAAACCCAAAAATTCTGAAAAAATCATGCACAAATAGAGAAAAATATTGAATATTCAGGCAAATAAGCCTTGTAACTAACCGCAAAGAGTCGAAAAAATTCAGGGAAGCTCAAAAAACTGGAATAGGAGAGAAATCAACAAAGACCCAAGGTGAAGTAGACAAGAAACAAGAATGCTCTCATTGAAAGCAGCACTTTTGTTGCAATGAAATTTACATGCAACAAGCTATTTCTCCATGATCGATCATCCACATAAGATCACCAAACAACAAAAGAAAAATGGCCAATATATAAACAATCAAATCCCCAAGCCAATGCTCATACATGCAACAAACAAATGATTTTAGATGTTATAAAGGAAGGAGAATGCACCTAGCCTCGTCACAGTTTGGTGAAGGGTTTTGAAATTGTTGCAAAATCATCGTGCTCCACTCAAGCAATCTAAACACTTACACACAACCACAAATTATTAAGGACAGCAAATGATCTTCCTCTTAAGATCATCAACTCAAAAAACCATATAATTAACATATATCACTGATGCAAACATGTTAATATAGGGAAGGAACATAAATTTCTATTAATTTGAAATCAAAATACAAGTATACCTTCACCTAAGTCCCCCCTCCAAAATTCGGTAGAGTCTCCCCACTACAATAAGAAAATATCCAAAAACTCTAGCTACATATCACTCACAGACTATGTCTCTCTCGAAAAGGATATGATAATGAAGTATGAAATTTGGATCTCCAAGACTCTAACTGTATCCAGCATGGCCCTCTTAGCTTGTCTAGTATAAATAGGGTGAAGAGAGCTCCTAGGAGGATGAATGTAGATGCTCAAGATAATGAGAAGTTATGGAAGCTTCTCAATGATAAGTCCTAGCTAGCTCGAATAGGTGATGAGTTGAAATGATCTCCTAAGAACCACAAAAATATAAAAAGAATCCCCACTTGCAGGGGCAGAACAAGGAAAACTAGGTTGTAGCCGCACACATAAGGCATGATATGAGTGACTAGAAGGCTACAGTTGCATGCATAAGGCATCATTCCAACAACTAGAAGGCTACATTCGCATGCATAAGCCATCATCCATGCAACTGGGTGTCATGACTGGAAAAATAAGATTTGAGACTGAAAAAAGGTCAAGCATCATAGTCTCCCAGGAATACCAACCCTAGGGAGAAAAATAGGTTGATAACACTTGCAGAGAAAGTGGTATTTTTCTAAGGGTTTCAAGCTTGTTGCAAGGAGATCCTTCGATTTGGGATTATAACTAGATTTTAATTTTTTTTTAATCCTAATCTCCCTAGGTTGTGAGCAAGAGAAGGCCTCTCATTCTTTCCTTACACAAAATATCTTTGTTTGGGATGGATAGGTTTTTGGAGTGATAAATTGGTGAAAATTTGATTCAAATTGTTTGAGGAAATTCCATTGTAACTCATTCAAAACAAGTTTTGTAACTTTCCTCATTTTTTTATTGTAGCTTTAGGATAGGTATTAGTCTTTAAAAAATTAAATCTTGTGAACCCTCCTTAAGGATTTGGAACCCTTTCTTTCTGTCTAAGAGGGTTCTCTTTGTAACAATAATAAAAGGAAAATTTTCTTGAGGGAGCCTAGGGTTTTTCCATGGTATCCATTCTCCTCCTTTGGTAGGAGAGCTTCTTGATTTGATTTTCACTAGCTAGCTAGATTAATGTAGCTTACCTAAATTTATATCTCGTTTCTAATTTTCTAATATATTTTAGTTTGGTAGTTACTTGATCTAACTTGGAATTTGAATAATTCTTGTCTTGATCTCACTTTCCTTTTAGAATGAAGTAGTATCTCTCTAACTATTAGATCTAATTAGCAATCTCATTTGCCATCATTTCAACAACATATGCTTCATTATATAATTCTCACTTGCTCTATTTGTCATTAAACACTCCTAAAATCACTTCCATTTTACATTTGAGTATCTTGTTTTCTATTGAAGCAATTGTGTTATTTCTCTAAGGTTTAGATCTAATTGACACTAGAGCTAACTTTCAATTTTTCACAATTATTTCCTTGAGATTTATTGATCATATCAACACTCTAAAACACACATATTAATTTGATCAATTAAAAGTTGAATTACATTTTGTTATTGACATATTTAAATCATTTCACATTTTTTTGAAACATTATGGTTAATCTCATTAAGATAGCTTGTATCTCATTTGTAATTTTAGATCTAGTTTTGCATATCTAATATTTACCTCCAAGCATAAGTTTGGTTGATAGAAATTTTAGGATGCTTCCCTAATTGTCATTCAGTACAATAAATTTGAGTTTGGAGTAAAGGTTAAAAAAAGTGACCTCACAGTTCTCTTGTGTTCGAGCCCTTGTAGGAACGAAGGCACATGGGTTGTCTTGAAGTCTAGGCAGGTATCATTAATGAAGGACTAGTGCATCCTCGTCCTAGTCTTCTTGCAATTCACCTCAGTCCTTACCAAGTTTTGAGGAATTGAGGAGAATTTTTCACCATATATTAGCCAATTAATTAAAAATTACCAAGACCACTTTGAGTCACACACTCACATAGAATTGTCTCATCTTGGATTTGTTCATTATACAAGTTAACTTGTGAGCATTTCATTTTACTTGCAAGTATTACTTTGTATTGCTCTTGTACTTGTCATTTCAATTACTTGCTCATTGTTCATTGATATCAACTCTATCTTATTTAAGAATTTCCCTTGAAATAACAAGTCTCATTTACCTTTCAAATGTTTCTATTGCTCATATTTCAATATTACTAACATTTGTCTTGCAACATTGTCTATCTTGTAACTTGAAGTATCATTTTCTTATTTTGCAATTATCGTAATTTTATTTGAGCATTGTTTAAAGGTACTGGTCTCCTACATTCTATTTGGTTGGATGTCATATTAATCAAATATATATCTTTAACATCTACAATTCTCATAAACATCTATACTTTCTAATCAATCTTTAAGTTATAATCAAGTTACATTGGATGATAATTGTATTTCCCTTTGTCTCCTAGAACTTGTTGTCTTCAACAATTTTTCCTTTTACAATCATATTTAGGGACTACCCCCCATAACTTAGCTAGGAGATAGCTTAAATGGATAGAGTTGGGAATAGTTGAAAACCCCTTCTCTGAGTGTTGCGCCTTAAAGACCACACCTATTCGGATTGAGGAATTTGCCTGCATTTAGGTGTGCATCTTAGGTGACAACATAATGTATTTCCATAATTAATAACCTAATTATATTCTCAATTATCTCATCACTCAAATCATGTAACAACCACCCCCACCCCCATAGACCATACTAAGGATACCAGAAGGTGTTACTTCTTTAAACATGAATTCCATAGTCCTATTGTGGAGTGGGGTCCCAAAAATCCATAAAAAATAATATTTACTAAACTAAAGACTAACCCCACCAATGCATTCGACTTGTTGATATCTTTCCAACAATATAAAAGTTTCCGAAAAATGACTTCAAGATCAAGAGTTATGGTTGTTTGAAGCCAAGCCATTGAACTCTTGTTGTGTCAACATTATGTTACCATGTGGAACACATGTGGTTCCCACATGGTAGACTTCTACCCTTCGAGGTAGGTCCACATCATTGCGTCTACCCACAAGGCATTTCCCTATCACATGCCTTCCCTGGGACCCCACTGGGGCCACTCCACAACTAATCCATGTTATAGCGCCCAATCCTTTTTATCTAGCTCTCAACATATTAGGCCCCTTGCCACACAGAACTTTCCATCTTGAGGGCCCAACACCCAAAGGTCCTGGTGTTGAATTTTATAGTTATGGTCAATCTTCATAATTAATATTTCGGCCCTTGTAATATATATAATGAAAAATTTAATACATGTTCTTCATGTCATTTTATTTTAGTCCTTGAAATGATTAATATTAGACATGTTCTTCGTATCAGTTTCAAAAGAGAAAATTTTCAATTTTTGGCTCCAAACTTGTTAAGTCGACCCTCCTTCAAGTCAAGTCAGCCTAGTGAAGAGACACTCATTCAATCCAACCAAAACACTTTATATAAGGCACTTGACCTCCTCCTTCAAGCATAATTTGATCTCACATAAGGTAAGACATATTTTGGGCATCCAAGCAAAGGAAAATAAGAAGAAGGACAAATACATCTCAAGTATCTTTTATATCTCTCCTTGAATTTTCATGTGTGGTTTTTTGTCCTGCAACTTCACAAGTGAAAGTTTCTAGGCATATTCTTGGTGTCAAGTCGAACTTACGTGCAACATATTCTAGAAAAAAGGTTTGAATTTTCAGGGCAGGAGGGTTGAGTTTTTGTGCAAATTTTGGGAGGTTAAATTTCGACCTAAAAAGATCAGGGAAGGCTGAGTTTGTTGGGCACAAGATTGACTTAACAATAGGGTAGCTTGACTAGGTTTTACCATAGTATTGTTGGTCAGTTTGACCATCATATTTGAATAACAAAATTAAGTGTATCACTTGTTGAATTAAAGAATTTCTCTAAGGAAAAGGTTGTTTGGTTTTTCCCCCAATTGGGTTTTGCCAAGATAAATCTTTTTTTTATCTTTATGCATTATGATGTCTATTATCCTTGTGAATTTATGGTTGATTTTTTGAAGTGTAATTGCTTAATGATAATCGGGAAGTGTCAAAAGCCATATCTTGATCATTAGAAGTAATTATCAGATTTTCATAAATTAGTACTTGTATCTATTGCACTTGAAAAAAAAAACATGGTATTAGAGATTTGGTAAAGGAAATGGCATTGAGATCACTCTTGAAGAGCTTTGGTAAAATAAAGGGCATTTAAGATCACTCTTGAAGAGACCTACATTTTCAATTTATTTTTTTATCCATGGATTCCTCTACAAATTCATAAAACAAGTTGGAAGGAGCTAAAACTTTCAGAGCTTGGAAGATAAGGATTGGCCTCATTCTTGAAAAGAATGATGTCTTGAATATTGTTAAGGGAAAGGTCACTAAACCTTCATATAATGAAGGAAAAGCAAGATATGAGAAGGATGGCATCACAACCAAGAGTATTATTGTCGATTCTATCAAAAATCATTTGATTCCATATGTCAAAAATCTTGGCACTTCAAAGAAGATGTATGATTCCCTAGTTGGATTGTATATCATCAACAACATTGGTCAATCAATGAGTTTGAAGAATGAACTTCATGATGTTAAGATGACAATAAATGGTATTGTGGCCTAATATTTCATGAGGATCTCTCAACTAAGAGATCAAATTCAAGCAATTGGTGAAATAATTTTTGGTAAAGAACTTGTGGTTACAACACTTAATGGTTTACTTGAATCATAGGACTCATTTGCATCTAATATATGCGACAGAAAGGAAACTACAAGATTTGAAGAACTATGGACCTAATGTACTCAAGAAGAATATAGACGTGTCTCAAAGGAGAAGATTCCAAGACCTCGAGATGATGACTCTCAGGCACTTACAACCCACTCTAAAAATGGAAAAGCAAGGATAAATTATGGAAAATTTCAAAGGAATGTAGGTAGAAGACCAACTCCTCAAAACAAGGATATTCAATGTTTTTGTTGCCACAAGTTTGGTTATTCTAAAAATGAATGCACTGAAGGAAAGAACAATAAGAAGAGGAAGGGAAATGATGATGATGAATATCCTCATTAGAATAAATTCAAGTACGATTCTACAAAAGCCTTAGTAGCTAATAATAAGGATATGTTTTACCAGAATTGCAAATAGAAGTTTCATTTTTGCAATTAGGCTAGGAGAAAGAGGGAGTTGAGGGGCTCTCTCACATAAAAATGGAAGTCATAACACTTATTTTTAGGTCCCTATAATACCAATGTATTCCCCCATTGTTATTGTTAGTGTAGTCCCCTTATTTTTATTGTTGTGCCAATGTAGTCCCCATATTGTTATTATTATGCCCCATAGAAGTCCACTATTGTTATGGTTTTTCCCTTACATTATTATTGTTATGCCAACTCTAATTATATTGTGACCCCTTAGACTCCTAAATATGTAAATGAGGTTTTTTCATTTGATTCATCCAAAAATTATTCATTTATGTAATGTACAGGAGGTTTCCCCCTAGAATATGATAGTTTTTAAGTCGTTTATCTATCTATTTGTGATTTGGTTGCATAACATTTGGTATAAGAGCTTTGGATTCTATGGTTTCACTTCTTCAAACAGACCATCTTGGAATTTTCACTATAATGTTTTTTCTACGAGGCTTCTGAAGCTGAAATGTTTACCACGTGGAGCCAAAATCTCCTAGAACTTCGTGTAAAAAATTTAGATCTTGGTTTGCTATATTTTCGGAGATATTCTCTAAGGAAGTTAGGGTTTTGGTAGTCTCCAAAATTCTGTCTCAAATAGGTGACCTAGGGAAATTCATCATAACTTTAATTTTAGGTATCATATTTGGATTCTGTAAAATGTGCCTGAAATTGCACAAACTATATTTTTTCGTGTAGAAATTGCATGGCTGAAGGTTGAAATAATGACATGTGGAATCCCGTACAACTTTGTTCTACTAAACCAGTCCATAATCAAGTCATCCTGGGAGAATTGACATAACTCTTTCCTGAAGAATCCAATATTGATATGACTTTTGGGGTTGGAAAGAGGACTCATAGAGCTACCACATGAAGAAATTTCATAACTTGGAGATCTTAAATTACAGAGTTACAATCGTTTCAATATTGATCTCCTAAAAGCAAGAAAAATGTGTGTATTTTTTTTTTTAATTGCATCACTTTTGTTTGAAAAATCAGTTTGAAGTGATTCAAAGGGCATAGTGTAGCCTAGATATCATTGTTTGATTTCAAAATGCCTCGAAGCAAGAAAATAGAAACACCTAGTAAGCAACCAGAAATCTCTACTATGACGCATGAAGAAGAAGAAGAAATGTAACATGATATATCAAAATTACGAGACCAAGTGCAACAAATTTCGCTCTCACAAAGCATAACCAGAAATTAAATGGAAGCTAAGATGGATGGCTTGAAGAATATTTTAAAATCAGACATGGAAGGTTTTGAAGGATAGCATAGAAGAAAAAATGAAATACAACATGGAATATTTGAAGAATGGTTTAAAAGTAGACACAAAAGGTTTGAAGGAAGGTTTGACAAAGTTGTTACAATAAATTCTTCCTAATGGTGAAAAAGTATTAGATGAAACTCATGATGAGAACAAAATAAATGCTAATCATGATTTCATAGACTCTAATGTTGGATTGAAGACCCACCATATTCCAAATATCGATATGAGGAAGTTTGATGGCAAGGATTTGGTAACATGGATACTACAAATGGAGCAATATTTTGATCTTCATAATGTGCAACACACACAAAAGGTACGCATTGCAACTTTATATTTAGAACCCAATCAATTTGTATGGTATAGATGGCTTTGTTTTCATAAACCACTTGTCACTTGGTCAATTTTTACATAGGAAATGATAGCACATTATGAGGATACAAAGAGAAACACCTTCTTTAGCCAATTGATAAATCTCAAACAAAAGGGTTCAATGGCATAACACATTGAGGACTTCCAAAAATTGAATATAACAGTAAATGATATTCCAGAGGAGCATAGGATTGATGTGCTCATAGGGATTTTAAAGGATAGCATCCAACATGAGGTTCGCCTTTGGAAACCTGATTCATTGGAGAAGGCATTCAGGTTGGCAAGAAAAATTGAAAGAAAAATTATGGCAACAAAGAAGCCTACCTAGTCACAATTATAAAGATGGAAGTGTTGCTATCCTTAGCCTTCCACAACCTACAAGGTTGACACCACAAAAATTGGAAGAAAAAATAGAAAAAAGGGCTTTGCTACAGTTGTGATAACAAATACACTAAAGATCATAAGTGTGTTGAGAAAAAATTATTTTACATAGATTGTGAAGAGGAGGAACAAGAGGAACAAGAAACATCAAAACAAGAGGATATACACTAGGAACCAACCCTAGAGAAAGAAGAAATGAATATGACCATATCTTGTAATGCATTGGCAAGAATTATCACTCATCAAACTCTCAATATAAAAGGACATATCAAGAAGAAAAAGGTAATAGTGTTGATTGATTCAAGTAGTACCCATAATTATATTCATTGTAAGATAGCCAAGGAATTGAATTTCTTCCTATACCCAACACCAGAGTGTCAAGTGATGGTTTCAAATGGAGGAACTATGGGGGAATATGTATGGAATAGTCTAATTCTCTCCATTCCAATGGGTGGTGCTAATTTTATACTATGAATCCAATGGTTACAATCTTTGGGTATAATAACTTTTAATTTTCAAGAAATTTTCTTGATTTTTTTCTTGGAAGGAAATGAAGTTGAATTAAGGGGTATCATAGGGAAACCAGGAGAGATAATTAACTCTAATGGTATGACAAAGCTTCTAAAGAAAGAACAATGGGACCTAATTTCACAATTATGTTCGCTAGAGGTTCAAACATCGAGATCATCTATTTCTCCATACCTCCAAAAATTCTTGGACAATCATTCAAGGTATTTGAGACTCCCAAAGGCCTCCCACCTATTCATGATCATGATCATGATATTCATTTGATTCCAGGAAATGTTCCTCAAAACATTATGCGTTACAGATATCCTTATGTCCAAAGGAGTGAAATTGAACATATGGTTCCAGAAATGTTAGAGGCTGGTATAATTCAAACTAGTCAAAATTCTTTCTCTGCTTTGGTAGTATTGGTGCACAAGAAGGATGGATCATGCTACATGTGTCCAAATTATAGGGAGCTCAACATGCTCACTATTAAAGATAAATTTACCATTCCTGTCATTGACGAATTATTGGATGAATTACATGAAGAAATTTACTTCACCAAGTTGGATCTTCATTCAAGATATCATCAAATAAGAATGAACTCTAAAGACATTTTGAAAACAACATTTACAACTCATGAAGGTCATTACGAATTCTTGGTCATGCCTTTTGGCCTTACTGATGCACCTTCTACATTTCAAGGTTTGATGAATTCAATTTTCAAACCCTTCCTTAGAAAATTTATGTTTATATTTTTTGATGATATACTAATCTACAACAAGTCTTGGAAGGATGATGTTCAACATGTTGACAGGGTGCTCAAACTATTGGAGGAGAAAAAATTATATGCAAAAATCTCCAAATTTTTCTTTGTAGTAAATGAGGTGGAATATCTGGGTCATATTGTATCTCATGAGGGTGTTAAGGTAGACCCTAACAAAATTAAATCCATTAAGGAATGGAAAATCCCTTCAGCCATAAAGCGTTTACGAGGATTTCTCAGGTTGACAGGGTATTATCGCAAGTTTGTTAAGAATTATGGGAGAATAGAAGCACCTCTAACAAAATTACCGAAGAAAGATGCATGTTCTTGTACTCCAGAAGTAACTTAGGCCTTTGAACATCATAAAGAGGAAATGTTCGAAGCACTGGTCTTAGCTATGCCAGACTTCACAAAAACCTTTATTGTGGAATGTGATGCCTCAGAAAATGGAATTGATGTTGTTTTAATGCAAGAGGGAGACCCATTACTTTTGAAAGTCATCCAATCAAAGGAAAGTATTTACACAAAGCTATTTATGAGAAGGAAATGTTGGCAATATTACATGCAGTTAAGAAATGACAACCTTGCCTAATGGGAATACATTTCAAGGTAAAAACGAATCATGATAATCTTAAATACTTTTTAGAACAAAGATTATCTTCAAAAGAGCAACAAAAATGGGGCACCAAGATGTTGGGTTTTGACTTTGAAATCATCTACAAAAACGGAAGAAAAATGTTGTTGCATATGCGCTCTCAAGGAAGGATGAGGATGTGGAAGCATTGCTTTGTGCCTAACTGAAGCAAGGGATGAATGGAAGAATGACGAAGAAGTGTGGGCACTCATTCAAAATTTGCAACAAGATCCCAGTACATCTGATACATTTAGCTAGAAAAATGATTCATTATGGTACAAATATAGCGTATACCTTCGTAAGACTTCCCAACTCAATAAAAATATTCTTCTAGAATTGCAAACCTATCCCTTAGAAGGGCAATCAGGATTTTTAAAAACTTACCACAAGGTTAAGAAGGAATTTTTTTAGTATGGCCTTAAATCTGATATTCAAAAGTTTGTAGTGGAATGTTTGGTTTGCCAACAAAATAAAGTTGAGAAAATTAAGACCTCGAGTCTGTTACAACCTTTATCCATTCCAAGTCAATGTTGGGAGGAGGTTTTAATGGATTTTATCACAGGTTTACCCAAGTCCAAAGGAAAGAGTGTCATCATGGTGGTAGTTGATAGACTTACCAAGTATGCACACTTTTGTGCATTATCTCATCCATTTAAAGCTAGTATAATTGCTACTATATTTATGGAAATAATTCAAAATCAACATGGAGACCCAAAGATTATTGTAAGCACTAGAGATCCCATTTTTGCTATAAATTTTTGGACGGAATTATTTTCTTGTCTAGGTACACAATTAACTCATAACTCATCTTATCATCCTCTACCTGATGGGAAAATTGAGATATTGAACAAATGTTTAGAAGGATATATTTGTTTCTTTGTATCTAATAAATAGACACAATGGGTCAGGTGGTTACCTTTGGCTGAACGGTCGTATAACACTTCTTTCCATACTGCAACAAAAATGACCCCATTTATGGCACTTTATGGATATCACTCATCGTCCATCACATCATATTTAATAGAAAATTATAAGGTTCAAGCAGTGGAAGATCACATCGAGCATCAACAACAAGTTCTCCAACTCTTAAAGGATAACCTCACTTTGGCCCAAAATAGAATGAAACAACGAGCATAACAACATTGTAGTGAAAGAATTTTTGATGTAGGCGATTGGGTATTTTTACAGCTACAACCATACAAAAAAATGTCCCTGAAGCAAGCTAAGAAGGATAATAAATTATCACCAAAGTATTATGGTCCTTACAAGGTGTTGCAAAAGATTAGTACTACGGTAAACAAATTGGAGCTTCTTTCATCTTCCTAAGTGCACCATGTTTTCCATGTTTCATGCTTAAAGAAAGTTATAGGTGACAAGCTCACAATTCAAACAATATTTCCAAAACTTGACAATGAAGGAAAAATCATTTGGAACATAAAGCAATCATGGAAACAAGAACTCGAAAGCTACGAAATCGATCAATTTCATACTATTTCATCAAGTGGAAGAACTTACCTACTGAAGATTCCACATGGGAGGATGAGAATTTTATACAGAAGCATCCATAACTACTCAAGCATTAGGACAACAATTTTTTGAAGGAGAGGGGCATGTTAGCTCCCTATAATACTAGTGTATTCTCTCATTGTTATTGTTAGTGTAGCCCCCTTATTGTTATTTTTATGCCCATATAGTCCCTGTACTGTTATTATTGTGCCCCATAGAAGCCCACTATTATTATGGTTGTGCCCTTACATTATTATTGTTATGTCAGCTCTAATTATATTCTGGTCACTTAGACTCTTATATACAGAAAAGAGGTTTTATCATTTGAATCATCCAAAAATTGTCCATTTATATAATGTAAAGGAGGTTTCCTCCTCGAAGAGGATAATTTTTAAGTCGTTGATATATCTATTTGTGAGTTGGTTGCATACACTTATGATATGAGCCCTTCTTATAACTAATTTGTAAACCCTATAAATCTATAATTTTTGATACGAAATCCCTAGGGTTTATGGATAAAATCATAGAGTTAGACCTAAATCAATGTTTCCACTAAAAGAAGAAATCCTAGATCATGCAAGAAGAAGAGGAAAGAAACAAGTTGATGATGAGGATGGGGGTAGTGAAATTTCATATGGATTCCATCCCTATAAGAAAAGGATCAAAAGGGAGTTGACAATTCCTACAATCCTCAAAAGATAGTACTTTATATCTCTCTTCCTCAATTGTTATTTGTAAGCCTCTTGTCTTTGTTTCATTTTTTCTAGGTTATAATCATTTCTTCCATGACCTCCTAGTGAGTGTTGTAGGAACATCATAAAGGCTTCCAAGGTTTTGGCAGCAGATGAAAGAATTGGGAAGAATGAAGAGCTTGCAAGAAGATTATCTGAGAGTGATTCATTAGAGAAATTTTGAGGTCTAAAATGGGTCTCAAAACAAAAATGTACAACCAAAATCAATTTTATAGGAACCAATAGGATTCAATATGATTATGTCAACCATGGGGTATGATTCACCATTTTTTGAGTAAAAAATAAAAGGATTAAAAAATAAGAAATAAGAAAAACTACTTTTTCAACTCGTATTTTCAACTTATCTCCCTACGATTTTCCTCAAATTCCATGTGAGAGAACTCGGGTGTGTTAGAGCCTAGATTTGTCTCAGGCTGAAAAGACAAGGTTCTAGGTCCACATCAAACCATGCTCAGCCTCGTAGCTAGCCCTACGAGGACAGGAGTGGGCTCTCTCCAGGTCAATCTCGGCAAAAGGTAATCGATGAGGCTCGAGATGACTAAATTTTCAATTGATCTTAGGCTAGGTATGAAGTACAAGGAGCTTGAGGTTGATTTTTTAAGGTTTTTGTTGAATCAAAGGAAAAGGCAATTTTGGGTGCGGGGATGAGACAATTTTTGCAGAGGTCTATTTGGGGCAAGGTAGGTGATCGTCTTGATGCTTTCAAAGAGAATGAATGGGTAGATCTGACTGGTGAGAAGCTAAGGAGAGCAAGAAGCTTTCAAGGATTCTCCTTAAACAAATGAAAACATGGAAAATCAAACAAATTCAAAGGCAGAGCATAACAATCTATGGATTATACCTTAACACTTCATTCGTTCAATTGCAGAAGATGAGAGAAGGAAAATAATACACATAACAAATTACAATTATTGAAAGAAGCACACCATCAACACATAAAACCACATGGATCCCAAACAGTGCTGCAAAACCTTGGTCTTTCCTTTGCCAAAAATGCAGAAGTGAATGTACAATAGAGTGTCAAGCTTTTCCCAAGAGTCCAACCATGAAAATGACTTAGAAATTACATAATATAGGCAAGCCAACCTCTTCCCTTGCATCTAGGGTTCGAGCTCATCATTCTAGGAGCTGTTTCAACCAATTCTAAACAAAGCACTAAAATCTAGGCAGTCAAAACAACTTGCCTCTATAAGGTAGGAAACTGATTCATTCATTAAATTTTCACTCTTTGGTGAATGAATCTTCCAGAACAAGTAACTAGGTGCCAAAATTACATCATGTTCACTCAATTACATCAAGATAAGTAAAAAATTACATCCCAAAGCAAAACTAGTCAACTGGCCGAATTTTTGAGCTGAAAGATGAAAAATTGGGCAAAAAATCTATATGCGCCGCGCTACTTTGCTGCTGATTTTGAGGCACTTTCTGAAGTCCAAATTGAGCTCAAGTTGTCTTGTTGGAAAGCCCTTCCTGTCTACTTTCCAACCCAAGTATAATTTTCCAATTTGGTGTCCATTTGCCCCTCCAAAAGTGCATTCTCCCAAGACTGCTTCCTGTGTGTCAAAATAGGGGCAGTGAGGTCATTTTTTGCATCTTTTTTTACCTTTTGGGGACCCAAAACTTGCCCAAATTTCTTGTCCAAGTACCAAAATTCATGAATTTTCATGATAAATCCAAAACTACAAGCCATTTGTGATTTGGATCTCCCAATCCTAAGCGCCGCGCAAGTGGCGCGGCGCATATAGAGAAAAAGCCTGTTTTTTGTGCCAAAAATTTCAAAATTGACAAAATTTTCCCCAAATTTCTTGAAATTTTCGTTGGGGGTCCCCAATCAAGTACCATGCTCAGCCAAAGAGGCTTCGGCCAAGATTTGGAATCGATCATGCACTTTTTGCCTTTTTTTTTTTGCTTTTTGATTGCCTTCTTCAATTTCGCCTTTAGATCCCTTATCCGTGCCTCACAGACTTTGTTCCGTGCCCCCTTTGTTTCAAGGATCTTGACTGAGATATGACTTTGATTTGAAGGCTGATAATTGATCTGGCCTAAAGGCTATCCTTGAAAGATGAGTGTGCATGTTGTGTGAATTGAGTAAGAAATTGGTTATTACTTTGTGACTGCCCCTGACTAGCTAACTCTACATGTGAACTAGATGGAGATTGCATTTGATTGCCTGATTGTGTTTGCATCAAGCTCTGATTTCATGCCTCAAACTGATTTCTTAGCTGTACATGCAACTGATTCGTGGCTGAAGGTGCCTTTGTCAACAATGGATCATTGCTTTGAAGAACAAAGGATGGTGTTTGATTAAAATTGATTTCCTTGCTTCATTGGCAGAGACAGCCTTGGTGTCATTTTTGGATATGGGGAATAAGGGGTTTAAGGAATAGTATTTAGATTTTGGGATAACGATTAGGGTTTAGGAATGTGTAGCTAGGGATATGAGGGAATGTTGCGATAGGGTATAGTATATGGACTAGTGTTTGGGTTTGGGACTTTGTAAAATAGGAATTGGGGTATGGGATATGAAACTAATGAATATAAGAGTGGGTGACTTTATGAAATAGGGAAATCAAGGAAAAAAATGGAGCAAGGGAATGTGAGGTGGGAGTAGTAACTTGGCAGCCAAAGAGTTAATACAAAACCCTAACACCGTTTTCCTTGGTAGGGTTTGATTTTTCTATGCAACACCATAAGACAACCACCATCTAACAAGCACTAATCTTGGATGAAAAGCAATAATCAGAGGGTTAACCTACTTGAACAAGTGATGATCCACAGGTTTCAGGCAATTTGTAGCAAATTCGTGAAGTTGTTGATGGCTCGGTGCATTGGGAAACTGGCATGGTGCACATGGAAGGTGCGGCGCATATAGCCTCATTTCTCAGTGCAAAAACACACTGGCGCGATGCATAGGGAAGGCGCGGGGCATATAGCCCTATGTGTAGTGCCTTTTTACAGGAGACTTTTGGAGGCTTTACCGATGTCGAAATCGGGCGTAGGATAGCGTGTTGGAAAGGTATTTGAGTCTACTTTCCAACCCAATTATAATTTTTCAATTTTGAGTTCATTTACCCTATCAAAAATCAAATCTCCCAAGACTGGTCAAAATGTGCCAAATGAGGCTGCCCAAAGGGAGAGTGCTGTTACAGTCAACTTTTGAATGCCTTCCTCAACTCCAAATTGAGCACAGGATAGCTCATTGGAAATCTCTTTGTGTCTAGTTATCTTTTGACTTATAAATAAAGTCATTTGGCCAACCAAGCTAGGAGAAAACTTGATTTTCCCAAGGTCACGTCAGAGGTTCATCAATTCTCCCGAGGCAATTGTATTTTTGACATTTCTCTAAAACCATGACACTTGTGTAAAAAGTGAAGGAGGTTTTTCTTCCTTGACATGTTGTGGACAAAAACCTCTCTCCGTGTTCCCAAATTTATCTTTGATTGCTCAGAAACATCATTTGAGTAAAACCTACCCCGATGTGCCGAACAAGAGATTTGTTGAAATGAAGCGAAACGAAGGGGATAGGGAGCTTCTAAATTCTTGAGGAAATTTTGGGAAGTAGGGAGGGATGTTAGGAAGTAGGGGAAAGTGGAATCTTAGAGATTGAGTGAGGGGAAGGGGTCCAAAAGAGAAAAACACAGGCCCAAACTAGAAAATTGCCAGGTTGTAGCAAGAAACTAGGGTTTGTGCGAAAATGAGGAATTTGGGGAATCTAAGGGATGGGAAGCGTTTAAGAAGGTACATGAAGGATATGGGAAGGTGTATGAACATTTGGATACAAGTTTTGCTAATGATTTGACCATTCAAGAGAAATTGCCTTCAAAACCCTAGGAGAGGGAAATGACCTTACCTAGGCGCAACTGAAACATGAATAAGGTGTAAAATGACCCAATGGAACCTGTCATGATAAAGACAACCCTCTAAATGATGGTAGACTCAGCTGAATAGTGACATAGACTGACATTTGGGAAAATTTGAAAGGAGTGAAAGCAAACCCTAGACCTAATGCCTAGTGACCAAATTTTGCTTGAAGACTGACTGAAATGACAAAATTTGACCTTGACACCTTAAAATCACTTTGTAAGAGCATGCTTGATCACTGGAGGAAGGCTGGAAAGACTGACACTAACATTGGCTCCAATGGGGATGGTAGCTCCTTGGAGGTGCCAAGAACGGCAGATCTTTGGGAGAGCAGACGGTGCCTTCGTCCATTGGGAAATGGAGTCAAAAACTCAAACTAAAATGCATGACTGAAAACCGACACAAACTAACTTAACAACAAGACTAAAAACTGACTCACAAATGACTCATGACTCAACTAAAAACTGACGCGATACTTAAACACAACTGACAAACTGGAAATGATGCTCAAAGTGGAGCTTATTCATCAAAACCTACTCTAACAGTTTCATTCATCACCTGATCAAGTGAAATGAAACAACCAATGCAACCAAGTAAGTATCTCGTCTGCTGTTTGAATTCTCCGCAAGTGCTCGCTTATGAGCAACAAGAGAGAACTACTGAAAGGCAACTCCCATGACAACTTGGAAACAGATCCGTTGAATGAAATGGATTCTCTATCTGCCTCCAAAAACACTGCATAAGGATCATGAAATTCATGCACACTGGGACTTAGCTCATCCAATGGATTACTTCTCTTTTCCTCATACCATGAATGCAAACTTTGATCTGAGCCTTGTGACGAGACCTCTGCTGAAAATGATAAAGAAACTGGCTGCCAGATCAAGTTTGTATCAATACACGTTTCAAGCTCACATATAGTTAATGGAGAAAGACTTTGACTGCAAACCTCATCCAAAACATCAGCTATTGGATCATGAAAAACTTGAAAAGATTTCTGCAACCAATTTTCTATTGGTTCCACTGTGATTAAATGATTGCCTACATGCTGCTCATTTTTTACTGAAGATGTACTATGCAATTTTCCCTTCAAAAACTGAAATGATTCGAAACAAAGAGGTAGGGAATCTTCTTGTATCATTTGATCATATGTGCTAGCTTCCATATCTTCATCTGCAACTTGATAATCAAAGGCATTCGAGGGCTGCAAATCTGGATATGAAAAGTCTTGAACAAGGTTTTCATTGCTCTCAAGATGGTCCAAATCAAGACTTGTTGATAGCTGATTTCTGATTGCATGGAAATTGGCTCTGATGAACTGACATGAATCAAAGCAAAAAGGTAAAGATCCTTCACTTACTTCCCAATTTTCTGCACTTTCCTTGTCAATGTCATAGCTGATATGCATCGGTTGATCACTGTATTCGAGCTGCTGAAAGTGGACCTCTTCGTCCCACAAACTAGCTGTTGATTTGTCTGCAAGATTAGCTTCTGTTTGGAGAACATAATCATCATCATACTGATCAAACTGAAACAAATCATCGGTATAAAACATATCATCAAGCATGCAGGTCATATCAACAGTTCTTTCTTCGCCAAGGTGATCTACAAAACAATCATTATCAGATCTATGACAACTGGGATAAGAAAGAAGATGTTTTGGATCAGCAACTTGTTCCTTTTCAATCAGCGAGCCATGAGCTTGAACATCATAATCATTCCTTGTGGTGATCCTCTGCATCATCTCTTCTACTGCACTTACCAAAATGTCAAGCTTCACCTCTAGAGATGTTGATTCCTTCGGATCTATGTTTTTCATCTCTTCTTCCTTCACCCTTTCCCGTCGGATCAGTAGATGCGCCTCTACATTTACGACACTATTTTTCATCTCGTGAAGTGTTGCAATATTCCTTTCTCTCAGCTGAAACTCCATTTCTGGATCAAAGGCACCCGGGTAGTGTTAGAGAGCAGATCTAGGAGTAGACCTTATCTCAACTGGCATTGAATAATAAACTTGATTAAATCTGGCTGAAAACTGTTGTACTATCTCCCTTGGCAGAATTTTCAGTTGAGTATACTCTTCTACAATAAGGAAAAGGTTTTGCCTGATCATCCACCTGTCGAGAAAAACTTTGACGAACTGTCGGAAATCTGAAATGCTCGCATCAGGCAGGGTTTTGAACCAACTTTTGACTTTGCCTTGCAAAGAAAGAGCAAAAATCCTTATACTAACATCCTCTTCATCAACTTCAAAAAGGTCAAGAAAGGACTCAAAATTTTTCACATGTTGCTCAGCGTTGACATTCTTACATTCACCGTAAAACCTCGGCAAGTATAGATCATAGTTTTTGGGGAAAGCATGGAGAACAGAAGGTAAAACAAGAGGTTTATACCGATCTAGAATTTTACAAGGTGTAGGGATATGTACAACAGGTATAGAATTAGTCTTGGTCTCTTGAGGTTCATCAATTTGAAGATGGTCATCACAAAATTCGGAAAAAGGATCCTGATCAAGCTCAAAGGCATGCAAATCTTTGGTATTCACACTCTTCAATGGGAAAGAATCAACTGCAGGCCTAGGATCTCTTCTCAAATACAGTATACTTTGCAAATCCTTCTTGACATTCTTGGGAAAAGAGAAGAAATAATTTATGACAAAGAACAAAATGTCTTGGATGAAATTCCAACTTGAATACCTGATCTGTCCATATTGTCCTTTCATGTTTCTGCTGGTCAGGATCATCCTTCAGTGGAGTCTTTAGATCTGATCTTGAAAATGATTTGGAATCGCCAGGTGAATGATTTCAGCCTTTCCAGTGTCTGATCGTTGTCCACCATCAACCATCAGATCTGAACTTGATACATGTACTGGGGTAATTAACAAGTTAGATGTCACGTTTACAAGCTAGACCAGAGATTGACTGAAGCAACGTTTATCTAATTCCGCTAATGCAAAGCAAAAGCGTTTCGAAGGCTACCTGGCTAATCTTCAGGCTCCGTCTGTAGCTTATAAAACAAATGACATCAACAAGCAAACCATTGTTCCCCATTATGGTCGCCACTATGTTAGAGACTAGATTTGTCTCAGGCTGAAAAGACAAGGTTCTAGGTCCACATCAAACCACGTTCAGCCTCGTAGCTAGCCCTACGAGGATAGGAGAGGGCTCTCTCCGGGTCAATCTCGGCAAAAGGTAATCGATGAGGCTCGAGATGACTAAATTTGCAATTGATCTTAGGCTATGTATGGAGTACAAGGAGTTTGAGGTTGATTTTTTAAGGTTTTTGTTGAATCAAAGGAAAAGGCAATTTTGGGTGCAGGGATGAGACACAGTTTTTGCAGAGGTCTATTTGGGGCAAGGTAGGTGATCGTCTTGATGCTTTCAAAGAGAATGAATGGGTAGATCTGACTGGTGAGAAGCTAAGGAGAGCAAGAAGCTTTCAAGGATTCTCCTTAAACAGATGAAAACATGGAAAATCAAACAAATTCAAAGGCAGATCATAAAAGTCTATGGATTCTACCTTAACACTTCATTCGTTCAATTGCAAAAGATGAGAGAAGGAAAATTATACACATAACAACTTACAATTACTGAAAGAAGCACACCATCAACACATAAAACCACATGGATCCCAAACAGTGCTGCAAAACCCTGGTCTTTCCTTTGCCAAAGATGTAGAAGTGAATGTACAATAGTGTGTCAAGCTTTTCCCAAGAGTCCAACCATGAAAATGACTTAGAAATTAATATAGGCAAGCCAACCTCTTCCCTTGCCTCTAGGGGTCGAGCTCATCATTCTAGGAGCTGTTTCAACCAATTCTAAACAAAGCACTAAAATCTAGGCAGTCAAAACAACTTGCCTCTATAAGGTAGGAAACTGATTCATTCATTAAATTTTCACTCGTTGGTGAATGAATCTTCTAGAACAAGTAACTAGGTGCCAAAATTACATCATGTTCACTCAATTACATCAAGATAAGTCAAAAATTACATCCCAAAGCAAAACTAGTCAAACTGGCCGAATTTCTGAGCTGAAAGATGAAAAATTGGGCAAAAAATCTATATGTGCCGCGCTGATTTCTATATGCATTGTGCTACTTTGTTGCTGATTTTGAGGAACTTTCTGAAGTCCAAATTGAGCTCAAGTTGGCTTGTTGGAAATCCCTGCCTGTCTACTTTCCAACCCAAGTGGAATTTTCCAATTTGCTGTCCATTTGCCCCTCCAAAAGTGCATTCTCCCAAGACTGCTTCCTGTGTGTCAAAATAGGGGCAGTGAGGTCATTTTTTGCATCTTTTTTGACCTTTTGGGGACCCAAAACTTGCCCAAATTTCTTGTCCAAGTACCAAAATTCATGATTTTTCATGAAAAATCCAAAACTGCAAGCCACTTGTGATTTGGAGCTCCCAATCCTAAGCGCCACGCAAGTGGCGCGACGCATATAAAGAAAAAGCCTGTTTTTTGTGCCAAAAATTTCAAAATTGACAAAATTTTCTCCAAATTTCTTGAAATTTGGGCTGGGGGTCCCCAATCAAGTAGCATGCTCAGCCAAAGAGGCTTTGGCCAAGATTTGGAGTCGATCGTGCACTTTTTGCCTTTTTTTTTTGCTTTTTTATTGCCTTCTTCAATTTTGCCTTTAGATTCCTTATTCGTGCCTCGCAAACTTTGTTCCGTGCCCCCTTCGTTTCAAGGATCTTGACTGAGATATGAATTTGATTTGAAGGCTGATAATTGATCTGGCCTAAAGGTTATCCTTGAAAGGTGAGTGTGCTTGTTGTGTGAATTGAGTAAGAAATTGGTTATTACTTTGTGACTGCCCCTGACTAGCTAAATCTACATGTGAACCAGATGGAGATTGCATTTGATTGCCTGATTGTGTTCGCATCAAGCTTTGATTTCGTGCCTCAAACTGATTTTTTAGTTGTACATGCAACTGATTCATGGCTGAAGGTGCCTTTGTCAACAATGGATCATTGCTTTGAAGAACAGAGGATGGTGTTTGATTAAAATTGATTTCCTTGCTTCATTGGTAGAGACAGCATTGATGTCATTTTTGGATATGGGGAATAAGCGGTTTAAGGAATAGTATTTAGATTTTGGGATAACGATTAGGGTTTAGGAATGTGTAGCTAGGGATATGAGGGAATGTTGGGATAGGGTATAGTGTATGGAATAGGGTTTGGGTTTGGGACTTTGTAAAATAGGAATTGGGGTATGGGATGTGAAACTAATGAACATAAGAGTGGGTGACTTTATGAAATAGGGAAATCAAGGAAAAAAATGGAGCAAGGGAATGTGAGGTGGGAGTAGTAACTTGGTAGCCAAATTGTTAATACAAAACCCTAACACCGTTTTCCTTGGTAGGGTTTTATTTTTCTATCCAACACCATAAGACAACCACCATTTAACAAGAACTAATCTTGGATGAAAAGCAATAATCAGAGGGTTAACCTACTTGAACAAGTGATGATCCACAGGTTTCGAGTGATTTGGAGAAAATTTGTGAAGTTGTTGATGGCTCGACGCATTGGGCAACTAGCGCGGCGCACATGGAAGGTGCGGCTCATATAGCCTCATTTCTCAGTGCAAAAATACAATGGCGCGGCGCACAGGGAAGGCACGGCGCATATAGCCCTATGTGTAGTGCCTTTTTACAGGAGACTTTTGGAGTCTTTCCCGGTGTTGAAATAAGGCGTAGGATAGCTCATTGGAAAGGTATTTGAGTCTACTTTCCAACCCAATTAGAATTTTTCAATTTTGAGTTTGTTTATCCTGTCAAAAGTCAAATCTCCCAAGACTGGTCAAAATGTTCCAAATGAGGTTGCCCAAAGGCAAAGTTCTGTTACAGTCAACTTTTGAATGCCTTCCTCAACTCCAAATTGTGCACATGATAGCTCATTGGAAAGCTCTGTGTGTCTAGATATCTTTTAATTATCAAGAAATTCATTTGGCCAACCAAGCCAGGAGAAAACTTGATTTTCCCAAGGTCACGTCAGAGGTGCATCAATTCTCCCGAGGCAATTGTATTTTTGACATTTCTCAAAAACCATGACACCTGTGTAAAAAGTGAAGGAGGTGTTTCTTCCTTGACCTGTTGTGGACAAAAACCTCTCTCAGTGTTCCCAAATTCATCTTTGATTGCTCAGAAACATCATTTGAGTAAAACCTACCCCGATGTGCGGAACAAGAGATTTGTCGAAATGAAGCGAAACGAAGAGGATAGGGAGCTTCTAAATTCTTGAGGAAATTTTGGGAAGTAGGGAAGGATGTTAGGAAGTACAGGAAAGTGGAACCTCAAAGATTGAGTGAGGGGAAGGGGTCCAAAAGGGCAAAACACAGGCCCAACCTAGAAAATTGCCAAGTTGTAGCAAGAAACTAGGGTTTGTGCGAAAAGGAGGAATTTGGGGAATCTAAGGGATGGAAAGTGTTTAAGAAGGTACATGAAGGATAGGGGAAGGTGTATGAACATCTGGATACAATTTTTGCTAATGATTTGACCATTCAAGAGAAATTGCCTTCAAAACCCTAGGAGAGGGAAATGACCTTACCTAGGCGCAACTGAAACATGAATAAGGTGTAAAATGACCCAATGGAACTTGACATGATAAAGACAACCCTTTGAATGATCGTAGACTCAGCTGAATAGTGACATAGACTGACATTTAGGCAACTTTGAAAGGAGTGAAAGCAAACCCTAGACCTAATGCCTAGTGACCAAATTTTGCTTGAAGACTCACTGAAATGACAAAATTTGACCTTGACACCTTAAAATCACTTTGTAAGAGCATGCTTGATCACTGGAGGAAGGCTGGAAAGACTGACACTAACAAGGTGCATAATTTTATTCCTCATCCAAGGAATACCATGTTGCATGCTTTCGATAGACCCTGCTACACGAAAAATGAGAAATACATAAAAACAACGTGGTTGCAATCATGCTTTTCGTGTATTTCTCATTTTTTGTGTAGCGCGGTCCATCGAAAGTATGAAACATGAGTACTCCTTGGATGAGAAATTAAATTATGCATCCAACGAGTGCTCCTGCTTGGAATTTAAGTAAAATATTAGGGAAATAAGTTGAAAATGTGAGTTGAAAAAATAGTTTTTCATTTTTTCCCTCTAAAATTTGATGATGTAATCTAATATTATTTTATTATTTCCACTATTATTTTATAATATTCCTTAGGCGACTCATTTTATACCTCAAAATTTCTCTAATGTGTGTTCAAGAGGGAGAAGGTTTATTAACATCTAGAACCATGTTTGATGACCAAAAGAGCTTCTAGTTTAGAGGGAGAAGGTAGGTCAACAAGTTGAAAAGATGTCATAATGAAGATTGTGTCAAGATCTAAGGAGATTTACTATTGAATTCCAAGTGGATCTACAAGTATGTAGTACATGGAAATATAGAGAAGTACAAAGCAAGATTCAAGAATTCTCGCAGAAAGAAGGAGAAGGCTACGAATAGATGTTTACTTTAGTTGTCAGGTACACTTCTGTTAGAATTTCTATTGCTTTGAAAATCGCACTACGTATATGTAGAGATTAATTTTCTAAATGATTGAAGAAGAAGAAGTGTACATAAATTTGCCTCACGAATTTGAGGTACATGAGAATAAGTCTCGTGATTACGAACTAAAGAAAGATTTGTACAATCACAAGTAGAGACATTGGACTTGGTATTCTTTGATTGATGGATCTTAGTTAATCTTGTTATTACATGACTTGTTTCTAATGGGAGTAGAAAGACTTATGTGATAGATGGAGCAATAGTTGTAGGATGATTTTCTTCAGTGATGGAGAGAACTTCTAAAATATTCTTCAGTGTTAGATTGAGTTGACATCCGAGTTTGAGATGAAGGATCTTGGTTGAATACACTACTTCTTAGAATTGGAAGTGTGGAAGAAGCTGGGTAAGCATATTATCACCATCCTTCAGAGATTTGGGATGAAAGACAACCAATCCATGGCCACTATCATGATAACTAATTTGAAGAAGCTGTGTGGTAGAGTGAGCAGCTAAGTAGCTACAACAAGGTTTGCTTCAGTGTCAAGCAATTGTGGTGAAGGTTCCAATGAAGGAAGTAGTTGAAAGGATAAATATATTCAAACTGTGCAGAGAGTGCTAAAGACAGGAAGAGAACATCTAGATGATGATTCAATTTGAATTATTCATGGGTAGGAAGTAAACATTTGTCACTCTTAGGACAACATGAGTTGAGTATAATTCAGCTAGTTTCGTGAATTATGAAGTAGTGTGGCTTCAGTAACTTCTCATAATATTGTTTTATCAGGTGTAGGATATGAACATGATGACAAGTCGAAGCACAAACTGAGACATGGTATAGAAGGGAGCAATGAGGTTTACAAAGCCTCTGTCCTAGGGAGAAGTTTGTACACTTCAGGTACACACTTGAGAAGTTTTGTATGCTTCAGGTACAAGCTTGAGAAGTTTTCATATTTCAAGGATAAGCTAGATTGGTTGAGAATATTTTCCTCGATTGGAGGGAATGGTGACGTTGTTGCATCAAGGGGTGGAGATTCTCCCCAGGTTAGAATATAGACAGGTCAAAGTATTGACTAGGAGCCACAAAATTTGGCTAGGGTGAATGGCCCAAGAGAACATCAAGGCCCAGAGTGCTCCCTAAGTCAGTGAATGAGTGCCTCTAGCATTGAGCATGAGAGTTACCATTCAATTAGCGTGCAATAATGATAATAGACTAGGGTTTCACCATAGCCTAGAGGTGTTGACCAAGTTCCAAGTGACAACTTGGATAATTGTTGAATTTCTCCAAATGACAACTTGTTGAGCATCATGTTGATGTAGGATTCTTTCCATAGGTAGTGGATTGACACATCAACATAGCTAACTCATTCAGGGACAATCATTCTCTCTAAGTCAAGTATGTTGACCAGGATTAGGGAGAGTGGTCCAATAGAGGACAAATATTATTCTTGAGTTAAGTATGTCGACCAAGATTAGGAAGAATGATCCTAGAGGCCCATAATTACTCAACATAGAGTTGCGTAGGTTCCTTTCAGCATCAAGCTCAGGATTACTCTCCCAAAGGGTTGAGTGAGCCCATTTAGCATCATGGCCTAAAGTGAGGCCTTTAGATTTGAGACCATAATACTCTAATAGATTGAGAGTGTCCCTAGGGTTTAACCACGAGTCAAAGAGATTAACCCAAATCATAGTGAACTAGGACTAGTTAGTATACCATGGGTCAAAAGCATTGACCAAAATCATGGAGACTAGTTGATGCTAATGATGTACCATAGGCCGAAGATGCTAACCAAAATTATGGTACTTAGTTCATGTTGCATATTCTTACCATAGGTCAAAAATGTTGACCACACTTATGGTAATCAGATGATGTTGATGTTGATGATAAATGATGAATCTTTCCTTAGAGAAATTTGTTAACAAGAGAACATCTAGATAGTCATTATGAATACCTCCCTAGCTAAGAGGGAGTGTTGAATTTTGTAGCTATGATTGGTTTTCATAATTAATATTTTAGCCCTTGAAATATATGTAATGAAAAATGTAAGACATGTTATAAATTCCAATTTTATTTTAGTCCTTGAAATGATTAATATAAGACATGTTTTCCATGTCAGTTTCAAAAGAGGAATTTTCAATTTTCAATTTTTGGCTCCGAACCTGTCAAGTTAGCCCTCCTTCAAGACGAGTCGGCCCAAGTGAAGGGACACACTTTCAGGCCAGCCATAACATTATATATAAGGCACTCGACCTCCTCCTTCAAGCACAATTCAATCTCTCACAAGACAAGACATCTTTTGGGCATCCAAGCAAAGGAAAGGAAGGACGAATAATAAAGACAAATACATCTCAAGTGTATTTTCTATTTCTCCTTGACTTTGCATGTGTGGTCCTCTCTACTACAGCTTCACACATGCGAGTTTCTAGGCATATTTTGGGTAGCAATCAAACTTTTGTGCAACATGGGCAACAAGGTCGAGTTTCTTGGTAGATTCTAGGAGGACAAGTTTCGACCTAGATAGATCAGGAAAGGCCAAGTTTGTTGGGAAAAAGTTTGACTTGACAAGAGGACAATTTGACCATCTTTGACCATAGCATTGTTGGTCAGTTTGGCCACCATATTTGACTAGCAGAAATAAGTGTATCTCTTGTTGAATTGAAGAATTTCTCTAAGGAAAAGGTTGTTGGGTTTTTCCCCCAAGTAAATTTTCCCAAGGTAAATCTTGTGTTATCTTTGTGCATTGTGGTCTCGATTGTCCTTGTGCATTTATGTTTGAATTTCTAAAGTGTAATTACTTAATGATAATCTAGAAATGATAAAAGAATATCTACATCATTAGAAGTAATTATCCGATTTTCAAAAATTAGTGCTTGTATCTATTGCACTTAAAACATCAACACCTGGGATGATGAATTGGACGTTATTTTCAAGAGAACCTTCCAGTCAATTATGACTTCTTAAATCTCTCCTTGCCCACTTTTCTCCTGCGATACTCCTCTTTTATACTACTGTAAGGGTTGAGGTCTAAGACCCTGCGATGACAACTTTCCTATCGAGTACCAAGAATCCTTCCCAACACATAATGAAATTGACCCTTCCATTATACCCTTGGCACTTAGAAAGCTTAAGCGGTGGCCAATGTAGATGCACATACAAATATGTATATGTATAGAGAGGGGTTGCCCGCCCTTAATACTTAGTATTATAAAACTCTGTCATGAGCTTATATATATATATATCAAATGGCACTCTCAACACTTAGACAGAGTCGTACCAATCCCCCATGAGCTTATATGTGTGTGTGTGTCGTGCTAATCCTTCCTGAGCTTATATTGATAGGGAAACTTCCCTTACACACACACACATGAACAAATATATATTAGCAGGGATTCCAACAACTCTTAGTTGAATGGGAATTCAATCTCATCCCATCAATTATAGCCATTATAGTCATGAGTAAAAGAAAAGTTTGATTTCCTACAAACAATCCCACAACATAGATCCTACTATCACTAGTCTTTTTCACGCAAGAATTTAACTAAGTAAATAGGGATTTACATATCTTTCATGACTTGGAAATTAAATTGGACTCAAACTCATTAATAAACACAAGAGTTAGCCATTCCTCAATAATCACATAGGAAATCAACATTCCTCATTCTTCATATAGGAATAAGCACTCCTCATCATTAGCATATGCACTTTAACAACACAGTGAGCATATATATAGTATTTATACAAGGTTCACATACACAAGAACTTAGATAAGCACTTATCTTATAATGAGAAGTCAGGCAACTGAAATTGGGACCTCAACTCTCCACCCAACCTTAGATTTGCATTGTAGGCTTTCTTGTAGTCAATCACCCCTGAGCTAGATTCAGAGTTTGAGGAGGAGTGCTCAAAGGAAAATAGTTGTTGAATGGTGTTGTCATTGACGCCAATGTCATCTTTGAATGCTCTTAGTATTCATCTATGGATCGCATTAATTGGAAGCTCCACTAGTCAAAAAACCTTGGAAAGATGCAAAGCTCCTGTAGTGCGGTCATGATGCCCTACATGTGATACAGTTTTTGGACAAGAAGATTATAAATTGAAAGTAAGACCATCATAAATTGATAGTCCTCATTGTGTCGATTCCAATGGTAAATGGCACACCCATGACTCCTCACAATGGAGATACACTTAATTGAAGCTAGTGTGCTCCAAATGCATGATGCTACCTTACCCACCCAAGTCTGCCTTTGGTTGAAATATTGTTTTCAAATTAGTATTATTATTATTATAAGTATAGGCCCCGACTATGTAATATGGTCGTTTGCACCGAGGTGTAAATTTCAATCACGGGGCTTCGTTAAAGTTCATATTGATAAAATAAAATTTAAAATCCATGTTGACCCTACACAAATTTTAATGGCTCAACGATTCAACATTATTAATTTGAATATGAATGGATGGTTGGCCATCCGTATAAACCGGCCCAACCAAACCTATATATATAGTGAATTTGTATTCGATTTGCAAGGTGAAAAAATACTCTGAAATCGTTCTTGAAAATTTCTAAGCGAGTTTCCTTTTTTCCTGGTTGGTGTTGATGAGCTAACTGGAGTTGTTTTTATTTTTATTTTCCTGGCATAGGTATGAAGGAGCTTGAATGAGTGAAGGAGCTAGAATGGTATTGTGGCGATTCTGAGATGTTTGTCTCAAGTCAATTCTTTCAAAAATGCACATGAGAAAAATTGAATTGGCAAAGTATGACCAGATACAAAATGATGACGAGTCACTATGTGAATTGTTTTTATGTAATGAAGTGTGAATTTTTCACCGATGCAGAGGTAGTCTGATTGGGAATCATAGAAGCAAGGTGTGCAAAAAGAATTTTTGGCAGTTTCACTGTGATTGATTGCTCCGGATTGATGGACAAATTGATAAAAGCTTGATTGTAACTGATTCTTGATCCATGGTTAATATGTTGGAGAAATTCGAACGAAGGTTTAGTTATAGTATGGAATCTCAACAAAAATTACGTCCCGTTACTTGAATACGTTCGTATTTTCATTGTCTACGGAATCCTATGCAAAGAAGTTCATTGTCATGCAAAGGTCATTTATAAGCAGCAATTTTTGTGGTTGAAAACCTGGAGGCATGTTTTTGCGATAGAAATTATATGCGCTTTTTAAGAACCTTGATTACAGTTCAGGTTGGAAACCTAGGTGATTTGTCATATGGTGATTTTTGGTATGTCAACACGTGGTTGACGATGCATACAAAAGTTATATGACGGCTACTTACCAAATCAGAACTGGTGCTTATCAATAACAACACTTGAATAAGCATTATTGTATGGCTTGGTCGGTAAGACATTAGTGTTGTATATGTGAAGTGCCAAGTTTGAAATCGGTCGCTTCAGAATGATTTTATTTTTTTAAGTTTGACTTTACGTTCTATCGAATGATTAAGACCCTTGGAATGTTTGATTTGTAGCATAGTTGTAAGTGATTTGAGGTATATGTTGTGTGCTAGGGTTGAGTATTGTTACTTCTTGGAGTTTTGAAAGTGCGGTTAACTTCTGATTAGTGGTAACAATGACATAAAGCATTTATAGTGTGATGGTTTGACAAGGCATTGTTGAGATTGTTGGTGTTTGTCCTGTGTCATATATATCCTTTAGATGCACCATGATGATTAAAAATAAAGTGTAGTATATGTTGTTTATGCCACTGATTGTATGACTGGTTTTGGGCTTAAAATTGATAGTGTTACATTGTTATTTATAATTTTAGGATTTGATACCTTGAGCATATTGTGTTATCTTCACTATGAGTATAGATACCACTAATGACCATAGTTGGAGGTTCTACAAAAGGTTGTTGAGCAGAGCTACCAAGGTTCCCAAGGTCTCCAAGTACATGCTATTGCCATACTAAATAGAGAGGTCTATGTTCACAGTTGAGCAAAGAATATTGAAGTAGGTTGTTTGACTTAGATGTGTGTAGAACTATTGAGATGGGTTTGTTGGTTGAGGCTAGTATATGCTATAAGATTGAGCAATGATTGATAATGTTGTTGTGCATTTGAGAATTATTGTTGGTGCCAGTGTCGCTTGGCCAAGTGAGGTTATGTTGTAGGTGCCATGAATAGATGATAGGACAGAGTATTGTGTGCTTGTTTATAGCTACCATCTGATGTATGTTGTTGAATGAGTACATTGGGTCAATCTCCTTGAGTACATATTGTTGCAAAGTTTAACCTTGATGATGAGAGAAAAGAGAATGATACTTACGATTGCTCTGATTGACAGTATAGTTGTATATTGAGTCAAAGCTTGTTGGCTAGGCTTTGATATGTATGATGAGCAAAGTCCTCGTGACTTAACAGGTTGATGTAACTTGAGCAGAGTTATTCACAAAGTTTTATCCTTTGAGAAGAGGCAAAACAATAGTGTTTGAGTAGTGGATTCAGTATTTTTTTTATCTTCTTTCTTTAGGGTGGTTGGACGATGCAAGGTGGAGAGTAGAGTCTCCTTTAGATTGGAGCCTGAGAACGCTTCAGGGTGGCATGTTGGTGCTAGGGCAAGTTGGAGCCTATGTAGTGTGTTGGAGCACCCTTTCAGTCATAATTGATAAAGCTAGGACGTTGCAACGTTCTTTAGTGGGAGCTGCTAAACCATGGCATTGAAGTTTATTTCGAATTGAAGCTAGTAAACCAAGGCATTAGAGTGTCCTTTCAGTTTGAAATAATAAATCAAGGGATTGGAGCCTCCTTCCAATTATAGCTGGAGAATCTTGGAAGTTGAATTTTCTTATTGATGTAATCTGTAAAGACCTATATTAAAAATTCTTGGTGGTTTTTCTAAGCGGAAGGGTTTCCACCTAAAAAATATTATATATTGTCATGGATGTTGTGCATTGTTGAATGGTGTTGCTAATTTATGTTTTGATCTGATGCTAATGATAATTATGCTCTATTAAGTTAAAACTAACTAATTTAAATGAAATAATGATTCACCCTCGTCTTAGTATTTCCAACAATAGTCAACACTACCATCTAAAATAGGGAATCCATAAATTACACCATCTTCATCCACCATCTAATACAAGGAATCTAGAGATTACACCATCTCCACCCTCCAACCAGGGAAAATTTTAAGGATGGAAATTTATCTTAACGTTTACAAACTTTGGAAAATGTCACTAGTCTGTGATATGCCATCTATAAAATGTTTGATGATATTTCTATAAAAATATTCAAACCTATACTAATTTTTTATAGTTTCTATATAAAATTTTAGCGATTTTTAATGTAAAATAATTTTTTACTATAAAATTTAGGCGAAATATTTTTAGAAAAAATGGAAATTAACGAATCTTTCTTTTGGAAAAAACATGGAAAATTAGCCCACTTGCGAATATTATCCCCTAAAATTTTCCTTGCCTCCAACTATTATAGGGAATCCAAAGGTTGTACCACCTCCACCCTTATTAATGCTCTAAGTGGCTCCACCCTAAACTAGGAGTCCAAAGCTCACTAAGAACCTAGAAATAATACTTTTAGTGGCTCCACCTTAAACCAGGAGTCCAAAGCTCACTGAGAATAATTAGGAAACAATACTTTTAGTGTCTCGAACCTAAACTGGGAGTCCAGAGTTCACTAAAATAATTGTTAAGCCTGTATCCAAGCATAAGAAGACACTCTAGACACTCTATAACTAGGAACTGAAAGGAACAAGGTCACCACCCAAACCAGGAGTCGAGAGAACCTATGCTCTTCACTTGATAGATATCCACCTTGTTCTTCTAGTGCTCATAACTAGAAACATGCTACTCCTCACCAATCTACTAGTGACCTTGTTCTCTTCTTTCCCACTATCCAACAATGGTATTTGTCCTCCTCTAACTATTCTTCGAAGATTGTCGCTCCACTGCTCCAAAGTCCTCCTACTTCCTCATGTTAAGTCCCTCGCCTCTTCTCTTCAAATGCCCTCTATTTTTCTTTGTCCTCTTGCCTCCTACCACATCATGGAATCATTCTCCCATGAGGAATCGTTGACCCCATTTTCCATCATCAAGGTTGTAATTGTATTGTGGTGGCATGTTCTCATGTTGATTTCCCTCCTATCACAACTCCCCTTGGCCAATGGATCCATCAGTCCCACTACTCAGGCCAACCTGCCACATTTTTAATCATTTGCATTTACATCTACAATTACCAAATATACCAACTGGTCATGCTACCACTAAATGAGCACTCTCCCTAACCTTGAAGCAATCTCCTCATGCACGAATCTAAACCTGTGTCCCACTTCTCATCCATTCCCATTTCATTACAAGATTATCATTCATAAATATTTAGAAGGGCAATTTATTTTTCAAAAGGGACAGTCATAATCCTACCCCCATGAAGGAACACAATCATTAATGTTCTTTACTCGAACACGATTATAAAATATGCTTAGACCAAGCACACATGACTATTGTGAGATTTATAAACATAGGTTCGTACAAAAATTACAAAATTGTTTACAATTTATCAAACAACAAATAAAAATGTATATGCTTCTCGTATTTGATCAACCATCTCCCATGTGTCTTCCTTGGGCTCAAAGTGCCTCCACTACACCTTGACTTGCTTGATTACTCGATTCTAGAGCGTGAACTACCTCCGATCTAGAATGCACAGAGGTTCCATCTAGAATTCTATCTCTGGTTCTCCCTATAACACTAACCAATTAGTCACACAATTAGCATCCTATACATATTTTTTGAGTAATGAGGCTTGTTTTTATGTTTTATCATTGAGTTAGCTATCTTTGGAGGTTAGCTTGTGACTTATCCAACTTCTATTCACAATTAAAATTAATTTTATGGTTTTTAATCTACTTTTGGATTAAATCGACTTGGTTTCCCGCATATAAGTGGAGGGATGTCGATTTATCCTTGGATCATTGTCACACACCCACTTGGAGACTATTGTGCACCAATTAGCTTATTCGCTCTTGGTTGTTGTGGAGCATTTAATGAACAAATTTGTCTTAGGGAGGATATTGTAATTGTATGTTTCTTTATCTTAGATAATAAATGGTGTTTCTATAATGATTTTGTTTTAATTTATTGTAAGCATATTCTCCTATCATGTACTTGTTGAAGAATTAGTGTATTGACGAAATTTTCACCAAAGTGTTGTTGAATATTTGTATGGCTCTAACATATTCTTAACAAGATTTTTCGTCAAGTTTCTCTTTAGGATGCTCGGGTTTAGGAACTTAAGTAACCTAATTGTATCTCCCTCTCTTTCCTTGAAGTCATTTCCATCAGTCCTTTGCTATAAATTTTTGGCCTTTGATTCCATTATGTTGAGAAATCTAGGGCATGAATAGTTAAAATATTCACTACTTGATAATTGCTTGTGATATACTTTTACTTCTTAGCTTATAGTCTTTTCTTCGTTAAGTTATTATTATGTTCTCTTCATCAAGACAATTACCAATATGCACAAGAAAATACAAGTGACACAGTATGTCGGCTTCTCAGCCAGGGCCAAAACCTCTCACCCCTTGAGAGGAAAACCCGATCAAAATTCTTCTTCTAGATCTTCAATTGATGAGTACGAAGACCATGACACAGACCCTTGACTCTAGTATCCTCCCAAGAACCTTGTCACTAACCTTGATGCTCTGCCTCTTCCCTTTGACTTCATTGTTGATCTGGAATTGCTCTCCTCGGCTCCTTCTAGAGAAACTCGGTCTCTATCCTTCACAACGCTTCTTCTCGGCTTCCCTAGAGAATCTTAGTCTTTAGGCTTTCACTGGTCTCCTCTAGAGAAACTCGGTCTCTATATCTCAATCACCCAAAAGAATCCTTCTCTTGCTACCCTAGAAGAAACCCTCCTTCGCTTTCCCAGAAGAAACCTTTCTTCGCTGCCCCAGAAGAATACCTCCTTCATTGATCCAAAAGAACCCTTCTTCGCTAATCCAGAGGAAACCTTCTTCACTAATCTAGAAGAACCCTTCTTCGCTACCAAGAAGAACCCTTCTTCACTGATCCATAAGAACCCTTATTTACTTCCTAGAAGAAATCTCCTTCGCACTTCTCTTCATGGTCTCTTTCTTTGCACTTATTTTGATCGAATGCAAGTCAATTTGCTTGCCTGTAGGCTATATATACACTTCTTCTCATGTCCTTTAGGCCGACATGAACTCAAGTGTTAGACTGACTTCTTCTAGCATGTTTTCCATCATTTGTAGGCCGACTTGAAGAGGATAAGTGACAAGTTATTGGAGGATACTTTACATAGACAATGTTGACATTTTACAAAGTGTAACATGACTTCATGACATGACAATGACTCTATCATTTTATGACTAGATGAAAAATAAATCCTAAAGACTCTCAATGGGAGTCTTGACTTCAAAAATAAAATCTCTTTCTCATGAAACCCATGTAGCAAGTCAATACAATAATTTTATTTTTCTTCTTTATATCTCATTACATAAAATCATAATTGCATGTCATTATGAAGACCGAACCTAGTTACAATTTTCAACACTCCCTCTTAACTAGGGAGATATTGATAATGGTAGTTGGACTGTCTCAATCTAAAGAATTTCTCATAAGAAGAATTCAAATTAGTAACTCATTTGTATAGCATCATATCAACCAAAATTGTTACATAGCAAGGCCTTGACTAACAACTCCTTATCTCCACAAGATCTGAGCTCAATGCTAGTGAGACCAATTATTTATAGACACCTTCATTATCGTCTCTCTCAGAACATACCCCACCTGGGTTCTCTCAAGGTATGTTCCATGAGGATTATTCTTATCTTGGACTCCCCATCCCTCAAATAATATCGGTCCTCCACGACTACTCTTCCATTGGATGCCATATCTCATCCCCGAAGAGTATCGGATGCCAAATGATTACCCAGTCCTCCATTCTATCTTCCCAGGTGAAGACCAGAATAACATGTCTATCTCTCCCTCTAAAATAGGGAGGACATTTTCCAATAAAGAAATGTACTCATTCCTACAAAAGGAATGTACCTAAGCTCCCTCTTGGCTTAGGAATTTCCAATTTTCTTCCAAGTAAGAAACTTCTTTTCAGGCTCTCTCTTCACTAGGGACCTACAATGTAGAACAAAAAGTTGCCTGAAGAATTCCTCTCTTCTTCGATGTCATCAATTTCTTTTGTCATGAAGTCTTCATATTTCGGGAACTTCTTCATAGGGAATAGACCATCCATCACTTTCATCCATGAGTTAGTCATGTACTCATCCCATTAGAAAGTGATCCGTTAGTTTTCCATCTGGCTTTGCTTCATGTCATTCTGCTTTCATACCATATTTTTCGGAAGGATCTTACATCCTTCAATATGTTCCTCTTGGAATTCATCCACAGATTTTCCCTTTGGCAGTCTTACATAATCCCATCCAGATATTAGTTCAAAAATAAGAGATGAACACTTAATTAAAAATTACCTTTGTGGTGGTCTTTCATCATGACATCTTCCTTACGTATCAGCACCCTGCATGAAAATTGGCACATTTCCCAAAGATATTCATTGTCAAGGGTCTCCATCTTTTCCCGACTTTTTTCAGATTCTTCATATCTTTCCAGGGGATATTCTAGTCAAATCTTCTTAGACTCGGATTTTGAATGCCTTCTACCTTTGTTGCATATTTTACGATCTCTTCCTTTCTTTTCACACAGTTCATTCCCAAGAGCTTCTAATCATAGTTCCTCAATTGTAGTCAGCTTTCCTCATGATTCATATGAGAACATATTATGTTGATTTCATCTAGTGCGACTTATGGTTTTCTGCAATCTTTCGAAGGAGGAGATCTCTTCTTCTCATGATCATATTTCCCAAGATGGAAATTGTGATCCATATTATCTACAACCATATGACTTTTATAATAATATATGTAATCATACATACATCATATTTCCCTTCAGTCATCTAGAATTCCTGTAGCATCTTCATTTGAACGAAAGAACTTCATCCTTTAGCCATGCTTTCTTGTTATGTCATCATACCATCATCCCTTGAATCCCACAAGCTGGAATTCTTGATAAAACTCTTTATTTCCTTTTAGATTGGTGAATCCTTTGATGAGGATTCCATTAGACAAACTTTGAGGATATTTCATATTCTTACCCAACATATGTTTCCTTATTAACTCTTGTATGATGATCACAGTCGATGATGGCCTCTACTCCTTTCTATAAATATCACTTGAGATTTCAATGAGGTTTCCAAGAGCTCTTATTCTTTGTACTCGATAGAATTTCTTTCAGACATTATTTTTGCTACTCCTATCATGAGCTCTTACTTCTAATGTTTTTATCATGATGTTATTTTCTAATCTGATGCACCCTATATTATATACATTGTTTCCTATCTATAATTACAAGTGAAAAGTACCCTCTAATGAAGAAGATCATCTCAGCCATAGTAGAAATATTTTACTACTTCATTCTTACATTTCTTTGACTCAAGCTCTTTCAATTCTTCAGTAATGTGGGATTCTTCCCTATTCCTCTTGTCCTTAATACATTTAGGACAATATCTTCTATAGTGCCCAAGTTCTTGACATCCATAGCAATCTTACCTTATCCATGTTCCTCCTTTTCTTTTGAGGACCAAACTTTCTAAATTTCTCTTCCTTTCTTGCCATAGCAGCATATGCTTGATTCTTCTCATTTGGTTCGACATCAACCTTTGCCTTCAGTCTAGTTTCTTCAATCTTACAGAGTGACCATAGATCTTGAAATGGAGTAGTCTCTTTCTTTCCATATAAACTTGAAGTGAAGCTACCCCATTCTTCCGGTAGTGCATTTAGTACCACTATGGTCATCTCTCTATTAGACATGACTTCTCCCAGCTCTTGTAGTTGATCTCAAATTTCTGATATCCTCATGAGGCTATTCCATATTCCTTGGATAACTTCAATTTGTAGAGTTCTTGCCTTAATGAGATTACTTCTCCTGCGGTACTTACAGAAAAAAACTCTACCAATTTGTCATATATAGCTTTTGTAGTCTCCAACTTTGATAGATATGGGATTAAAGAGTCCTTTATAGATTCTACAAGAATCCTTTGGGCTCTCACTTCTCCCTTCATGAATATAGCATGTGCTTGAGTATCTTCCTTTGGAGGATGGGTTATTGATCCCTTTATGTGATCCATGACCTCATTCTCAATAAGATTTAGGTCTATCCTTTTCTTCCATGCAAGGGAATTTGTAGCCCCAACCAATTTATTGCTTTCCTTGCAAAAAGACATTTTGTTATTATCAGATATAGTCATAGACTTACTTGAGATATTGATGCATGCTTCCTCCTTAATCTTTATAAAGGATTTGTTTCTTGAGAGATTAATGAGAGAGAGCGTGATTCACGATCCTCCTTGAATGATTTAGTCCTCCTCCTTTCTTGAAGATGGTTTCAAGACTCTTTTTTGGTGTAGATTTCTTTGATCTAGGGTTTTGAAGATATTGACCTTGATAGCCCTTGAATATGCTATTATCCTTCTTCGATGCTTGATGTCTTCTTGATTGGAGGGCTTTGATTCAACTCTTAGGGGGAGGCCCCTAAGATCTGAAAAATTGAATGCTAGAAGAAAAGTGGAGAACACACAATAACGAAACCACAAAGATTTTTATTTTATTAAAATAGATAATAGCTATAAAGGCTACATTGTGGTGGACAACTAGTCCTTTTACAAAATGTGACTTGTTACTTATAACTTATTTTTTGTCACAATACCACAAGGAAATTCCATGGGTGGGTAAATACCATGGGTGAATAAATACCATGGGTGGATGTCACTTACAATACCATGGGTAAATTCCATGAATAGATAAATACCATGGGAGGATGAATACCAAGGGTCAATGCCACTTACAATACCATGGGTGAATCAATACCATGGGTGGATGCCACTTACAATATCATGGGTAAATTCCATAGGTGGATAAATACCATGGGTGGATGAATACCATGGGTGGATGCCACTTACAATACCGTGGGTGAATGAATACTATGGGTCGATGAATACCATGTGTGGATGCCATTTTCCATTCAGATCATTTCTCCCTCCTTAAGAAGCAATGGACCCCATTGCCTGAAGTTCCCTTCTAAGAAGCCTTTGTTGAATATGAAGAGCCACTGAAGAGAAGCGTTTTGTGTGGTTAACCCATCACCGTGATGGAAAAAGATCCGAGGATAGAGATACCCTGTAATGCTTGTGACTACTCTGATACTGATAGTGTGCAACCTAGCAAATGGACTTCGATAAAGTGTGGGTTTGTGGATGTCTCATAACCATGATAAATTAAGATCTAAGGATAGAGATACCCTGTAATGCAATGCTTGCGATCAACTGTGATACTAACAGTGTGCGGCCTAGAAAATGGATTTCGATGAAGTGTGGGTCTATGGATGACACATAACCATGAAAAACGAAGATCTGAGGATAGAGATACCATTTAATCCTTGTGACCAACTGTGATACTAACAGTGTGCGTCCTAGCAAAAAGATTTCAATGATAAGGATTTTGTGTGGTTGACCCATAACAATGATGCTAATTGTTGATGAAGTAGCAGATGCCTACATAGTGTGGGGTGGGAGGGCACATCTCCAAATGGAACCCGCTCTAAATGTTGCTCTAGATTTAAAATGGGCATAACTCATTCAATATAACTCAAAATCTTTAATATAACCTATTTTTGGAAATAGAATGACCATTCTGCATCTTCCCATGTGATTGAAATCCCTACCTAGAAACTCTGGAAACTCATATAAACGCTGGAACTGTCCCTCCGTCACAAAAATTCTAAAAATAATAGTTGATTTTAAATCAGCAATATCTCTGTCATCCGAATTACGATTCGACCAATTTTTTTTGGAATTGAGTGATTTTTCAAGAGAAGCTCATATCTACAATCATTTTTCTGAAATTCTGCACAAAAACTTCAAAAAATTATAAGAGAGTTGTTGTCCACGAATTTTCGTCAAAAAAAATTATGCAACACAACTACTTTTAAATCAGCGATATCTCCCTCGACTCCGATTTGACCGAATTTTTTTTTAATTAGGGTATTTTTTGCAAGGAATCCAAATCTTTTATTTATTTTTGCAAATTTTACACCAAAATGTTCAGATATGATCTACAAACTTCACCCAAGAAAATTCCTGCAAAAAAAAAAAGAAGAAAAATTCTTCTCGCTTTGCCCAAGAAAGTGTTCTATGGAGGTCGTAGCACATGTCTGAATTTTGTTGAGTATTGTTGCAAAAAATCGAAATTGCAATATTCATCAAACCCTCATTCCCATGGAATCATAACCTAGATCTGATACCACTGATCCAGATATTAGGGGGAGGCCCCCAAGATCTGAAAAATTGAAATGCCAGAAGAAAAGTGGAGAACACATAATAACAGAACCATAAATAAACTTTTTTTATTAAAATAGACATTAAGTGTAAAAGATACATTGTGGTGGACAATCTATCCTTTTAAAAAATGGGACTTGTTAATTATAGTTTTTTTTGTCATAATACCACAGGTAAATTCCACAGGTGGGTAAATACCATGGGTAGATGTCACTTACAATACCATGGGTAGATTCCATGAGTGGATAAATACCATGGGAGGATGAATACCAAGGGTCGATGCCACTTACAATACCATGTGAAAATACCATGGGTGGATGCCACTTACAATATCATGGGTAAATTCCATGGGTGGATAAATACTATGGGTGGATGAATACCATGGATGGATGCCACTTACAATACCATGGCTAAATTCCATGGGTGAATGAATACTATGGGTGGATGAATACTATGGTTGGATGCCATTTTCCATTCAGATCAGGCTTGGAGTTCTTAGACTTGCTTTAATTCTTCTATGAAGCTCGCTCATGTGTCAACTTACTTTGAATGCCCCTTTCTAACTTTAGCACCTAAGCTCTGATTCCATGTTGAGAAATTTAGGGCATGAATAGCTAAAAGATTTCTTTGTTTGATAATTTCTTGTGATATACTTTTACTTCTTAGCTTATACTCTTTTCTTCGTTAAGATATTATTGTGTTCTCTTCATCAAGACAATTACCAATATGCATAATAAAAAACAAGTGACACGGTATGTAGGCTTCTCATCCAGGGCCAAAACCTCTCACCTCTCGAGAGGAAAACCCTATCAAAATTCTTCTTCTAGATCTTCAATTGATGAGTACCAAGACCATGACACAAACCCTTGACTCTAGTATCCTCCCAAGAACCTTGTCACTAACCTTGATTCTCTCCCTCTTACATTAAACTTCCTTCTTGATCTAGAACTGCTCTCATCGGCTACTTCTAGAGAAACTTGGTCTCTATCCTTCACACTGCTTCTTCTCTGATTCCCTTGAGAATCTCAGTCTCTAGGATTTCACTAGTCGCTTATAGAGAAACTCGGTCTCTAGATCTTGGTCACCCAAAAGAATCCTTCTCTTGCTACCCCAGAAGAAACCATCCTTCTCTTACCTAGAAGAAACCTTTCTTCACTACCCCAGAAGAATACCTCCTTCGTTGATCCAGAAGAGCCCTGCTTCGCTGCCCAGAAGAATCTCTTTTACTGCTTAGAAGAATTTTCGTTCATAGTTCTCTTCGTGGTCTCTTTCTTCGCACTTCTTTTGATTGAATGCAAGTCGAGTTTCTTGCCTTTAAGTGAGGTTGAGTTAGGCTATATATACACTTCTTCTCATGTCCTTTAGGTTGACATGAACTCAAGGGTTAGGCCAACAGTTTCTTCTAGCATGTTCTTCCATCATTTATAGGCAGAATTGAAGAGGATATGTGACAACTTTTTGGAGGATACTTTAGATAGACAATATTTACCTTTTACAGAGTGCAACATGACTTCATAACATAACAATGACTCTATCATTTTATGACTAGATGATATATAAATCCTAAAGACTCTCAATGGGAGTCTTGACTTAAAAAATAAAATATCTTGCTCATGAAACCCATGTAGCAAGTCAATACAATAATTTTATTTTTATTCTTTATATCTCATTACATAAAATCATAATTACATGTCATTATGAACATTGAACCTAGTTACACTCTTCAACACATTAGCCATTTATTGAGAAAGTCACTAGTCGATTATCTTGTATCAATCCCATAAAATAATAAAATAAAACCTTGTTTTTTTCATTTTTTTGTTTTCTACATAAAATAGAATTATGTTATAACAAAATTTTCATTTTTCAACATTATTTTCCTTCGACCTTAATGTCCTAGGGTGAGAATTTCCATGCACTTAATTGAAAAAATGGAATTCTTATTTTATATGCATTTTCAACCATCAATCAGGGCTAGCATCTAGGGTTCCTATTGTTGTTTTATGTGTTTCCAACCATTTAAAATTGTTCTAATTTACTTGTTTACACATTAAATAACCCTAATTTTTCACTTGTTTATCATAAATTCTAGGGTTGTTTTCTTATTTTTGTTTTAAATATTTTCATGTTGTAATTTTGTTGATCAAAACTTTAGCTTATAACAACAACGTGTAATTTCTAGGTTGCATGTGTTTGGAAATCTCTTTGAGCCTCTCTGAGACTTATTAAGCCCTTTATATTTAGTCATAGGGTCCTTTGAACTCATTGTCTTGGAATTATATCTTAGCTCACCTAAAACCCTAGTCATTGAACATTTATCCTTGGACAAATTTTATAGTAGAAACTTTGGGGGTATTTAGCATAAAAGCACTTGAGTTTTTTAACCCCTAATATCTTGTAGGGAAGCCTCCCTTGTGGGGATTGTATCCAACCATAGAATAGTAGGGGAATAGTTACTAAGGTGACAATGGTAACTAATCCTATTGTTGATATCAATCTAGACTGCTTAGTGAGGCTTTCCACTAAAGTGTTAGATTTGCAGTAATGGTTCCATTAGGGAATTCCCTTTTCCTTGCTACCTTGGCTGAGGTACAACCTTTCTCCTTAGGAAGGGATCCTTCATTAAGTTGACTAGGAAAGAGAGAGAATTGTATCTCTTTTCAAATTCTTCCTACTCCTATTTAGCATACTCCTATGTATTTCCCTAGACTAGCTTTCCAGGGAAAATGTATTGAAGGTGACCATGTTCCCTATAGATATGACATATGAATCGGATGATGATACAACCCAACCTCCACCAATAAGGGTTCCTAATTCCTAATTTCAAAGCTATACCCTCCAACAAACCTGCTGTAGTGGCTACAACCACCCTGCAAAATTTTTCCTTAGCTTCATTTTGAAGCCTCCTTACCAACCTTTCACAGCAGCATGTCTTGCTTCGTCAAGTACACAAGCTTCAGTGATTTTCTTGCAGAATGACAGCCTGTCCATCAAAGCTTATCGCATTCCCCCCACAGACTGTTTCCCCAGATTTGGTCCAGCTACAGATTGAGCATCTCCCTCAAGAAATTTCACAATTTTGGAGGGCAAACCTTCCCTCCAGAAATTGCACAATTGCCTATGGTAGCTTGCTAAGCTCTAGAATTGTGCAAATCTAACAATCAAAATTCACTAAGAAAATTGTGCAATTCCTCCTAGCAAGGCTTCTCAGCCCAGGAATCGCGCAATCCTAGGCAGTAATTAGCGGCCCTGCCCAGAAATTGCGGAAATCTCTTGGGAAACCAACCCAGCTCCCTCCCTAAAATGCACATTTTTCCCTCCCAGCTGGGCAGAATGTTGCATGTGCAGTTGAGTTGACCGGTTCCACCCAAGACCAAGGAAACTTGACTTGCATGCATGGTCTGCTTTTTCCCAGAAAATAAAAAGCAACATGCAAAAAGCATCCCTAGATTTTACGGATCTATTTTTAGCAGCTTGAGGTTACATGCAAAGATTGTTTTAGAATCTTTCCTCCAAGTGTCGTTTTTTCCTGGATTTGTGGCATGCACATCATGAGCTTCAAACTTATTTATTCGATGCATCAGAGCTCATTTCTCCACATTGATCTTGGAGCTCTGACATTCCACATCACATCTAGGAATCTCCGACACATCCAGCTCATTTATTCACAAGTATGTGGTCTTAACTTGTCTTTTGTGGCATTTCTGTCGCCTTTTGTGTTTTCACTTGTGTGAGTGTTGTTTGTTTGATTTATGTGAACGCTTGCTGTCGTTTACATGCTTACTAGCTTTTACTAGCATCGTTTGAGTTTTCGTTAGCATCTCACTAATGTCGCATGCATGAAATTGTTTTGCACGAATGCTCGCTGATTCGGCGACTCGCTTGACCCACATGCATGTTGTTCTGTTTTCTGAATATTTCATTCACTATTTGCATGCATGATCATTCACTCCTGCTTACACTAAGTATCACCATGCATTCACTTTCACATTTTATTTTTGTTTCCCGTCGGCAGGTCTGGGTAGCCTTGGCCCGGACTCTACCTCACCAAGACAACATTGCAAAATCGTGAGAGAGAAGGCTCTATCTTCCTCTCAAGAAATGTGCATTTCTGCCCAGGAGCTATCCTCTAGCCTTGATTTGCGCAATTCTGAAGGACAGTTACTGATGGCCCAAAAAATTGGGCAATGCAGTCACTGCGCCTGCAACCACTACTAGCTAAAATTGTGCATTGCACAATTCCAGAAGCTAGCAGGCCAGCCAAGATTGCGCATTCCACAATCTAGTAGCCATTCAGCCTCCCCAAATAGCCAGACTACCTTTTGCGTAGTTCCGGCAACCAGTCAACCAACCTCCTAGAAGAAATTGTGCAATCCTTGCCAATCAATCCCCAAGTATGTTGCATGTCTTTCCACAAATTTGCTTTGGATTTCGCTGACATATTTCTTGCCATGCATGTCACTTTGTGTCCAAATCTTGCAGGTGTTTGTCTGCCTCTTTGAAATTCAAGATCAACGACCTCCAAGAGAGTATGATCAAAGGACATTGATGGAATCGCAACTAGAGCAGCAGTTGAGCGAGTGTTCGCAAGTATACCAATCTATGAAGATACCAAGCTAATTCTAGACAAGGACATCAAGATGAAATGGCAAGAGGTCAATGATGTTTTTGAAGGCACATTTGGGGAAGATCTCACAGTTTGGAAAATTATGTGACCATCCACAAGTTCGGCTTGTACCGGATTGCATGCAGATACCTTGCGTTCCCATGCGCAGACATGATATACTAGATCGTCTCGCACACTGATCTTGAGACGATGATATTGAGTAGTGTCAGCGGAATGGAGATTTCTACCTTCAGGGCACAGGATTATGATGAGATGTATTGGATGTCAGAGCCTGTGACCATCATGGAGACTCCTTTCAGCTTACCCAGCAGCAATGGCAACTCCAGAGACATTTTGAAGAACTAGGTGAAGGAGCCGGCTAAATTCAGGATGACACCCAACCATATCTACAAGACGAAGATACTACGGAAGGCTTATCAATACTTGGTCATCTTTGCATGTCCACTGTATGGCCAAGAAAGCACGGAAACCTTCCCATATATTTGGGTGATCATGTTGGACCAACTGTCCAGAGAGGGTAAAGAATGTAACTGGTCTGGCATGCTGACTCATCATCTGAAGGGACCGGTAACAAGTGCTCAACAGCCGCCCAAAGGTATGCAAGCAGAGATCTACATGTCTTCCTACATCTTGGATGCAATCTGTGCTAGACAGGACTTCCCGGGCTTGAAGTGGGCATGGACACCTGCGGAGACTACTATGAACACCTATTGTAAGATGTTGTCAGAATGCAGCTTCATAGAAGTTATCACACGACTATCTGATCATTTTGTCACCCCGATTTACAAGATGATATTTGAACATGATCAACCCTGCATGTCAAAGGCAGCAATGGAGGCACTGATAGACATAGTTGATTGGTATGCATCGTCGTCCAACACCTTCATACAGATGTACAACTCAGAGAAGCCTCCACATGTTCTACCAAAGTTTTCCTTGGACATACTCGTCATGTAGGAAGTAGCATATCACATATTGGCAAGATTGGCAGCTAGGCTGCACCGGAAGAAGAAGGCACCTTGGACCGTTCTTCCCCTGCGCATTGGGTTATACGAGATCCAAAGTTTCAAGCATGCGAGATCCAGAGTTTCAAGCATGCAGATGTCGAAGCAGAGCAGATGAATAAGTATCAGTTCGACCTCCAAAGTTACAATCTGTATGAATCGCATTGTCTTGTGAAAGATCACTACTCGAGATTATAGTTCAATTGGATCCACGGGGCATGTCATTGGATGAAGGAGGACCCATGGAGGTATTTTACAACTCCTCCAGACTCAATGAACTGGTCGGCTTCACTGTGGAATGGTTAGCAAAGCAACATCCCGAAAGCACCAGAAGCAACAACAGTGACATAGGTGAACATACCAGTGTGTGACAAGGGCAAGAGGAATATTATTGATTGCATGGAGGAAGAGAAAAGCTGCAAGTTCTAAGCATTCCCAATTGTGGAGAATGCAACTATGGCTATAGAGGCAAAGAGGCAATAGTGCAACAAGTGAAACGCGCAAGGGAAAAGAGAGAAATGGAGAATCGAGGAAAGAGAGGAGTTGCATGAATTGAAGGAGCAACTCTGGAAGGAGCAGGAACTGCATAGATAGGAGAAGGAAGCGCATCAAGAATAGGTACAAGAGGAGGCACAACTTGTGCAGACAGATGAAACAATGCCCGTATAGGTAGTGGACTCATCAGAACAGTTGGTATCAAGCAAACAGGATGAACCATCATAGGCGCAGGACTTCGCTCAGGAGATAGAGAGAACACTTGAACAAATGGATAAGGATATGGAGCGACAAGAGTTAGATCAAGACATCGACCTCATGCCTCACCACCAAGAGGTCGACCCACTAGCTTCATTGCATCTAGAAGACGAGAAAGTCCCAAGCGACCAAGGAGACACTGAGATCCTTGGAGATCAATCGGACGGAGAGATGCACAATATCTCATTCGACGAGTTTCAACATAGAGTTGTGCAATCTCGTGGAGTGTCAACTGTGGAAGATCATATGTCTCCTGTGCAGTATGAGGAATGAGTGATCGTGTCTGATGTTATCACTCTAAAATTTCCCTAGGGTTGTCAAGTTGTGTTTAAAGAAATAATAGAGGTAACCACAAACCTACTTTTGAGATCAGGATCTAGCCTTCCTAATGCTCAGAGAGGGCTCTCTCTTAATGATTTAAATTTTTTGAGTTAATTGATTTTAGGCTAGTTATGTAAGCTTGGTTTGGTTTTGATTTGATTTGTTGGTGGAATTATTGACTTAGATGGATAGAAGGCTATCTATTTTCCATTGCGCTATGGAGTCAATTGTGTCAAGAAAACATGACTAAATCAAGTTCTAAAGGAAGTGTCCACAGGGCAAGGTAGCTGAGAAAATTCAGATCTTTTAGGCTGAAGGGTGAGGTGGTTTTCAATCGGGATCAAGAAGCAATTAAGGATTCCTCAAACTGGATAATGAGGGAAATGAAAGAGGTCAATCAAAATTAGGGAGCAATGAAGAATTCCCTTGTTAGGCCCCTACTCTGGATATCGGAAGAAAACATCAAAATGAATAACAATTCAAAACAGAGTGTAATCAACCATATTCCGCAATAATATCCCTATTATAACATTTAAATTTGGAAAACATACAAGTTTATGGAATACTTAAGAAAATAACAATTTGAACAATTGAAAGATACTTCACTAAAGTTGCCCAACACATGAATCATGTAATGCAATGCCTTTATTACTTGTCCAATCTATTTACTTGAAAATGGTATAATAAACCATCAGGTTGTAGATGAGTTTTACTATAGAAATGTTAAGAAATCCACACTCAATACTTCGAATTGTGAAGTATTTATACAAAAACTATTACAAAATATCCTAAACTGATTTAGGAATTATTCAAGGAAAAGGAAATATCTTCATGCAAGAAGATAGAGACACCTAGGAGACTAAAGGCTAGCTGTCCCTACTTTTACTGATTTTGTTGTTTGTTGTTTTGATCTTTTGTTGCTTTCTCTACACTGGTTGTCCCTTTACCCTGCGTTTAACTTTTAAACTTTTTCTTTCATCTGATACTCTTTGTCTTAACTGATCTGTTACTCTTTACTGTTTTACCTTTCATTTTCACAGTAAATCATTCAACTTTTCCCAAGTCTCTGCATCTGGTAATTTGATATTTACCATTCTTCTAAAGATTTCATCAGCCTCTGTGTATTTTGCAAAAGTAGGTTTTAATTTTACCTCATGCTGGAGGTAAAAAAGATTCTCAAAAGTCTGATAGAGCACTTTTCCTATTGGAATTCCTTTCATGGCTGAATTGTTTGTTTGTTCCTTTGCCACTTCTTGGATTTTCTTATCATAGTCTTCATGCCTCATCAACCTGTCATTAATAACCAAAGGATTTGGCAGGCCTTTCTGCCTCAAAACATCAAATTTGACCATGAACATGGTTATTGCTAGCTCCATTTTTTGGCATTTCTATTCAAGTTGTACCATCATATTCCTTTTGGTGATTACTTTCTTCACTTCTAGAATTGTTTCAGTCATGTCACTTATGCCAATCTCTTCCAATTCCTGTTTGTTCTTGGAATTAAGAAACTCAATGATTTCATTGGCCTCCTCTGGCTTGTTACCAATTTCTTCCTTAACTTTTTGAATAGCTTCAGTTGCTTACTTGATTAAATCCTTCTACTGAAAGATGACTTGGATGGATGGCCAAATATCATTAACAGAGTTAATGATATTGGCCCACAGTTGCTTCTTTGCTTGGGCGAGTGGTTCTTTCAATGTCAATTCTTTCTCTAACTTCTTATTCTCTCAGTCAATCTATTTGACTTCTATATTTCATTTTTATGCATGATTTGTGCCAACTTCTTTTCATCTTCTAGACTTTTTATTTGATCTTTGAGTCTATTTATTTCATGTGTTTGGATGGACATATCCTGCATAGCTTTGATTAATTTACCTGCTTCATCACTAGGATGAGTTGTTGCTGTAGATGATTCTACAAATGATGTAGTTGTTGATGTAGTGGGAAGTGTTGTAGCTACTAGAGCTATTGTGGATGCTGAAACTGCTAAAGTAGAAGGAACTACTGTAGTAATTGTAGGGATAGTAATGACAGTAATTGCTTCCATGTTGGCCTTTTTCTCCTGCACTAACTTATCCATCTAATTTTCCATTTCTGTTAATTGAGAAATTAACTAAAGAATGAGGTTCATCATCTCATCTCTTTGGATTTGATTCTCTAAAACTTCCTTGGGCTATGGATGTTCAGTAGGAGGCAATTTTAGCTACTTCTTCAATGCAACAATGTTTGCATTCTTTTTCTTAATGAGTTCTTCTACACCTTTGACATTCTTTGGATCATATCCCACTTCAATAACCAAATATTCAAGGGATTTAATTCTCTTATCCTTTGCTTGTGAGGATGCCTTCTCTAGTTTTAACTGTTCTTTGATATTCCCTAGAGAATTTTGTAGTTTTTGTACACTCATAGATTTGTCAATCATAGTTGAGTATAGAATTTCTCCAGCTTTCTTATGAAATTCTATTTGGTCTATAGGATGAACATCTTTGGCATGAATCTCATAATTTGTCTTTTTGTAATCTGTTGATGACATAGGATGTTGTACTGTGGGCTGCAAAAAGGTCATTGTGCATTTTTCCTGTCTTATAATCAAATGCAGAAAGTAATCTATTTTGGCCGCCAAGAGTCTGCTTCAAGTATTGTGAATATATTTTGTCTTTTATTTCTTCATTTTAGGCCTTAATATCTTTGTATCTTTCTTTGATGTCTATTTGTCTGTACATTGGTTCACTTGAGGAAGAGACTTCAACACTATGCTACTTCCTGATGATATGAGCACTAGAAGTTGAAGGCTGATGAGTTTCCTTTGAAATTGATGGAAGTGGATTTTCTTTAATTATAGTGTCTGTATCAATGATCTCAATCATATCAACTACTTCTTGCTCATTTATTGGATTCAGCTTTGTTCTTTTACTATACATTATTTCAAATTTGTTATCTGTTGTATCTTTGTTTGAGCAAGAACCTTCTTCTCTAGTCCTTTTTACATTTCTGTCTTGTAGGGCTAGAGTATGTAGAATGGAACTAGTATCCATCTGCTCCTCCATATCCAGTAAGGTGTTTTCCAACCACTCAGACTGGTTGGCATATTTTTCAATCTCTGGCTTGGACTCATGCATAAAAGGGCTCAATTTAAACTTGAGTCTCAGTTTGTTTATGACACCCAAAGGATCATACTGCCATTTGAAACTATCACTGAATTTCATTTCTTGTAAACATCTTTATGCTTCCTCTCCAGCCTCCCTATTACTGCAGATAAAAGGACCAAGCTGGTTCTTGATTTTAAATTGTGTTTTCTTTCTAGCTAAAAGAAAAATAACATCATCTAAATTTATGATCTTGCTGATATATTCTAGTGCAAATATTCTCATGGGGAGATATTTGGGCAACTTATATGGAGTGAGTTGACATCCATACACCCTAACTTCAGTGTAGTTCTAGTATAAATACCAATATCTTGTTCTACTATGTTTGGAAACTGTAAAACTTTCTTTATTTCATCACTGACCCTAGGTTGATTGCTACTACTTAGCATGTTAACCACTGGGTGAACAAATGAATCAATGAAATCCTTATAGCTGAAAACAGTGGAATATTTTTGGATTAAGGGTGTCCAAAAGATAACAGATCTAAGATTGCCCTTAGTGTCTAGTTTTTAGATGTTAACTGTAAACCTTTCGACTGGAAGTATAGAAACATATGGAACAATACTGAAGAGTATTTGAATACTCTTTCATCTCGCAATATGATCAATTGATCATGGATTTTGTCTGCTAAGAATTGGGCAAAATAAAAAACTGTAGCTGGAGGCTTGCCTAGACAAAAAATAGAAAGGAAACCAAGTATAAACTCATCTACATGTTCATCAGTAGTATATCCTAGAATACAGGACAACATGGTTACAATTTGTCTGGCTCTCGAAGAAAAAATGGTGGCAGAATATGGAGGGCTATCTGTAGGAACTTGAGCTTTTTCTAGGAGGAAAGTCTGAAGAACTTGGGATCTATTAGGAAGGTCCAACTTTAGGTATAGATCAATTAGGTTCTCAATAGAAAATGGAGCTTCATTAGGCTTTGGCTGGATCTGAAATATTTCATTTATTGATCCTGCAGTGATTGTGAACAAAATTTGTTGGTTAGGAGAGACTATGGCTCTTTTACTTGGGATATAGAAGAGTTTGCATAGGTGGATGATTTCAAGGAAGTGGTATACCTATGGGAACAAGTAGTTGGGTAAATTTGACTCCCATAGTTTAATGTCATCATTCTGGTTGAGGAATTTATCTTTGCTCCAGTAGTGGAGTTTTAACAGATTGCTAGGGGAGGTTTTATCTTTGATCTGGAAATCTCTATCGGCCAATGGGAGGTGGCCAACATCTAGGTGAGGAGTTTGCAGGGGTTTTGCATCCAAAATGCTTTGGGAAGCCACAGATTTGTTTATTTTATTCAATTTAGCACTATATGGCTTAAGAAGTAGGCTTAGGACCTCTGAGATAGTGTGAAAAGATAAATACAGTCTGCAAAAAAGGGTTTTGGATGCAACAATGGCTTTCTTTAGGTCGGCAAGGCTTTTAGATTAGTTCAATTAACTAACTTATTAGAAATGTTGTGCAAAGTTTAAGTACATGCCTTCAACACTTTAGGAATACCTGGAAAATGAAGCTTTAGTATGCAAAAGGGTTCTCCGGGGCAGTAGAGGATTTCTGAGGCTTAAATGGTCTTTATGCTACTTCAAATTGGAGTTTCAGCGTCTTTTTCTCGTAAATGGCTTAAAACAATTCAACAGATTTTCTGGGCTTTAGAATAGGTCGGCAGAGGTTCTTTCTGCAACCGCTAATAGAATAATAGTGAAAATTTTGGAAAGGGTGACTTCTTTTGTTTTTAACCAATCAGTGGTTAATCTTTGGGGGTGGGGTTAAGTTTAAATAACAGGGCAGTTTCATATAACGCGAGGAGGCAGTAAGGTGGTTTATCGCACCACTTTTGAGTGGTAGGGTGGTATTATTTTGGAGGATGCGATATAACGTGGGGCTGCCACGTAGCAAAAAGGCAAGCGGGGAAAACTGCTAATCTCGCATGCTTTTGTTATGTTAAGAGTCAGACATCAGAGCGCGTGATATGGAATGCAGTCCATTGGATCTAGAGGTGGGTGATTGGAGGGTTAACGCGTGGTGGAGTTGTGAGGGATGAGTCGGAGTGTGGGGTTGGTTTATAAATATGTGGAGGTTTAAATGATAACGAGAGTTTAAATGAAGTGGGACTCTGGGATATTGTATGCAGAGGGGTATAATACATATTGCGAAGGTTTAATATAGTGGGGGTTAGGATTATATGGTGGGGAATAAATATATCAAAACTGTAGGTTAAAATAATATAAAGGCGTTTTGAGGAAATATGAGAGCGAGTGTTAGAAACACATTAATTTAGGGATGAGTTAAATAATATTAGGGGGGGTGATTTCGCATGGGGCCCAATTACCTTAAGAGAAGGGTTTCAATGATGGGAATGGGTTTTTAAGCTAGGGAAAGGGTTTTAGGGAAGGGAAAAGGTTAGAATAAGGGGAAAATTAGGAAGGGGAATGTGTTAGAACAAGGGAAAATGAATAGGGAAGGGGTTTTCTTACAAGGGAAAATGAGTTTGGAAGGAAGTTAGTAATATAAAATGAGCCAATTGATGCTCTCCATGCCTTGTGAAAACTGCTTCTGCCAACCCATCATTTACCCTAACATTTTTTCTTCATTTACTGGGTGCATTTGAGCTCGCTAACCCTTTGTTTTTCTTTTTCTTTTTCTTTTTCTTTTGTAAGCAAACTATCTAATTCTAACCTTATGACTTTCCAATAGCTCAGATTAAACTGTTAAGCTCATTATTATTCTCTACCTAACTACTGATCTGCCAAGGTTAATCAATTTGACTAGATCTTTATTCTCTATCTATCAGCATGAAATTTAAAGCATGAATGAATCAAGATTAAACTATTTGACCATCATGGATTGTGGCATTTTTGACAAGCTACACACAATCTTATTTTGCGAAGTAAAGTAAAAAGTAGTGGCATTCAAATTTGCATCACTTTCAGAATCTTATTTTTTTATCTCTTTTTGGTGGGGTTCATATTTTATTTTCTTTTTGATCCTTTTCTTTTAGTACTTTGACTTTTCTTTTAGGACTTCACCCTCTTTACATTTTTTATTTTTAATATGGGAAAACATTTTGCAAAAAGAAAAAATATGTACAATATTACAAGACTAATCATAGTCAACTCAAAATTATGAATCCTATTATTATAGGACCCTAACATCTGACATGTGCAAACATCCAGATGTTTGGTCGATGCTACTAGAGCATGTGTCAAAGCCACTAGCTCGAGTGTTCACTCTCTGATAGCTGAGAACAAGCGAATGGCAAAGGAGATATAGACGACCAAACAGGGAGGAGAATTGGTTACAACATCCGCCCGATCGGAATTGAAGAAGGCAATACTATGAAGTATTCTCCATTGACATAGTCATGCGGGCGTTGTATTCCAAGTTTGGTACTGTGCATAAGGCAGTTGTCCATCTCAACGGATGGCAACAGCAATGTGCTAGAAGAGCACGTATCTTGTCGAACGTGCATGATGTTGTTGATTACATACAAACATGAACGATGAGATAGAAGGGAGCCCCCTGACATGTTGGTGTGTCTAGCACCATCAACATTTATGGTGCTAGAAGGAGGGCCAGATGACAAGCTATGTACTCTCATCATGTTTTGAACCTTTGCATATCTATCATGGAATCTTGCACTTTCCTCGCTTTGTAATGTTTTTCGCATGCCAAATCTGTTACCATTATAAGGGAGTTTTTCGATCTCTTTTCCACATACACATATGATGGTGAAGGCGAAGTGGTCTAGCTTGAGTTCTTACATGACTTTATTTCCATGCTTCACGAGGAAGATGGATGTTCTGACGAACATGCTAGTCTTCTGCTTGCATACCCACTTCGCGAACCTCCACATCGGTGGTTGTGCAACCTACCAATTGATAGCATGCACTCACTTGAGCACTTCTATGATCTCATTGAAGACACTTTCTATCATTTTGATCCAAAACATCTTGACCAAAAACTATTACAACAACGATAGGCTTTGCAAGAATCACCTATGGATTTTTGGTAGCGCTTCCGTGATTAGCAGTTTTAAGCTCCGAAGAGCCAGATGAAATTTTTCTATCTGTGGGACCGATTCAAGTATTGCTTTAAGAAATCTGCTTGTCCCAAGAAGAAGTTTGAACTCAAACCTCGCTCAGTATTCTTCAGTGATGGAGATGCGCAATCAAAGACAGATACGGTCACTATCACAAGTGATTGCTTGTCATCCCCTCATCAAACAACTCCACCACTACAGAGTGATGTAGTAGATCATGCTCACACATCTGTTTAGCTATTACATCATCTCAACATCACTTTGCTTAATTTTCACGTAGATTTGGTTGAGTCCATCGAGTTGTCATATGCATTTCGTACCAAAAACTTCGTCTTCGTACTCGGTTGTTCCTCCGGATGATATTGTCTTGTGTTCTTCCATTCCAGACTCTACACTTGTTGTAAACGAGGAACAAGCCATAGATGGAGTTGGTGTTGCACAACCAACATGCGTTGTCATTCATGAAGATTATGATTGGGAGCTTGAGCATCAACACTTAGCGAAGGATGACTGCCTTTCGTCTAAGCCTCCTCTATTCTTTCCTGACATCTTTGGTGAACTTGCCATCCATGATTTCACATCTGTATCTTCATCTACAGATGCACCCATTGTTGATCACTCGCAGGACAAACCGGATGTCAGTCCATCATCCGACAACGAAGAGAATAAGTTATTCATTGAAAATCCACTTGACCTTTCAGCTGCCTTTTCCGAAAACACAGAGGATGAATTTGTTCGCTTCTCATCTACCCCTCTAGTTGATTCATCAGATCATGAAGATGTCGATGAAATCATTATTTTTTCTGATCGTGGCTGTCGTGATCCATTTACCCCTATATTCGATCACGATCATGATTCTATCGCAGTTGATTATTCGAAGCCACCGGTTTATGATGATCTATTTGACGATGAAGTCAAAACCCGCCAGACTGTTGAGTTATGTCGAGCCTTCATTGTCCTGAGGTTAGTTTCACTTCTGATTAGGAAATTGTTTAATCACTTGAGGCTCCTCATCACTCATCTATATGCATTGAATATTAATCTCACACACAGATCATGCTTCCTCCACTCGAACTGCACGATCCCATCGCTCATGCATTAGAGGAATTTTACATTGCAAGCACACGTGCACGACGCAAGTTGTCTTTGTTTCTTTCGTTTGCTTGCATGACACATTCAAGAGTATGCGTATGCTTCAAAGTTGCACGCAATGTCGCACAACACTATGACAAGTCCATGGACCACATCTCATGTACTTGCACTCACTAATGTCTCGTGGACACTTTTAAACATGAAGTGTGTTTATCTTCATTGTTATATCTTTCTTGTTTGTCGATTCGCACAACTGGGTTTCTCGTGGACCAAGCCTTCACCAATATGGGTCAACCAGTGCACCGGTGGCTACATTGGAAATATCACTTTACGTGATCAGGCCCATGCATCGTCATCTTAGGAGTAGTAGCGTTTTCTTTCAGTTTGTTTGCTTGTTTGCTTACTTGCTTTGCTTGTTTCTTTTCCTGCTTGTTTACTTACTTTGCTTTCGCATTTTCTTTTGCTTCTGCTTTGTTTTGTTGTTTGTTCGCTTGTTTTATTCGTAGGTGAGTTTTGCATGAAACCATGTATGACTCCTGAAACAAGATGGGTAAAGTACAAGAGGCCTTGTGCAGCTATTACTACTTGGTTATCTGTCATCTTGCCTCTGTATGAAGAACTTGTTACTTTTAGTCCATGATGTAGAAAATATGTGATAGGTTAACCTGATAATGCAATATAAATCAAAGCAGAATACTATAACCTACTTCTACTATCAATTTGCGGAAGCTTAAAGATCAAGCTGAACAATATAACCAGAAGAAGAAGAATCCATGGCACAATACACATGAAAATACTTTGGGGAAATCCTCAGATAAAAACCCCACACTATTGTATTATCATACATGGTGCAAATACATAGGAATTATACAAAGCCTTAGCTCTCACAGCTAGCCAGCTCTCAGTACAATCCTCACAAATGCTCACAGGCAATCTTGGCTTCTCTCCAGCCTTCCTCTCTTCCCTCCAAGCTCCTATATCCGTGCGCTATTCCTTATGGATGATTAGCCTTCCAAAACCGCACAATCCTCAAGGATGAATCCTTGACTGCATGCATGAGTATTCTCCATGAGAAAACACATGCAACTGATAATACATTGTCCTTGAACATTAATATCAATTGGGTCTTTCTCGGAATAGACATGCATGAGTTTCTAATGAGGGAATCTTCAGTTAACTAGAGTAGTACTAGTTGAGTGCATTAATGCATCAACTTACTGTTAACTCACTATTAGTTCCTCAAACAGTTTGGAACTAATTTAACTGGACTTAACTCAATAAACTGAGATAACTAATTACAACTCAAATATAACTCAATCTTCTCTCCTTAAATTAAGGGATAACTCTTGCATGACTTAAAAAACACTTCTAACTTGAATTTCTCCAACTAATTAATTTAAAATAAATTAAATAATTATTTTCAAATAGTTGTTAAGACTAAATTCGATTTTAATTCACAATTTAATTCAAGGACAAATTAAATTGGAATATTCTTGTTGCCATATTTCAACACTCCCTCTCAACAAGAAAAGGATTATCTGCCACCTCGATCCGTCTCTATGGAACTCAAATTTATAGTTTGACAATGCCTTTGTCAAATGTCAGCATCTTTCTCCTCTGTCAAAATATATTGTAGCAACATGATCCTCCTCGCTTGTGAAAAGCCATAGGCAACAAATCTTTCCTTATGCGTCTCCACACTACCATCAACAGCTTGCTCTACCTTGTAAAGCCAACTGGAACTCACAACTGACTTGTTCTCTGGTCTCGGAACCACGTCCCAAACACTGTTATGAACTATGGAGTCATAATCCTCCACCATAACATCAATCCAAATCGGCTGCTGCACTGCTTCCTCAAAGGAAGATGGCTCGGTCTCAACACATTCTCCAGTAAGGGTAATGTATCTAGTGTACCTCTCAGGTGACCTCCTCTATCTGCGCTAAGAAGATGGTGCTCAAATATAACTCAATCTTGTCTCCTTAAATTAAGGGATAACTCTTGCATGACTTCAAAAACACTTCTAACTTGAATTTCTCCAACTAATTAATTTAAAATAAATTAAATAATTATTTTCAAGTAGTTGTTAAGACTAAATTCGATTTTAATTCACAATTTAATTCAAGGACAAATTAAATTGGAATATTCTTGTTGCCATATTTCAACACTCCCTTTCAACAAGAAAAGGATTATCTACCACCCCGATCATGTCTCTATGGAACTCGAATTTATAGTTTGACAATGCCTTTGTCAAAATGTCAGCATCTTTCTCCTCTGTCAAAATATACTATAGCAACATGATCCTCCTCGCTTGTGAAAAGCCACAGGCAACAAATCTTGCCTTATGCTTCTCCACACTACCATCAACAGCTTGTTCTACCTTGTAAAGCCAACTATAACTCACAACTGACTTGTTCTCTGCTCTCGGAACCACGTCCCAAACATTGTTATGAACTATGGAGTCATACTCCTCCACCATAACATCAACCCAAATCAGTTGCTGCACTGCTTCCTCAAAGGAAGATGGCTCGGTCTCAACACATTCTCCAGTAAGGGCAATGTATCTAGTGTACCTCTCAGGTGACCTCCTCTATCTGTGCTAAGAAGATTGTGCTCCCACATTCTCTCTCGCATCCTCCAACAATCTGTCAGCTTCTCTTGTGCGCTTTCGTCCATCTTTGGAAGACTCTGCTTGAGTGGATGTCTCCACTCCTGGAACCTCTGCATGCGACTACTTCACATCAGTATGAGACTCCTCCTCCTTAGGAACCAATAGTTCCTCCACAGCCTGTAATTGGAGCTCCCTCTCAAGGGAAACTCGCATGGCCTTCTGCTCATCACACTTGAGATCTCTGCGAACCAATGTCCTCCGAATGGTAGGAAAGCACACCTGATAGTTGTGAGGTGTATCAGTGTATCCCACAAATATCCCCAACTCTGTTGTCGGCTCAAGCTTCTTTCGTGCATCCTTTCTCACATGGTAATATACTAATGAGCCAAAGATCCTGAAGTGACCCACATCTGGTCTCTTACCAGAGAAAGCTTCCTCTGGTGTCTTCATCCCAAGTATGCGATGCGGGCTTCTATTCTGCAAATAGACTGTTGTGTTGCATGCCTCAGCCCACAAGTGAAGTGGTAGGCCTTGGTCATGCAACATTGCTCGTGTTGCCCTTACAATAGTTATGTTCTTCCTCTTGACCACCCCATTCTACTCTGGGTTATGATGTGCCATAAACTCTTTGTTAATTCCTTCCGCTGCATAGAAGTCCTTAAACTCTTGATAGACATATTCTCCACCGTTATCGATTATCAAGGCCTTGATCTTCTTCCCTAACTCTTTCTCGACTAAAGCTTTGAACTCACAAAACTTTGTGAAAGTTTTGTCCTTCTTCTGCATGAAATAAATCCATCATTTACGAGAATAATCATCAATGAAAATCACATAATACCTTTGCTTCGTTGTGGATGCTGTTGAGAATGGTCTACACAAATCAGTATGAAATCGCTCTAAGATAGCCTCTGCTTGACTATCTCGATCATGAAAGGAAGACTTGGTGTACTTTCCCAAGGTACAACCTTTGCATATGTCAACTTGTTGAAGTTTACCTTTGGGAAGTTTTGTAGATATATGTTGTTATCTTCAAAGCCCCATGATGCAAATGGCCCAACCGCATGTGCCACAACTCACCAATGTATTGGCTTTGCACCAATTCTGCTTTCGTACTCAATGTTGCACAATCATCTACCTCTAGTTTATAGAGATTCTTCACCTGAATCCCTATCCTCTTGGTCTGACCTGTGGCTATGTGTCTTAGGAACGTCTTTCCTTTGCTGAAGACAACATCGTAGCCTTTGTCCTCCAACATCATGACCCATACCAAGTTCTTCTTCAGTCCAGGCACATACATCACATCTGTCAAGGTGAGAGGAGCTCCATGCTCCCTCTGAAAAGAAACCATGCCCACTCCTGAAACACTATACCTTTTGTTGTCACCCATCTCTATGTGCATCTTGAGCTCTTTCTCCTCCAAGGCACTGAATAAATTTTTATCACTGGTCATGTGGAATGAGGCTCCATTGTCAAGATATCAAACACAACCCATCGTCGATGACACCATGCATGTGATGAGGGTAAAGACCATTTCGAACTGAGAGGCTAATGCCTCGCCTTCCAATCCTTTCGAGGATCTCTTCTTGGACTTCTTCGATGGGAAATTAGTCGCATAATGTCCCATCTTGTGACAATTAAAGCATCTTACTTTAGACATGTCACCCTTCTTCCCTCCATGAGAAGAATTCGATTTGAAATGGTAAGCCTTCCCCTTCCCTTTCCTTGCCTTATCTGCTAAGGCAAGATTTTCTTCATCATCATTCTTGGATGAAGAACCATATTGTGTGCTCCTCCTGTTCTCCTCCTGCATAAGATCTAACCACAATCGTTCCCAATCCGACAGTTTCTCCCTTCCATTAACAAAGTCCTAGTAGCTATTTCAACTCTTTGGAAGGCCAAAGAGAGCGAGGCCCACCATATCATCATCGACAGTAGTTATTCCCACACTGCCAAGCTCATCTCTGTAGGTGGTGAGCTTGTTCAGATATGTGGAAATAGTATCGCCCTTCTCCATCTTGATTCTTCGAAGCTTATCTTTTAGCGCCAACTTCCCCTGGTCGCTACTGTTCTGGTAGAGGTCCTTTAATGTCTTCCACATTGAAAATGGAGTATCCTTACCATGGAGATTCGAGACAATATGGTCTTGAACTCTCTCAAGGATGATCCGTCTCGCCTTCGCCACACACTTCTTCCACTCAGCCAACTCTTGTGCATTAGTTGAAGCTGGCTTTGGGATTTGTTGATCAATGAATTCCTTCAAGCCATTGTCTTCTACTATAACCTCCATTCTACCTTTCCATGCTATGTAATTCGAGCTACCTTCCAAGGCATACTTGAGTCTCAAGCCATAGAATAGCATTGACCAGCCTTGAAGTATGATATGAATTCAATTTGCACCTACAACCCCGAACTTCAAACTTCGAATTCTCTTCCCAGTATACTGTTCACAACTTTGATACCATGTAGAAAATATTTGATAGGTTAATTCGATAATGCAATATAAATCAAAGCAGAATACTATAACCTACTTCTACTATCAATATGCAGAAGCTTAAAGATCGAGTTGAACAATATAACCAGAAGAAGAAGAATCAATGGCACAATACACATGAAAATACTTTAGGGAAATCCTCAGATAAAAACCCCACACTATTGTATTATCATACATGGTGGAAATACATAGGAATTATGCAAAGCCTTAGCTCTCACAGCTAGCCAGCTCTGAGTACAATCCTCACAGATGCTCACAGGCAATCTTGGCTTCTCTCCAACCTTCCTCTTTGCCCTCCAAGCTCCTATTTCCTTGCGATGTTCCTTGTGGATGATTAGCCTTCCAAAATTGTGCAATCCTCAAGGATGAATCCTTGACTGCATGCATGAGTTTTCTCCATGAGAAGACACATGCAAATGATAGTACACTGTCCTTGAACATTAATCTCAACTAGGTCTTTCTAAAAATGGACATGCATGAGTTTCTGATTAGGGAATCTTCAGTTAACTGGAGTAGCACTAGTTGAGTGCATTAATGCATCAACTGACTGTTAACTCACTATTAGTTCCTCAAACAATTTGGAACTAATTTAACTGGACTTAACTCAGTAAACTGAGTTAACTAATTACAATTCAAATATAACTCCTTAATTTAAGGGATAACTCTTGCATGGCTTCAGAAAGACTTCTAATTTGAATTTCTCCAACTAATTAATTTAAAATAAATGAATTAATTATTTCCCAAGTAGCTGTTAAGACTAAATTTGATTTTAATTCACAATTTAATTCAAGGACAAATTAAATTGGAATATTTTTGTTTCCATATTTCAACACATGATATGACGATGGAAAATACGTACTGTTCGAAATGAACTGTGGTGAAAACACAACACTTGCATGCTAACTAGTGTCACCTACTCTAGTCAATTGTTTTGGGTTAACCCTTGTCAGCTCATTCAAGTAGAGTAAGGTGAGGGGGAAAACCTTAACAAGCACATCAGAGGTATATAATAAACTACTTCTCTTAAGGAACAACCTCTTTTTCTCTCACTAAGTCGGAATCCCTCTTCCGCCTTTGAAATGAATAAGTTTTATGCACAGTTATGAAAAAAATGAAAAGTGAAAATTTTGAAAAGATGAATAATAAATAAGTCGAAAGAAGAGAAAGGCTTCTTGCACAGTGAGGTGATGCAAGTAACTTCACTGGGGCACTAACCAAGCTCGCTGGCAGTGGAGTGATGCTTGTGTTCATGTGTGACTCCATCGAAGTACTGTCCAGGCCTACTGGCAGCGAAGCAACACCAGAGATGAAACTAAGACTTTGATGACTATATTGCTTCTGCACCAATATACCCCTCAACCCCAATCAAAAAAACTATGTTGCCTTAGCTTGGAATGTGTGTCAATCGACCAAGATCTTGGCAGATGTTACATCTTACAATCAAGCAAGTGTGGAAACCAAGACGAACTGAAAACTAAGCAATACTTTCGGAGGTGTTAGACTTGCTCTTCACGAACAAGGTCCATTCAGAGAGCTGGAGTTCTACCAATGTGTCGCCAAGTCTTGTAGCGGCTACAACCACCCTCCAAAATTTTGCCTTAGCTTCATTTTGGAGCTTCCTTACCAACCTTTCGCAGCAACATGTCTTGCTTCGTGAAGCACACAAGCTTTAGTGATTTTCTTGCAGAATGACAACATGTCCATCAAAGCTTGTTGCATTCCCCCCGCAGGTTGTTTTCCCGGACTTGGTCCAACTGCAGGTTAAGTAGCACCCTCAAGAAATTGTGCAATTCTGGAGGACAAGCCTTCCCTCCAGAATTTGCACAATTTTGTCTGGTAGCTTGCTGGGCTCCAGAATTGCACAAATCTACCAGTCAACATTCACTGAGAAAGTTGCACAATTCCTCCCAGTAGCGCTGCTCAGGTCAGGAATTGCGCAATCATAGGCAGCAGTCAGCTGCTCTGCCCAGAAATTGCACAAATCTCTTGGGCAACTAGCCCAACTCCCTCCTTGAAATGCACATTTTTTCCTCTGAGTTGAGTAGACTGTCGCATGTGTAGTTGAGTTGATCGGTTCCACCTGGGACCAAGGAAATCCGACTTGCATGCATGGGCTGCTTTTTCCTGGAATAGAAAAAGCAACATGCAAAAAGCATCCCTAGATTTTAGGGAGCTATTTTTAGCAATTGGAGGTTACATGCAAAAATCATTTCAGAATCTTTCCTCCAAGTGTCATTTTTTCCTAGATTTGTGGCATGCGCATCATGAGCTTCAAACTTATTTATTCGACGCATCAAATCTCATTCTCCACATCGATCTTGGATCTCTGACATCCCACAACACATCCAGGACTCTCCGACACATCCAACTCAACTATTCATGAGTAAGTGGTCTTAACTTGTCTTTTGTAGCATTTTTGTCTCTTTTTGTGTTTTTGTTTGTGTGAGTGTTGTTTGTTTGATTTTTGTAAATGCTTGTTGTCGTTTACATGCATACTAGCTTATGCTAGCACCGTTTCATTTTTCGTTAGCATCTCACTGTTGTGCATGCATGAAACTGTTTTGCACGAACGATTGTCGATTCAATGACTTGTTTCACCCACATGCATGTTGTTCCATTTTCTAAATATTTCATTCACTGTTTGCATGCACGATCATTCACTCATGCTTACATTGAGTATCGCCATGAATTAACTTTCATATTTTCTTTCAGTTGCCCGTTGGCAGGTTTGGGCAGCCTTGGCTCAGACTCTGCCTCACTAAGACAACATTGTGTAATCTTGAGAGGGAAGGCTTTGTCTTCCTCTCAAGAAATGCACATTTCTTCCTAGGAGTTGTCCTCCAAGATTTCTTTGCGCAATTCTAAGGGACAATGACTACTAGCCCATAAAATTGCACAATACAGTCATTGGGCCTGCAACCACTACCAGCTGAAATTGCACATTGTGCAATTCCAGCAGCTAGCAGGCCAGCCTGAATTACATATTGCACAAATCTAGCAACCAATTAGCCTCCCCAGACAGGCCAGATTTCCTTTTGCGCAGTTTTGGCATCCAATCGGCTAGCCTCCCAGAAGAAATTGCGAAATCCTTACCAATCAATCCCCAGTTATGTTGCATGTCTTTCCTCAAGTTTGCATTGGTTTTCATTGACAGATTTCTTGCCATGCATGTCACTTTGTCTCCAGATCTTGCAGGTGTTCGTCCGCCTCTTTGCAGTTCAAGACCAATAGCCTCCAAGAGAGCAAGATCAAAGGACACTGACAGAAGAGAAACTGGAGCAGCAATTGAGCGAGTGTCCGCAAGTCTATCGATCTATGAAGATACCGAGCTGATTGTAGACAAGGACATCAAGTTGAAATAGCAAGAGGTCAATGATGCTTTTACAAGCACATTTGGGGAAGACGTCGAAGATCGCCAAATCTCTGTGAACATCCACAAGTCTGGTTTGTACCAAATTGCATGCAGATACCCTGCGTTCCCATGCGCGGACATGATACATTAGATCGTCTTGCACACTGATCCTGAGACGATGACATTTAGCAGTGTCTGTGGGACAGAGATTGCTACCTTCAGGGCATAGGATTATGATGAGATGTATCGGATGTCAGAGCCCATGACCATCATGGAGACTCCCTTTAGCTTACCCAGCAGCAATGCCAACTCTAGAGACATTTTGAAGAACTGGGTGAAGGAGCCTGCTAAATTCAGGATGACACCCAAATAGATCTACAAGACGAAGATAATACGGAAGGCGTATCAATACTTGGTCATCTTTGAATATCAACTGTATGGCCAAGAAAGCACGAAAACCTTCCCACAGAGTTGGGTGATCACACTGGACCAACTAGCCAGAGAGGGCAAAGCATGTAACTAATCCAGCATGTTGGCTCATCAGTTGAAGGAACGGGTATCAAGGGCTTGACAGCTAGCCAAGGGTATGCAAGCAAAGATCTACATGTCCCCCTACATCTTGGATGTAATTTGTGCTCGACAAGAGTTCCAGGGCTTGAAGTGGGCATGGACACCAGTGGAGACTGCTGTGAACACTTATTGTAAGATGTTGTCTAAATGTAGCTTCAGAGGATTTATCACACGGTTATCCGATCATTTTGTCACCCCAGTTTACAAGATGATATTCGAACAAGATCCACCCTGCATGTCGAAGGCAGCAATGGAGGCACTGATAGACATAGCTGATTGGTATGCCTCACCGTCCAACACCTTCATATGGATGTACAATGTAGAGAAGCCTCCACATGTTCTACCGAAGTTTGCCTTGGACATACTCGTCATGCAGGAAGTAGCATATCACATCTCGACAGGATTGACAGCTAGGCTACATCGGAAGAAGAAGGCACCTTGGTCTGCTCTTCCACTACGCATTGAGTTATATACGAGATCCAGAGTTTCAAGCATGCGGATGTTGAAGTAGAGAAGATGAAGAAGTATCCATTCGACCTCTGAAGTTACAATCCATATGACAAGCATTGTCTTGTGAAAAATCACTGCTCAAGAGTATAGTTCACTAAATCCATGGGGCATGTCATTGGGCGAAGGAGGACCAATGGAGGAATCTCGTCCAGACTCAATGAACTGGTCAACATTGTTGTGGAATGGTTAGCGAAGCAATGTGAAGCAACATCCTGGAGAGCACCAAAAGCAGCAGCAACTACAAAGGTGAACATACCAGTGTGCGACAAGGGAAAGAGGAAGATTGTCGATCGCATGGAGGAAGAGCAAAGCTGTAAGTTTTGACCAGATCCACTTGTGGAGAAAGCAGCTATGGCTATAGAGGCAAAGAGGCAACAACGCGACAAGCGAAACACGCAAAGGCAGAGAGAGAAATAGAGAATGGAGGAAACAAAGGAGTTGCATGAGTTGAAGGAGCAATTCTGGAAGGAACAGGAGCTGTGCAGACAGGAGAAGGATGCGCAACAAAAACAGGTACAACAGGGGGCGTAACTTTTGTAGACGAATGAAACAAAATTTGTACAAGTAGTGGACTCATTAGAATACTAGGCATTAGGCAAACAGGGTGAACCATCACAGGAGTAGGACTTGTAGATTTTAACCCCATTTACTTGCATATGAATTCTAAAACACAAAAAATAAACAATGCGAAAGCATAATACACACAGATACACAGAGATTTTCCCCTGGATCCCAAAACCAGGACTACCAGCTTGATTTTTCATTATATTCCTTTCAATGTTAGAATACATATTTATACATGCCGAAGCATCCAATACCATGGACCAAAAACCATTGCGTCCAAAACCATGGACTGAAAACCATTGCGTCCAAAACCATGTGTGAAAATCATGCACAAAACCATAGGTAGGTCCACCCACCCTAACATAGGGTCCAAAACCCCCTGTAACTCCCCTCGCTACACAATCGACACAATGAAGGGCGGGCTCCGCCCCCCCTCTAACCCCCCGATTAACTACGTGGGCTAGTCGTGGAAAGAATATAACACGACCCAACATTCTCCCACTTGTTGTTTTCTTTCCACAGGGGGCCACACGAGAGCTTAGTCATTTATCCAACCCTGCAACGCCCATTGTTTCTCTACACCAAGAGAAGTTTTCAGAGCTCACAAATTTTGTCAATGCATTTGTAGTATTTTTCAAAGTGTTCACTTTTACCAGCAACACCTTTTTTCCTTCTATCATATCCCTCACAAAGTGATACTGAACATCAATGTGCTTTGTCTTTGAATGATATGCAGGGTTCTTTGCCAAGAAAATTGCACTTTGGCTATTACAGTCTATCCTTATAGCTCCATGTACTAACCCCATACTTGAACACAATGTTCGCAACCAAACTACTTCTTTGCTTGCATGAGTGGCTGCGATGTATTCTGCCTCTATAATTGATAGTGCCACTACAGATTGTTTCTTACTCATCCAACTGACTGCACCTCCAAATAGGTTAAACACATACCCACTTGTAGATCTTCTCTGATCCAGATCCCCAACCCAGTCTGCATCAACAAATCCACAAATATCCAACACTCTATCCAATCCTGGTCTTCCTTGGTAGCACAAACCATAATCACTAGTGCCACACAAATACCTGAAAACCTGCTTCACTGTTGTCCAATGCTCCTTCCCTGGTTTTGACATAAATCTTCTCTATACTCCCATTGCATGTGCAATGTCTGGTCTAGTACAGACCATCGCATACATCAGGCTACCGATTTCACTTGCATATGGAACACGGGATATGTCCTCTTCCTCTTCTTGTGTCTTGAGACACTGTTCAACAGATAACTTTACACCTACAGGAATAGGAACCTTCACCGGTTTACTATCCTGTATATTAAACCTCTGCAATATTGTCTCGACATACTTCCTCTGGTTTAACCAAAGCTTCCTCTTTGTCTGATCTCTTTTAATTTCCATGCCTAAAATATAGTTTGCAGCACCAAGATCTTTCATGTCGAATTTGGAGGACAATTGGGTCTTCAAATCTTGGATAATTTCCTTGTCATTTTCAACCAGTGACATATCATCCACATACAAGACCAGATAAATAACACGGTCACCAATTAATTTAAAATACACACAGTGATCTGCTTTGCTTTTGGTGAATCCAAGTCCCCGTATAAATGTATCAAATTTTTGATACCACATCCTTGGTGATTGTTTTAACCTATACAGAGACTTCTTTAACTTGCATATCAATGCCTTCTTACCCTTCACCACAAAGACTTCAGGATGTTTCATGTAAATCTCCTCTTCCAGATCCCCATGAAGAAATGTTGTCTTCACATCCATCTGTTCTACCTCAAAATCAAAAGCAGCAGCAATAGATAAAAGTAATCTAATAGAACTTACCTTCGCAACAAGAGCAAAAGTATCACTAAAATCAATTCCTGGCACCTGGGAATAACCTTTTGCTACCAACCGAGCATTGTATCCCTCCACCTTTCCTTCTACATTTGTCTTCTTCTTGAACACCCATTTGATGCCAATGAGTTTCCTTCCAGCTGGCAACTCCACCAGATCCCAAGCCTCATTTTTGTGCAAAGATGCCATTTCATCAACCATGGCCTCTTTCCAAAGTTTTCCATCTTCTGAATCTACTGCTTCCTTCACAGTTCTAGGATCATCATCAGTAATAGATAAAGCAAAATTTCAACAGAAAGTAGATGGACTATACCTTTATGGCTGCCTTCTTTCTCGAACTGATCTTCTCACACCCGGAGTTTGTGGCTCTTCATCTTCTGATTCCTCCTCTACTGTAGAGTCTGATTCTTCCTCCTTTAGCTCAAACTCTATCTTCTCAAGTTCCTTTGGTTGGACTTCATGTTTAATAACATCTTTCACCTCTCTGAACACCACATCTCAGTTGTACACAACCTTCCTTGTTACTGGGTTCCAAAGCTTATAACCCTTTAAACCATCTGTATACCCAATAAAGATGCACTTTTCAGATTTACTATCCAACTTGGTTCTTTTCTCCTTTGGAACATGTACATATGCATCACATCCAAATACCCTTAGATGTGAAAAAGAGGGTTTCTTACTAATCCATACCTCTTGTGGAGTCTTATCCTCCAACGCTGATGAAGGTGATCTATTAACCAGGTAACACGCTGTCTCCACCACCTCTGCCCAAAATTCCTGTCCTAACCCTGCACCACTGAGCATGCTTCTTGCCCTTTCCATCAACGTCTTGTTCATTCTTTCTGCAACTCCATTTTGTTGAGGTGTATATGGAGCAGTGTTTTTAAAACCGGAACCGGTGACCGAACCGGTCCACCTAGCTAACCGGTTTACTGACCGGAACCGGTCTAACCGGGACTGGTTTGGTCTAAACGAACCGGTACTGAAACAAAACATGTAAAACCATGATTCCAAGCCAATAGAGACAAAATATGCAAAGTTTGCTCATTTATATACCATGCAAAGGTGAATATATCAAAATGGCACCGAGTGCAATACATATCATCGACAAAATAGCAAAATACATAAGAAATGAGGCTCTAAATGGCCTATAAAGTCCAAAAACAATGCTGCAAGCTATGAGGCCATTGGCCTACTACAAGTCTACAGTGTACACATGATCAATCATCAAGATCATCACCACTACTAGACACAGGATCATCATCAGGAGCTACATAGACATCATCTGGTTCAGAGTCTGAGGATGCCTCTGCCTCATCTGCAACATCAGTATCAATGCCACCAATGACAATAGAAGTGGACCTAGTGGAAGCACGAGTTTGTCGACCTGCACGACTAGTGCCTTCCATTGGTTCCTTGCCTTTCCTTGATGCCGCTACTGATCCTGGTTCTGATGCCGCCACATAATCTGCCTCATCCTCCGCTAAAGCCATGTCGATATCAAAATCAGCCTCAAACACAGGATCTTCAGTCTCCTCCACCCATTCTGATGTTGGATCAATATCGTCCAACACAATGGGATCTAGATCAGGTGATTTGCTCATCATTTGGTTCCTCCTCAGTCGAAGGTTGTATTGCACAAAAACAAGATCATTTAACCGTTTTTATTCCAAACGGTTTCTCTTCTTCGTGTGTATGCGCTCAAAAACAGACCAATTGCGCTCACAACCTGAAGCACTGCAAGTTTGACTGAGGACTCTAATTGCAAACCTTTGCAATTGAGGACACTGGCCACCAAATGACTCCCACCAATGTGCTGCAAAGAAAAAGACAATAATTAGTAACTTAGTTTATAATTTGAATTGTAAAGAACGTAAACAATTTTAACTTGAAATGAAAAACAAAATGGAAATTGGAATTGCTTACCTGGTTGGTCCACATCTCTTGCCATCTTTGCCAAGTTTTTGCCAAAAGTACCACTTGCTTGATTGAAAATAGTAAGCTGTCTATGTATATCCAACTGGTCTACATGGTTAGGGACCATGCGCTCCAAGCAATCAATCAATCCAGCTCTGACCTCCCCATCATGCTGATCTCCTAGCCGATTTTTATAGTGATACCTTGGGTTCAAAAAATACCCGGCTGCATGTATAGGACGATGGAGTTGATTGTTCCATCTGTTATCAATGATCTCCCATATACGGCCATATTTAGCTAACCTGTCATTGTAAGCTGCCCGTATCTGCTCCTTTGCCTGATCCATAGCTTCATAAATGTAGCCCATGGCCAATCTTTCCCCATCCACCAACCTTAGCACCTTAACAAGGGGCTCGGTAATTTTCACAAGCTCTACAGACCTTTTCCAAAAATAAGTGTCTAACACTTTCTTTTTGGTGTCTTTTCCATCTGGTCTACGAGCCCACCGAGATTCAGACCATTCATCAGAGGAAAACATTTTCTGCAAGTTTCTATGTTGACCATTGAGACATTGCAACGTGAGGAAGTGAGTTGCAAATCTCGTAATTGCAGGCCTAACAAGCTCTTTGCCTCCAGTGTGTTTCCTCATTAGGCTCAATACCCATGAGTGGTTGTAAATGTATTTTGTAATGCACTTGGCATGCTCTACAGTGTTTTTTACCCACTCCACCTTGCCTATATCCTCAAGCATGAGGTCTATGCAATGTGCAGCACATGGAGTCCAAAATATGGTATTATATTTGGCCTCAAGCATCTTTCCAGCAAGAACACAGTTTGAGGCATTATCAGTGATGACCTGCACAACATGCTGCTCCCCAACTTCCTGAATAATGTTATCCAAAAGCTCAAATAGAAGGCTTGCATCCTTTACCCTATCAGATGCATCAACTGATTTCAAAAACATGGTTCCTTGAGAGCAAGAAACAAGGAAATTAATGATAGTGCGGTTCTTTCCATCGGTCCATCCATCTGACATAATGGAACAACCTGTTTTGACCCATGACTCTCTAAACTCAGTCAAATACTCATCAATGGAAGATATCTCTTTTTGCAAAAGAGCTCCCCTCAAGTCATGCATACTAGGGCCTTTGAAGCGCTTTCCTGCAGCTATAACAGAGTCCCACATAGCTTGGTAATAAGGTGAGCGAGCAGCATTAAATGGGATATCTGAATCATACCACCATCTAGCAATGTATTGGTGAGAAGTTTCTTTGCATTGTTTTTTCCAATGCTGATCCAAAGTGGGTTGAGAACTTGGCTGGGAGGAAGTGGGATTAGATTTAGAAGAAGCAATGGTGGCAGAAGATGAGAAATAACTTTGGATGTTTGGTCTCTTTGGTCCTTTTGATGGTTGGCCAACTCCAACAAAAGGATGAACATAGTGAAAGGGGTCATTGGTGGAAGGGATAGAAGTGGAGTCTTGAATCTCATAATCATCATACCCACTCTCTTTCATGGCTTCTAATAATTCCCTCTTCCTTGCAATTTCATCTTGGATGGCCTTCTCCCTAGCCTTATCCTCATAAAAATTTTCAAGCTTGGCAATGTATTCTGCCCTAATAGGACCTAACAGTGCATTTGGTGCATCACATGGCTTTACTTGGCCTCTTACCCCAGCCAAGTGTTGTTTCAACCTAAGAATACCCCCACCTCCAATAGATTTATGGCATAATTTGCATATCATTTTTCCCTCAACTACATCACAATGAGCCCATGCACTGTCCTTTCCTTTTGGAGCCATGTTTGCTTGAAATAATAACAATTTGCAAATAAATCTGCCATTTAAAAAAAAAATTGCAGCTAAGGAACATGGAAAACCAATGATAAATGTAGGAAAAAAAATGCACATGCAAGCTACAAAATTTGATAGCATAGAGCTAGAGAGTTCATAGGCTTAGCATAGATGATAGATCATTGAAGTGAGAAGTTTATAGCACAAAAAAAATAATTCATGGACAGCAGACCCAAATGAGGAATTATCAAGTGCAAATCCTTACCTGGAAATGCAAAGTAGCTCCCTTAGCCTCCTCTTGATGATGGCAACTCCACTGACAGCTACACACTATCTCCAAAATAGCTCCAACTCCAACTCCAAGATGACTACTTCAGCAAAAACTCCACACTCTCCAAGCTCACAAACAAACTCACAAACACTCCAAATCAGTTGTGTGAGACAAATGAGAGTGAGAGGGGTGTCTTATAGCAAGTGTGAGGGTGTTTTTGGAGGGAAAATCCCTTTCCCTCACCCCCAAAACCCCTAAACCGCCCTCAGTTCCAAAAAACCGTGCGCTTTTTTGCTTGACCGGCGGCCTGTCCATAAACCGGCCGGTTAGCAATAAACCGGCCGGTTTTGACCTAAACCGGCCGGTTTTTACCGGTTAGGTCAATTTTCCGGGCAAATGGGGCTTCTAACCGGGTTTTTTCACCGGTTCTGACCGGTGAGCCTCCCAACCGGCCGGTTAGGCCGGTAACCGGTTGGACCGGAACGGTTTTTAAAACTATGATATGGAGTAGTCTTCTGTCATGCTATACCAGACTTCTTACAGAATTCTTCGAATTCCTTATTGCAAACTCTCCATCGTTATCTGTCCTCAGCACCTTTATCTTCTTCTCTGTCTGGTTTTCCACCAGAGCCTTAAATTCTTTAAACTTGTCAAAGACTTCTGATTTCTTCTTAAGAAATATATCCATGTATTCCTTGAGAAGTCATCTTTAAATGATACATAGTACACATAATTACCCAGTGATGGAACCTTCACAAGTACAAACACATCACTGTGCACAAGCTCTAATATCTGTTTCGCCCTCTTACCACCAGAGGCGAAACTCACCCGATTCTGCTTCCCATATACACAACTTTCACAGAAATCAAAATCCAGAGAGCTATTACTCATACCTTCTACCATACCTTTACCATGAAGTATTCGAAGGCCCTTCTCTCCAATATGTCCAAGTCTTTGATGTCACAGCATGGTCTTCTCATACCTTTACCATGAAGTATTCGAAGGCCCTTCTCTCCAATATGTCCAAGTCTTTGATGTCACGGCATGGTCTTCTCTCCAGAGACCACTAGATTTTCTGCTCCACTTTCAGGAACCATAGAACTATTGCACCCATCAACAACAGTGCTACCTTGCAGCTTGTACAGAGTTACAATCCGAACTCCCCACATCAATATTAGTGCTCCCCGAACCATCTTATAGGTATCCTTCTCAAACACTGTTTTTACACTTGCATCATCTAGCGTGCTTACAGAAATCAGATTTCTGGCCAATGCAGGAATATGCAGAACACCCGGAAGTGTTCTAACTCTTCCACCGTGCAACTTCAACTTTACTTTTCTGCGACCAACGATTCTAGCCTTCCTATCATTCCCCGAGAGGACATCATCACCATCATATTTCTCATACTCGTAGAACCACTCTCTATAGGGAATGAAGTAAAATGATGCACCTAAGTCAATCAACCATGCCTCATGATCTACATGTGTACTTGAAAAAGCCAAGTACACATCCCCACCTTCATCTGAGGTGGTTTTCACCTCTGCAGAAAGAGCATCATCAGATCCCTTTCCTTTATCAAGAGCTTTAGATTTACGGTCCCTTTTGTAGTGCCCTTCCTTTCTGCATTTCCAGCACACCACCTTTACAGGTTTTCCTGGAGATTTAGATCTCCCACTCGACAAGGCATCACCATTCTGGCTCTCCATCTTTTTCCGTCTCATCTCCTCTATTAGCAAGGATGAAACTATTTCATCAAATTGCAAGGCAATTGCATTGCTACCTATTGCAATAACCAGACTATCCCACGAATCTAGTAGAGAACACAACATACTAATGCACTTATCTTCATCTGAAATTTTGATATCAACAAACGATAACTGACTTACCACAGTATTAAACGCATTCAGATGCTCTGTCATCGAGTCTCCATCTTTCATCCTCAAGTTATACAGCTTTTTCTGTAGGAACAGTTTATTCACCAGAGACTTAGATTGGTACAAAGTCCCTAACTTGTCCCACAAAGCCTTAGCTGTAGCTTCCCCTGATAAATTCAACAATACTGAATCTGAGACACACAATCGTATTGTGGTCTTTGCCTTCCGATCTAACTTCTTCCATTCTTCATCGAACACTCCCGTTGGTTTAGTACCCGGATCTACCACGATCCACTGATCTTTATCCACCAATAGATCCTCCATCTTGAGTTTCCACAACTCAAAACTCTGACCATTACATTTTTCAATCTATATCTTTACATTGCTCGCCATCCTCTTTCACCACTAGAATCGATCCCACAGATCTCCCACTGAACAAGGTCTACCACAGGCCCGAGTGAAACCCCTCAGCAACAAAGGCATCCCCTTGAAACCAAAACAACTCTGATACCAAATGTAGGTTTTAACCCCGTACAGAAATTACCTGCATACGAATTCTAAAACACAGAAAATAAACAATGCGAGAGCATAACACACACACATATACATAGAGATTTTCCCCCATATCCCAAAATCGGGACTACTAGCTTGATTTTTCATTATATTCCTTTCAATGTTACAATACATATTTATACATGCCGAAGCATCCAATACCATGGACCGAAAACCATCGCGTCCAAAACCATGTGTGAAAATCATGCACAAAACCATAGGTAGGTCCACCCAACCTCACATAGGGTCCAAAACTAAAATTTTATGGGGCGTTGCCCCAAACCCCATAGAGTGGAGTTACCTGTACACCTCGAACCCCCTGTAACTCCCCTCGCTACACAATCGGCACAACGAAGGGGGGACGTCACCCCCCTCTAACCCCCTGGTTAACTACGTGGGCTAGTCGTGGAAAGAATATAACACAACCGAATACAACCCAATAGGACTTCGCTCAAGAGATAGAGCAAGAACTTGAACAAATGGATATGAATATGGAGCGACAGGAGTTAAAGCAAGACATCGACCTCTTGCCTCACCATCAAGAGGTCAAACCACCAACTTCACCGCATCCAGAAGACGAGCAAGTCCCAAGCAACCAAGGAGACACTGAGATCCTTGGAGATCAGCTAAATGGAGAGATGCACAACATCTCATTCGACGAGTCTCAACATAGAGTTGTGCAATCTCACAGAGTGTTGACTCCAGAGGATCATACATCTCCTGCGCAATTTGAAGAACGAGTGATCGTGTCTGACGTGCGCAAACATCTAGCAGCATTGGCTGATGCCACCAGAGCATATGTCGAAGCCACTAACTCGAGTGTTCGTTTCCTGATAGCTGAGAACGAGTGAATGGCTAAGGAGCTACATACGGACAAGTAGGGAGGAGAATTGGTTATAGTATCCTCGCGAGAAAAATTGAAGAAGGCAATACTATATGAAGTATTGTCCCTTGACACAGTCATGCGGGCGTTGTATTCCAAGTTTGGTACCATGCATAAGGCAGATGTTCATCTCAACGGTTGGCAGCAACAATGTGCTGGAAGAGTACGTATCATGTCAAATGTGCTTGCGACTGTTGATTACATGCAAACATGGACGATAAGATACAAGGGAGCCCTGTTACACTTGCCTAAGATGATGAAGCCCAGAGTGGTTGAGTTGAAAGCACGCATCCAGAGTCAGATCCAGAACTATGAAGAGATCCCACAGCTTGTCACTAATCTACATGCATCCCATGCACGTGTATTCAAGAGTATGGATGTTGTGGTGCATGCACATGCGATCCCATCTATTGGGACTCTCACCTAGGCGAAGACAAAGGAACAAGTCTAACTAGAGCTTGACTTGTAATTTGACGAGTTGATGCGCATAGCCACCAGCCCAGACTTGCCAATTAGTGCAGACACCATGCACAAGTATGTTGCTAGTCCGGTCACGTTGAAGACAATGATGTGCATGCTATAAGACGAGTTGGGTAGAGGAGCCCGAGCAGTGTACCCAGATGCTATAGAGGCAAGAGTCAGGTTCCAAAAAGATGTCACCTTGGAGTACACAGACACCACTGCGGTTTACAGATCTTGGCATCCGTGCTACTATTGATCATCGCGAGGATGTCGAAGAGTTGGACTTCCCACAGTTGTCCGAGTCATAGTGATGTCTTGCATGGCTTGCTCAAGCCATTTTGTCTCACATGGGTACATGTGCATTGTAGTGTAACATCTTGTCAAGTGTAAGTTCAAGTGTCGATAGTTGGATGTAACAATCATAGAGTAGATGAAGAGAAATGAGCGCAGATGAATTGTCGCAAAGGGCAATGTCAAGGGCCACCCCACCCTTTACTATAAATAGTCCCTCATAACTCATTGAAGAGGCTTTTGGTTAGCCAAGCTTCCGATAAGACTATCTTAGAGAGATCTTGGACAATATTGTAACACACCTTATATTCTCCACTACGCAGAGCTAGTATATCTCTTTGGAAGAGCAGGCGGTTGTGGTTGTAACATTCCGCTACCGAAACTAGTGGCTGGACATGGATGTATTATATAATTGGATATTTACACTTCTTAATGTTGTTATTGTAGTTGGAATATTTTGGTTGTTGTAGCAATGTATGTTATTTAACTTACACATTTGTGTATGAACTATTTTGTATGCAATTGTATAAATCTTGTTGCGGATGTGTTGTTGGTTTAAACATCACTTTGGATTGCTCGCTATCTTGCTTTCCAGCTTGTGATGCATCTTTTCTCGTGTGTTCCCTTCCAAGCCACGTACTATTACAGGTTTCCAAGGGGCACACTCACCTCACCCTCAGTGTCTTAGAAACTCTCATGCACCTTCCTTGACTTACTACAGCTGTCACACCTTTGCTACCAACATGGACATCTTACTTGCCACTATGCGAAACCATGGTCAAGGCATTACCATACGACCCACTGCTGGGACTCCTACACCAAATGCTCTGAGGTCTAATGGGGACTTCTTACCGAGGAGATCCTCTAACATGTTGGCGGGTCCAACACCATCAACAAAGCCTTTAGTGAAATCGACATCCACATGGATTTTTGTCATTATTTTTACATCCATGGCCATTATTTGGTCAAGAAATGTGCCCAATTTGTTGTTGATTCTTTTAACTATCTTTTGAATCAAGAACTCCAACAATAGATGGGACATCTTCGTCCACATAGTGAGTTTTGCCATTTTTTCTTAGATGTAAAAAATTGGCTTCCAACCTCTAATGAAGAGCATAGTTGCATGGTTGAAATATCGCCCTCCCTATAGATTTCATCCCTATCTTCTTTTGGTACGAATAAGAATATAATGAAACATTTATATCCTATATATAACCTTGCAGAATAGCCTAATTCTTTGCCCCAAGTGGTTGAGACCCATCCTCATAGGGATTTATTTGCTAGGTCCTTTCCATTAAATTTTCTTATGAATGCCAGCTTATAATATTTTAAAATTGTTTCCTCCGCCAGATTCTCCTCTAGTTCTAGTTGCATCTCACCCTTAATATTTCAGACATGTTTACTTGTGGTTCGCATGAATTTCTTGACCTATAACTTCTACACCCCACTCGAGCTCCACTTTCTCTAAAACATATTTGTGGAAGGGCACTAGATTGATTTGTTATTATTAACACTCCTTATAAGGTCAAAAACAACGTGTGACCACTACAAAATGAAGTGGCTCACTTAACACTAAAGAATCATAAGGAAGGGGAACTTTGTGAAAGCCATTGACCACTTGAATTGAATCACACATGGCTCATATACCTTGATCTGAAACCTTTAAATTTAATTTGACATAATGACCAAAAGAATCTAAGTACTCGAGAAGGATTGGACCACCCAAAATTCAAAATTCACAATAAGAGTGATTACCTCCTAGGAGATTAGAAAATAAGAATAAGGAAAAGGAAAGGAAAATAAAATTAAAAACTAATAAAATTTGAATCAAAATTAATTTAGGGGCTTTGATGGGTATCTAAAAATATATTGCAACATTATTCATGGTTTAGCCTTCAATATAATTTTCAAGAGAAAAATAATGAAAATATTGAAGTAATCTCAACTTACTTATCAAATACGTCTTGTATTTCCTTATAGAATACATTTTAGTTTCCAAATTCAATTGTCATCAACAACCAAGTATAGAGTGTTAACCTAAATATTATAAATGTTTTAAAGAGAAAAAACCTAGATATATATATATATATATATATATATATAAGAAAATCCATGATAGAAATGTTGGTATAACCGAAAGAATTCTTTTTGTATTCATGTAACACCTACAATTGCAACTAACATGCAATTATATATTTTTATATAAATCTCTTCAATTAGTTGGAGAAATTTATTAATTATCTTTTTTCCACAGATGTTATAAGAAATTTTGCTTATAAAATACTTTCAGCTACAATATAGGTCCATGACTTTTAATCAAGACAATAAAAGAAAACTTAAAAATAGCTTTCTGTAGAAAATAGTACTAAGTGTGAAGAATTTGTTTTCATTATCTATATCACACCTACAAGCATTGAGTATGTTGGGAATGTGGTATAGCCTTTATTGCAATGTTTTTCTTTTCGTTCTAAATGTAAAGCGTTCCAAAAATAAAATTAACTTGTAGTTAAACTATGAGTGCGCATTAAAGGCCATCCCTTCAAAATATTGAAAGAAAGAACCCACATTGGCTTGGTAAGGTATAAGATATATGTAATCAATGAATTTTTTATTTTTATTATTTATAAAAGCAAAATATAACCTACATTGTTTGTATTTGTTCCATGTGAAGAATAATTTCTTAATATTCTATAAAATTTCAAGTCATTTGGATATTGGACATTTTTTTGTGTAATTAATCAGTTTAATGTAAAATTCATCTCAAAGTTTTATTTTTGTACTATTTCGTGTAATATGAATAAAAATTTATAACCAACCAATAATAATTTCCTAAATGAGATTTATGCTTAATGTTCCAAATAAAACAACTCTTAACATGCTCACAATTATTTTCTTCAAACCATTAAAAAAAAAAAAAAAACCTCATCAAATCATTTGTTTTCAAGGAAAACCTCACAGGGTTACCACCTTTGCTAAAAAATATTTGCATGGGCGATGGATCAACCACCGGCCACAATATTAGCTAACGACCGAAATGGACTTCCAACGAAATGGGCTTAGTTGGAAGCAAATCTTAGCCTAACTAGAACTACAAACCTCACGACAAACTCGACCTTGAAACGTTGTTCAAACTGATTGCGCCAACCCACTAGCTTTCTTCCCCCAAAAGAAAAATATACAACACATCAAAATATTTCTCTACATAAAACTACCAACTTGCTAGAAAATTGTGCCCACTAGTTCCATCACGAATGGTTCAAGTTTTATAGTTGTGAATAATGGTGTTAAAACAATTATACAAATATAAAGACACACGAACATATTGGAAGTCAGACTAACTTATATTCCTATTTTACAGGCTATAATTTGAATTTCAATCCAAAGAAAATGCCATTATAACCATACATGTTTTCATATCATACGAGTGTGGCCAGAGATATATATAATCGGAGGAGCTCCACAGCATTTTCACATGGCACAAGTGTTGTCAAATATCACATATAACCAAAGGAGTTTCACACTATCACCAAGACAATAAAATTCATGCATCATGCTTATTTCAACCATGGGGTTATGAGCTATTTGTGGAAACAAACAGGGTTGAAACTGAATCAATTTTCTCAAGTCATCTTATTACAAGCTAATACAAGCTAAGCAGCTTAGGATGTAGAAACAACAGTTGATGTAGAAACAACAGTTATAGGAATCATTTTAATTCAAATACTCACTACTATTTAGTATTCAATCAGGAATAAAGCCCCAGTCCAACTAGTGCTCCTTAATGATGGAAGCTAAGGAGATTACAACTTCAGTGATTCCAAATGGAATGCAAACGACGCTGACAATTTTTCACTAATTTCTGTTAGTCCTCTGATCTCTATACACTTTCAACCTCATTTTAATAAATAAAAAAGTCCAAGGATTGCTAAAATCAACACTCAAAGGGCCCCATCCGAAAGTATGATCTAGCATCAACCCCGAAACCACCAAAATTAGCTTTGTTTTGAAGCTTGGTTTAAAGGAAAGAACGACAAAATTGAGTTTCATTGTGTATTTCCATCCCTGCAGTCAAAAGGGGTGACAAACTGTTTGTTCATAGTGCAGCTCCTCTAAAAATTTCAATCTCATAGAACAAAACTTACAAAAGCTGACATACAAGAACATATTTTGGTTTAAATCTAGCAATTGCAACCAACTATAAACAAAAAAGGTAAGTTACCATGATAAGGAAATGAATCTGCTAGATTTTGAGGATCCAAGATTCGAATGCAATGGGAAAATAACATAGAAAATTAATGTTTAAGAATCAAAACCATTCACCAATCACAACACTAAAACCATGTTATAACCAAAAAAGAAAGGCTCCACGCATATTGTTGGGTATGAATTATAATTCTTTGAATAACTACCTACACACATATGTTGCGTCAAGCACAACAAGGCGTTCACAAGGGGGCTGATAGGGTGGTCACATGGCAGTGGAAGCCCCCCTAAGTGGAGGTTCGAAGGTAGCACCCTTGAAAAAGATTGAATGGTTTTTGCATCCGTTTTTGGCAGTTTTCAAAACATAGTCTCCGCCTTTAACGGTTTTATGGCACATGGTAGTTTAGCCCATAATTTTGTAGTTTCAGTTAAGGAACTTCATTTGTATTTTAATCTAGGGCAAAGGATTGGCAGCATATATATATTGTATTGTATTGTAATACTGTAAAGAAAGATATACTAAAAATATTTTAGGTTTTCCTAATTTGGGTTTCCAAGGTAAAATCCATGTTAACATGCATGTTTGCCATTGCACTTTTCTATTTATTAAGAATTTGTTTGCAGAAATTAACCGAACATGGTAAAACCTACATTTTGTATCAGAGTAGTTGTGGCTTCAAGGAGGCTATTTTGTGGCTAAGGAGTTTTTGCTTGATTCTGTGGTAGAGCCTATTATAGTGGGTGATTTGTGGAATTGATTCTTGTGGTGAAAGGAAATGGAAAGTAGTTCAAAGATAGTGATTGAGAAATTCAATCGACAAAGTTTTGAGATATTGAAGCTCAAAATGGAAGATTTGTTGGTGGACAAACATCAGTGGATTGCTATGGATGCAAGTACTACACCAACAAACATGTCGACAAGAGTAAACCAAGTTGGATCGAAAGGAGATGAGCACAATGGGACATCTACACTACAGGGCTCTACCATTGTTATGGGAGATAATCATTGGGTTTTTGGAGTTTAGTATGGAGCATAGTGGTGTGTGTAAGGGATGTGCGCCTTGGAAAGTAGGTCAAGGCAACATTTCCTAGCATTGAGACTAGGTTGAAAGTTGTGTTGGATTTGGTGCATTTTGACATCTATGGTCCTATGTCAGTTGATTCTATCTTGGGGAGCAATTATTTCATGACATTCATAAATGACTATTCCAGGAGGACAAGGATTTACTTCCCAAAGAGCAAGGGTGAGGTCTTCGGTCAGTTTCAAGAGTTCAAAGTTCTTGTGGAGAACCAGACCGAGGATAAGATCAAGGAGATCAGATAGTGGGGGCGACTATGCCTCCAATGAGTGTAATTGGAGCAGCCAAGGCCATGATCCATGATCAGGATCTGCCCATGTTCTAGTGGGTAGAGGTATGTGATACGATTGTATATTTGTAGAACATGAATCCTCACAACGCAGTGGAGGATATGACTCTCGAGGAAGCTTTACAGGAGTAAAACAAAGGTGAGTCATCTACACATCTTTGGTAGTCCAGTGTATATCCACATTCCTTCAAAGAAGAGAACTAAACTGGAGCTCTCAACAAAGAGGGGCCTACAAGATCTACATTCCAGGATATAGGAGGGTAGTGGTCAAGAGGGATATCAAATTTGAGGAGGGTAGGACCTTTAAGAGGTCGCATGTGATGGATCCAATAGTTGTAGAGGATCAGGAGTGAGAGGCTCCAAAGGTTGAGGATGGACCAGCAAGGGTACAACCTTCAGGTCATGAGCAAGATGTTCCTTCAAAATCTACCAAGAGGAGGCCAAGATGATTTGAGCAGACATTGAAAGATGTTGAGCATGTGGAGGCTCCTTGCAACACTTAGCAGCACTTACAAAGTTTCAGGGAGAGTAGACTACTAGCCATATTTTCCATTTATTTTGCCTTAATGAGCAAAATCCATGAGTTGAGGAGGCAACAAACTAGCAGGTTTTGAGAGATGCCATGATGGAAGAGTATAGTTCCATCATGAGGAAAAACATTTGGGACATAGTGTTGAAGCTTGAGGGGAAGTCAATGGTCACTTCTCGATGGATCTATAAGATCAAGCATGTAGTTGAAGGAAATACCAGGAAGTACAAGACAAGGTTTGTGGTGAGAGAGTTCTCCCAGAAGGAGGTAGTGGACAACAAGGAGACATTTCCTCCTGTCACTAGATATGCATATATTAGGGAAGTTATATCGATTTCCTTACAGATGAGGTGGAGGATACATCAAATAGATGTGAAGATTGCCTTCCTCAATTAGGTGATTGAGGAAGAGGTGTATATTGTGCAGCCTCAAGGATTTGTGGTGATGGGAGGTAGTCCCATTTATGCAAATTAAGGAAGGCCTTATACAAAATTAAGCAGGCACCTTGCGCATAGTACTGTAGCATTGGGACCCTACTTGGATTGGGCTTCACCAAGAGTGAGGCCTGTTGAATGGTGTTGTCATTGATGCCAACAGTAGTTAATGAACACTATTACATTTGTCTAGATTGCATCAAGTTGGAATCTCCAAAGGAAGGATGGTTGGAAACCTTAGCTCTAGGGTTGAGATTCCCTAGGCGATGGACATACCCCGCACTTGTTGAAGCATTTTGAATAGATAACTGAATTTGCCTTAGATATCATCGTCATTAGATGCTCCTCGTCGAGCTGATTCCAGTGGTATGTTGCATGCCACGAGAGGCCTTACATCTTGTGAGTTATGCCAGTTTAAAGAAGAACCCAAGTTGTGGGCAAAAACCCCACAAGGAGATGATGTGGCAATCCCTCATTAGCCAAGCATATTATTCAATTAGAGAAAGTTGGGCATCCATCAAATTTTAAAACCATTATATTTTGTGAAGGGTTTTAAAGATTATTTTATATTTACAAGGGATCTTAGCCTCAAAGAAAATTGGAACCCTAACTCCAAAATGGGTAGCGGTCTCATCCTTGGGCTTTATTTTAATTGAAATTCAAATTTAAAATGGTGGTCATGACCCTAAAAGCCCTCCAACGGCTCACCTATTGAAGCCCCACTTCATCCAAACAAAACTATATAAGAGCATTCTCCTAACTCTCACAAGGCATGACTAAAAAAAGAAAATCAATTGTGATACATTTCTGAAATTTTATCCCTATGGAGACAGCAAAGAAATCAGAAGAGAGGGTTTGAGAAGGATTAATTCAATGGCAAGGTTTCGTTGCATTTTTCTTGTATTTTATTTTGGTTTTAGGATTCGCTTGGGTAATCTTCATTGCAGGAGGAAGATTCAGATTCTGGACTCAAGCAGCACAACTATTTGGCCCTCATTATGGCATTAATTATGAGGCTTAAAGCTCAGCAAAAATTAATTAAGGTCTTTATCTAATACAACGAAGGTGCAGGAAGAAACTGAGATCTGTACTAGCCCCTCAAGCATGGAAATGTGGCTTAAAACCATGATCTAAAACAACTCTGGCCCTCCTCTACATATCATTGCTGAGACAGAGAATTTGGTAGCTTCTATCATTGTGATTCAGCCCCTATCTAGGGAACCAGTTCTAAACATGAATATCATCTCTAAGACTGTGAAAATGGTTGATTATCTTTTCTAAAGCAGTGAAACGTGAAGGGCTATCTTCGTTAAATCACAGGTCATTGTTTGACCTCGTGTCTCTGCGGTTCAACTGATACAGGACAACCTTCGTTTTAGTGCTCTCAGCCTCTTGAAGTAGCTAGGATCTGTGACAAGGATCTCCAGACTTGCAGAAGAATTTCAAGTTTCAAATAAAAGCAGAATTGTTGGAAAAACTTGTTGCAAGAAAGAGGAAGATACAATGACCTATTCATCTCCTGTTGAAGCTCATATGAGGATAAAATACCTGTGTCTTGGTCATCATTAACAAAAATGGCAGCTTGTGTTGTCACAATCCTAGTTGGTTGGTAAATCAACAATAGAAGTCTACATTGGTATCTGAGGTTTCATTTTGCAGTAAATATATATTTATTGCCATGCCTATGTTTCCTTCAGAAGGATAAGTCAACCTAGTACAAACATATGCATTGTACTTCATTGCTTGGAATTTGGTTCTTGAAATTAAGTCCAATCTGAAGGAGCAATACAACACAGGACCTACAGTGACATGATGGTGTAATGTGTTGGTGTGTGAGAAGGTAGGATTATCTAGAATAAGCACTCTGCTATCAACTTCTAGCCTGGTGTGTAACTCTTCATTGAGTGATGTACTCAAAACTAGAGCTACAATACTACAAGGCATTAACAACCACAGGCAGAAAGCTTCTTTGTGTTGGGAAAGCTTTGTTCATTCAGTAAGTAAAAGTGTTTTTCACAAGTGATTGTAAGGGTTTCTTGGTGCAGTGTGGAAAACCCATTAGATACTTGAAGAGTCTTATATGAAGGACAACAAAGGCAGATTGATATATCAATGATGCATGCCAAAGATATAAATGACATAACTTTAATAGTGCCCTTGAAGTAGTGAACTTGGCAGTGACCTTTGTGTATTGTTGTATCTCTTTGACAGTGATGCTATGACAACATCTCTTGACAATAATGTTGTATTAAGTTGGTCTGGATGAACTTGTGATTGTGCTTTGATTGACAATCAGACGGTGAGATAGTGACTTTGACTGTGTACTAGATATAGATCAATGTGACAAGTGACTTCAATATTTGACAGTGCATCTTGAATAATGATCATATTGACAGTTGACAATAACCTATATGATAGTAAGATTGTGAGGAAGTGATCTACAAGACAATGTGACAATGATCTTGCTGAGATTGATTCAACGACAGTAAGAGTGGAAAAAGATAGTAGTATTGTGCAGTGAGCAGATTTGGTGCTGAAATCTAGCAGAGATGAGTTACCAGCTTAAGTTGATGTGCAATTTGAGCTGAGACAGATTTGATTGATAGAATTTGGGTTGTAGTTCTCTTGTATTGTAGTTTCCTTATATCGATTCTGAGCAAAGGTTGATCCAATGTGAAAATTATGAAATGTGGTCTGCCGGCTGATCAGGCTGGCTGGGTAGTGCAAGGCAAGAGAGTGGAGTCTCCTTCAGGTTGGAACTTGATAACACTTCAGGGTGGCAGGGTGGTGCTCGGACAGGTTGGAGCCTGCACAACGCATTGGAGCATCCATCCAGTTGCAGCTAGTACACAGGGTGTTGGAGCACCTTCAGGTTGGAGCTTGTAAACTAGGGTGATGGAGCACCCTCCTAGTTGCAGTTGGTAAACAAGGCATTGGAGTGTCCTACAAGTTGGAGCTTGTAAATCAAAGGGTTGGAGCCTCGTTCAATTGGAGCTGAAAACATGATGTAAATCTTTGAAAGACAAATATTAAGAAGCGTTTGGTGGTTTTTGTCCTGGAGGGGTTTCCACCAAGACATTTTTGTGTCTATTGCCTATATTATTCTGCATTGTTGAATGATGTTTATGATTATCTGATGTAATGACAATTAATGCTCTGTGAAGTTAAAAAAAATACTAATTGATAAGAAATACCGATTCACCCCCTCTCAGTGTTTCCAACAAGGTCGACTCAAAATTGTACTATGTGGTTGTTGAGGGTGAGTCACTCATCTTGATCCTCTATGTTGACAGTCTCTTCTTGATGGGATCAGGGAAGCTCATTGGGATGTGCAAGGAAAGCACTTGCTTTGGACTTTGAGATGGATATTGGATTGATGCACTACTTCTTGGGATTGGAGGTGTGGTAGTATCCAAGAGAGATTTTCTTGGCCCGTAACAAGTGTGCAATTGAGATCCTGAGAAGGTTCAAGATGGAGGATTACAATGCAATGTCTACACCTATGATCACCAATTTGAGGAAGCTACACACTTTTGAGGGTGAGTTGGTGGATCCCACCTTGTATAGACAATTGATGAGGTCCTTGATGTATCTAGTCAACGATAGGCCATATATTTGCTTTGCAATGAATACACTCAACCAGTTTATGGTGGAGATGAGGAGGGTTCATTGGGTAGCAGCGAAGCATGTGCTCAAGTATCTTTGTGGTATAATGGAGTATGGACTAAGGTATGTCAGAGTTGGTCGAGTGCAGTTGCAAGGCTAAACAAATTCTAATTGGGCAGGGAGTATAGTGGACAATAAATCTAAATCAAAATGTTGTTTAAGCTTGGGATTAGACATGATCTTGTGGTATAGCAAGAAGCACTACTCAGTGGCACTTTGCTCAGCAAAGGCTGAGTACATGGCAACAAGTATGACAAGTTTTGAGTCCATATGGCTTCCAAAGATGCTCACAGGATTATTTGGTCTTGAGATGGCCCAGATGGGGCCAGCTGTGATTCACTGTGACAATCAAAGTTGCATTAAGCTCTCTGAAAATTCAATGTTTCATGATAGGTCCAAGCATATACAGTCTGATACCACTTCATCAAGATAAGGTCTAGAGAGGTGTTGTGAGATTGCAGTACATCTCCATAAAGGAGCAGGTCACAGATATTCTCACCAATCCTCTAGTAAAGGGGAACTTTGTGTTTTACAGAGACAATATGGGGTTGATGGAGAATCCCTTCCTTGCTAGGGGGGAGTGTTGAAGTTTTTGTAACTTCAAAAGGTCTTCTACATAGGCTTGGTGTCTTATCATGTAGAAGATATTGATTGCCTCTTTAGGTACTTGCTTGCTAAATTAATATTATCATTTCTGTACAATAATTAATTTAATTAATATTGTGGACTATTAGGCCAAAGTTCTAAGGATAAAGAATAAAATTATTTAAGTGACTTAGATATAATCTCAATTGTTGATCTCAAGTGAGCTTAGGATTTGATCCTAGAAATTGATCACTTAGGAGTTTAGAGTTAGGGATTTTGGCATAATCAAAGTATAAAATAAGTCAAAGGGAGAGGTAAAGGCGAACAACAAACAATTGTGGAAGAAGCGGTTTTCTCTAGAGCGACAAGCTCAACTAGACTAAAGAGAAGCGAGGAGAAATGCAGCCAGAAATTTCAACAGAAATTCAAGGAGGTCGAGTTTAGGAAAGAGGGAGGCCAAATTGTTGAAGAAGACGGCCAAATTGTGGAGGAGGTTGAATTATTATTGGAGGTCGATTTCTCTAGTGCATTGGAGCCATACAAGACAGGGATAAAGGGAGGCCTATTCACTGGTGAGACAGGTTAATTCTCTAAGGCTTATTCGCTTCAGGTGGTTTGATTTCCAGAGGTTGAATTCTTTGAGGCTATTTTTCTGAATGGGGTTGAGTTTCCAAGTGCCCAACAACTATACCTTTCTATGTATTTTGTGGGTCTAACCGAAAATTTTCCTGAGAAATTTAATGAAGGAAGATTGTGTTAGATGTAAATTTGTTGTTGTGGCATGAATGATCTCTTCATTTTATTTCCACTACATTTTTAAGTTAATACACTAATATATTTATTTTTCGGCAAATTTAAAATATTTGAGATAAATATTTTCTAGGGTTTTAGGTAAATTGTTGAAGTAAAATAAATCAAATCTGGTATGAGAAAAATTAATAGAGATTAGATCTCACCTCACTTGAGATCAACAATTGAGATTAAGTCAAAGTCATTAATGTCATTAACATACATTTCCTTAGACTTTCCTAGCTTAATATACAGCATTAATTAATTGACTTTGTTTAATGTGTTTTCCCTAAGTTACACTTAGGAAAACTATACAAAACAATTTACTCAATTAATTGAGATTAATTTTACTAAGTGAGACTTGGGACGACCTTTGCATGTCTGATACCTAACCTGTCCAGAACAATGTTGCACAAAGCGGGGACGAAATGGGGACTTTTTGCGGAAGCGGGGACGTGGAAGCGTCGTTTTCCAAAAATCTAGGAAGCGTCTACTATATATATATATATATATATATATATATATATATATATATATATATATATATATTTTTTGCATTTATACTCAAAACAAACATCCCAAATACCAAATTAGTTGTAGAAGACATGAAAAATGCATATTTTTGCATAAATCAAGATATATATAGCATCCATTGTACATTAATGATTAATTATTCGAGCATCAACCATTTAGATGCATCAACCATCTAGAATCTAGATTCTTCTCCTCTTGTCTAGCCTTTGCCTCTACCTCAATTGTCTAGGGATATTAGTCAACATTGCCCAATTTTGATCAAACTACCTAATCCAAGACTTAAAATATGGTAGAAAAAGCTTAACATGCTTGATCGATGATTTTGACTTGATTGAAAGGTAAATTTTTGCTAAGGGCGTGACAAAGGAGTTCAACAATTAACACCACCAACACTAGGGTACATATAGGGCTTGGTGCTCTTGATTAAATGCTAATCGCATATCTTCATACTTGATATAATCTAATGAAATGCCACAATCCCATTGATCCTGAATTCCTGAAAACTGTTAAGTCTGCTGAATTTTGAATAGGATATGAAATTCTATTTTCTCCATATGAAGTCCAATGAGGCTGGAATCACTCTCAAACATTACCATGAGGGAGCATCTGCTATATTTATATTTTTTTACTTTTTCGCTATTTATATATTTATATTTTTTTTGCATTTTTTTATAATTTTTTCGGAAGCTTGACGCTTTGTACGGCTGAAGCGCCGTCTGAAACGCGTTTTGGAAAAATCAAAACATGGTTAGGAAAAAACTGAAACGCGGTTCAGAAAAAACCGAAACGCGGTTTGGAGAAACCGAAACACGGTTCAAAAAAAACCGAAACATGTTTCGGGCAGATGCTTCCTGAAATTTCCAGGGAGCGCCGAAACACATTTTGATTTTTCCAAAGCGCGTTTCAGGAGGTGCTTCCCCCACACATCCGTACGGACCGCATTTCGGAGGTTAGATCCGGGGGGGAGGGGGGGACGTCAAGGCAATGGATATGCAGCTCGAATGGAAGTATACCTGGCGACTGGAGCAAAAGTCTCCTCATAGTCCACTCCCTCCTTTTGAGAGGACCCTCTTGCCACAAGCCTCACTTTGTATTTCTCTATACTGCCATCTACGACATGCTTGATCTTGAAGATACGATCATGGCAGATGGGTGAGGGACCACATCGCTGGCTCAGGTGGCGGAGAAATGGCACAATGAGCTCGTTGGCGGCTAGAAGGGGTTGCTAGCTACTCGCTGAGAACAATCTTGGAGAAAAAATTTCTCCCAAGGATATCACCCACAAAATGGTGGGCAACATCTAGCTCCAACTGGGACGTGATCTCTTGAAGAACTGGATGAAGCTACTCGAACAAGAGGTCACGAGAACTCCAGCAATCTCTTGGTTACCATAGACTTGTTACCTGCACATATCAACAATTGAACCCACAGGGAAACATGCTTTTCACTGTGTCTTATGATCACCCATGCTTAGTGTTAGGTTGTAAAATCAACAGAAAAATAAAATATGCAAATTTTAATTTAAATGCATTTAATCTACCATGAGAAATATCATATGATGTTAGTTCCAATGCAAAATCAACATGCAATATAATCTACCCTAACATGCATATAATAATGCTAATGCTAACTGTAATCATAAAACCAGTGCAACTAACATATCATCACATCAATATACATATGCCTTCCAGTATGACCACTCATGTAGCAAATCCTGAAGCGGATGCATATACATTTGTATGGAGGATGAAGCAGGTGGGAGGTGGGAAAACATGATCTCCATTTGAGGTAAAAAGAAGCCCTAGGAGAAGGATAATAGGTCAATCTAGAAGTGTGGGGCTTTCCCTCTAAGTACACAATGGTGGAATGGAAGAATACTCTCACGAACTCCCTATCACAACCATTATTTATAATATTATGCTTTGTAGATGCCACAAGCTTGTGATGAGAGGGAAGGCTAACCATATGTGGACCCAGTGGACGAATGTGGACCTAGGTGGGAGAAATGATGAATGGGGTTATAATGAGTGGAAAGGGGGCAATATATGTGGATGAGGGAGTGGGACCACACAACCAAAAATAGGGTTTCCCATGAAGTACCATCCCTAAAGCTAAATGGTTAGTAAAAGAGATCCCACGAGACTAGAATCCAAGGTTAACATCCAAAAGGGGTCTAGGGGACAAGAGTACAGAGCTAGCACATTCTTTCCATTGAATCCCCCCATTAATCCATGCACAGAAGTGTCCATGATAAGAAAACTACAATACTTAATTACCAAATGACAATGCATACCTTTAGGTTCACAAGGCCCACCTTCAAACATATGATCATCACAAATGGGTGAGGGATCACATGGCTGGTTCAAGTGGTGGAGAAATGGCAGAACGAGCTAGTTGGTGGCTATAAAGCTAGTTGGTGGCTATAAGGGGTTGTTGGCTACCGATTGAGGACCATCTTGGAGAAAAAAATTCTCCTAGGTATATCACCCACAAAGTGGTGGGTAACAGGCTTTAGAGTGTACAAGTGTCTCCAATTTCAAGAAGGGGGTCAATCAAGGATCCTATTAAGTGGTTTCAACCTCTAAGGGAGTGATTGGTCCATGGTACATCCTTTACATGGCAAGTGTCAAGTGATATAATGATGGAACAGAGTGGGGCATCGGGGAAGGCTCCAAGCCACATGCCATGGTACAAGGGTAGCTATGATGAGGGAGGCCCACACTTGGGTGTATAGATGTTCCAGGGAGCAATCGTGGTACATGAATTACCTCAACCTCTGTTTTTCCACCCTTCTTCATATGCCTTCTACCTCTTATTGATTTTTGTTTTATAATTGCTCGAGGCTCTAAGGCATGAGAGCATGATGTGTAAGATATAGTAGTGATTACCCCCTTAAGGTTGGGCAATTCGTCGCTCACCAGGGGTCGGGACAATCATGGGTTCCTTAATGATGCAGGGGGTCAATATGAGGGGCCCTAGGAACCAGGGTGATGGCCACGATGATAGGAGTAGAGCTCATGTTGGCTTTTGCCAATGTGCTAAATTTATATGTCACGGCCATCTTTTGCAGTTTATGGTACATTTCCTGTTAAGAGTGGCCAAATTATGCTTTTTACTTTCTTTTTCGCTGCATCAACCTCCGGGGCATCATTTCAGGCCCGACCCAAAGTGTGGACAAGGGGAGGAGGAGGCTAACTCCTTGTGGACCCAATAGGCAAATGTGGACCTGGATGGAAGATATGTGAAAAGGGGTTATAATGAACAGATAGGAGTGATGTATGTGGTGTCGGGAAGCAGGACCACACAACCAAAATCGGGATTTGCCATGTAGTGCCACTTCTAAAGCTAGTAGCCAATAAAGGAGATCCCACAGGACTAGGACACAAGGTTAACCACCAAGTTGGACCAGGGGACAAGAGTACAAACCAAGCCCATTCTTTCTGTTGAATCCTCCCACAAATTCATGCTCAGAAGTGTCCATGATAAGTAAGCAAAAATACCCAACTACATAATGAAATCCATACCTTCAAGGTTGGAAGGCCCACCTTCAAACATACGATCATGACAGATGGGTGAGGATGCATAATGGTTGGCTATGGTGGCACATCGAGCTATTTGGGGGATGCAAGGGGTTGTTGGTTGCCGGCTGAAGACAATCTAAGAGAAATATTTCACCTATGGGTGTCACCAACAATTAGTCGGTAATAGTGGCCATGGGTCGAACTTGATTACCAAGCTACAATATCTTCCTTGGAGTTGTTATCTTTCTTTTAGAAACCATACTTGATATTGACCAATTCCTTAAAGTCATGTTATGTTGAGAGAGTCTTGATCTCTAGCTATTCTAAAGCATACCAAACTTCTTCTTCTAGGCATCAAGTAACCAGATGGAAGACTTACCGAGCACATTCTTATAACCAACTCTTCTTACATGATTCTAGTAGATATGAATCTTATCTAAGGAAGAGTTTACTTAGTAACATCCATACCTTTGCGTCCATATAACCATCTAGCCATCCATTGAACAAGTTTGCTTCTCATACCTATCAAAGATAGGTTTCTTTTCCAAGAAAGATTTTATTAACTTGACCATCTGAATTACGTCATCCTACAGAAGTATTGTTTCCATACTAGATGGAAAATATACTTGTCATGTCATAATGCCCTTTCCAAGAATCTTCCAAAATGATGATTCTTATAGGATCTTGATGATCCCTTTTTGCAAAATGAGTACCTTCAACAAGATGTTAGAAAATGCTTGGATGGACATCTATATGCAATATGGTTCCAATCTTCTCATTCCTTTTAAACTAGATGATCTTTACCAAAGTAATTAATCAAGTAGATTCTAATTTTTCTACTATCAAATGCTTCTATCTATGATGCCATGCTTTTACAAAAATCAAGACTTCTACTAGAGAATGCAACTATGCATGCTATTCTACTTTCTACTTAATAAAAGAAAGACAAATTTCATAAGGAACCTGACAGTGATGAAGCTTCCTTCAATAGTAAAGATCCTTGGGATCTTCTCCCTTCAGCTTCTTCTCAGGTTCTCCCTTTTCTTCAGCTATGTGAGCTTCACTTCTTTCCTTTCTTTTGTTATCTTTCTTGTTTGGACAATCCCTCTTAAAGTGTCCATACTCATTGCATCCATAGCATTGAATCTTGGACATATCTGGCTTCTTCTTGGACTTTCCAAACTTCCCTTTCTTCAGCTTCTTGGTCCTAGCAATAAAGGCTTGAGACCTTTCATTTGATTTAGTGTCATCCTTTGCCTTGATCCTAGATTCTTCCAAGATACATTGAGCCCATAACTCATCAAAAGGTGTAGTATCTTTCTTTGAGTAGATGTTGGTTGCAAAACTACTCCAATCAAGTGGAAAAGCATTTAGCACAAAAATAGTCAATTCAAAATCGAAAACAGTTTCCCCAAGTCCTTGCAATTGATCCCTTATTTGTGAGATCTTCATGAGATAAGTGGCCATGTCTTCATCCTTTGACTTCCTTATTCTACATAGTTGATTTGTCAAGGAAATCTTTTGTTTGATGTACTTATAGAGTACAACTATACCAACTTATCATACATAGCCTTACATGTCTTCAAATCAGCTATAAAGGGAACAAGATGATCTTTAATGGATTCTACTATGATCCTTTGAGCCCTTACTTCTCCCTTCTTGTATTTTTCTAATTCTTGAGTCCTCTCTTTGTCTAGAATAGTTACTTCACCAAGGACATATTCCATGACTTCATTTTCTGTGTGTTAAGTCAATCCTACTTTTCCATGCTAGGAAGCTTGTTGATCCAACAAGTGTGTGTCTTTCCTTGAAAAAAGTAGCCATATGATATGTAGATTGAGACATAGAAGATAATATAATACTTACTTGTTAACCAAGATTCCTCCTTCTTGATGATGTCTCCAACTACCTTTGATGTATTCAAGACCTTCAAGGAGACTTCAATGATGCCCTAGAATGCTGACTTTTAGGATGCCTTCAACAATGGTGTCTTCGATCAACTTCAAAGAGTTAATGATGATCCCAATATTCCTCGATGCCTACTCTTCTTTTAAGATGATGCACTAGAGAATCTTCAATAAGACCCTGTCCTTCCTTCCTTCAATGACAACTTGATGATGAGGTTTTCTTCAACAAAAGCTTGATATAGTAACCCTCCTTATAAATCAATGGGTTTTCTTCTTCTTTCCTTGTGTCCTTGACAAATAAACCCTTCAAGATGATCTTTTAGTGTTAAAATTGGCAACTAGGGCAAAACTTCATGTGGGTCATCTTATTCATGGCTGATAATATTTTTATTAGATTCCTCTCATCAAGAGGTGTAGGATAGATATAAATATCATCCGATTACGATAAGTATTCATGGAGATATCAATTTATTTTGATTATGGAATTATTATCAAGCCAACCTACAACTCATGTAGGCTTAGAAGCCCAACAGTCGCATCTATTCAAACACCAACATTGTGTATAAATACAGGAGGACTTCTCTCTCTCTACTACGCAGAAAAGGGTCTCTCCCTCACACATGTGAAGCCGGAAGCTGCAACTGCAGAAGTAAAGATTGGCCTGCATGGACTAGAAGATCTCCTCATCTGAACTGCGTTGTAGGTTCATCTGAACCTTCTCTAAAAGCTGCAACTTTTGGTGGTGGAATCAAGTCAATCCGACGGACGGTTTGCAAGATATCGACTGCCCTAGTTTGAAGCCGGAAGCTGCTGAAACTGAAGCTGCAATTGCAGAAGTAAAGTTTGACCTGCGTGGACTAGAAGATCTCCTCATCTGAACTACGTTGTATGTTCATCTGAACCTCCTCTAGAAGCTGCAACTTTTAGTGGTGGAATCAAGCTGATCCAACAGTCGGTTTGTGAGATATCGTCTGCCCTAGTTTGATGATGAAGCTGCTAATGCTGATGCTGTTGATCTAGGGTTTTCTACTGTTGATATGAATCAGATTTATTGTACTATTTCTCTCTGCTGAATTATTGAAGATAAAAGAAGATTTGATCAAAGGGTTTCCCCACACATTGTGGGGTTTGTCCCTGGCTAGCCGCCACATCTTGTGTCTCTTGTCTTGGCTTGTTTTCTGTCAATCGTTTAATTTTCTATCTGCACTTTACTTTATGTACATGTGATTGCTAATCTGTGGAATATAATAAGGAAAAGAAGTAAACTGTTATAAGCATAGAACATACCATAACTTAACATGGATTCAGAGTTGAGGTGAAGACAAACCCGAGCAAGAGCAAGAGCAATCACGGAAGAGAAGATTGGCAAGGCTATCCTAAAAGAACGATGGGGTCCTCAACACTCTTTCCTGCCGAAGACAAGCTCCATGAGAAAGCTGACTATCAGGAATGGAAGATGTCTATCGATCTAACCCTTGAGGATCAAGGAGTGTTGGACCATGTGAGAGGCAATATTGTTGAGCCTCCATCAAATGCATCCGCTGCTGCCAGGAGCAAATGGAAACCGGTGAAGTCTAAACAAAGAAGATCATCCGAGACTCTATCGTCAAGCGCTTGGTGGCCTACATCTCGATCTGGACACCTCCAAGTAAATCTATGATAGACTGGTGAGTTTATTTAAAGCAAATGATGCAAATCAAGTTTTGTTTCTTAGAAATAAGCTGAGGAAAATCAAGAAGGGTAAAGATGAGAGTATGCAAGCATACTTCTTAAAAATCATCGAGATCAATAACGATCTCCTATCTATTGGGGAGACTATTACTGACAGAGAAATGGCACTCCCAACTCTTGGAGGATTACCATCCGAATGGTACAGGTTCAGGACTACTCTTCTAAACAATAATGTAATTCCTGGTTTCGAGGAATTAATGGCTAGATGCATTCAAGAAGAAACAAGGGTAGAAGAGCAAGAAATGCCCATGCCTAAAGGTCCTCCTGCTGCCTTTTCTTCTCATGCTAAGAAAATAAATAATTCCGGGACTAAATCAAAAGGAAAGGCTGGACCTAAGGATGGAAGAAAAGGACAATGTTACATCTGCAATAAAGCAAGTCACTATGCAAGGGAGTGCCCTGATAGAAAAGACTCACACCAGGACAATGATCAAAATCCCTCTGATGGAAATCAAAGGAATGACAAATTCAATAGCAAAGGTAAGAGGAGAGCTGGGAATCAAGGAAAAGGACAACCATTCAAGAAGGCTAGAAATTCCAACATGTATTAAAAGCACCCGACCTCAAAAAGAACCTAGTGTCCATCTCGGCAATGGCAGACAAAGGCTACAAGGTAACCTTCAGTGATGGCAAGGTACGTATATGGAAAAATAATGTTAAAGATGCCTTTACTCTTGGGTTTTGTGTTGATTCATTATATCAGGTCGATGGAAGTCTGCTAGGTGTCATATCTTACGACACATCTCTTCAGTGTGAACTTTGGCATCGGAGGTTTGCCCACCTTCATTATAAAGCTCTACCCAATGTAAGACAAATGGTGACAGGGATGCCTGAATTCCGAGTAGAAAAAGAAGGTGTATGTCCAGGATGTGCCGAAGGAAAGCTCAAAAGGGGACCATTCCCCTCAAGCCAAAGCAAGACCTCTGATATATTACAGTTGGTTCACTCAGGCATATCTAAGGCTGGCATTAAGAGGGAGACTACTACACCACATACTCCTGAGCAGAATGGTGTGGCAGAAAGGAAGAACCGTACGATTGTGGAAGATGTCTCTATGGGTAGATGATGTAACAATGCCTGATGTGGAGGAACCCATGGATCTTATTTATCCACCTGAGCCTCCCTCTTCTAGGAAGAGGCCTTCATGGCTTAGGGGGATACTTGATGATGCTGAAGGACATGCTGCACCCCGAGGAACCTTCCGTGAAAGTAAGAAACCTAACAAGTATCAGGGATACCTGACCATCATGAGCATGATCATACAAAATGAGCCTCCATCATTCTCTGATGTCGTCAAGCATCAAGTATGGAAGGATGCTATGACCAAAGAATATGAGTCTATTATGGAGAATGATGTCTGGGAAGTAGTACCTAGACCCTAGGACAAGACAATTGTCACTTCTAAATGGTTTTACAAGATAAAGCATGCAGCAGATGAAAGTACGGAAAAGTATAAGGCTCGTTTTGTTTCTCATGGTTTCTCCCAGAAGGAAGGTATAGACTATGATGTGATATTTGCACCTATTGCCAGATATACGACCATCCACTCGATCATAGCCCTTGTGGCTTCAAAAGGATGGAACCTACATCATATGGATGTCAAGAGCGCGTTCTTGCACAGTTCAATCAAAGAAGAGGTCTACGTGGAGCAACCCGAAGGATTTGAGATTTATGATCGAAAATCTCATGTATGCAGGTTGAAGGCTCTCTATGGGTTGAAGCAAGCACCCCAAGCATGGTATGAGAGGATCGATAGCTACTTGATGAAGCTGGGATTCACTAGGAGTGAAGCCGATCCTAACCTTTACTTTAAGATTGAAGATGACAAGCCTCTCATACTGGTGTTGTATGTGGATGGCCTCTTTCTAACAGGTGCATACCCTCTCATTCACAAATGTAAGAGGGAGTTGGCTTCTGAACTTGAAATGAAGGACCAAGGACTTGAAATGTGGCAGAAGCCAAGGGAAATGTTCCTATCTCGAGGAAAATATGTGGTAAAGATATTAGAAAGATTCGATATGATGAACTGCAAGCCTATGACTACTTCGAGGATCTTAACTTTTAGAAGTTATATGGTAGTGATGTCGGACCAGATTTGGGAAATGCCTCTGAGTTTCATAAACTCATTCGCATTGATGTTCTTGGTGAACCTCCGTCCGAACATATGTTTTGCAGTTAGCATTGTGAGCTCATATTTGGTTGAGCCTCACTGGATTGATGCCAAGAATCTTCTGAGATATCTTCGTGGCACAATTACTAATGGGTTAAGATACACTACCGGAGATGTGAGACTACTTGGATATACTGATGCTGATTGGGCAGGCAATGTGGTGGACCGTAAGAGCACTTCCAGGTGCTGTTTCACCTTACAATCTGCTTCGATATCCTGGATGAGCAGGAAGCAGAAGTCGGTGGCTTTGAGCACCACTGAAGCAGAATATATTGCTGCTAGCATGGCCTCCTGTGAGGCAGTCTGGTTGCGAAAGCTCTTCAGTGAGTTGTTTGGATTTACATTGGATACCACTGTGATTCTCTGTAACAACCAGAGGTGGGATTCGATTATTGAGGAATCCCATATTCGCCGATTGCTCCAGCAAATAGACATCATCTGGGATATGGTAAGTCAATGAGCAAGGAGGCTCCATCGCATTAAGATGATGTACAGGTCGATACACCTTGTCAAAGCCCTGAGGAAAAATCTAATCTGTGATTTTCCCAAACGACTTGGAGTCGTCAAGAAACCCTTGTACAAGGGTACTGCATGTTGCATTCATTGAGCTCTGGGAGCTTTGAGGGCTTGCGGTTCATCCTGGAGCAACATACGACCACAGGGTGACACCCTCCCCTGGTGGTGCGCACTGGAACAAGATGATTCGCTCTCTTGTGGGACAAGATGATTCTATTTCTTGTGGAACAGGATGATTCGCTCTCCTGTGTAGCAGGATGATTAGTTCTCCTGTGAGGTCTGGATTGATGTGTTCTCCATGGAGATTGTAGCAGGATTGATGTGTTCTCCTATGAGGCCTGGATTGATGTGTTCTCCATGGCGACCTGGATTGATGTGTTCTCCATGGCAATTGTAGCAGGATTGATGTGTTCTCCTATGAGGACAGGATTGATTAGTTCTCTTGTCAAGGCATCCTACCCATGCAGTCTAGGACTCATGGGAAGTACCTCTCATCTGATCAATGAGCAGGGAAATGAAGTTAGAGACCATAGTAGTACCAATGGACGCATCATTGTATCTATCGTACTCCCTACGCTAGGATGACCTCCATTGGTCTGGGATCAATGATACTGGTCTAGGACCAGTGGTAGGAGTTGTACCATACTATGACACTGACTTCGATTCAGTTGACACTGGTCTGGGACCAGTGGTACATACTCTTAGACTAACTTCGTGTCAGTGTAGTACTAGTCTGGGATCAACGAGAGTGGTACATACTATGACGTTGACTTCGAGTTGGTTGAGACTGGTCTAGGACCAGTGGTACACTCTCTGAGACTGCGATACTGGTCTGGGACCAGTGGTAGGAGTGGTACTTACTATGAAGTTGACTTCGGGTCGTTGAGACTGGTCTGGGACTAGTGGTACGCACTTTGAGACTGACTTTGAGTCAGCGGAGGATGATACTGGTCTGGGACCAGTGGAGTTGTACTCACTATGACGCTGACTTCGGGTTGGTTGAGACTGGTCTGGGACCAGTGGTACATACTCTGAGACTGACTTTGAGTCAGTATGATACATCCTCGATCATTTCTTCTTCTTCATAATTCGAACAAAAGCAGAGCAGAACAGAACAAAGCAGAGCAGTGCATAACAGAGCAGAGCCGTACAGATCAGTACAGGGCTGAACAAGACAAAGCAGAACAGGCAGAATAGAGCAGAGCAGGGCAAGGGTCAGGCTATACAGGGCAGTGCATTTGATGGATGAATAGTAACGACCGATAGACAGATTGCAGATGAAGTTCTCCCTAGTTGAGAGGGAGTGTTAAAATTGGCAACTAGGGCAAAACTTCATGTGGGTCATCTTATTCATGGCTGATAATATTTTTATTGGATTCCTCTCGTCGAGAGGTGTAGGATTGATATAAATATCATCCAATTCCGATAAGTATTCATGGAGATATGAATTCATTTTGATTATGGAATTATTATCAAGCCGACCTACAACTCATGTAGGCTCAAAAGCCCAACAGTGGCATCTATTCAAACACCAACATTGTGTATAAATACAGGAGGACTTTTCCTCATTTGGACTCACTCATCTCATCACATCTCTCTCTCTCTACTGCGCAGAAAAGAGTCTCTTCTCTACTGCACAGAAAAGGGTCTCTCCCTCACACATGTGAAGCCGAAAGTTGCTGAAACTGAAGCTGCAACTGCAGAAGTAAAGATTGACCTGCGTGGACTAGAAGATCTCCTCATCTAAACTGCGTTGTAGGTTCATCTGCACCTCCTCCGAAAGCCGCAACTTTTGGTGGTGGAATCAAGTCAATCCGACGGACGGTTTGCAAGATATCAATTGCCCTAGTTTGACGCCGGAAGCTGCTGAAACTGACGCTGCAATTGCAGAAGTAAAGTTTGACCTACGTGGACTAGAATATCTCCTCATCTGAACTGCGTTGTAGGTTCATCTGAACCTCCTCTAGAAGTTGCAACTTTTGGTGGTGGAATCAAGCCGATCCGACGATCGGTTTGTGAGATATCGTTTGCCCTAGTTTGATGATGAAGTCGCTAGTGTTGATGTTGCTGATCTAGGGTTTTCTACTACTGATATGAATTAGATTTATTGTACTATTTCTCTCTGCTGAATTATTGAAGATAAAAGAAGATTTGATCAAAGGGTTTCCCCACACATTGTGGGGTTTGTCCTTGGCTAGCAGCCACATCTTGTGTCTCTTGTCTTGGCTTGTTTTATGTCAATCGTTTAATGTTCTATCCGCACTTTACTTTATGTACATGTGATTGCTAATCTGTGGAATATAATAAGGAAAAGAAGTAAATTGTTATAAGCATAGAGCATACCATAACTTAACATTCAGCTACGTTTTCTTGTTCACCTTAGCTCTGATACCACGTTGAAGAATTCAGTAGGAAAGTTATTAATTCAATTTTCTCCTTAACCTCAATAATTGTTTGTGAACTTTATTTATCTTCTTGTGTTTCTTTATTATATCTTTCTATCAAACAATTATCAAGAGAAAAAACAATAAAGTTAATGGACACAAGATATACGCTCCAAGCCAAGGAAAAACCCCTCCAAGGGGAAAACCCATAAAATTTCTTCTCTTCTTATAGAATTTGCTTCAAATGAGATAACCAAGACCCAAAATCCTAGACCAAGTCCTCCTCCAACCACCAAGTCAACCCTCCAAGAAGCCCTTCAAAGAATAACTTAGACAACAAAAGTCAAACTTGCTTCAACTAGCTTCCAGCGTCAATTTCGGCCCCAACTTCAACCTGAAACTTCTATCTGCAAATTCGGCCCTGCAATTGCTACAAAAACCCTAACTTTCTGACGTGTTAGAGAATAAGACCAAGATTGTGTCTCTTTCCTTCGCTAGGGTTTCTTCCTTCACTTCTTGTCTTCTTTGCACAAACTTTCGGGCCTGCAACTACATCTAAAATCTTGGCCTTTGCAGCAGTAGAAAAAACCCTAATATCTCACATGCGTGAGAGAACAAAGCCCAAAAACAAACTTTCTCCATTCCTTTTGTGTTCTTCTTACTTTCTAGACCTTTGTTCTTACTTCTTTGATGCTCCTTGCCTCAGATTGAACTTCTTGATGAGAGAGATTGAATTAGTACTCAAAGAGGTCAAAGCTACTTCTATTTATAGGCTTTCCATGAGGTCAAATGTCCTTCTTTAGGCCAACTTGTCTCTTCTAGGGCCATCTTGTGCTTGGAGGCTCACCAGACTTTCTACACTCAAAATCAATATCTTTAACTTGCCCAGAAGGGTCCTATACATATGACAAGGACTCTCTTGACTCAAGAAAAATATTCTTTTGACATGACAAACCCTAGAAGCATAAGAACATGCTTGACCTAGATGACCATCAAAATGAAGCATGAACCCATGCTTAAAATAATATTTTTCTTTCTTCTTTTTCTTGTAACATAAAAATATACATAATGATTTGAGTACACTGACAATTATGAAGACTGAAACTAGTTACAATATCCAACACCATGCCCCTTGGAACTTTTCAAAATTGATGATTTGGGAGGACTATATGCTTTATCAAAGGAAGTTGTCCCATAGTTATGGAACATATGAGCTTCAAGAGGGCTTTTGGAGGTCATTCCTTCGTCAAATTTGGCAAGAGAGCATTCAATTGGCATCTACAAATTTCTTGCAAGAAAACACAGATTTCAAAATCTTCATACAAGCAAGATTGTTGGAGATCTACATTTGGGGCTACTTTTCTAAGGGATTGGCCACAAGTGTGGAGGTTAGGACAGCCTTCCAGTGCAATCAAAGGAACTTTTGGACCAAGGAAAGTGAAAAAGTCAAGTTTTCTGCAAGTTGAAAGGCAAGTTATTAGATAAAAGGAAGCAAGGAATCTTATTTCAAGTCAATTGGACCAAGTCTACATCACAAAGGAGACATCAAACGCTTATTGAGCAAGTCAAGGAGGATTCCAAGGCAAAGGTTCGAGGTGGAGGAAAACGATGTTACTAATGATGAGGATCACAATATAGGCAATGATTTTTATTATATGTAGTTATTTGTTGCAGCATGATTTTTTTGGACTCTAGAGGCCATTTAGAGCCTCCATGTAAATGTATTTTGTTCCAGATATGTATCGTGATTCACACCTAGTGTCATTCTGCTTCACCCTTTGTACTTAATATTTACATGTTTTATGCATGATCAAACCTAGCATATTTAGTGGCTAATGGTTTGGATTTACATTGATTTTTGTGTGTGTTTGTGTCTATGTATGTGTGTATGTGTTTATGCATGTGTATGTAGAAACAAATATTTTGTCTATTTCATATATATTTTAGTAGATTTGTTCACAAACAAGTCCATAGGATGACTTTAGTTCCACACCAGTTGGTCCTCGACTAGTTCTAGTTCTGGTTCTAATTCTGATAGCTTTGGGTACATTAACATGCATAATGCCTGCTTCTAATGCCAAAGCCCAAAATACCATATCCATGACTTTATTGGGAATCCACTATGTTGTGCATCTCTTCCTCACTTCCCTAAGCCTTGTTGTGGTTTTCATTAATATAGATTTTGAAATTATTAGGCCTTGGGGCTTTGGTGCCTCCTTTATAAGAGCAATTGAGACATTGTTCTTTGAGGCCTATAATCGGTTGTCCAACAACAAATGCAAATATGTAGGTTGGCATGTTTCACTCTATTAGAAAAAGCTACCCACTTTCTTTGGCCTTATATGCTATGGTTTTGGAAGCTCTAGTATATTTGTTGTGCAATAAGGTAGGTATAGGTCTCATTCAGGGAATTTCACTTACTGAACTTGACACGGGCCAATTGGTGAATGGCCATTTTGCTAACAACTCCTTTCTTACAGTTTTAGAGGAGCAAACTTCTTGTGACAACATAATCAAATGTCTAGATACCATCTTCTTGACATCGACCTCAAACACTTGGTGGCTCAAAACCTAATGTTTCTGACATATCCAGCACCCAATGCCAAATTAGCTTGCAAACTAGGATTGGTCCTGGGATTAATCAGGCCATGAATGGAAAGGAGGCTTGGGAAATTTTAATTGGAGTGGCCTGACTTCAGAATTATACACCCTTCTGCAACGATAAATCTCACAGAGGACCTGGCAAAGTCAGAATGAACGCTACAACACTTCTGGCCAACTACCAAGGAATGTCCTTTCCAAAATCTAAAACATTCCCTGAGATTCACATAATTCCCTCATAATAATAAAAATACAAATAAATATTCATACCTTCAAAATCAGAATCACACATTAAATCGAAACAGCATCACATCTCCTTCTTGTACAACATAATCTTTTCCTTCAACTCTTACCTGCCAATGCAACCAAAAGAAAGACGTCTTGGTATTAGTCAATCCAGTATGTTCAAATGAATTATCAAGTCACTGACCACTACATGATATTCACTATATCCCTTTGTCACTCCAAGCTTTTACTTGATTTGTGCTTACGCTCACCATCTTGGACTTATAAAATAAATGTCAGATGAGGTGCATCTTAAGTTGCTAGCAGAAACCAATATTGAAGTAAGAAAATTTGCAAGCTTATACATTATAATATATTTATGGATTTTAGATTACGAACTGAGGTTTCATCAGCTGGTTTTCTAAGCATGCTTAGAGATCCTAAAATTAGCAACCTATATAGATGGCTAAGCAAATGTTTTATATATTGACCAGCTTAAAATTTTTGAACTTAGCAGAGTCAAATCAACTCGTATTTGACATGTTGAACATTTTAACTTAACAGAAACCAAAATATAACGGCTCCTTTAAAAATATGCCTGTGTTGATATAGTTTGAAACACATTGAATAAGGAGGTTCCAAAGCACTGAAATTCCTTCATATGACCAGATAAATTTTGCTTAACGGAACAAATTGATCATGTTAAAAGGGGAGAATGTAAATGGAACCTCTCCTGAATTGAAAACGTGTTGCTGTTTTGTTCAGTCAGTCAAGTATGCAGTTTTGTTAAGGAAAGCAGCATAAACACCCATAAATAGTAATAGGAACATTGGACTATTCAGGAACTTGGAATGCCATCAATCCGACAAGCTTCTTAATGGTATTCAAATTTTGCTAAATTCTTAGATGAGATTAAACTAGAGATGAGCTACCTGAAATGAGAAACAGAAAATATTGTGGATGAGAAGTTTGAAACTTTTGGGGAATGGGGAAACAATGAATATCACATAAAAACAAGGATTATAAAAATCCTTACTTGGATATATAGAGATGATTTTTGTTACATATTTAATATTTGATGTTTTCAATTTGCCTTGATGTTTGGCATGAATTTTCAAAATAAATGCAGATCTACGGACTTCCTTTTGAGATAGGTTTTCTAACAACAAGCAGTTTTGAGCTGATTTATCGTTGAGACTAGAGTTTTAGCATGTATGATGTATGTATGGTAGCATATGGTAAATGAATGACTTTGCGGATGATAAGTGCTCTATATTTATCCCTTATGCAAAAACATCAATAGAAGACTCTGTTACCCACCAAAATGGGTAACCTCATAGGAGAAAACTTTTCTCCTACATTTGCCATCCAATCAGAAAGCAGCCCCTAACAGCCACAATTTGACGATGATATGCCAAGTGCCTCCGCCATTTTCATCATCCATGAGCATCTCCCCATCTGGCATTAACACTTGGATGAAGGTGGGCTGTTATTCAAAAGTTACTTTGATCATTTTGCAATCAGGTGCTTATACTTGTTTGTTTCAGGCATTATGGATAAAGGGGTGATGTGGAAGATTGACCAATCTTGACTGTAATTTTATTCTCTCACCTTATCAGGGGGGTTAATCTTTGGCCCTAGTCCAATGAGACCTCCCTTATGTGAAAATTTCTAAATAGAAATCCAACTGCAGTGATTAATATTATTTCTTCTACTTATTAACTCAGAAATAAGTTATTCACAGTGTTTCTACAACAAACATCAAAATAAATTCTACTGCAGCCTTTACAATTAAAATACTGCGGAAAGTGAATGCAAAGAAAAATACTAGCACAAGTGTAATCACGATGACAGTTATTTTTGGACAATTGTCCCCGCAAAAATCCAATGTGGGAAAACCGGTGCAGTAGATGAGGGTTTCTTTATTAATCTTCAGCAAAAATCTCATGTACAAGATACAACTAGCAGAATAGAAGAGGATTCTCTGTGAGAAACTTTACAGATACTCCTCAGCAAGTTTCTAATCCATGAGAGGACTTGTTTCCCCCTCTACGTCTCACTGTGTCGGCTTTTGCGTGGGGATTGCGCAATCCTAGCATCACACTGCCTCCTAGGGTTTCTAAATTAAGTAAACTTAGAAACTTCAACATGGTATCAGAGCGTGATTGCAGATCACAGAAGGACTAAGAGACATCAGCCAAGCCGAGCAATAGCAACAGAAAACAGTTGTCCCGAGGTGACAGAAGCTATTTCTAGCAGCGCAGAAGCCAAGGAAGTGTGATGCAGAGTCAGACAGAGCCACGCAGAAGAAGTCCGGAACTGCACAGAGCCTCAGAGAGGCCAGCGTTGCTGACGCAGAGGACCAGAGGGCTAACGCAGGACATCCCAGGGCTGACGCAAACCCATCCAAGGTGACGCAGAGCCAGTGTGAGGCAGAGAAGGGCTGACTAAGTTCATAGAGAGGAAGTTGTTGGGGACTAGAAGACTGCAAGAATATTGCAGAGTGGAGCTACTGAGGTACTGTAGTCAGAACAGTACTGGATAGAGCAGGGCCAAAGGAGTTGTTACCGAGGGTTTCTAGCTGAGGAACCTAGATCAGCAGTGCAGTTGCACAAGACGATCAGGGTAGGGGGCATCTCGACAAGTGGCAGAAGGATTTCCAAGAGGGAAATTAGGACTCAGAGGGAGTCCAGAAGAGAACTTCCAAATGAGAAGTAGAGACTCAGAGGAGTCAAACAGAGAACTTCCAGGAGGGAAGTAGAGGAGTGTCATGTCATTACATGGGGTAAGAGACTAGGATAGACTGGACATAGCATCAAACTTTGTAGTCTGGAAGGCCAAAATCTTATCAGTGCTTGACAGGAATCATGTCAAGAACTTCGCCTTGAAGGTTATAGCTATCCCAGTTGACCCCAATGATAATCATAAGTATGAGGAGGCGATGGGGAGGGCCAAGTGCATTATCCTTGACGTGGTCAAGGATCATGTGGTACCACATATAACCAAGAAGGAAACGGCAGTTGAGATGTGGGAGGCTCTCAAGAACCTATACCAGCATACTTTTGTGCAAAGAAGAATGTTGCTCAAGAACCAGATGAGGTCGTGTCAGATGAAGAAGGGTCAAACAATTAACTACTTCCTCGGAGGACTGAATGAGATCCGAGATCAGTTGACTTTTATAGGAGCAACACCAGATCAGGAGCTTATGATGAGGACAACCCTGAATGCTGTCTCAAAAGAGTGGGAAGTGTTTGTCCAGAGCATCCTAGGCATAGGGACTCTCCTACCTTGGGACAAAATGTGGGCAGCTCTTCGCCAGGAAGAGATCAGATGGCAGTCTAAGACAAGTAGTAGTAGCAAAGGGATCAAGGTCAAGCAAGAGGAGAAGGATGTGGCCCTAGCATCTGAGGGAAAGCAGGAGAAGAAGAAGAAGAGAGATCTCTCCAAGATCAAGTGCTTCCACTGTGGGGAGATGGGTCACTATGCGACCCAGTGCCCAAGGAAGAAGAGTAAGGGAGAGTCTTCTGAGACTAAGGCAGCGCAAACATGGGCAAAGAAGGAAGTTTTCAAAGACAATGATTATGCCATGAGTGCACACATGCCACTTGAGCGGAAGTGGGGAGACATCGAGCTGTAGTCAGGTCGACTACAGGCGATGAAGGGTAGGTACCCAGCCTCTTGGATTAGACCTTGCTACGGGAGCCTCGACAAGGTGTAGCAGGATTGGCTAAGTGGATAGAGATGGATGCGGATGGAGCGGCAGAGAGAGTTACAGTGTAGGAACACCAAGACAGCGCAGAGCTAGCAGGTTGCAGCAGTGCGAGAGGCACAGGAGTGTTGCACCAGTGCAGGAAGGCACAGCAAGGTGTGCAACGGTGCGAGATGCAGGCAGTTGTTGCAGCAGCACAGAGGTCAGAGAGAGGGAGCACTTGTCAACAACAAAGGGAGCTTCAACATCAGTGGGTGTTTCTAGCCCAACAGGGAGGTCAGTTGGGAGATCAGTTACTTACTTCTCAGTAACTGAGTTGCAGTGCAGCAGTGGGCAGCACGATGCAGCATGATGAGAGGAGGCACAGTGCAGATGCAGTGTTGGGAGAAAGGACCAGCAGCAGCACGGATGCAGAGGGAGTTGTCGTATAGATGCAGCAGCAACAACGGAAAAACCATGGGCAGCAGTACAAGAGGAAACAGTGCGGAGAATGTTGGGCAGGAAGGCCTAGCATCAGCACAGGTATCGATGTCAGATGATCAGAGTAATACTCAGTGAGGAGTACTGCTAGAGCACAGTTCTTGCTAAGAGGGAGTGTTGATTTGGGGTAGCATCGGATGTGCTCTAGCCACAAAATTTGGAGAGGTTGGGGTACATGAGATCTTCAATACCCAGAAAGTGTTTGGGAAGATTCTAAACAAATCAGGAAATATTAAAATAGTTAATATATTTAATGGAGTCCTTAAGTTTAAACTTAGGGAAAATAAAATATTCATGAGTATTAATATGAATTTGTGTTAGAGTGGTCCAAAAGACATGGATCAAGCCAGATCTAATCTTAGCCGTTGATTAGGAACTTAATCTCGGACGTTGAATCATCAACAAGATAAGTATAAGAACCTTGAGGGTCACTTGGAGATTACACTAGATGATTAGTCATTCTATTCTCTAGAGCGGGGTTTGCTAAGAGAGATAGAATCAGTGATCAGGAGAGCAGCTAAGGGGCATTGAGTACAGAGGAATAGAGCAGGCACCAATTGTGTCGGAAGAGCAGTGCAACAGCTAAGGAGAGTAACGCAGAGCCAACAGGGGCACACGTAGGGCCATGCATAGGCAGCCAAGTGATGTGCAGAGCACCAGAGGGGCCAGCGTAGCTGATGGCAGAAGCTCCCAGAGTTGACGCAGGGCCTCCTAGGGCTAATGCAGGCCAATAAAGGTTGATGCAGGGCCAGCGTGAGACAGAGAGGGGCTAATGCAGTCTAGATTTGGCAGATTTTGGGGTTGCAGGAGCAGTTTTGAGCTAAGGAGTTGCCGGAAGGGTTTTCCGGGGTTTCAGCCATGAGATTTCTCTCAAACTCTGAGGTATAGCTTATAAGGAAATTCTCTATTAGGTAGGCTAGTTACGACACCTAGATTGTACTCTGATATTGCTTAATAAGAAAACCCTCAGATAGCTGCACCAGTTTTCGCATTGGGCTTTTCCAGGGACATTGGTCCAAAAACAATGGTGTCATGTGGTGTGTTTGTTCTTGTTTCTTTTAGTTGCTTATCTGTAATATGTTGAGCATGCACTAGTGTTTATTGTCAATATTTACTTTGTAAATAACTTGTTAAAGAAAAATTAACAAGTAGGTAGGGAGAAATCAGGAAAAGTGCATGAAGGGTTTCTAAATTAAGTAAACTTAGAAACTTCAACATCTCCCTCTAATCAGATTTTCTCTTGCCGAACATCAACCAATAAGAAAATCGATCTTGGGTAACTGAGTATTTGCCTCTGGTGTGTTTTCCAAATGCCCATCAATGTCCTTCTTATAATCCTCCAGTTGAGAACCAATGGCCCAGATTAGATTCTAATCAATGGCTCAGTTCATTTGGACTCGATCTTCATCTTGTTCTAGAAGTTACACCCACAGTTTAGATTAATACCCATTAATTATTTTAATTTCCTAAGTTTAGACTTAGGGACCTGTTGACCACTACCGGTCAACTCCCCATGCAGTACACCCCCTCTTTTCTTGGCAGAAAGGGGTAGCACCTGAACGACGTGTTCGTGCCAGCCTGCAGTCATCAACAGCTTGATCATTTTAATTGTAAACCCAGTCTGCATGTATAAATTTGTAAATAATCTTAGCAGATATGAGTCGTTTATGTAAAATTGCCTAGGTGGACCTAACTTTCTAATGATAATCTACGTCCCGGAAGGTTTTTCGTCTCACCGATCCATGATCGGCAGAGTTTTCCTTCAGCCTGACCCCAAAGCCGGGATTGATTTTGTCATTCGAATTTTAGGAGAATCCTAGTGTGTTAATCTGCTAGATTATAGTTGTGTCGCAGAACTGGGTGGTTTATGAGGGACTATGATAAAGGGGTTTTCCCCCTTAAGATGTAAATTGTAAAAGTCATGATGTAATGTGTCTTGAGGGTTGGAAAATGTTTTAAATCCCCTCATGAGTCTTGAGTCCTAAGTCCTAGGTCCTAGGTGATGTTTCCAAAGGCCTAGTTCGATGATCCATTTAAGAGAATAAATAAAATAATAAAATAATAAAATAAATAAAAATTAAAAAATGAAATAAATAAAAAATTATAAAATATAGCAAAAACCCTAAATAATAAAATAATAATATTTTGAGTGAATGCATGCAAAATATTTTTAATAATAAGTTGACACTTTCGACGGATGAGATTAAGAGATGTCTTGATCCTCATCGACGGTTGAGATCATTTCGACATGGATCACTCGAACTAGCCGTTGGGATCATTTCCTTTAAATAGGGTGCTAGGGGTCATTTCAGATCATGAGATCTGTGAGTCTTGTACTGAAGAAGCTCTCTTGTAATCTGTTTTCTGGTTAATAAAAGAAGATTTTGGGGTCCAAATCTTGCTGGTGTTACTCTCTAGAAGTGCTGTGAGCTAATTTAGTTTCTGCATATTTTATGTTTCAGCCATTAATAATAGCTTATTGTAGAGTATTGTGAGCACAGGTATCTTGTTCACTTGCTAGGGTTTGAGTGGTGTTAGGGTTTCTGAAGTAATGGCAGGTATCTCCATTACTTTTTGAGATCTAGCAGCATTTTTGCCCTCTTTACTGATGGTTGAAGTGAGCTGTGCAGGAAAACTCTTACTAAAGAAGATTGTCGGGCATTAGGGAAAGTTCTCGGCTGAACCAGCCAACTCCCGCAAGCATTTTTTGCTGAGCCCAGTTCGATTTGATCCTGGGTCTATCATTCAGTTTATTTTTCTAATTTGCATGAGAGATTTTCTGAAGTCCTTCACAGTGAAAACCTGAAGTTTTTTATTTCTTTAAAATATTTCTGTGCTTATTGCTGAATCTGGCTGTTAAGGGGCCAAAATCTGTAAATTAGTTAGGTTTTTCTAGAGCTGCAAATTTTTGTGATTCTAGGTTAATTTTTAAGGGTTTTACTTTGAGGTTTTGCATATATCTGTCGGGCTCTTGTTTTCTGTTTTGCAGGGTTATCATTGCACTGTCTAGGGTTTTGCAGTCTCACGCACTTCTGATCTGAGGCTGTAAAACATGTGCTAAAGTTGTGATGGGCATCATTTCATGCATCAGTGCATTAGCTGGATAAAGGAGAACGCATTTAATCCATCTGTTCAGCAAACTAGAGGTGGGCATTATTGCGTGGGATCTTCAGGTTAACCAAGAAATATCTGAAAAACATCATAGGGTTTCAAAGACCCACGCTGCTGCTACAGCCACGAAAACTGTTCATAAAGGCCTCCGCCATCTGATATCAGACATTCTCAGTCCCAGCGACAAATGAGGATTTCAATTTCAAATTTTTGAGGGTCATCATAGTTTTGGGATACGCCTGGGTTTTTTCACTGAGAGGTAAGCTCCTGAATGGGATCTGCGTGAGAGATCACGCCGCCTTGCTATCTGTCGCCGTCCATTTGTTTGTCACGCAGGCCAGTCGATCTCATCACCAAACGAATTCAATTCGGATAGTCAGCAAACGCCAGCGTGAAAGGTTTCAGATGAAACAACGGTCGATATTTTGCGTAGAAGCTTCAGGTAATGACTACAATCTCAAGCCAGGTAATTTCTGCGTAAAACTTAGATCGATCTCCATTTGCTGCCGTCGACTGTAAAAATTTTGTTTAATTTTTGAGGCTGGGTCACGCACCTCCTTCCTCCGGTGGCTGAGATATAATCGTTCAGCAGTTTGGGCGTATGCTCCTGCGGTTATGGTTTCCACCGTGTATCACCTCCATAGAAAAGTTGTCACCATCGACTGTGTATGAAGCCCGATCATTCGCCTGGTCACTTTCTTTTCATTATCGTTAGGGTTAAATTCATTTGTTTCATTTTTGTATATACGATTTGGTTGTATGCGTCAATTTATTTTAGATTTAGGTTTATTTTCATTTATATTTAATTTTTATTTTGACTTAGGTCATAGCTTAATACGTTTAGGTTTTGGATTTGTTGTTTAATTTTTTTAATTAAAATCATAAAAGTTTTATAAAAAATATAAAAAGGTTCATTTTAGATTAGATTTTGTAATTTTTTTGTTTTAAGTTTTGATTTAGATTTTAGTTATTTTAAAGTTTCGATTTTAGTTTTATGTTAGATTTAAAATTTTGGTAGTTTTAGGTTATGTTTTGAATAGATTTTTATTTTTTTTAATAAATTCAAGTTTTGTTTTAGTTTAAGTTTAACTTTAGGTTTTGTTTTCTAATAGCTTCTTATTAGAGTTTTAGATTTACTTTAGTTAAGTTTCATTTTATTTTATAAAAATATATATATATATATATATATATATATATATAATTTTGAAAATTTTCTTGTTTGCCAGATCCAGTTGTTCTCAGGAAAATATCATTTTGAGCTTCAAAATACTGATGTGGGATAAATGTTTTAGATGAATCTGTACATGAATGATCATCTTAAAGATTAGCTGGTATCTGGTTAATGATTCATGATTCTTGTGGTTGTTTGAAAGCATTCATCTCTTTTAATTACTGAATATCGTCATTGAGCTCTGGTCATTATAAGAACTCTGTGTGTTTATCGAATATCCTGCATCTGTTCTAGTCATCTGATGATAAATGATTGCTACACATCGTTTACATTTCTGAAATATTTACTAAGTGATCATTTAAAATTTAATCTCTTAAGGCACTTGGTCTGTTAATCTAATAAAATCTATTGAGTGCTTGTTTCATCGTGTCTCCCAACCAGCTGGTCGACAGTTGGTCTTCGTCATATCATAGGGTCTACCCCCTTAACCGCGGGAGACAAGCTTAAACGGAGGAATCGGGGATCAGGGTGACAGCCCCCGGTCTGAGCGTTGTCGTGTCAATCTACGCGACAACAGGACCCATTAAAAATAATCAATTATTTTAATAAAACTGTCTCCGGGTGGAATTTTCCAAAACGATTACTAGGTATTGTGGAATACATGTGTTTAGGCCTCCCTGCAAAATTTGAGACTTATAGCACATCCGATGCTACCAGAAATCAACACTCCCTCTTAGAGAGGAATGTGCTCTAGCAATGCAACCTGCCAAAGCATCACCCTGTTCTGTAATATCTCTCTCTACGCTATTGACGTCTGACATCACTACCCACCAACTACTGCACAAATGTTGTGTAATATCCCTAACCCGGAATATTCCTCAAACCCCAGCAAAAACCCCAACCAAATATGTGCAAATGATATAATAACCCAGAAATGACAAAATAATAGTGGTACAGCATATAATAATGTAAATAGGAAATATAAGCAGATACTCAAGAAATGCAGCGAGAAATGATAAGCCATTTTATTATACTGAGCAATAAAATGAGTACAAGAGGTGATCAGACAGATGGCACCTCGACTTGCACAAGGAAAGTGAATAAATACTCTCAGAATAACAAGGAATGGCCTCTCTACGTGGATGTTGCTACTGTGCTGCTGCTGCTAGAAAACAAATGATGATTTGGGGTTGCTCCCCTCCTCGGAAAATGCTGAAACTCTGGAATCAGGTTCTACTCCAAAAACCCAGAAAGCTTTCCTGGAATAGCTGACCCTCGAAAATCGCCCCCTTGGGGAATCTGCGCAGTCCCTCAATGCTCTGCACTGCCACTAAAGAAACCCCTCTAGAACTCTACCAAAATCCTCCAAAATGCAAGGGCTAATCCCCTACTCAATCACCCAGCATAAATCCTCTTGCAAAAACCCCAATCCAACACTGCTGCCAGAAAGAATTGCATCCCTCTCCCAGTGCTACGCAGGCCTCCAAAACGCTACTAAAACTGCTGCTGGAATATTGATAAAACTACTACTGAAATGCCAAAGAAAATACCTTGCCTGAGCAGGCACTCGAAGTTCCCCGGGGCTAAGGGTGAGATCTTCGAACGAAGACACTCAATGCACTAAACAGTGCTGCAGACTAGCTAAACAGCCAGCGTGCTCAGAAGTCGAAACGACTAGCTCAAAATGCACATAACCAAATGATCAAAATGAGAGGGGCTCCTCTCTCTTTTATAGCCTTCGCCTCTCTCAACCCCAAGGCTCACATCATCCTGCGTGGTTCCCCTCTTGCCACATGTTCCTTCCCTCCTACGCAGTCTCTCCATGTGTCTGCGTGGGCTCCATTTCTTCGCCTCCTTTTGGCCCCCTTGGCTCCCCTTTAAGTCACAACGTTGCGCTACCTAGGAAGTGACTTTTTATTCTAAAGTGAGTTATGTCCCCCTTCCTCACTTTTTATTTACAAATAACTATAGAAGGCAAAAATTGAACAAAACCGAATATTCCAATTAGCCATAGCTAATTAGGAATATTACAGTCTCCCCTGACAAAATGTTGCTTGTCCTCAAGCAACTAAAGTGATGGATGTTGTAAGATTTTCTCACTCTCCCAAGTGGCATCCTTGTCTGACAAATTCTTCCACCTCACCAAGAATTCCTAGACAGTCCTACTTCGCAACTGCCTCTCCCTGGTATCAATGATAGCCTCCGGCTGCAATACCAAATGCCCCTCATCATCCATGGGTGGTAACTCATTTGTCACGGTCACCCGCTGCCCCAATGCCTTCTTTAGGCATGATACATGAAAAATGTTATGAATCTTGCTGCCTTCGCGCAGCTCCAACTCATATGCAACCTGTCCAATCCTACGTATCACCCTGTATGGCCCATAGAAGCAGGGCTTGAGCTTCTCAGCCCCCTTCTGCTTAAGAGACGGCTGTCGGTATGGCTGTAATCATAGGTAGACCATGTCCCCCACCTCGAACTGTCTCTCCACCCGACCCCTGTCAGCATACAGCTTCTGCTAGTTCTGTGTTGTAGCCATGTTATCCTTGAGAGCTCGGAGAATATCCTGACTCTCTTGGATCCAAATCTTGGCTCTAGGAGCCCTACTATCACCAAACATCACATCGACAAAAGATAAAGGATGATACTCATACAAGGCATAGAATGGTGACATACCAATGGACATGTAATATGAAGTATTGTAGTAGTACTCCCCTAGATGTAGCCACCTCAACCATGCTCGCTGCTGCCCACTAACATAGTTACGCAAGTAGCCCTTTAGCCACTTGTTAACTATCTCTGTTTGTCCATCCATCTGTGGATGATAATTGGTACTCGGTGTCAACTCTGTCCCCACCAACCGGAAAAGCTCCTGCCAAAACGTGCCCATGAAGCGGCTATCCCTATCACTGACGATGGTCTGAGGAAGACCATGTAGCCTGACGATCTCTCTGAAGAACAGCTCGACCATCTATGATGTTGTATAGTGTGCGGATATGGCAAAAAAGTGTGCGTACTTCGTCAGTTGATCAACGACGACAAAGATACAATCCTTGCCTTGTACCATGGGCAACCGTGTGATGAAGTCCATCGAAATACTCTCTCATTTCCCCTCCGGAATGGGAAGAGGCTGCAATAATCCCGCAGGATGGCTCATCTCTCCCTTATTCCTCTAGCAAATATCGCACTCCCGGATGTGCTAGAGTACGTGCTCCTTGAGGCCCCTCCATCAGAAACTCTCCCTAATGGCCCTATAGGTTTTGGTAAACCCCTGATGTCCTACCAATGGTGAATCATGTGATGCCTAGAGTATCTTCTTCTTGAGCTAAGACCCCTCAGTCAAGAAGATCCAGTCCCTGTAATAGATGATCTCATCGACCACCCTGTACCTGTCATCTGCCACCTGCCCATCCAGTACCTCACATGCAAACCTGTCCTTGGAGTACTCTACTAAGGGTCGAGCCCTCCAATCTGTATCCAAGCTCATAAGAGACGACGTGGTTGGTCTACATGAAAGGGCATCTGCTACCACGTTATTCTTACCCTTGACATACTCAATGTCAAAATCATATGCTTGGATCTTGCTGATCCACTTCTGCTGCCTCTCTTGTAGCTGCTTCTGCTCCAAAAAGAACTTGAGGCTGTTGTGATCAGTGCTCACCCTGAACCTGTTACATACCAGATACTGCCGGTACTTAGCCAATGCATGCATGATGACCAACATCTCCTTGTCGTATATAGAGTACAACCTCTCATGCGAAAGGAGTTTTCGGCTCTCAAAGGTTATAGGGTGACCTCCCTGCATCAATACTGCGCCGATCCCCTCTCCCGATGCATCGCACTCCAAAACAAAAGGCTGCGTAAAATCTGGCAACGCAAGCACTGGGCAGCTACTCATAACCTCCTTGAGCCTATCAAAGGCTCATTGCGCTGTATCTGACCAACTGAATGACCCCTTCCTCGTCAAATCTGTCGGGGTGCAGCAAGATGCAAGAAACCTTTGACGAACTTCCGGTAGTAAGTACAAATGCCAATGAATCCTCGAAGTTCCGTCACATTTCTCGGCTCTGGCCATTCTCTGATGGCCCTGATCTTCTCCTCGTGGACCCTCACTCCATCCACCCCTATGATGTGTCCCAGATACAACATCTCCGTCAACCCAAACTCACACTTGGAGAGTATGGCATAGAACTGTTGCTCCTGTAAGATCCGCAATACTGTCTCAATGTGATAGATATGCTCCTCCCAAGTCCTGTTGTAAATGAGAATGTCATCGAAGAATACCAACACAAAATTCCTCAAGTGACTGCGGAAGATGTGATTCATACAGGACTGAAATGTAGCTGGGGCGTTGGTTAGCCCAAAAGGCATCACCAAGAACTCAAAGTGCCCATAGTGACACCTGAAGGCGGTCTTGGGAATGTCCTGCTCCCTCACGCAAATCTGATGGTACCCAGATCTCAAATCAATCTTTGAGAAGAAATGTGCCCCTATCAACTCGTCCATCAACTCATCGACCTAGGTATGGGGTACCTGTTCTTCAGGGTCTTCTTGTTCAAAGCCCGGTAGTCAATGCACATCCTCAATGTACCGTCCTTCTTCTTCACCAACACCAAAGAAGAAGCAAAAGGACTCGTGCTCGGTCGGATATGCCCAAGAGCCAGCAACTCCTCGATAGCCCGCTCAATCTCATCCCGATAGGCCTTGGGGTGCCTATAGGGGGTGGTGATCACAGCCTGTATGCCCTGCTCAAGCTCGATGGTGTGCTCAAACCCCTATCTGGCGGCTGTCCTGGTGGAATCTCCCCAAACACTATGGCATACCGATCAAGGATAGACTGTATCTCTGGGTGTACCGTCTGCCTTGAAGTCCCTGCCTTTGATGCACGTAGCTCCATTGCCCACTTTATGTCCCCCTTTCGGAAGACTGCCTCCATCCGATGAGTCGAAGCAGTCTGAGGCAGATATGTGTGTTGTCCCCGTATCTTCTCATGTTTCCCTGTCTTCTCATCATCCCACTCCATCTCTAGGGTCTTCCAATCTGTCGTGACCTTCCCTAGAGTGATAAGCCATTGAACACCCAGTATCATGTTGGTGTCCGGAATATCAACCACGAAAAAGTGATTAGTCAATGTGTAGGTGCCAATCGTCACTGAAAGCTCTGGAACATAATGAACACACATCATGGTCTGATCTCCTGGGACCAAGATAGAAAACCCATTGAAGCTCTCTGTCTGTATACCTCTCCGCTCAACCATCTGGGCATCGATGAAGTTGTGGGTCGCCCCACTGTCCACCAAAACTGACACTCGCTGGCCATGTATTGTCCCCCGTACGCGTAGCATCAAATATTTGGGTACTCCTCGCAATGCTACAAGGGCCCCTCCGGTAGGTGCAAAAGGTGCACCACCTGCTGCTGGCAGTGGAGGTGGCAAAGGTCCCTGTATGGCATGGCTATCTCCCGCCTCCACATCATCCTCGTCATCCTCTTCTCCACTACTCTCGGAGAAGACCTCAATAAAATGTGCTTTGCCAGCAGCACATCTATTTCCCGGTGCCCACGGCTCCTGACATGTGAAGCACAACCGCTTCTTCTTCAGCTCCCTCCTGGAAACGTCATCAAGCTGTATGTTACACAGTAATTTGTCACTGTCTCCCTGTCAGTCACCCTACTGTGTCAGGAGTTCACAATAATCAAGTTCATGCCTTCTGAACTGGCCAAAAACCCACTTTTTCCAAAGTTTTCCTCATCAGCGCGTCTGTTTTCAAAATACCCGCGCTGACTGGCGCTTCATAACAGACCGCATGCGCTGCCAGCGCGGAAGCACACGACTTTTCCGCGCTAGTCGAATTTCATGACCAGCGCAGCCTCTGTTTATATTTACCCGCGCTGACATGGCCCTGTCCATTATTGCTTTGCGACGTCAGCACGCCAGACCAGTTATGCACCCGCGCTGATCCAGTTTGGGCGAATTTGTTCCAACAGCCAGCCTTCCAGATAACTACAGGCTTGGTTGTTGGCCTTGTGAGTATCGCCTCCCTTCTATGGCATGTCTGTTCGACCCTTTGCAACTACTTCCCTTGAAGATAAGCTCATCCTTCCACCATTCAAGGAGGCTCCCTCTCCTATTTAAACCTCTACCATTACCATGAGCAGCTAGTTGGAATAGTTTGGATTGTGTGGAGCTTATAGTGCTCAGATTGCTGCTACTATAGGTAGTTGGTGTGATAAGTGTGGAAGTGCTTGATAGCTTAGGGAAGGTTGTGTTGTGTTGCTTGTGTGAGAGAGAGAGTTTCTTGTCTTGGGAGATTCATTTCCAAAGGTGAATGCTTAAGAGACTTGCTGACTGGACCCTCCTGAGAAGGATATCGACGTCAGAACATTTGGTTGTACTCTTCTCTGTTATTGATTAATAATAGATGACTACTATTATTGTTCCATTCTCATTTGTCTCTGCAATGGTTAATGTGAATTACATCCTTTCTGACTGATGTATAGTTGCTTTTATTAGATTTCACGCTTGTGTTTGTCTTCTCTTCGTGTGTGCAGGTATCTATTCGCGGAGATCGCGGAGGATCGTGACCAGCCAGAGCGAAGGAGCGAAGGTGGCATCTCTTCATCAAACAATAGCGTTGGAATCCAAGTAGGTGTTCTTTGCCTACCTTTTAATTGCAATTAGGAACTTGCATAGTAGCATTGACTGATTGTTGCTAGACCCACTCTGGGCTAGTAGGGATCGCCTCTATCCGTAGAGGGGATTTACCTCTCCAACAATTTGGCGACTCCGCTGGGGATTCAACCTTTTGTCTCTTGTGTCCATTTTTGTGTTTGAGTTTGATTGTTCTCTCTTTTCAAAATTGGAGATTAGTTCTCTGTTTTTAGACTTCCTGGTTCGGTCTGGAAGGTGTCTAAATTGTTTAAAGAGTTCTGGCCTTGGTTTGGGAGTTTTTGGCTTGATTTTGCCTCTTTTTTAACCTCAGCGCGGTTTATATCAAAACAGTTGCGCTGACAGCGCATAGTTGTTTCTTTAAACCTGTTGTCATCGCGCTTGTACGTGAAACAGTCGCGACGGTTCTGAAATCGAACCAGCGCGCTTAATTCGTGTCCTTCCACGCTGACAGCGCCAAGTTGCTACGCGTGACCTCTTGTCAACGCACAGTTGCTGAGCGCTACCCGCGCTGATCCTGTAAAATTGAATTTGTCTCAGTTTTACCTCCTGAGCCTGTTGGTTTGACTATCTCCAGCTCTTTCTACTTGGTTTGTGACTTGATATTTATTGTTTGAACTATTACACACTTGCTTGCAAAGCCTTGTCGAACGAATTTCATTTTTGTGTCCCGTGACCTAGTGCCATCGTCCAGTTTCCACTGGACTGACCTGGTTTTGTTCGCTTGTTCACTTGTTCGCAAAAAGTTCGTTGCTGCTTGCCTTTGCTACTGCGGAAGCCTTCCTTCTTGCTTTCATTGCTTGGTTGTTTAGGTAGTTGTTCTCGAACCAGTCCTTCGGTTGTTTCGGTTACTCCTCGCCACCCAGACATAGATTACAATTGCTTGGGTTCAACCAGCTCTTTTCACGCTGCTTGTGTGTTCCATTGAGTGTTTTTGTTTCCTTTACTCGGTGTTGCTGTCTCTCAAAATTTGTTGTAAGTGCATTATGTCATTGAAAAGGAAATCGAACTAATATCTTTTGCATTCAATAGTTAATCAAAGGAAGAGCATTTTGTTGATTTGCATTCTCAAAGGAAAAGTCTCGTTTCTTTGTCGTTAGCTGCATTAGACTGTTTGATTGTTTGAGTTCATTTTGTTTGATTGAAAGCTCTTAACCTTCTCATAGTTAGAATTCATCGAACAAAATGGTGTTCTTTGGCATATAGCTTGCATCTAAGTAATTGTGAGAGATCACACAATAAGGCCTGAAATCGAAACTAAATTCAAGATCAACCATAAAATGAACTGAATAAACCTAAAAACGCATTGGAACTTAACGCAAACATCTAGAGGTCTAGGTTAGAGACGTGTTCCGACGTCTTTAAACATAGTCACTATTGTTTCACATTACGGTTGGGTGATTCCTCCTTCTGTGACTCGATAGTGGTCTAACACGGACTGTGCTCCCACGTACCGTCGCGTATATAGGGAGACCCCACTAGGCTTTTATCCTTGATCCATAGGAAGCCGAGTCTGCCGCCTTGTGAACCGTAACACACCGAACACAGCATTCGGGAAGATTGACTGCAGTACGGAAAGTCCTTGGCTCTCATACGATTGCTAAGGTGTATAAGCAGTTTTACGGATCGCTTGGTAAACCCTTTACCTAGAGTCTCCAGAGCAGTCACTTTTGATCCTTTTCGGACTCCCTAAAAGAAAAGGTGCCTGTGAGCGTCTTGTCACTTCGTGCTCATTAAACATTCGAAGGAGACTAGAGTCATCTTTTCGTCCTTTTCTCGACTCTTGAAACATGAAAAGGTCAAGTTTGGTTCCTGTGTCTTAAAAATTTATTCGGCGACGATAACATCACATGGTTAGATCTTGAGTGCGTTAGCTTGAGTAGGGTCTTTATCATTAGTTTCTTTTAGGTTTTCTAAGGGTTCTTGTCATCCTGGCTGACCCGTCAACTCCCGGTCCGAGTGATCAAGGTTCTCCATCTTCTGTTGCTCCTGAGGTACCAGTTGTAAGCGATACTCTTCCTATTGTCCCGAGTATCCAGCCTATCAACGTACGTGCCCCGGGCGACGAAGATTACATAGAAGATTGGAATCCTATCTGGGAGCCTGACAGAGGCGATACCCCTCGTACTCCTCACGGTATGTCGTCTCCGATGTCCACTTCCCACATGGATGAGACATCTCCCAGCACAGGTGAGACACCCGTGGTGTCAGATATTGAAACTCCGATCCCAGCTACTTCTCCACTCCCTCCACGATATCAGTCAATGAGGGATAGAATAGCTGCTAGAACTACTTCTACGACTATATGGGATCCTAGTCTTATTGCCACCACGGGGCCCTTTATTTCGCGACCTCTTAATACGCCTGTTACCTCAGTTCCTACCAATCCAACCGTTTGTGTAGCGCACTCGACTCCGGTCATTAGTGCCGTGTCAGCGTCTTCGTCTATGAACGATGGTGCTGGTCCTTCTCACAGTCAGGGCCAGCCAGAGGTTTCATCTGGAGTCGTTGATCCTACGCAGAGTCCTCAACCCTCTTCTGGTGCTGTTCCAGGAGGGGGGCCCTATGATGTTCAGGGGCAGCCCATAGTGGATCCGAATTACCAAGGTCCCCTCTTTTATTATGACTCTACTGGTCAGTACCTTCAGTTCGCTCAATCCGCGCCTCTTCAACCTGTCGTTGAAGTCTCGGTACCATTGTCCATCTCTTACGATGCCAGTACTCATACTTTTCGGGGACGCCAGGTAATCCCTGGGTAGCCTCAAGGACCGCCAAATCAAGGCCAGCCACCTTATGTGCAAACCCCTCAAGGGCAACCACTTTGTGGCCCGCCTTACCCAGGACAATCTGGGGGCCCGCAGGGACAACCCTATTCGGGACAACCCTCGGCCGTTGGTGGTCCGTCGTTCTCCTATCAGAGTCAACCTTCTGGTTACCCAGGGCAACCTGGTACCCAGCAAGGTTACCCAACTGGACAACCAGGGCAGCCTTATATCCAACAAGGCCAACCTGGTTTCCAGCAGGGGTACCCATCTGGACAAGCTGGGCAAGCTTACACTCCTCAAGGTCAACCAGCAGTCCAGCAGGGGTATCCTCTTGGGCAGGGGGGGCAACCCTACTTACAGCAGGGCCAACCTACTGCCCAGTCTGGTCATCTTTCTGGGCAAGGAGGGCAACCCTACGTACAGCAGGGTCAACCCACTGCTCAATCCATGCATCCTTCTGGGCAAGGGGGGCAGCCTGCTATACAGCAAGGCCAACCCACTGCTCAGCCTGTGCACCCTGGGGGGCAGACGGGCCAACCTTCTATGCAGCAAGGCCAACCCGCTGTCCGCCCTAATCATCCATCTGGACAAGCTGGCCAACCTCAGGGTCAACCAGCCGTCCAGCCGGCTCAGCCATCTGTTCCGCAAGGACAACCCTTGGTGGTTCACGGACAACCTGGCGCCCAGCAAGTTCGTCCTTCTGGGCAGGCAGGTCCATCCCAAACCCAACCAAGTCAACCTTCGGGCCAGATGATCCAAGCCCAACCGGTTCAAGGACATTATTCTGGGCCCCAAACTCAAATGGGTTATCAACCTTCTTACCAGATGCAGCCTCCTTATCAGGCTCAGTATGGAGCCCAGCAAACGTATGGCTACCAGCAACCCCAGGGGCAAACTCAGTTTGCTCCTTATCAAAATTATCAACAACCGCAGGTCACTCCTTACCAAAATTATCAGTATGCTGCACCTGTAGGGCAAGTTGCTAATACATGGGGAGCTGGGGGGCAGACACAGGGACAACTGTCCGCATATGGCCAGAATCCGTATGGACAGAACTCCTATGGGCAAGGTCCCTATGCACCGGGTCCTTTTGGGCCAGGTCCATCTGGACAGAGCCCATGGGGGCAACCACCACCTGGTTGGAACCCTAATACTGCCTCGAATCCGCAGCCACAAATGTCCTTTAACCCTCAGTTACCGTTCTTAGCGACGTTGGAACTTCCTGATGTGTCCAAGTTAACAAATGATCCTATTTTGCATAATCCATATTGGCCACCAGTTCCAACCAAAATACCAGGTGATTGTCCAAAATTTGATGGCAAAGCTGGTGAAGATCCTCAGGCCCATGTAATGACCTATCACCTTTGGTGTTCATCGAACTCATGGCTTGATGACTCTATCCGGCTCCGCCTCTTTCAGAGAACTCTCACTGGTTCAGCCGCTAAGTGGTACATTGAACTGAATCGCGGCATGTTTCAAGATTTCAACTCGTTGGCTATGGCCTTCTTGACTCATTTTCAGTTACCCATTCGGTACGAGACTGGGACACATCTCCTCACGTCTCTCAAACAGGATACGGCTACGCACATCTCTGATCATATACATGAATGGAGAAGGCGTCGTCGCCTGATCAAATTTTGGATTCCTGATCAACTCCTGACCGATTGGTTCACGACTTCCTTTGTCCCTAAGATCGCAAAAGACATCGCAATGGGAGCGTGTGTAACTGAAGAGCAAGCAATCGCGCGAGCTCAGTACCTCGACTTAGTGTACTCTCAGTCGGGTACTTTATATGAGTATTTGCCAGATGCCCCGAGGCCTGGACAGTCCAAGGCTCCACCGAAACCCTCTGTTGATGGAGTCATTGGCTCTGTGAATTCGTCATCAAAGAAATCGGCCGCGAACCCTGGGAAGCAGAAACAGAACGCTTCTAACGAAAATGCTTCTCAGGGCCAATCAATTTCTGGGAGTACCTCCGAGGTAAACGCCGTTCAGTCCACCGCGGCGGATAAATCCTCAAAAGGGAAAAAGAAAGGGAAAGCTAAAGATAAATCTGGACAGCCCAAGCAGGATCCCCCTAAGCCTCCCTCCGAGGAAGGAGCTAAGCGAAAGCCTAAGTATCCTTGTCTCATCTGTGATGAGGATCACTACACCAAGGACTGCCCGAGGCGGTCCGAAGTTAGTCGACTTTTGAAAGGTGCTCCTGGGCCTCCTGCTGTGCTTAAAGAGCCTTTCCCTTCCCAGCAGACTCAAATGGTGGCAGATCCGTCTCAATCCTCTTCCTCGTTCGGTTCCCAAGTGTTCATGGCTGGAACGATTCCCATCCATGTTTCAACTCGAGCGAAAGATTATCCATCTCAAGCCGGGAAAGAGCCGGAGGTTCCCTCCAGCGCTCCTCCGTCCAGTTCTGGTCCCCTTCACATCGAACGGCCCAGCGCTGAGACGATCCCTCGACCCCCTCCCAAAGGTGTACTCAGGAAGTCATCTTATAACCCCAATGCTCGTGCCGCCCAGCATTATAGCATTGTCGAGGACTTAGCTCAGGCTCCGTCTGCTATGTCCGCGTTAGAAGTCCTCCAGAGCTGCCCCTCCCAGAGGAAGTCCTTGCTATCAGCTATTGGTGGCATCGACCCGGCAGATTCGGATTTAATTTCTTTTGATCTCGAGGGTTTCACACAGAGACTGCCTCCCCAAGTGGCTTTCCTTATACAGGTCATCATCAATGGCAAAACGATCCATCGTACAGTTATTGATGAGGGTGCCTCAACCTGCATCATGTCTGTTGCTTGCTGGAAGGCTATTGGTTCTCCTACTTTGAGCCAGTCTCCTACGACCCTGGAAGCCTTCGATGGAAGAGAATCTCGTCCATATGGTATCCTCCAATGATTGCCTATCTCTTTAGAAGGGAAGACCGTAGAGGTGGAGGTCGAAGTTGTTGACGCTAATCTCACTTACAACCTCCTCCTTGGACGAAGCTGGACATACGCCATGCAAGCCGTGGCTTCCTCCTTGTTCCGTGTCGTTCGCTTCCCTCATCAGGGGAAGATCGTCACGGTCGACCAACTCTCCTTTTTTGCTTCTTCTTCTGAAGGTAATGTGCCATTCGTGGAGCATACCTCCAAGTCATTAGTGAGTGTGGGTGTCGGACTGTTCAAAGATCCCGCCTTAATGGGAGTCTTTCCCCTCCCACCTCCGAATCTCGCCCCTGTTAACATGATTTCAGTACGTTCTGATCCATGGGTTCTTCCTCCCTTGAATCAGGAAGACTCTTGGGGTGATATGATGCCGTTGAGTCCTGCCGAGCTCAACTACATCGAGATTGTCGCTGCATCGGCTCCCCCTCCTGAACCTGCTTTTCTAAGCAGTGTTCCCGATTCATATGATCATTTCCCTTGGTTGGGTGATGAGGCCACTTCGGATCCACTGAAGGAAACATTTCCCTCCGATGAGGCCATCATAGAGACTATGTCTCTCGAAGAGCTCCCTTGGTCAGATCACCACCATCGCTCTTCGTTTCTCCCTCCACATTCGGAAATGGTCGCATGTCTCGAGCGGTTTGCTTCATGTGTCCCATCCCCGCCCCTCCAAACACCTGTTCAGCTATATCAAGTGTCTTCAGAGGGCAATATGGGCAACATCACGCAAACCCAGCCTATCGACATCTCTGTCAAACCAGGGGTTGTCGAGAATATTTTTATTGGAGTCACGTGCACTCCTGAGGAAGTTCATCTCTATACTGCCCTATTTCGCGAATTCCGTGATGTCTTCGCATGGTCCTACGAGGAAATGCCCGGCATCGACCCTAGTATCGTGGTGCACGAAATACCTACTTATCCAGATGCTAAGCCTGTTCGTCAGCGCTTACGTCCAGTGCACCCTCGAAAGGCTGCAGCCATCAAGGCCGAAGTCGAAAAGCTTCTTAGAGCTGGTTTCATCTACGCCATCCCCCTCACGGAGTGGGTGTCCAATATAGTCCCTGTGAATAAAAAGCAGGGCACTATCCGGGTCTGTGTTGACTACCGCGATATCAATCGTGCCTGTCCAAAAGATAACTTTCCTACGCCTTTCATTGATCAGCTTATTGATGACTGCGCAGGAAGTGAAATTTATTCGTTTATGGACGGCTTCTCTGGCTATAACCAGATCAACATAGCCCCTGCAGACCAACATAAGACAGCTTTCATTTGTCCTTGGGGCACCTTCGCCTATAAGAAGCTCCCTTTCGCTCTCAAAAATGTCGGTGCCACCTTCCAGCGTGCGATGTCATATGCTTTTCATGATATTCGACACATCGTACAGCACCTAGACGACCTTCCGGCTCATTCAGCTAAGCGTCAGGACCATCCATCTCATCTACACGAAATTTTTCTCCGCTGTCGACACTACCGTATTCGACTAAATCCGCACAAGTGTGTCTTCTGCGTAGAATCTGGCCGACTGCTCGGGTTCATCATCTCTCGGGAAGGCATCCGTCTGGATCCCCTCAAAGTCTAGGCCATCTTGAATCTTCCTCCCCCTGCCTCTTTGCAGCAATTGCAGAGCTTGCAGGGCAAAGCTAATTTTCTTAGACGATTCATTCCGAATTATGCCGAGGTGGCTAAGGGTTTCACACGGTTATTAAAGCGAGACATGCCCTTTCGTTGGGATGCTATCGCCCAGGAATCTTTCGAGCGCCTTAAAGACCTTCTTGTCTCAGCTCCACTCTTAAGACCTCCGAACTACCACTGTGATTACACTCTCTATCTAGCTGCCGCTGACACCACCATCGGCATGGTTCTAGTGCAGGATGATGATGCCGGCACCGAGCACGTTATCTATTACCTTAGTCGCAACCTTCTGGATACGGAAACTCGCTACGCATATGTCGAGAAGTTGGCATTGGCAGCTGTCTGCGCCGTTCAACGATTCCGGCATTATATCCTGTTGCGCACAACGACCGTGATCTCTGACTGCAACCCAATGACCTACATTTTGTCGCGTCAACTGCTGGGGGGCAAATACTCGAAGTGGATTGTAATCCTCCAAGAGTTCGACTTGGAATTTACTGCGGCCAAGTCTAAGAAATCTCTGGTCTTTGCCGAACTACTCTGTTCCTTGCCATCTCATTCTGCACCATCTCGTTCGGAGGAACATATCCCGGATGAAACATTGTTTCTCATCAGTACCCTCAACCTGTGGTACGGAGACATTATAGTATATTTGCAGACGTCTTCCTTCCGTCCCAATGTGTCGAAAGATGCTCGGCGGCGAATTTGTCACCAATCTCAACCCTATCGCATTTTGGGCGATACCCTGTACCGCCTCGGCATTGATTCTGTTCTCCGCCGATGTTTGACTCTCGAGGAAGTTGAGCGGGTGTTGAATGACTGCCACTCTGGTGCTTGTGGCGGCCACATGTCCGGATATGCTACCGCCCAGAAAATTCTCCGTGCTGGTTACTTCTGGCCTTCTATCTTTAAAGATTGCATTCTTGTCGTTCGTGCATGCCATGAATGCCAGGTATACCACCGGAAAATGCGTGCACCTCCTGCACCACTGCACCCTGTTGTTACCGTAGGTCCATTTGCCAAATGGGGCATCGATTATACGTCCTGTAACCCTCGTTCGGCCGGGGGGCATGGCTATATCATCGTTGCTGTGGATTATTTCACCAAGTGGGCCGAAGCGATGCCTACATTGAACGAAGACGGTTACACAGCGGCGCAGTTTTTGTTTAATCATGTCATTACTCATTTCGGAGTCCCTCAAGCTATCGTCACGGATCACGGGAAACATTTCCGTAATCACATGATGACGGAACTAACGACCCAACTAGGCTTGCGTCAAGATAGTTCGACACCGTACTATCCACAATCCAACGGTCAAGTTGAGGCCGTGAACAAAGTTTTGATCACTATGCTTCAACGCACCGTCAATACGCACAAGTCTAATTGGCATCTGATGTTGTTCCCTGCCTTGTGGGCCTACCGGACTTCTGTGAAGGACGCCACCGGTTTCACTCCGTTTCAGTTGGTTTATGGACTGGAGGCCACCCTTCCCGTTGAGTGTGAGATTCCTTCGCTGAAATTAGCTGTCGAGTTGCTCCCCAACACCACTCCGGTGGAGGAACGACTTCGTTACCTAGAACGGTTAGACGAGACTCGTTGTTTAGCTTCTCTGGCTATCGAAGCGCAAAAGAAGAGAGTCAAGGCTCACTTCGACCATAATATTCAGCCTCGTTCCTTCGTTGAGGGAGATCTAGTACTGCTCTATGATCAAGCTAAAGATAAGCTGGGGGCAGGAAAACTCGAATCCATGTGGCTAGGTCCCTATATCGTGAAGAGAGTTTTACAGAAGGGCGCATATGAGTTGATTGATTACGAAGGAAATCCTCTTGACAAGCCCCGCAACGGGCTTTATTTGAAGAAATATTATGCATGATTTCGTGCACTCAGCTTGTACATACGCGTGTTTTAGTGTGTTTTGTGTGTGCATGATTTCACGTTTTGCTTTGGTGTGAAGGCGTGTTTGCCTCTTATTGTGTTTTCTCCTTCTTGTGCAGATGTCTAGTGCACCTTATGTTGGTTTCGCTGATGGCGCCTGCCGTAGTACTTGCAATTTGTCTTCTGCGGCGTGGGCAATCTATGATCCTCACGGAGAGTTGCTAGACCTTCAAGGAGTCTGCCTCGGTCGTACCACTAATAATGTTGTCGAATATAGTGCCGTAATTGAGTTACTAGCCGAAGCAGTTGATCTCGGCATTTGTGCAATAATGGTGAAACTGGACTGCGCCCAATCCCTTGCCAACCTGAAAAACCCGTGGGCTCTCACGCTGTCTGGCCTCTATTGTCGTGAATCTCTGCCCCATCACCTCAATCTGCCTCGACAGGCCCTGCACAGATTTGAGGAGCATATCCGCAAATCTCTTTCCGTCATCATCTGCCATCAGATCCTCTTGCCCTGCGTTCGCCACAGGCTCCTCTGTTCTGCGTCCACTACCAGAACACAGTCTCCCTCTCCGTATGTATTCTCCAACCTACGCTCAGTGTCTTTGTACCTCCTACCTCTGTAACAAATGTAGGGTATTTCCCCCGGTGTCATAGATTGCTAGCTCCACAAGCTGAGCCAGATCTATGCTCCGATACCACTGTAATATCCCTAACTAGGAATATTCCTCAAACCCCAGCAAAAACCCCAACCAAATATGTGCAGATGATATAATACCCTAGAAATGACAAAATAACAGTGGTACAACATATAATAATGTAAACAGGAAATATAATCAGATACTCAAGAAATGCAGTGAGAAATGCTAAGCCATTTTATTATACTGAGCAATAAAATGAGTACAAGAGGTGATCAGACAAATGGCACCTCGACTTGCACAAGTCAAGTGAAGAAATACTCTCTAAATAACAAAGAATGGCCTCTCTGTGTAGATGTTGTTGCTAGAAAACAAATGATGATTTGGGGTTGCTCCCCTCCTCGGAAAATGCTGAAACTTTGGAATCGGGCTCTACTCCAAAAACCCAGAAAAAACCTAGAAAGCTTTCCTAGAATAGTCGACCCTCGAAAAGCGCCCCCTTGGGGAATATGCGTAGTCCTCAATGCTCTGCGCTGCCACTGAAGAACCCCTCCAGAACTCTCCCTGAAACTCTGCCAAAATCCTCCAAGATGCAAGCGTTGATCCTCTGCTCAATCACCCAGCATAAATACTCCTGCAAAAACCCCATTCCAACACTGCTGCCAGAAAGAACTGTGTCCCTCTCCCAGTGCTGCGCAAGCCTCCAAAACGCTGTTGAAACTGCTGTTGGAATACTGATAAAACTACTGCTGAAATGCCAAAGGAAATACCTTGCCCGAGCAGGCACTCGAAGTCCCCCGGGACTAAAGGTGAGACCTCCGAACGGAGACACTCAATGCACTAAACAATGTTGCAGACTAGCTAAACAGCCAATGTGCTCAGAAGTTGAAACGACTAGCTCAAAATGCACATAACTGAATGATCAAAATGAGGGGGGCTCCTCTCTCTTTTATAGCCTTCGCCTCTCTCAATCCCAAGGCTCACATCATCCTGCGTGGTTCCCCTCTTGCCACGTGTTCCTTCCCTCCTACGCAGTCTCTCCATGTGTCTGCGTGGCCTCCATTTCTCCGTCCCCTTTTGGCCCCCTTGGCTCCCCTTTAAGTCGCAACGTTATGCTACCTAGGAAGGGACTTTTTATTCTAAAGTGAGTTATGTCCCCCTTCCTCACTTTTTATTTACAAATAACTATAGAAGGCAAAAATTGAACAAAACTGAATATTCCAATTAGCCATAGCTAATTAGGAATATTACGTGTTGCATCTATACTGTTGTTGACCCTGTCACTGCCAACACTACATCTATACTGCAACTCCCTCTCATTCCCTGTCACTGTAACTAAGAAATCACTTGTTTTTGCTACTGAAACGGATTGTCTACCATACCCTTTTGCTCCCTGAATTGAATGAACTTTTCTCTTCCTAGAACCTTTGTGAGTATGTCTTCTACCTGATCTCCTGTGGGAACATACTGCAGTTGTTCTGCCACAAGCTAAACACAGTCTCTGATAAAGTGACATATGATATCAATGTGTTTCGATCGATCATGAAATATTGAACTCTCAGAGAGTTTGATACAACTTTGATTATTGCAGTGAACCTTGGTCACTTCCATCCTTTTTCTAAACAAACTCACAAGCACTTTTCTAAGCCATATAGCTTCACATGTAGCTATGATGGCTAGCATATATTCAGCTTCTGTTGAGCTCAAAGCTACCGACTTCTGCTTCTTGCTGCACCAAGAGATCATTCCTGATCCAACACTAAAGCAATACCCTGAGGTACTTTTCCGATCTATTGAACTGCCTGCCCAATCTACATCTGTGAATCCATTCAATGTAACGTCATCTCCTTGGGAGTATTTCAACCCATATCTGACTGTTCCACGCACATACCTAAGAATGCACCTAGCTGTTGCACAATGCACCCTTTTCGGTTCCATCATGAACTGACCAAGGGTGTTGGCAACGAAGCAAATGTCTAGCCTAGTGTTGACCAGATATATGAGTGACCCAATGAGTTGTCTGTACAAGGTGGGGTCCACTTGCTTGTCTCCTGATGCACCTATTTTCTTCCAATTGGTGATTGTTCAAGTTTCTAAGTTTACTTAGTTAGAAATCCTCCATGCACTTTATCTGATTTATTCCTACCTACTTGTTATTTTCCTTAACAAGCTATTTACAATGTAAATATTGAAAATAAACACTATTGCATGCTCAACATATTACAAATCAACAACTAAAAGCAACAAGAACAAACACATCATAGGACACTATTATTTTTGGACTAATGTCCTTGGAAAAACCCAATGCGGGAAAATCGGTGCAGCTATCTGAGGGTTTTATTATTAAGCAATATCAGAGTACAATGTGGGTGCCGAAACTGGCCTACCTAACAGAGAATTTTCTTGACAATAATACCTCTCAGTTTCTGACAAATCTACTGGTTGAAACCCCAGATAATCCTTCTGGCAGCTACTCAGCACCAATATAGCCCAGAAACCCCAGGGTTTGTCCTATCTGGACTGCGTTAGCTTCTCCTAGCCCAGCATTGGCCCTGCGTCGACCTATCTTGGCCTGCATCTGCCCCAGGAGGCCCTGCGTCAGCTCTCTGAGCCTCTGTGTCTACTACGCTGGCCCCTTTGGTGCTCTGCACAGCACTTAGCTACCTATGCGTGGCCCTGCGTGAGCACTGGCTGCTCCTAACTCTCTCTCTCTGGTTGCTCTGCTGCTCTCCCGACGTTATCTCTGCCTATCTGTCTCTCTGTACTCAATGCCCCTCAACTGCTCTCCCGATCACAGATTCTATCTCTCTTAGCAAACCCCGCTCTAGGGAATAGAATGATTGATCACTCTAGTGTGTTCTCCAAGTGACACTCAAGCCTCCTCTTATACTATTCTTGTTGACATATCAACGGCCAAGATTAAATCCCTAATCAATGGCTAAGATTAGATCTCGCTTGATCCATGTCTTTTAGACCATTCTAACACAGATTCATATTAATACACATTAATATTTTATTTTCCCTAAGTTTAGACTTAGGGACTCCATTAAAATATTAATTGTTTTAATATCTTTTGATCTGTTTAGAATCTACCCAAACCCTTTCTGGGTATTGGAGATCTCATGTGCCCCAACCTCTCCCGCAAATTTCGTGGCTAGAGCACATCTGATGCTACCCCAAATCAACACTCCCTCTTAGCGAGGATTGCTCTAGTAATACTCCTCACTAAGTATTACTCTGATCATCCGACATCGGTTCCTGCGTTGATGCTAGGCCTTCCTGCCCAACATCATCTGCATTGCTGCATCCTATACTGCTGCCCATGGTTTTGTCACTTCCACTGCTGCATCTATACAATAGCTCCCTCTGCATCCGTGTTGTCGCTGGTCCTTCCTCCTAGCACTGCATCTGCACTGCACCTCCTCTCATCATGTTGCATCGTCCTGCCCACTACTACACTGCAACTCAGTTATTGAGAAGTAAGTAACTGATCTCCCAACTAACCTCCCTGTTGGGCTAGAGACACCCACTGATGCTAAAGCTCCCTCTGCCACTGACTTTGATCCCCTTGCTGCTGCTACCTGTCTTCAACTGTCGTCTGATCTCTTCCTAGCGAAGAGCTGCCCACATCTCGTTCCAACGTGGGAGAGTCTCTCTGCCCAGGATACTCTAGACAAATACTTCCCAATCTTCTGAGACAGCGTTCAGGGTTGTCCTCACCATAAGCTCCTGATCCGATGTCGCCCCTATAGCAGTCAACTGGTCTTGGATCTCATTCAGTCCTCCAAGGAAGGTGTCAATCAATTCTCCCTTCTTCATTTGATACGACCTCATTTGATTCTCAAGTAGCATCCTTCTCTGCACAGAAGTATGCTAGTACAGCTTCTTGAGAGCCTCCCACATCTCAAATGCCGTTTCCTTCTCAGCTATGTGTGGTACTACATGATCCTTGACCCCATCAAGGATGATGCTCTTGGCCCTCACCATCGCCTCCTCGTACCTGTCAATATCACTGGGGTCGACTGGGATAGATATTACCTTCAAGACGAAGTTCTTGACACGATCCCTGTCAAGCATTGATAAGATTCTAGCCTTCCAGACCGCGAAGTTCAATGCTCTGCCTAGTCTATCCTGTTCTCTTACTCTGTGTAGTGCCATGATGCTCCTCTACTTCCTTCATGGAAGTTCTCTGTTCGACTCCTCTAAGTCTCTACTTCCCTTCTGGAAGTTCTCTTCTGGACTCCCTCTAAGTCCTAATTTCTCTCCTAGAAATCCTTTTGTCGCTTGTCAAGATGCCCCCTACTCTGATTGTCTTGTGCAATTGCACTGATGATCCGGGTTCTTTGGCTAGAAGCCCTCAGTAACAACTCCTTTGGCCCTGCGTTGTCAGGTATCGTTCTGACTACAGTGCCTCACCAGCTCCACTCTGCAATATTCCTGCATCCTTCTAGACCCTAGCAATTGCCTCTCTGTGAACTGTGTCAGCCCCTCTCTGCCTCACGTTGGCCATGTGTCACCTCGGATGGGTCTGCGTCAACCCTGGGATGCTGCGCGTCAGCCCTCTGGCCCTCTCCGTCAGCAACGTTGGCCTCTCCAAGGCTTTGTGCAGCTCCCAGCTCCCTCTATGAGGCTCTGGCTGGCTCTGCGTCACTCTCCTTGGCTTCTGCGCTACTAGAAACAACTTCTATCACCTCGGGACAACTGTTTCCTGTTGCTATTGCTCTGCTCAGCTGATGTCTTTTAGTCCTCCTGTCATCTGCAATCACAGTCTGATACCATGTTGAAGTTTCTAAGTTTACTTAGTTAGAAACCCTCCATGCACTTTATCTGATTTATTCCTACCTACTTGTTATTTTCCTTAACAAGTTATTTACAATGTAAATACTAAAAATAAACACTAGTGCATGCTCAACATATTATAGATCAACAACTAAAAGAAACAAGAACAAACACACCATATAACAACATTATTTTTGGACTAATGTCCCCGGAAAAACCCAATGCAGGAAAATCGGTGCAGCTATCTAAGGGTTTTCCTATTAAGCAATATCAGAGTACAATCTGGGTGCGGAAACTAGCCCACCCAACAAAGAATTTCCTTGGCAGTAATACCTCTCAGTGTCTGACAAATACACTGGCTGAAACCTCGGATAATCCTCCGGGCATCTAATCAGCACCAATCTGCCCTAGAATCCCCAACGTCTTCCCAATCTGGACTGCGTCAGCCTCTCGTAGCCCAGCGCTAGCCCTGCGTCAGCCCCAGGAGGCCTTGCATCAGCTCTCTGAGCCTCTGTGTCAGCTACGTTGGCCCCTTTGGTGCTATGCGCAGCACTTAGCTGCCTCTGTGTGGCCTTGCATGAGCACTAGCTGCTCCCAAGTCTCTCTCTCTGGCTGCTCTGCTACTCTCCCGGTACTATCTCTGCCTCTCTGTCTCTCTGTACTCAATGCCCCTTAGCTGCTCTCCCAATCACTGATTCTATATCTATTAGCAAACCCCGCTCTAGAGAATAGAATGACTGATCACTCTGGTGTGTTCTCCAGGTGACCCTCAAGCCTCCTCTTATACTATTCTTGTTGGCATATCAACGGCCGAGATTAAGTCCCTAATCAATGGCTAAGATTAGATCTGGCTTGATCCATGTCTTTTGAACCATTCTAACACAGATTCATATTAATATACATCAATATTTTATTTTCTCTAAGTTTAGACTTAGGGACTCCATTAAAAATATTAATTATTTTAATATCTTTTGATCTGTTTAGAATCTACCCAAACCCTTTTTGGGTATTGAAGATCTCATGTGCCCCAACCTCTCCACCAAATTTCGTGGCTGGAGCACATCCGATGCTACCGCAAATCAATAGTGACCATGGGTGTAGCCATGAGTCGACAATCCTGCATTCTGAATCTCTTCAAGATCTTTGTAGCATATCTTCCTTTCCTGGGGAAGATCTCCCCATTCTTTTGCCAAACTCCCTATCCTAGAAAGTAATGCATCAATGCCATATCCTTTGTGTCGAATTCTGATTCAAGATTCTTCTTGCAGTCTTGTATGAGCCTAGATGACCCTGTTAAAAACAAGTAATCCACATATAATACTAGAATAAGTGGCTCATTCTCTACCATTAAATAGTAGAGATTGGGATCAGAATCACTCTTGACGAATCCTAATTGTTGCAAGTAACTATCAATCTGACCATACCATGCTTTGGGTGCCTACTTGAGCCCATACAGGGCTTTCTTTAATCTACATACATGAGTTCTCTTTTCATTAGTTTCGAAGCCTTCCAGTTGTTCTAGATAAACCTCTTCTTCTGTCACCCCGTTCAAGAATGTTGTCTTGACATCCATCTGGTGAATCTCCCATCCCACTTGAGCTACTAGGGATATAATGGATCTGATAGAGGTATATCGAGCTACTGCGGTGAAGGTCTCTTCATAGTCTATTCCTTCTTTCTGTGCGTACCCCTTTGCCACGAACTTAGCGTTGTACTTCTTTATACTGCCATTTGCAGCATACTTGATCTTGTAGATCTACCTTGATCCTGCAATTGATCTATCCTCTGGTCTAGGTACTACTTCCCAAACATCATTCGTCATGATAGAACTGTACTCTTCTACCATGGCGTCCACCCAAGCTTGGTGTTGAACGACTTCTTGAAAACTAGAGGATCCTTCAACTTGTGCTACCAAGGCCTGGTACTTGTCAGGCTGTCTACACTGCCTCTTCTCGGTTCTAGGAGCTTAAACATGTTAATTTGGGGTAGCATTAGATGTGCTCTAAGCCTCAAATTTAGTAGGGAGGCTTGGGCACATGCATTCCCAAGAACACAGAAACCATTTTGGGGAATTCCACCGAGAAATGATTATATTAAAATAATTAATATTTTTAATGGAGTTCCTAAGTCTAAACTTAGGAAAATTAAAATATTAATGGGTATTAATCTAATTGTGGGTGAATCTTCTAGATAAAGACGGAGATCAAGTCAAAATGATCTGAGCCTTTGATTAGGAGTTAATATAGTTTGTTGGTTGTTAAACAGGAAGATATAAGAAGGAGCTTGAGGGTCATTTCGAAAATACACCGAGAGATCAAGAGATAGAATTTCTGAAGTGAGAAGTTCTCAGGAGGAAATTTTGATCGAAGAGATCTTTTGCAGTAGAGGGGCAGGGACAGTGATCTGGAGGAAGATTTCCAAATCTAGAGAGGCAGTAGCAAGAGGCTGAGTTATTCCTAGTGCAGGAACTCACAAGTGCAAGAACGCGTGAGTGCAAGAATGCAAGTGCAGGAACGTGTGAGTGCGGGGACTCGCGAGTACAAGAACACACGAGTGCAAGAACTCGCAAGTGCAGGAATGAGTGCAACAACTCGTGAGTGCACGAACGCATGAGTGCAGGAACACGAGTGCAAGAACGTGTGAGTGCAGGAACGCGCGAGTGCAGGCAACATGAGTGTCGGGGTTGCTTAGGGAATATATTTGCCATATTTTCTTGCTGTTTGGATTGCCAATTGGGCATCAATAATTGTACTCAAATTCCACTGCTGCATAATAAAATAAAACCCTCACTGTTGCACCGATTTTCCCACATTGGGTTTATCCGAGAGAAATTGTCCAAAACTAACTATCACTGTGATTGTATGTGTGCCAGTATTTTACTTACATTTACTTTATGCAATGTTTTAATTGTGAAGGCTGTAGTAGAATATATTTTGCTATTTGTCGTAAGAATATTGTAGATAACTTATTTCTGAGATAATAAGTAGAAGAAATAATATTAATCACTGCAGTAGAATTTCTATTCAGAATTTTTCACATGGTATCAGAGGTACAGGGAAGTAGAAGATTCAACGAGAAGGATTATCTCAAGTGGAATGCAGTTTTTCCTACAGCAATTGCTGGGATAGGTTAGAGTCAGAAATTAGCACAATATGGATACTCAAAGTGTCTCAGATTTATCTACCAGATTAGATGAAGAATTCGCATGCCTAGAAAATTAATTCAGCATCAGGGGATGTTTGGTACATTGATAACAGGCCTTCAGCTCATATGACTGGAGTACGAGAACATTTCTCGAGCTATCAAGAAGAACAAATGGACTTCCAAATAACTATGGGAAACAGAACGAAATGTACTCCAATAAGGAGAGGCACCATAGCTTTTCAAATGGAAGCAGGAACTAACATCCTAGCCACCAATGTTCTGCATATGTCAGGATTAGGAATGAACTTAATTTCAGTTTCCTAGTTACAAGACAAGGGATATGATGTATACTTCATAGGAAAGAAAGTATACATTAGGCATCCAAGCTAGAAAAGGAAAAAGCAAATTAGAGTTCGAAGCAACAAGTTGTATAGGTTGCATCTCGAATTGCCAATGGCACTGATAGGCAGCAACTGTAATGGTGAGAAGGAGCGAAATGAATTATGGCACAGGCAAATGGGGCACTTACACCATGGAGCACTGAGGATGCTCAAAGAGACTGTTACAAGGGTACCAGTCCTTAGTAGTGAACATGATGACTTGTGCAAAGGATGTGTGCTAGGAAAGTATGCTAAAGCAGCTTTTTCCAGAAGTAACCATAGAGCAGAGTGTGTATTAGTATTAATACACTCAGATATCTACAATCCTATGTCCACAAGAGCTCTTAGTGGTGGTGAATACTTCGTCACTTTTATCGATGATCACTCCAGAAAAACATGGGTCTATTTCTTAAAGACCAAGGACGAGGTCTTTGATTGTTTCCGAGAGTTTAAGGCTCTTGTTGAAAATATGACAAGGAAAAAGATAAAGGTATTGTGTTTAGATAATGGTTGAGAATATACAGATAAAGACTTCACAGATTTCTACACAAAGGAGGGCACCAAAAGCGAGTGGAAAGCTCCATATAATCCGGAGCAGAATGGAGTGGCAGAATGGAAGAACAGAAATATTGTTGGGGCAGTGAAAGCCATGTTGCAACACGACAGTATATATCCAGAATAGAACTCCTCATAGAGCATTGGGGAAGAGAATGCTCGAAGGAGTTTTCTCAAGGAAGAAGCCGGAAGTCAGTGATTTCAAGATATTTGAAAGTGTGGCTTATTGTCACATTTCAGACGAGAAGTGTGGTGGGCTCCAGTATTGTAGCAATAATGCTACAACTCCTGGAGCTTCCTATCTCTAATTTTATCAACCCGGTAGTTCGTACAAACTTGGAAGCGACGGTGTTGTATGCACAAGTACTAGCTCTTGTCGCAGCTTTCACTTGGTCAGCTGGCACAAGTCCGCTAGGGCTCAAGCCAACTTCTATATGTTCTCAGAAGAAACTTGCTAAATGATGGACGAAGGCTATCTTAAAGGAAATTAATCTATTTTGCAAAAATGAACTGAAAGCCAACAAAGCATGGAAACCCTAGTAAACCCTAATCTGACTAGCTTAACCTCTAGGATGCAATGGGTGGAGTGCAAGTGTCTGGAAATGATGCCATTACATCTAATGATGTAATATGCATGAACTTAAACTACTTTTACTGAAAAGAACATGTTTTTGTATTTTTGCTTGAATGGTTGGAGTGATGATGATTTTGTTTCTTATTAGGGTTTGGCTGTGCAGAGGTGGTGCGAAGGGAGAGAAGGCTTGGGAAAGGTCAGGGGGGCTAGGAGAGGTCCCAGAGGATCTCTAACATCATCCCACAGAAGTTCCACACGTTCAGATGCTCAGCAACCGAGTTTGCAGTCTCCTACAGGATGTCTGCAGGGGATCCTACAGGAAGTCTCGGGATTTCTACAGGAAGGTCTGTGGTTGGAGTTTTGGGTGATGGAGGAGTGGAGGAAGTGTATGGGTGAATAGGTAGGATGGAAATGAGGCTTGTGATGGCTCAGGAACAGAGAACTAAAGTGGAGAAAGAGTGCATGCATGGATCTATAATTAAAATAACTATGTGGCAGCTTGCATGAAAGCCTAAGACTGCGTTTTTTGGTGGTTGGTTCAGACTGCACCCCAATCTCTAACAGAGATGGCAGTGAGGTCCTCTCAACCTTTTCTGGAGCTCCAATGAGTTACAACTCTCCTATTCTGATCTAAGCAACTGAAAGCAATCTAACCATAAGCTAATCCTACTTAATCACATAAAAAAAACAAATCAGCAGATTGTATTTTCGAATTGCATGTCAAAGGAAAGAAACAAAGTGTTGGAACGAAAGGCAAATAACACTACAAAACAGAGGAGGTCTATTGCTCTCAGGTTGGGCCCTAACCTGAGAGCTATAGCTCCCTTAAAAACTCAGAATTAGATCCAAATATGCTTGCCTTTATTCATAATCAAAAATCTAATGTCATGCCAAAACTGGCTTACAAAAAGACTAATTGGCTAACCAAATTGACTAACTAGCTAATCCCAAAAATGACTAACAACTAGCTAACCCCCAATGAGGCCCTAAGCCTTCTTATTTATACAATTTGAGGACCCAACAGTCCTCCTAAAATTTAGGGACTTGGCTGCCCAAGACTTGTAGTTAACAGCAGTCCAACTTGACTTGCTTGGCTGCCCTTGAGCTGATTGATTCAGTGGCCCTTGAACTCCGAGCTGATGGTGGAGAATTCGAGGTGAGGGCCCATAAATGAGGGGGACACCTTCCTACAAATCCTCTAGCTTGTTCTCCCACGAATTTGGCTGCCAAGTGCTCATTAAGACCTTCAATTTTGTCTCCAAGTTGACCAAAAAGGCTACACAAAGCACCCATTAGACTTGTTGGCATAATGACTAACCAAATTCACTCTATTAACATAAAAATAATCCAAAACATGCAATAAACAAATGAGAATGGTGGACTAAGCCAAATTAGGAGGTTGAATGAGCCCAAATAATTGTACATTTGTGGGGCTCATCATCACCCCCCTACTGAAAGTGTTGCTCATCCTCTGAGCAACCAATCTCTCTCCTCGTCTTTGATGGCCCTGATGGCCTCCTTGTCATGCCAAGCTTTTGAAGTGATGTCCTCTTCTCTGTCATGAAACCATGCTTCTTTGCTTCTTCCCACTACTTGCTCCTTTTCCTAAAGAATTCTCAGCTTGGGTATGATTGTGCAAGTATATTCAATCTGATGGCGGAAACGGTGGTGAAAGGAGATGAAACCAGTGGAGGATGGAAGAAAAGAGTGGTTGCATGCCTCCTCAACAGACTTCAAGCTTCAAATCCCTCTCCATAATTGATTCTGGCCTGCCAAAAGGCTTCTACAGGATGTTTTTGGTAAAAATACAGAACTTCCTGTAGAAAGTCCTGTAGCTTCCTATAGAAGGTTGAACCGTGACTAAATTGTGCCCGAACCTTGAAAGAAATGAGTGTTCATGGAGGGGATGGATGTGCTTAGGGTGGCCAACACAGGTGCTGCCTCCTTAGCTAAAATCTCGGCCGATTTCTCCTTTTGCTGCCCTTTTTCCAAACTTCCTGTAGAAACAGTTCGCTGGCTTCCTGTAGAAACAGTCTGCTAACTTCCTGCTGTCCATTCCTATCATTCTGTTTTTGCAAGATGTCGTCTTCCCAGCCTTCATGGTGATCAGAATCATTCCATGGCTCATCATCACTTGAGGAGGCTTTCCTCCAGTATTGATCAGGTACAGGTCATCTTCCTCGTTTTCTTAAATGGTTTGTTTGATCCTTTGGAGGTTTCTCAACCTCGTTGGATTCTTGAGTATTGACAGACCTTCTAAGCCTTCGGAATTCATGTGTGGGAGGATTCAGTTTAGGTAAATCTCCTGCATCAAGCAACTTTGTTGAATGTCGAGTTGTTGAGAGTGCAGACAACGATCTAGAAGCTTTTGAGACAAAATTTAAAGAAAATTTGTCCCCATCATCCTCCGTTGGGCGAGACCTTCCATGTTTAGTTTCAATGAGCCCTGAAGTTGCTGCATCCAACGCTGCATCAAGCTCATCATCCTCCTGCAACGAAACAATCTTCTTTTTCCCTCTTGTTGGCTTATCCAACAGACACCCGGTTCCCTTAGTCACTGCTTCTTCTTTATTCTTCACTGAACCCAGAAGCACTTTATGTTCCTCAAGTTCCCATGTTAGTCTGCCATGTCAATCTCCGACCAGTGTGTGTGTTGAGATAGTATCCCCTAAACCTTTCACACACAGCCCAGATTTCTGTGGGCAGGTTGCATCATGCACCTGGCTGTGTTGGCCATGAACCTGTTGTGAGAACTTGCACGGCCAAAGTAGGCTCTTCGCTGACTTCATTGGAGCCAGCCAGCAATGCATTGAAGCCTTGCATAGTGTCCCTGGAAGTCTTCATATCTGTAAACATACCTTCCAACTTCGAAGTCAACTGATAACCACATTTTGTCTTCAATTTCACAATTAGATTCCTCTCAGCATCATCTGAAACAGTTTTCCCTTGTCGAGTATTACTTCTACATCCTCTTCGCTGACTCCTTTTAGACCCTTCCGAAGTTTATCATCAACAAACAAAGAAATATATTCTGGTGACATTGTATTCAAATTAATAAAGAATTCAAATGATGAATTCAAAGCATTTTGGAAAGTTTTATCATTGCTAAATGCCATGCTAATAATTTTTTCATACTTATCAAGAAGGTGCTGCACAAAGTCAACTGAATCTTTTAGCGTCTCTGGAGTTCCATGAGTACTTGTTCATTTTTTTCACTTTGTTGCACAGGTACTTGTAAAAAAATGTCAACGCACACAGAGAATGCAGCATGCACGGATTGAAGCAGTTGAGAATTGGTGGTCTTTTTGGGATAACAAGAGACACCTTTAGAAGCTGAATTACCTTTTAGATGGTGGTTTACAGTGGAAGAGATTGTTACTAAAACCAATTCTTATCCCAAAGCTTGCAAATATTCAGCCGAGCAACTTTAATTGAGGCGTGATTCACGTGAGAGAGAGAAGTGGCCAAGTGTACGTGGCCTCATGCAACCAGAAGTAGTGTTCCTCACTGTAGTGTTTAACTATTTGTTTTCTGCTGTTAATCTCATCCATCAAGCATGCTGAAGTTTAACTGTCCATCACTACCTGTTTCAATTTTCTTCCTGAGATGGCTGAGCGCACGTGACTCATTCACCCACCAAGTGCTGTTGAACTGGATGAGGGTGGCCAGTTAGCTGGCCACCAATTTGTCTAAATCCAACCATCTCATTGTTCACGCAGTTCTCGAATTACATTCATGCAACAGAGGAATTAGTTTAGTCACGTACCTGCAAGTCGACTGGCTGTTGTGAAGCTTTTTGCTGCTGCATGCTCTGATCCTGTGATTGCATGAGGCTTGGCTAATGATTTTTTATTGCTTTTCCTTGTGCAGGTGTCCTCTGGCCGGATCTGAGCTGCATGCAATCGTTTCCACGTTCAACTCTGCCCGTTCAAGCTGCTGCTGCTACATGGTCACAAAACCAGAACTTCTTTTTGCCATTTCTCCCAAATGGTAGATCGCATTGATCTGAAACTCGGTGAGCATGTTCCTACCATCATTATGCATCTCCCATAGCAAATTCGTGATCAATGGATGCACGGATTTCGAGAAAAATGGAAAATGGCTGAAGATTTCAGAGGTCGATTTCTCGGAAACCGTGCATCGGAATCGGCTGAAACTGCTTGGGTAGGTTACTATCACCCATGTGCATCTCCCCATGAAACAGGTTTTGAAACGGATGCACGGTTATGGAGAAAATGCAAAAATGGCTGATGGTGATGGAGGCTGATTTCTTGGAAACCGTGCACCGGAATTGCATGAAACTGCTCAGGCATGTTGTCATCAACCTTGTACAATTCCCCATAAAACGGTTTGTCAAATGGATGCATGGTTTTCAAGTTATGGCAAAAACAAATTCTGCTCTATGTGTTTTTGCTTCAAGGCACTTTGCATTTTGGTTGCATGGTATGACAAAATGAATTTTGGCTGTGATGCAGGTATGGAGATGATGGAGGAGGAGTTGGAAGATTGCAGGAGGACGTCTGAACCTTTGAGGAAGCTACCATGCTTGCCAAACCACTTTTTGAAATGCATGCCTAGTTTCCCACAATTTCTACAGGAAGTTCTTGTAGAAGCACAACGAGAAGCACAAGGAGGTGAAAAAATGATGGAGAAACGCAAGGGATGGACACACAAGTGCTTGTAGGCCTAATCAACAGATTCCCACCATCAGATTCACTTTTGAAATTGGATTTGGCTCGTCCAAAGGTTCTACAGGATGTTTCCTGTAGAAATACAGAGCTTCCTGTAGAAGGCACAAGAAATTCCTTTGACCTTGATTTGAGTGCTCCTCCTGTCATGAAACGTCCTTCTTGCAACCTGCAATGTCATTGCTGCAACATGAAATTATTCAATGGAGATTAGCTTTATTTCTCTTTTTCTTTTTTTCTCTTATTTTTTTTGAAAAGCAACTAGGGCGCCTCATGGAGGTTTTCACCCTAATTGCCTGCCTTGGGCACCTCCAAGGGAGGTTTTCACCCAAAGACCTTATTCTCTTTCCTCTTTTTTTCCAACCCATTGACCGCCTCATGGAGGTTTTCAATCAATGAGCCAATCTAAGGCGCCTCCGAGGAGGTTTTCACCTTAGATTTCTATTTTCCATTTTTTCATTTTTTTCTTTTTCTTTTTTCTTTTTCTTTTTTTTTCTTTTTTCTACCCTACCCTACTTGAAAAACAAAATCATTTTCAAGTATAAGAATACTTCCAATGGAGCCATGTGCACATCAAAATTAGAGACAAGATGATGTGAAGGCTCGAAATACATGCTTTGACAACGATCCAGATTTCAAATGATCTGACTTTGAATGGATCAAACATAACTGAGGAAGAGAGTATTGCTGCAACTTAGTGACTATCTGGAACCATGTCTCAATATAGCTTTGATATCCTTGGTCCTTTTGCTGATCTGGATCATTCTTCATGTCACCTTCTATCATGACCTTCTCATCTTCCTCTTTTTGTTGATCTTTCTCTTGAGTACATGGAAGATTTGATGGTAACCATGAGGAAGGTTTCTCGATCTCTGATTCTGATCTCTTCTCTTCATCAAGTGCAGCCCATGGTTCTTTGATCTCCTCTTTGGAATCTTCTTTTTCCTTTGGTCCTTCAATAGAATCTTTGTTTTGCAACACTCTTCCTGAGCTTTGGTGAAGATCATTGAGCTCAAGAGGAGTCATCTCCACATGTTGTGCCTCAGCTTTGCAATTGGGTTGAGCTACTCCATTGCATGGTTTTGGACATGGTGGTACGGGTGGTTGAGTGGAGGTGTGTAATTGAGATGGAGATGGATGGCATTGTGGTTGGGTAGGCATTTGGGGTTGCCTTGGTGGAGGAGGAGGCGATGGTTGTGGATGAGCAGGTGGTGGAGGAAAATGAGCGGGATGAGAGTTGTACTGGGGCCTCCACTCCTGATAAGGTGCATTCCACTGAGGCTGGGGCTGAGCATAAGAGTGAAACGAATGAGCAGCTCGTTGGGCATAATATGGATCTGTGAAGGAATAAGGAGGAGGTGTGAACCAGGAAGGATGAACAGGGGGACCCCAAGAAGGCATGAAGGTGGCTTGGTAAGGGTCATAATAGGTCTCGGGTGTCCCTTGTAGTTCCTGCTGGTAGGGTATGGGTCCATGTGGCCTCCTTTGGTTCATATAACAGAGTGATTCAATGGCTCCCTTGGCTCTTTGATATGTAGCTTTGATTCTGGGCAAGGAAGGGCATTGATCTGTAGGATGGTATTCTTCATAGATGAAACACACTTCTAGGGAGTGCATTGGACATTCGTTCCTAGGATGCTTTCTAGTGCACCTAGGACAAAAGATGACCAAAGCCCTCTTGGCTTCCTCTTGCTTCTTCTGGATCCGCAAGGTATCCAGTTGCATGGCAAGAAACTGCCTCATATCACTCTTGAAATCTTCGATCTGATTTGCAAATTCATCTTTGGACAAGGGACTGCTCCCAACATTTCTGCTTGTAGCCATTTGCTTCAGAGGAATGTTTCTTCTTCTTCTCCCCTAGAGGTTCTTCAGATATGTCTTGATGTCCACCCAGGGGTTCTTTCATCACAGCCATCGAAGAAGAACGTTGGCTGTGTGAAGCAGTGGGGGTGTTGTGCAATCATTTTTCTAACTTATCTCTACTCCTACAAGGCATGAAATGAAATCTTTTTGGTTGATTTTTGCTTTTTTCTACTTCTACTTGCAAAAATGAAATAAATTGAACTGCAACTAACTATCTTGCTAAAATGAAAGTGCGGAATTGAAATGAAAGCAGGAAAGGACTAATCTATTTTGCTCAAATGAAATTGCAGGAATGAAATGCTAATCTACGCTTGCAGAAATGAAATTGCGGAATTGAAATGCTAATCTACGCTTGCAGAAATGAAATTGCGGAATTGAAATGCTAATCTATGAAAGCAAGAAATGCTAATCCACTTTTGCATAAATGAAATTGCATAATGGAAATGAAATAAACTACTTAGCAGAAGGTTGTAGTAGAAAATAGAAGAATAGCAACAATCACCAATACTCTGCCGCTTCCTCGGCAACGGCGCCAAAAAGATGGTGGGCTCCAGTATTGTAGCAATAATGCTACAACTCCTGGAGCTTCCTATCTCTAATTTTATCAACCAGGTAGTTCGTACAAACTTGGAAGTGACGGTGCTGTATGCACAAGTACTAGCTCTTGTCGCAGCTGTCACTTGGTCAGCTGGCACAAGTCCGCTAGGGCTCAAGCCAACTTCTATATGTTCTCAGAAGAAACTTGCTAAATGATGGACGAAGGCTATCTTAAAGGAAATTAATCTATTTTGCAAAAATGAACTGAAAGCCAACAAAGCATGGAAACCCTAGTAAACCCTAATCTAACTAGCTTAACCTCTAGGATGCAATGGGTGGAGTGCAAGTGTCTGGAAATGATGCCATTACTTCTAATGATGTAAAATGCATGAACTTAAACTACTTTTACTGAAAAGAACATGTTTTTGTATTTTTGCTTGAATGGTTGGAGTGATGATGATTTTGTTTCTTATTAGGGTTTGGCTATGCAGAGGTGGTGCGAAGGGAGAGAAGGCTTGGGAAAGGTCAGGGGGGCTAGGAGAGGTCCCAGAGGATCTCTAACATCATCCCACAGAAGTTCCACACGTTCAGATGCTCAGCAACCGAGTTTGCAGGCTTCTACAGGATGTCTGCAGGGGATCCTACAGGAAGTCTCGGGATTTCTACAGGAAGGTCTGTGGTTGGAGTTTTGGGTGATGGAGGAGTGGAGGAAGTGTATGGGTGAATAGGTAGGATGGAAATGAGGCTTGTGATGGCTCAGGAACAGAGAACTAAAGTGGAGAAAGAGTGCATGCATGGATCTATAATTAAAATAACTATGTGGCAGCTTGCATGAAAGCATAAGACTGCGTTTTTTGGTGGTTGGTTCAGACTGCACCCCAATCTCTAACAGAGATGGCAGTGAGGTCCTCTCAACCTTTTCTGGAGCTCCAATGAGTTACAACTCTCCTATTCTGATCTAAGCAACTGAAAGCAATCTAACCATAAGCTAATCCTACTTAATCACATAAAAAAAACAAATCAGCAGATTGTATTTTCGAATTGCATGTCAAAGGAAAGAAACAAAGTGTTGGAACGAAAGGCAAATAATACTACAAAACAGAGGAGGTCTATTGCTCTCAGGTTGGGCCCTAACCTGAGAGCTATAGCTCCCTTAAAAACTCAGAATTAGATCCAAATCTGCTTGCCTTTATTCATAATCAAAAATCTAATGTCATGCCAAAACTGGCTTACAAAAAGACTAATTGGCTAACCAAATTGACTAACTAGCTAATCCCAAAAATGACTAACAACTAGCTAACCCCCAATGAGGCCCTAAGCCTTCTTATTTATACAATTTGAGGACCCAACAGTCCTCCTAAAATTTAGGGACTTGGCTGCCCAAGACTTGTAGTTAACAGCAGTCCAACTTGACTTGCTTGGCTGCCCTTGAGCTGATTGATTCGGTGGCCCTTGAACTCCGAGCTGATGGTGGAGAATTCGAGGTGAGGGCCCATAAATGAGGGGGACACCTTCCTACAAATCCTCTAGCTTGTTCTCCCGCGAATTTGGCTGCCAAGTGCTCATTAAGACCTTCAATTTTGTCTCCAAGTTGACCAAAAAGGCTACACAAAGCACCCATTAGACTTGTTGGCATAATGACTAACCAAATTCACTCTATTAACATAAAAATAATCAAAAACATGCAATAAACAAATGAGAATGGTGAACTAAGCCAAATTAGGAGGTTGAATGAGCCCAAATAATTGTACATTTGTGGGGCTCATCAAAGTGCAGGGAACTGGATCAAACTACAGAGAAGGGGTATCTCATAGGATACAGCAAGACCTCAAAGGCATAGAATCTACATTCCTGGCAGCAGGAAGATTGTAGTAATACGGGATGCAAATTTCATGCAAGACAGATCTTTCAGGAAATCTCGTGAAATGCCTACAGAAGATCAGTCATGAGATGTTCCGTTAGTCCAAGAGCAGTAGGGGCAGCGAGAAGGACAAGCAGGAGAGCATACACCTGGGTCGAGTAAGTGACCAGCACCAGTGTCTCCTCAGAAGGAGGAAATTCTCAACAAACAGAATGACAGGATCAGGAGGAAGAGTTGATTGAGCCTCCCACCACCAGTGGTAGAATGAGCAGAGAAGTGCGGCAGACACTGAGGGACGTAGAGGAGTTTGTTGGAGCTCCTAGAGCCGAGAAGAGGCAGCATAGACAACCAGATAAATACCAAGCATTGGTAGCTCAATTTGAAGAACCCTGTAGTTTTGAGGAAGCTGTTAAACACCAAGTATGGGTGGATGCCATGGTGGAAGAATACAACTCCATCATGACGAATGATGTCAGGGAAGTAGTAATGAGACCAGAAGATAGATCCGTTGTAGGATCGCGATGGATCTACAAGATCAAGTATGCTGCAGACGACAGCATAGAGAAGTACAAGGCAAGGTTCGTAGCAAAGGGGTGTGCTCAGAAAGAAGTAATAAACTATGAAGATACCTTCGCCCCAGTTGCTCGATAAACCTCTATCAGATCTGTTATATCCCTAGCAGCTCAAATGGGATGGGAGATTCACCAGATGGATGTCAAGGCAGCATTCTTGAACGGGGTGATAGAAGAGGAAGTGCATATAGAACAGCCCGAAGGCTTCGAAACTCATGAGAAGAAAACTCAGGTTTGCAGGTTAAAGAAAGCCCTATATGAGCTCAAGCAGGCACACAGAGCACGGTATGGTCATATTGATAGTTACTTGCAGCAGTTGGGATTTGTCAAGATTGATGTTGACCCCAATCTCTACTATTTGTTGGTAGAGAATAAGCCACTTATTCTGGTACCATATGTGGATGACTTGTTCTTAACTGGGTAATCTAGGCTCATCCAAGACTGTAACAAGAATCTTGAAGCCGAATTCGACATGGAGGACTTGCGATTGATGCATTATTTTATGGGGTTGGAAGTTTGGCATAAGAATGGGGAGATATTCCTTGGACAAGGTACGCTACAGAAATTTTGAAGAGATTCAGGATGCAGAATTGCTGACCCATGGCTATTCTGTTAAAATTGGCAACTAGGCAAAACTCCATGTGGTTCATCTTATTTATGGCAGCCGATATTTTTCTTGGATCCCTCTCATCATAAGGTGTAGGATTAATCATTAGATAGAGGAGGAATGACCTGTTATAGAGTTTTATGAACCCAACGTTTCGGACTACCAAGTGAGTCCATGACTCCATCATCAGGGGATGCGTCCATAGATATTCTGAAGATATTAATGATGTATCCCTGAGCTATATTTCAAAGTATATATATAGGCTATAAAAGAAATAATATAAGAAATTTGGTTGGCCATTATCTGATTAGTTTGTTAATTTTTAGATTTTTTTCATTATTTATTAATTAATTAATTAATTTGTTTAATTAATTTTATTTTTTTATTAATTAAACAAAATAATTAATTAAATAATTTTTTTAATTAATTAATTAATTAAAAATTTGATTACTTAATTAATTTTATTATTTATTATTTATTAAATTAATTACTTTATTTATTAATTTTTTTAATATTTAATTTGTTTATTTAATTAATTAATTTGTTTAATTAGTTTATTTCATTAGGTGTAGGATTGATCTAAAGATCATCTGATTCCGATAAGTATTCATGGAGTTATGAATTTATTTGTGTTATAAGACAATTCGTCAAAGTCGTCCAGCAACCAAATAAACCCCGCATGTGCTCAACATTTTAGTATAAAAGGAGATGACTTGAGAGTCATTTCTCACACAAACTTCTATCTTGATTTCTCTCCACTTGTCTTGGGTTTTAGTGGAAGGGAAATCTAGGAGTGGAAGCCCTAGACATTGGAGGAAAGAAGACTAAGGGAGCTGCCCTAAAGGAGATGCCCTAGCCCTAGACGCTGTCAAAGGAGAAGCCCTAACGCTGCCCTAAACACAGTCTAAGAACAACCCTAAACGCTGTCAAAAGGCAGCCCTAGGCGCAGTCTAAGAGAGGCCCTAACACTGCCCTAAACACAGTCTAAGAGCAGCCCTAAATGCTGTCAAAAGGCAGCCCTAGACGCAGTCTAAGACAGGCCCTAACGCTTCCCTAAACGTAGTCTAAGAGCAGCCCTATAAGCCATCCAAAAGGCAGCCCTAAATGCAGTCTAAGAGCAGCCCTAAATGTTGTCTAAAGGGAAGCCCTAAACGCTGTCTAAAGGCAGCCCTAACGCAGTCTAAAGTGAGCTCTAACGCTAACCTACAGTGCCTTAGATGCAGGCCTAATATGACTGAAAATGTTGGTTGTAGGTGACCCTCAAAACAGGGACAGCATGAGAGTTTGAGGACTCAAACATGCCCAAGACAGCAATGCTAATAAATGGGACAGCTGAGCTACATGGTGTTGCTAAGACACATGGGACAGCAGCTGGTATAGCAAGGTTAAGAGGACAGCAGCATATGGTACAGCAAGCATATAGTGCACAATGGGACAACAACGGTACAATGGTACAGCAATGTGACAACAAGGTACATGGTGTTGCAAACTCATTGCATAGCACAATGATGGGGCAGCAGCATGTTAGGACAGCAGCATGTTGGGACAGCACAATGATTAGGACAACTATGACATTGTGCAGCAGTGGTACAATAGGACAACAGCAACAGCAAGTACATGGTGGCTGTACATAGTGGTACGGTACACGGGACAGCAACAACAACAAGGTGCAGCAAGCACAGTGCTGCAAGGACATTGGGACAGCAGTATGGTACTTGGTGCAGCAAGTACACAAAGCAGCAATGGTGCAGCAAGCACATGGGTGATAGCATGGTGCAGCAGTGGCACAAGGTACAGCAGTGTTAAACACTGGGACAGCAGTGCAGCATAAGGTGCAGCAGTATGATGTGTACGGCATGGTCATGTTGAAGTTTCTAAGTTTACTTAGTTAGAAACCCTCCATGCACTCTATTTAATTTATTCCTACCTACTTGTTATTTTTTTCTTAACAAGTTATTTACAATGTAAATACTGAAAATAAACACTAGTGCATGCTCAACATATTACAGATCAACAACTAAAAGAAACAAGAACAAATACACCATATGACACCATTGTTTTTGGACTAATGTCCCCGAAAAAACCCAATGTGGGAAAACCGGTGCAGCTATCTGAAGGTTTTCTTATTAAGCAAATATCAGAGTACAATCTAGGGGTTGAAACTGGCCTACCCAACAGAGAATTTCCTTGGCAGTAATACCTCTAAGTTTCTGACAAATCCAATGGCTAAAACCCTGGATAATCCTTTCGGCAGCTACTCAGCACCAATCTACGTCTAAAACCCCAGTGTTTGCTCAATCTAGACTGCGTCAGCCTCTCCTAGCCCAGCACTGGCCCTGCGTTAGCCTATCTTGGCCTGCGTCAGCCCTAGGAGGCCCTACGTCAGCTACACTGGCCCCTCTGGTGCTCTGTGTAGCACTTAGCTGCCTCTATGTGGCGTTGTGTGAGCACTGGTTGCTCCTGCGTCTCTCTCTGGCCGCTCTACTGCTCTCTGGCACTATCTCTGTCTCTCTATACTCAATGCCCCTCAGCTGCTCTCCCGATCATTGATTCTATCTCTCTTAGCAAACCCCGCTCTAGAGAATAGAATGACTGATCACTCTGGTGTGATCTCCAAATGACCCTCAAGCCTCCTCTTATACTTTTCCTGTAGACGATTCAACGACCGAGATTAAGCCCCTAATCAATGGCTAAGACTAGATCTGGTTTGATCCATGTCTTTTGGACCACTCTAACACAAATTCATATTAATACTCATTAATATTTTATTTTCCCTAAGTTTAAACTTAAGGACTCCATTAAAAATATTAGTTATTTTAATATCTCTTGATTTGTTTAGAATTTGCCCAAACCCTTTCTGATTATTGGAGATCTCATGTACCCCAACCTCTCCACCAAATTTCGTGGCTAGAGCACATCCGATGCTACCCCAAATCAACAGGTCATAAGGTTCTACATTGTGATGATGGGTGCAACATGGTGTAGCACGGTGAGGTGCAGCATGATGACGAGATGCAGCACAATGATAGGTGAAGGAGTCAACTTGGAGAATAAGTTGAAGCAACATGTCTTCAACTGATCTCATGTATCATCTTCTTAGAGATGATCTATGCTCTTATCTAGATAAGTCAAAGTGTTGACTTCTGTTGTAAATGTACTTCTCTCTCTCTGCTGAATTATTGAAGAACATATAAGAAGAATTGATCAAGGGTTTCCCCACATTGGGGTTTGTCCCTGGCTAGCGCCACATCTTGGGTCCTCTTGTCTTGGCTTGTCTTCTTCGATTCATGTTTATGTTCTATCTGCAGTTTACTTTAATGTTGATGTGATTATTAATCTGGAAAAGATATTGAGCTAACTATGAAAATTGAAATAAATTGCTCTAAGCATAGAACATACCTAAAATTAACATGGTATCAGAGCTGAGGTGAAGACAAAGCCCAAGAAAGAGTGAAAGAGCTATCACCGAAGACAGTTGCAAAATGACAAAAGGATCAGTGGATTCCTCATCCCTCTTCAGATTCACCGAGGGGGAAATCGAAGCAGAGAATATTATCAAAATGGTGCAGTGGAAGCTTCTGATAACCCACGTATAAGATCATTTTATTGGGAAAGTCCGGATCTAAGGGTGGAAGGATAGGCAGATGCCTTGGTTGTAATAAGTTTGGCCATTATGTGAAGGATTGTCCGAATGGTAGGGACACATCACTTGATGATGATAACAATCATTCCATGGACATCTTCAATGATCGGATCATCGGAGGAATGACAGGTAATGCAGGTCATCAAGGAAACAACCGACTCTCCAAAAAAAGCAAGGAACTCTAGGTATGAAGAATCAAATGTTGTTTCTGATAAGATAAAGAAGCGTTATCTTGTATTGACCCTCTCCTTCAGACTCTTTGGGAATCTGGCTTATTGATTGTAGTGCTTCAAGGCAGTTCATCGGATAGAAGGGTGCTCTCTCTAATTTGGTAGAGATGGAAACAATCGTGGGATTATACTTGGAGTCAATGCCACCTATCCCAGAAAGGGTGTAAGGAATGTTACCCCTCAATTGAATAAGGGTAACTCAATTCATTTACAAAATCTCTCTTATGTACCTGATCGCAAGAAGAACCTGGTGTCCATTTCGGCAATGGAAGTCAAAGGTTACAGGGTGGCATTCCTTGATGGAAGGGTACATGTTTGAAAATAGAATTTTCAAAGATGTTTTTATCCTTGAGTTCAGGGTTGGCAGTTTGTATTAAGTTGTAGGATGGTCCATTGGGGACCATGTCAGTTGTCACATCTCATCTATAGCACCGGAGGTCTACTTATTATGGGGCCCTACTCGATGTGAGTCAGATGGTGATAGGGATGCCTGAATTCAAGAAGAGAATGAAGGTACATGTCTGAGATGTACCGAAGGAAAAACTTACAAGGGGACCATTCCCCTCATGTAGCAGGTCCACAGGTTTCAAACAACCCAAGAGGTTTTGAGATTCATGATTGGAAATCTCATGTTTACAGTTGGAAGAATGCCCTCTATGGCTTGAAGCAAGACACCCCAGGTTTAGTATGAGAGGATTGATAGCTGTCTGACGAAGTTGAGATTCACTAAGAGTGAAGTCGATCCAAACCATTGCTTGAAGGTTGTGAATGATAGACCTCTCATACCAGCACCTTCTGAGGATGACCTATTTCTGACAGGTGCAAACCCTCGCATTTGCAAAAGTAAGAGGGAGTTGGATTCCGGATGTGGAATGGTAAACTACAAATCCGTGACTACCTCAAGGATCTTAACTTTTAGAAGTTATATGGTAGTGATCCCAGACCAGATTTGGGAAATGCCTCTAAGTTCCAGAAACTCATACATGTTGATGTTCTTGGTGAACTTTCGTCCGGACATATGTTTTGCAGTTAGCATGATGAGCTCATATATGATTGAGCCTCACTGGATTGGTGCCAAGAATATTCTGAGATATCTTCGGGGCACAATCTCATGAATTAAGATACACTGCCAGAAATGTGAAGTTGCATGATTATTTGAATGCTGACTAGGCAGGCAATGTGGAGGATCTCAAGAGCACTTCTGAGTGTTGATTCTCTATGGGTTCTACTAGATATCCTAGATGAGCAGGAAGCAGAAGACGGTTGCTTTGAGCACCGCTGAAACTGAATACATAGTTACGAGTATGACCTCGTATGAAGTTGCTTGGTTGCAGGAGCCCTTCAGTGAGTTGTTTATACACATGATGGATACCATCGTAATCTTCTGTGTCAACCAGGAGGGGATTTGATTGATGAGGAATCTCGTATTCTATGATTGCTCCAATATATAGACATTAGATACTACCCTATCTAGGATATGGTACGTCAATGAGCGAGGAGGCTCTATCACACTGAGACTGATATACAGGTCGTAGACATTCTGTCAAAGCCCCGGGGAAAGGTCAAATCTGTGACTTTCCCAAATGACTTGGAGTCGTTGAGAGACCTTATGAGGGTCATGCATGTTGCATGCACTGAGCTCTGGGAGCACTGGGGGGCTTGGGGTACTAATGGAGCAACACGCAACCATAGGGCGACTCACCATCCTCTAATGGTGCGTTGTGTATAGGGTGAATGGCTCAGCATTCCCCCGTGATACCCCAAGGGATAGGATGAATGGTTCTCCTATCAATGCATCCTACCCATGCAATCTGGGACTCATGGGAAGTACCTCTCATCTAGCCAATGAGCAGGGAAATAGGATTAGGGACCAGAGTAGTACTATCAATGGACGCATCATTGTATCTACCATACTCCCTATGCTAGGATGACCTCTATTTATCTGGGATCCATGAAACTGATCTGGGATCAGTATGAGTGGTTTGAGACACTCTCTTGTGATATTGATCTGGGATCAATAAAACTGACTTCGGGTCAGTAGAGAATTGAGACATTCTCAATGAATTCTTCTTCTTCATGATTCAACATAGCAGAGCAGTGCAGGGCACTGATGCCAGAGATAGTACAGTCGGACATATGGATCAGTGAATGGAGTTCTCCCTAATTGAGAGGGAGTGTTAAAATTGGCAACTAGGGCCAAACTCCATGTGGGTCATCTTATTTATGGCAACTGATATTTTTCTTGAATCCCTCTCATCAAAAGGTGCAGGATTGATCTAAAGATCATCTGATTCTGATAAGTATTCATGGAGTTATGAATTTATTTGTGTTATAAGACAATTCGTCAAGGTTGGTCAGCAACCAGATAAACCCCATATGTGCTGAACGTTTTAGTGTAAAAGGAGATGACTTGAAAGTCATTTCTCAAACAAACTTCTATCTTGATTTCTCTCCACTTGTCTTGGGTTTTAGTGGAAGAGAAATCTAGGAGTGGAAGCCCTAGACGTTGGAGGAAAGAAGACTAAGGGAGCTGCCCTAAAGGAGATACCCTAGCCCTAGACGTTGTCAAAGGAGAGACCCTAACGCTGCCCTAAATGCAGTCTAAGAGCAGCCCTAAACGTTGTCAAAAGGCAGCCCTAGATGCAGTCTAAGAGAGGCCCTAACACTGCCCTAAATGCAGTCTAAGAGTAGCCCTAAATGCTGTCAAAAGGCAGCCGTAGACACAGTCTAAGGGAGGCCCTAACGCTGCCCTAAACACAGTCTAAGAGCAACCCTATACGCTATCCAAAAGGCAGCCCTAAACGCAGTCTAAGAGCAGCCCTAAACGTTTTCTAAAGGGCAACCCTAAACGCTGTCTAAAGGCAGCCCAAATGCAGTCGAAAGGGAGCCCTAGCGCTAACCTACGGTAACCTAGATGCAGGCCTAATACGACTGAAAAGGTGGGCTGTAGGTGACCCTCAAAACAGGGACAGCATGAGAGTTTGAGGACTCAAACATGCCCAGGACAGCAATGCTAATAAATAGGACAGCTAGGCTACATGGTGCTTCTAAGACACATGGGACAGCAGCAGGTATGGCAAGGTTAAGAGGACAGCAGCATATGGTACAACAAACATATAGTGCACAATGGGACAGCAATGTGACAACAAGGTACATGGTGCTGCAAACTCATTGGACAGCACAATGATGGGACAACAGCATGTTAGGACAACAGCATGTTGGGACAGCACAATGATTAGGACAGCTATAACATTGTGCAGTAGTGGCACAATAGGACAGCAGCAACAACAAGTACATGGTGGTTGTACATAGTGGTATGGTAAATGGGACAGCAACAACAAGGTGCAGCAGTATGATGTGTACAACATAGTCATAAGGTCCAGCATTGTGATGATCGGTGCAGCGTGGTGCAACACGGTGAGGTGCAGCATGATGACGAGATGTAGCAAAATGATAGGTGAAAGAGTCACCTTGGAGAATCAGTTGAAGCAACATATCTTCAACTGATCTCATGTATCATCTTCTTAGAGATGATCTATGCTCTTATCTAGATAAGTCAAAGTGTTGACTTCTATTGTAAATGTACTATCTCTCTCTCTCTGCTGAACTATTAGAGAACATATAAGAAGAATTGATCAAGGGTTTCTCCACATTGGGTTTGTCCCTGCCTAGTGCCACATCTTGTGTCCTCTTGTCTTGGCTTGTCTTCCGCGATTTATGTTTATGTTCTATCTGCAGTTTACTTTAATGCTGTGTGATTGCTAATCTGGAAAATATATTGAGTTAACTATGAAAATTGAAATAAATTGCTCTAAGCATAGAACATACCTAAAATTAACATACTCCCATGATCACCAACTGGAAGAAAATAGATGCATCAAAGGACAAAGAAGTAGATCCCACCTTGTACAGGTAGTTCATTGGGTCGCTTATGTATCTGGTCAACACTAGGCCAGACATTTGTTTTGTTGTCAACACTCTTAGTCAATTCATGGTGGAACCAAAAAGGGTGCATTCGGCAGTGGCAAGACACATTCTTAGGTATGTACGTGGAACAGTCAGATATGGGTTGAAGTACTCTAGAGGGGAGGACTTCAATCTGAATGGGTTCACTGTTGCAGATTGGGCAAGTAATTCAGTAGACCGAAAAAGTACCTCAAGGTACTACTTCAGTGTTGGATCAGGGATGATATCTTGGTGCAGCAAGAAGCAGAAATTGGTAGCACTATGTTCAGCACAAGCAAATATATGGCAGCCAGCACAGCGACATGTGAAGCCATATGGCTCAAGAAATTGCTTGTGAGCTTATTTAGAAAATGGATGGAATCGACCAAGGTTTACTGCGATAATCAGAATTGTATCAAACTCTCTAAGAGTCAATTATTTCATGATCGGTCGAAACATATAGATATTCATTGCCACTTTATCAGAGATTGTGTTCAGCATGGGGCAGTACAGCTACAGTATGTTCCCACAAGAGAGAAGGTGGTCGATATATTCACAAAGGCTCTCGAAAGAGCTAATTTCACTCAATTCAGAGAGCAGATAGGTATGGTTGAAAATCCGTTTCCGTAGCAGCAACAGTTTGCAGTGCAAGGACAGTTGGCAGTGCCAATGCCAGCAGCAGCACAGATGCAGAAATTCAGAGGGAGCTGTACAGATGTAGCATTGGCAGTGGCAGTGTCAAAGGCAGAGTACAGTAGTAGCAGCAGTGCAGTAGTTGGTGGATAGCATGTCAGACATCAACAGCGCAGAGGACGATGCTTCAAAGTCAAAGGAGTATGCAGTAGCAGTATATTGCTAAAGCACATTCCTTGCTAAGAGGGAGTTTTGATTTGGGGTAGCACCAGATGTCCTCTAAGCCTCAAATTTTATAGAGAGGCTTGGGCACATGCATTCCAAAGAACCCAGAAACCATTTTGGGAAATTCCCCCAAAGATGATTATATTAAAATAATTAATATTTTTAATGGAGTTCCTAAGTCTAAACTTTGGAAAATTAAAATATTAATGGGTATTAATCTAATTGTGGGTGAGTCTTCTAGATAAAGATGGAGATCAAGTCAAAATAATTTGAGCCTTTGATTAAGAGTTAATCTAGGTTGTTGGTTGTCCAACAGGAAGATATAAGAGGGGCTTGAGGGTCATTTGGAAAATACACCAAGAGATCAAGAGATCAAATTTCTAGAGTGTGTTCTCAAAAGGAAATTCTGATCGAAGAGAACTTTTGTAGTAGAAGACCAGGGATAGTGATCTGGAGGAAGATTTCCAGATTTGAAGAGGAAGTAGCAAGAGGGTGAGTTATTCGCAGTAAAGGAACACGCGAGTGCACGAATGCGTGAGGGCAGGAATTCGCAAATGTAGGAACGTGCAACTGAAGACAACAACAGGACCCACCACTACAAGTGGGTGCCTTGCATTAAGGTCCTTGTACCATGCCCAAGACCTGTGACACTACATTGGGATCCATGATGTTGCATTCAGAACCAGTGCCTATATTTCGCCATATCTAGCAACATTGGGATCCATGTCATTTTTCCTGGAATACGTATCACTACACTGAGATTGATGATAGTGCATCGGGTGTTGACAAGGACACCACATCATTGATACCATAGCCATGTTTTTGGGATAATGATATTTTTGTCATCTGGCCCCATGATAGGGGGAATTGGATAAGTATGTAAATCATCTCAAGAAAAAATCGAAGCACAAAATTTACTATGGAGATTGAAGAAACTGAGAACCTTCCTTCTGTGATGTCTTAACCGAAAGGAAACTGAATGGATCCTTGCACATAAGGTATTTTGGAAGAACACTCTCACTAATCAATACCTTCATGCCAATTCCCATCACCATAGAATGAAAAGGTAAGAAATCCCCAAAACTTTCGTAACAACGGCCCTTATGACCTTGGATGGGGAACATGTAGAACAAGAGAAACTACATCCTCTTAGAATCTTCAAGGATAATAGTTACAAAAAACATCAAGTGGTTAAGGCTTTCCAAAATGCTTACAAAGAGTATTGCAATAAAGATCAAACTCAAGAGATCTTTGAGGTTTTCATGCCCTACATTCATGGGAACATTGATAGGATTGTTGATTTTGGGTAGCATCGGATGTGCTCTAGCACCGAAATTTTGTGGAGGGGCTAGAACACATGAGATCTCCAAGACCCAGAAATCATTTGGAGAAATTCCACCCAGATTGTGAGTTATTAAAATAATTAATGTTTTTAATGGGGTTCCTGAGTCTAAACTTAGGAAAATAAAAATATTAATGAATATTAATAAAAATATGGGTGAGAAGTTTCTAAGAGACGAGGATCATGTTGGGTCCCTATAATACTAGTGATTACCCCATTACTACTGTAGTTGTATCCCTTATTAATATTGTTGTGCCCCTATTGTCCCCATATTGTTATTACTGTGCCCCATAGAATCTCTCTATTGTTATTTTTGTAGCTTTATATTATTACTGTTAGGTCGGTGGGTTATATTGTGACTCCTTAGACTCCTATATATAGAAAGGAGGTTTTGTCATTTGAATCATCCAAGAATTCTTCATTTGTGTAATGTAAAGGAGGTTGCCCCCTCGAAAAGGATGAATTCTAAGGCGTTGATCTCTCTTTTCTATCTTTTTGTGAGTTGGTTTCATACCATTTGGTATCAGAGCTTTGGATTCTAGGGTTTCGCTGCTCCAAACAGGTCATCGTGGCATTTTCGCTATAACCTTTTTCTACGACGTTTCAGAAGCTAAAAAAAAAACCATTTGACAAGAAATCACACTGAATCTCGGGTCCGAATTTTAGAGCTTTTTGCGCTATATTTGCGAAGATATGATCTGAGGAAGTTGGTCTTTTTGCATACCCCTGAATTACATTCCAAACAGATGACCTGGGGAAAATCGTCATAACTTTCTCTCTGAGCATCGGATTGAAATTTCGTCAAAAGGTATAGAAAGAGGACAGACTGTAATTTCTTGTATATATTTTTTAGAGCCAAAGGTCAAAACAGTGACTCGTGGCACGTCGTACAAGTTCACTCTACTGAACTAGTCTATAATCAGGTCATCTTGGGAGATTCTGCATAACTCTTCCTTGGAGAATCCAATTTGGATCAGACTGGTGGCATTGGAAAGAGGACATAGAGGGCTACTACAGATCGCAATTTCAGAACTGGATGATCTGAAATTACAGAGATACATCAGATTCAATACCAATCTTTTACAAAGTGAAAAAATGTGTGTAGTTTTTTTTAAATTTTTGCATAAGCTTGGTTTGAAAAATTAGTTTGAATCGGTAATTGATACCCCGAGGAAAGAAAATGCAAACAACTAGTAAGCAACCTGAAAGCTCTAGCATGACTCATGAGGAAGAGGAAGAAATGCAACATGATATATCAAAATTACGAGACCAAGTGCAACAAGTGTCACTTGCACAAAAAGCAACAGAATCTAAGATGGATGGTTTAAGGAAAGATGTAGAAACTAAGATGGATGGTTTAAAGAAAGGTGTAGAGCTAAGATGGATTGTTTAAAGAAAGGCATAGAAGCTAAGATGGATGGCATGGAAGCTAAGATGAATGGCATGGACGCTAAAATTGATGGCATGGATGATAAGATGGAAGAATTGAAGATAAATATGAATAAGTTGCTACAAGAAATGGTCACTAGTAAACGAAACTCATGATGAGAACAAAAGAAATGTTAATCATGATTCTATAGACTCTAATGTTGGATCGAAGACCCACCATATTCCAAAAATCGATATGAGGAAGTTTGATGGCAAGGATCCCACAACATGGATATTACAGATGGAGCAATTTTTTGATCTCAATAATGTGAAAAACACACAAAAAATACGTATTGCAACTTTATATTTGGAACCAAATCAGTTTGTATGGTATCAATGGCTTTGCTCTCGTAAACAAATTATCACCTGGGCAATTTTTATGGAAGAATTGACAGCATATTATGAGGATACAAAAAACAACACTTTTTTTAGCCAATTGATACGTCTCAAACAAAAGGGTTCAATAATGGAGCACATTGAGGAGTTCCAAAAATTGAACATAAGGGTAAAAAATATTCCAGAGGAGCATAGGATTGATGTGTTCATAAGGACTTTAAAGGATAATATCCAACATGATGTTTGCCTTTGGGAACCTGAATCATTAGAGAAGGCATTCAGGTTAGCAAGAAAAATGGAAAGAAAAATTATAGCAACTAGGAAGCATACCACTCACAACTATAAAAATGGAAGTGTTGTTGCTCCTAGTCTTCCACAACCTATAAGGTTGACACCACAACAATTGAAAGAAAAAAGAGCAAAAGGGCTTTGTTACAGTTGTGATAGCAAATACACTAAAGGTCATAAGTGTGCTGAGAAGAAATTATTCTACATAGATTGTGAAGAAGAAGAAGAAAAGGAGCAAGAAAGGTCAAAAGAAGAGGATATACTCCAGGAACAAAGCCTAGATAAAGAAGAAATGAATCTAACCATATCTTGTAATGCATTGGCGGGAATTACCACTCCTCAAACCATCAAGATAGAAGGACAAATCAAGAAAAAAAAGGTAATAATGTTGATTGATTCAAAAGTACCCACAATTTTATTCATTGTCAGGTAGCAAAAGAATTGAATTGCTTCTTATATCCAGCACCAGAGTGTCAAGTGATGGTTGCAAATGGAGGAACAATAAATTGCTCTGGAAAGTGCCATAATATCAAGCTATCCATGGGAGAATATGTATTGACTAGCCCAATGCTTTCCATTCTAATGGGAGGTGTTGATGTTGTACTAGGAGTCCAATGGCTACAATCCTTGGGTACAATAGCTTTTAATTATCAAGAACTTTTCATGAAATTTTCTGTGGAAGGAAAAGAAGTTGAATTAAGGGGTATTGCAGGGAAACCGAGAAAGATAATCGGCTCTAATGGTATGACAAAGCTTCTAAAAAAGGAACAAAGAGGTGTAATTGCACAATTATGTTCGCTAGATGTTTCCACATTGGAATCATCTATTTCTCCAGATCTCCAAAAAGTCTTGGACAATCATTCCAAGGTATTTGAGACTCCCAAAGGTCTCCCACCTATTCGTGATCATGATCATGCTATTCATCTGATTCCAGGAAGTGTTCCTCCAAACATCAGGCCATACAGATATCCCTATGCCCAAAAGAGTGAAATTGAACGTATGGTTGCAGAAATGCTAGAGGCTGGTATAATTCAACCGAGTCAAAGTTCTTTCTCTGCTCCAGTAGTATTGGTGCACAAGAAGGATGGATCATGGCGCATATGTCCGGATCATAGGGAGCTCAACAAGTTCACTATTAAAGATAAGTTTCCCATTCCTATCATTGATGAATTACTGGATGGATTGCATGGATCAATTTACTTCACCAAGTTGGATCTTCGTTCATGATATCATCAAATCAGAATGAAGACTAAAGACATTCCGAAAACAGCATTAGAACTCATGAGGGTCATTATGAATTTTTGGTCATGCCTTTTGGCCTTACCAATGCACCTTCAACATTTCAAGGTTTGATGAATTCCATTTTCAAACCATTCCTCAGAAAATTTGTGTTAGTATTTTTTGATGATATACTAATCTACAGCAAGTCTTGGAAGGATCAAGTTGAACATGTTGACAGGGTGCTACAACTATTGGAGGAGAAACAATTATATGAAAAAAAATCCAAATGTTTCTTTGGAGTACAAGAGGTGGAATATCTGGGTCATATTGTATCTCATGAAGGAGTTAAGGTAGACCCTAGCAAAATTAAAGCCATTAAGGAATGGAAAATCCCCACATCCATAAAGCATCTACGAGGATTTCTCGGGTTGACAGGGTATTTTTGCAAGTTTGTTAAGAATTATGGGAGAATAGCAGTACCTCAAACAACATTATCGAAGAAAGATGCATTTTCATGGACTCCAAAAGCAACAAAGGCCTTCGAGCATCTTAAAGAGACCAGACTTCACAAAAACCTTTATTGTGGAATGTGATGCTTCAGGAAATGGAATTGATGCTGTTTTAACGCAAGATGAAAGACCCATTGCTTTTTAAAGTCGTCCAATCAAGGGAAGGTTTTTAAACAAAGCTATTTATGAGAAGGAAATGTTGGCAATACTCCATGCACTTAAGAAATGGCAACCCTACCTAATGGGAAGACACTTCAAGGTAAAAATGGATCATGATAGCCTTAAATACCTTTTAGAACAAAGATTATCCTCTGAAGAGCAACAAAAGTGGGTCATAAAGATGTTGGGTTATGACTTTGAAATCATCTACAAAAAAGGGAAGCAAAATGTGGTGGCAGATGCACTCTTAAGAAAGGATGAGGATGTGGAAGCATTGGTGTGTGCCATTTCTATTATCCAACCAGATTGGATAAACGAAGCAAGGGAGGAATGGAAGAACGACGAAGAAGTGTGGGCACTTATTCGAAAGTTACAACAAGACTCCAATACATCTGATACATTTAGCTGGCAAAATGATTCGTTCTGGTACAAAGATCGCTTATACCTCTGTAAGAATTCCCAGCTAAAACAAAAGATTCTTATGGAATTGCACACTTCTCCCTTGAGAGGGCGCTCAAGATTTTTAAAAGCTTACCACAGGGTTAAGAAGGAATTTTTTTGGGAGGGCCTTAAATCAGCTATTCAAAAGTTTGTGGCGGAATGTTTGGTTTGCTAACAAAATAAAGTTGAAACAATTAAGACACCAAGTCTATTACAACCTTTATCCATTCCAAGCCAACGTTGGGAGGAGGTTTCAATGGATTTTATCACAGGTTTACCCAAGTCTGAGGGAAAGAGTGTCATCATGGTGGTAGTTGACAGACTTACCAAGTATGCACACTTTTGTGCATTATCACATCCATTTAAAGCCAGTATAGTTTCTACTGCATTTATGGAAACAATTTAAAAGCTACATGGAAACCCAAATATTATTGTAAGTGACAGAGATCCCATTTTCACTGGAAATTTTTTATTTTCTTGTCTTGGTACTCGGTTAGCTCATAGCTCATCTGATCATCCTCAATCTGATGGGCAAACTGAGATAGTAAACAAATGTTTGGAAGGATATCTTTGTTGCTTTGTATCTCATAAACAGACACAATGGGTCAAATGGTTGCCTCTGGCTGAATGGTGGTATAACACTTCCTTCCATACAGCAACAAAAATGACCCCATTTATGGCACTTTATGGATATCAGCCACCATCCATCACATCATATTTAAGAGAAAATTCGAATGTTCAAGCAGTGGAACATCACATCGAACATCAACAACAAGTACTCCAACTCTTAAAGGATAACCTTGTGTTGGCACAGAATAGAATGAAACAACAGGGAAATCAACATTGCAGCGAAAGAAGTTTTGATGTAGGTGATTGGGTATTCTTACGGCTACAACCATATAAGCAAATGTCCCTCAAGCAAGCTAAGAAGGATAATAAATTATCACCAAAGTATTATGCTCTGTACAAGGTGTTGCAAAAGATTGGTACTATGGCATGCAAATTGGAGCTTCCTACAGCTTCTCGATTACACCCAGTTTTCCATGTTTCATGTTTAAAGAAGGTTATAGGCGACAAGCTCCTAGTTCAAACAATATTGCCATAACTTGACGAGGAAGGAAAAATTATATTGGAACCAGAAGCAGTCACAGAAACAAAAACTCGACAGTTACGAAATCGACCAATTTTGGAGTATCTTATCAAGTGGAAGAACTTATCCGCTGAAGATTCCACATGGGAGGATGATAATTTTATACAGAAGCATCCAGAACTACTCAAGCGTTGAGTACAACACTTTTTTGAAGGAGAGGGGCATGTTGGGTCCCTATAATACTAGTGATTACCCCATTACTATTGTAGTTGTATCCCTTATTAACATTGTTGTGCCCCTATTGTCACCATATTGTTATTACTGTGCCCCATAGAATCCCTCTATTGTTATTTTTGTGGCTTTATATTATTATTGTTAGGTCAGCTGAGTTATATTGTGACTCCTTAGACTCCTATATATAGAAAGGAGGTTTTGTCATTTGAATCATCCAAGAATTGTTCATTTGTGTAATGTAAAGGAGGTTGCCCCCTCAAAGAGGCTGAATTCTGAGGCGTTGATTTCTCTTTTCTAGCTTTTTGTGAGTTGGTTTCATAACAGATCAAGTTTGTTTTAATCTTAGCCATTGATTAGGGACTTAATCTCTGCCATTGATTCATCAACAAGAAAAGTATAGGAGGAGGCTTGAGGGTCAATTGGAGATACACCATATTGATCAGTCAGTTTGATTTTTCTAAGGCGAGGTTTGTTGAGAAAGTTGAACAGGTGAACTGAGTTGCAGCAGAGGGGCATGGATAGTTGGGGTTGGAGGATCTTCTCTAGAGCCCCGAATACACAACAGAGAGAGGCAGAGATAAACCAGAGGAGGCAGCACAGACCAGTGAGGTTGACGCTGGGCTAGGAGGGCCCACGCATTGCTTGATGCAATGTCAGCACAAGGGAAGAGTTGCCCTCCTACAGAAGTCTAAATTTAGACGGAGAGCAGTAGGATCAGCCGAGAAGGCTGATGTCAGAGCTCCAGGAGGCAGACGACGCAGCGTAGAGCTGACGCAGAGCCTCAGAGTGCTCCACGCAAGCCCATGCAGCTACTGCGAAGGGGCAGTGCAGTTGTAGCCAGGGATAATTAGTCCAGTTGTCGGATTGGAGGGATTTTTCTAGGTGAAGTGAGTTAATCTCACTTAAGTTTCTGCCAGTATATTTTATATCTGTAACTAGATTGTCGAGAGGGCATCCAAAGTTGTATTCAGAACTACTGCTTAATAATAGAAAATCCTCAGAGTATAGAAAATCCTTGTCTCGTATCTATTTCAGTTTATGATTTGTATGTCACTATAGTCTACAATAGTGCTTTTCATAAGTGTTTAAATAGTTAAATAACTTGTTGAATGTAAAAACAAGTAGGAGGTGATAAACCAGTGATTGCAGTAGGATTTCTAATGTGTAGATTGAGAAATTTTCACATGGTATCAGAGCATTGGAGATCATAGGACACTAAAGACATCAGCCAAGAGATCCAGTGAATTTGTTGCAGAGAAGCAGTTGTCCCAAGTGATAGTGTTGTTCTAGAGGCAGAGGAGCAGCTGAAGGAGTGACGCAGAGGCTCACGTAGTGCTTGTGTCAGCATTTCGAGCCTATAGAGGGTGACGCAATACCCGAGAGGAGCTCACATAGTGACTGTGTCAGCGCTCTAGGCCAGCACAGAGCCTGAGAGGCTCAAGTCAATTAGTTGTTAGGTCTAGAGGAGCAGTGCAGATTCGATCTGAGGAGTTGGTGGAGAACTGTGTCTATGGAGACAAAGCTGAGGTAGAGGGAGTCACTACCTTGACAAATTTCTAAACAAAGAAATCTAGATCCGGGTTGCAGCAGCAAAGGAGGATTGGAGAGGAGTGATTTGACATTTGCAAGAGGATTTCCGTAAAGGAAATCAGGACTTAGAGGTCTCTAGAGGAGCTTGTTCCTTAGAGGATCTCTAGCGCCAAAGAAATCCAGATCCGAGCCTTGCTGGATTAACAGCAGGAGAGGGAGAAGAGAAGTAGTCCTATATTTTTTTAGCAGAGATGGCAGTCAATGAACTGAGGGATCAAGACAGATTGGATGGAGCATCCAATTTTATCATCTGGAAGGCCAGGATCCTAGCAGCCCTAGACAAGAATCACATCAACGATTATGCCTTGAAGGTAGTTGTTGTTCTGGTCGAGACTAATCCACTGAAGAAGTACGAGGAGGCCCAGGCAAGGCGAAGTGCATGATTCTAGATGGGGTCAAAGATCATGTGGTCCCACATATTGCTGAGAAGAAAACAGCAAGGGAGATGTGGGAGGCTTTGACCACCTTATACGAGGGGACTTTTGTTCAACAGAAGATGCTCCTGGAGAATCAGTTGAGACAGTACCAGATGCAGAAGGGAGAAGAAATCGATCCCTTCCTCCTCAGGTTGCAAGGGAATCTCGACCAATTAACTTTTGTGGGGTCTACACCAAACCCTAAGTTCATGGTCAGGACTGCCCTGAATGCAATCACCAAGGACTGGGAGACATTTGTCCAGAGTATTTTGGGCAGAGCTTCTCTCCCCAGTTGGGAGGAGATGTGGGTAGCTCTTCAACAGGAAGAGATCAAGAGGGTGACCAAGGCAGGGAGTAGTGGCAGAGGAGCCCGAGTAAAGAAGGAGGAGGAGGAGGATGCAGCTCTTGCATCATCGAGATAGCAGGGGCAACTAGGACATTTCGCCTCTCAGTGCCCCCAGAAGAAGGGCAAGGAAGAGGCTTCTAACTCGAAGGTTGCTCCAGCGAAAGCCGACAAGGAGGATGATGACGAGGATTGTGACATGAGTGCTCATGCACCTCTAGAGAAGAGGTGGGGCGACATTGAGTTGTAGTCAAGAGGACTACACATAAAGGGGCAAGATCCTTTAGGTGCTCAAACTCTTGGATCACATACGGCTACGGGAGCCCTTAATGACAGTAACAGAAAGATGGGAGTCAGTTGGAGTGAGGGACGATGGAACGACTATGGCAGAGCTAGAGTTCCAAAGTCTAAAGTAGCGCAGTAGAGTGTTGAGCAGTGCGAGAGGCACAGAGAAGATACAACAGCAGTGCAATAGCATTAGAGGGTCAGCACAGATTAGCAGCAGAGGTAGCTTCAGCATCATGGGGTATCCAGACCGACCAGCATGTCAACTTTGGGTGGCTATTCAGTTGCTTACTTCTCAGTCACTGAGTTGCAGTGCAGCAGTTAGCAGTAGTAGTGCTATGGGCAGCGTGATGCAGCAAATTGAGAGGGAGTTGTAATATAGATGTAGCAGTGATAGTGGAAGTGTCATGGGCAGCAGTACAGGATGCAGCAGTGCAGTGGATGAAGGGCAGTAGGCCAAGCATCAACAACATAGAGGACCGATGTCGCGGATCAATGTGATGCTTCTATTGGGAAGTATTGATAGAGCACATTCCTCACTAAGAGAGAGTGTTGATTTTGGGTAGCATCGGATGTGCTCTAGCTCCGAAATTTTGTGGAGGGGTTAGAACACATGAGATCTCCAAGACCCAGAAAACATTTGGAGAAATTCCACCCGGATTGTGAGTTATTAAAATAATTAATATTTTTAATGGGGTTCCTATGTCTAAACTTAGGAAAATAAAAATATTAATGGGTATTAATAAAAATATGAGTGAGAAGCTTCTAAGAGACGAGGATCAAGTCTGTTTTAATCTTAGCCATTGATTAGGGACTTGATCTTGGCCGTTGATTCATCAACTGGAAAAGTATAAGAGGAGGCTTGAGGGTCAATTAGAGACTTAGTCATCGGGTTCGGTGAACTTGAACAAATAAATTCGAAATTCGTCGGACTTCAAACGAACTCGAATTTATTCGTTCAAGTTCGCCAAACAAAATGGCGAACTCGAACACAATGGCGAACATGAATTTTATCACAAACAAAATCGCGAACTTTAAAAATAACACCAAAAAAATCGTTGGAATTCGTTTAGGTTCGTTTTTTTTTTTAATGTGTTTACGGGCCCTGTGGTTTTCGTTTCATTGTTTGCGGGCCCGTGGGATAGGTAACAAGTTTCATTGTTTGCAATTGCAGCCCGCAGGTTCTACTTCTAAGTTCTAACTTCTGTGTTTAGTTTTATTATCATCACCGAACCAATCGGCGACCAGTCCAGACTCCATAGCATAGTGAGCACTAAGCAATAGCATATACAGGTGAACCGTGACAGGCACAGCTCCTCTCCGTGGGATTTCAAAGGGGTTTTCTATGGGTTTTAGAGTCTCAATGCCGGCATACGAATTTCGAATATATTCTCAAAACTCTAATCCTAATCCTCTCAGAACTCTATCTTCTCACACATCCTACAGCCTCGACCCTCAGGTGTTTTTCTGTGACAACGACTCACCAGTGCAACATGGCGGTATAAACAGCTTGGCCAACCACCACATAGCTTGGCCTCCTGCACAGTGGCACACTACAGTTTATGCATACACAGTTCTGTTGAAACTTGAGGCCCAAGGGTTGCAGACTTGCAATTCTAAGTTAGAACTTCTAACTTCTGACAGAGGAGTGAGCCGCCTTCAAGCAACCTCAGCAAGCCTTCAAGCAACCTCCAACAAGCCGCACTGTCCGAACTACAACTTCCAGGTAAGTCAAAAATTAAAATACACATTTCTTTTATCAATTCAATACAATTTACTAGTTCTTATCAGTGAAATACAATTTATCAGTATTTAAAGAGGCTCAAGCTGAATTTTGAACTGATAAAAAAATTTATAACTTATAGTTTCAAACTTTCATAATTTCATTCTACAAAAAAAATATAAAACTATTTAAAATGTAAATTAAAAAAAATAATTGCAGACATTTCAAGCTTCAAACCTTCACCTCAGTCTTCAACAATCAGAAGTTCAGAACCTTCAAATTTCAATGGCACCCCCAAAATCAACTGTTGTAGCATGGAACTTTGTCAAAAAAGAGGGGGAAAATCTTGTGTGTCAGCTGTGTGGACATCAATTCGTTGGCTCTTTAACTAGAGAAATGGATCACCTTCTCAGTATTAGCAATGGAAGTGGAGGTGGTGTTGAAGGTTGCACTAAGATCTCTGATGAACAAAAAACCACAGTGGAGAAAGACTATTTCACTTCAAAGATGGAAAAGGAGAAAAGGGAAAATAAGAGGCAGCGAATTGAGAGGTAGATTGCCATGTCTTCCTCCAACACCATTAATTCCATCTCAACCATTGGTGGATCAAGTTCTACTCAAGTAAAAACAAGTGGAACCAAAACATTAAATCAATTCTAGAAACCCGTTGAGAAACAAGAAGTTGATGATGATGTTGCAAAATTCCTTTATGCATGTGCAATTCCCTTTAGTGTGGCGAGGAGTCCATATTTTAAAAATGTAAGTAAAAATGCCATTGATTTTGGGAAGGGCTATGTTCCTCCCGGATCTGAAGCTTTAAGGACAACTTTGCTAAAGAAAACAAAAGATAGAGTGACAGGAAAGTTGGTTCATATTAAAGAGTCTTGGAAGCTTACAGGATGCACAATTTTGAGTAATGGTTGGTCAAATTTGTGTCATCACCCATTGATCAATGTGCTTGTTTATAGTCCTCAAGGGGTACTTTTCTTGAAGGCAGTAAATGCAATGGATCGAGTGAAGACATCAGAATTTATTTCTAGAATTTTGGATGAAGCAATTCAAGAACTTGGGGAGGAAAAAATTGTCCATGTTATTACAAATAATGCATCAAATTGTGTTGGTGCAGGGAAGCTGATTATGGAAAAGTATAATCACATTTATTGGACCCATTGCGCAGTTCACTGCTTGGATTTAATGTTGCATGATTTAGCCAAATTTCCTTGGGTCAATGAGACAATCTGAAGAGCCAAAACAATTGCAAACTTCATCATCAACCATTGTCTCACTTTGAGCATATATAGGAAGAATGCATCAAAAGAGTTGTTAAGGCCTTGTGATACAAGGTTTCCCACTTCTTATATTACTCTAAAAAGAGTTGTTGAGGAAAAAGCGAGCCTAAGAGCTTTTTTTTGCAATACTGAGTGGGAGAGATCTACCCTTTCAAAAGAAACTAAGGGGAAAAATGTTGAACAAATAGTGCTCGATAATGGCTTCTGGGAAAACGCAAACAAGGTTTTAAAAATGTGGCCCGATTGTTAATGTGCTCCGCATGGTTGATGGTGACAACCTTGTATGGGTTTTGTTTATGAAAGCACTGATCGTTGCAAAGAGACCATTGCAAGTGCTTTTAATATTGTGGAAGTTGATTACCAGGAGATATGGGATTTAATTGATCAAAGATGGAAGATGATGCATAGTCCATTACATGAAGTAGCATGCTATTTGGACCCTAGATTGTTTGGGTTACCAAGACATAGGGATGAAGAAGTCATGAATGGACTTATCCAGGCTATTGAAAAGCTAAATCTAGATCCAGAAATTGCAAGTTTGGTCAAAATTCAATTGAGGGCATATAGGTTAGAAGAAGGCTTATTTGGAACACAATCAGCAAAGTATGATAGGAGCAAAAGTGATCCAGCAGTATGGTGGGAATTTTATGGTTTAGGGGCACCAAAATTGCAAAATTTTGCAATTCGTATGTTAAGCCAGGGATCAAATGCATCAGCATGTGAAAGGAATTGGAGTTCCTTTGACCACATTCATTCCAAGAAAAGAAATAGATTGTTATCTAGAAGATTAGAAGATCTTGTTTATGTTCGTAATAACTTGCGGTTGGCTTTGAAAAATGTGGCTAAAGAGTCATCCAATTCCTCTACTCTGTCGATCGATCCTGTTCCAAATGCATCAATGGATAAAGCTTATTTGTACATTGATAGTAACATTGACAGGGAATTGACTGATGAATCTAATGTTGAAGCATCTAGCAGATTCATAGCTCCTACTGCTCTTGATGATATTGAACTTTTTGATATAACAAGTGGGCCACAGGAACATCAAGAATAAAACTTGTGTTCCTGTTTTAGATTTCTAGTTTACTTTTTGCATGAAAAAATTTCTAAAACTGCCAAGCTACTTTAAACTTCCGAGATTATATTTTGAATGCTTTTTTATCAAATTGTTTTTCAATATATGAAATTTGATATGGCTCATTGTTTTGTCGAATTTGATATGGGTGAGAATGTCTATGATGAATTTCTCGCCTTGTTTACTATGTTACATGTATGGAAGTTGGTTCTTTATTGGCACTTGCTTTCATGATTTATAAAATTATGTGGAAATGATTTAAATGTTTGAGCAATAATCTTATGTGTTTGCAATGTGCATTATGGACTTTCAATTTGACTTTGAATTGATATATATATATATATATATATATATATATATATATATATATATATATATATTTTTTTTTCAAATTTCTATATGTTGTATTTTATGTCGAACTTTATCAACAAAATTTTAGGTGCCGAACTTTATTCGAATTTCAAGGTTGCCGAACTCGAACACGAACACGAACACAAACCTGGTGACTTAGATTGGAGATACACCATATTGATCAGTTAGTTCGATTTTTCCAGGGCAAGGTTTGCTGAGAAAGTTGAACAAGTGTTTTGAGTTGCAGCAGAGGGCCAGGGATAGTTGGGGTTGGAGGATCTTCTCCAGAGCCCCGAATACACAGCAGAGAGAGACAAAGATAAACTAGAGGAGGCAGCACAGACCAATGAGGCTGACACTAGGCCACGAGGGCCCACGCATTGCTTGATACAGGGTCAGCGCAGGGGAAGAGTTGCCCTCCTGCAGAAGTCTGAATTCAGTCAAGGAGCAACAGGATCAGCCGAGAAGGCTAACGTCAGAGCTCCAGGAGGCAGAGGAAGCAACGCAAACCTGAAGCAGAGTCTCAAAGTGCTCGACACAGGCCCACGAAGCTACTACTAAGGGGCAGCGCAATTGTAGCCGAGGATAATCAGTCCAGTTGCCGGATTGGAGGGATTTTGCCGGGTGAAGTGAGTTATTCTCACTTAGGTTTCTCCCAGTATATTTTATCTCTGTAACTGGATTGTCGAGAGGGCGTCCAGAGTTGTATTCAGAACTACTACTTAATAATAGAAAACCCTTAGAGTTGTTGCACCATTTTTCCTGAATTGGATTTTTCCGGGGACGTTTGTCCAAAAATAATGATGTCCCTTGTGTTCATGTCTCGTATCTATTTCAGTTTATGATCTGTATGTCAGTGTAGTGTGCATTGTGAAAATTCTTGAATTTAACACATCAGAAAACCCTACTGCAATTTCTGGTTTACTACCTCCTACTTGTTCTTTACATTAACAAGTTATTTAATTGGATAAACATCGAATTAAACAGAAAATGTAGCCTTCACAGATATACTGATCATGCATTGAAGTAAATAGAAACAATAACACAAGGGACACCGTTATTTTTGGACAATTGTCCCCAGAAAAACCGAATGCGGGAAAACCAGTGCAGCAAATATGAGGGTTTTATTATTAAGCAGATTTTGTGAATACAACTAGGGTGCCAGAAATGGCGCACCCAACAGAGAATGTCCTCGGCAGTAATACCTCCATCTAGAGACAGATATTCCAGCAAATCAGCGACCGGATGATCAACCCCACAGTGACTCTGACTGTTCCTTGTGCTGGACAGTGAAAGTTGCTCCAAGCACTGCTCTGGAATTGTGTCACTCTTCAGGAACTGCATCACGCTCTCCTAGCTGATCTGCTCTCAATCTGCCCCACAAAATCTCCCCAACGCTACCTCTGAAGCCCAAAGTCAACCTCTATGGCCCTCTACACTTCCTGCGTCAACCTCTACAACTTCTGCATCAGCCTCCACAACCTCCTACGTCCTCTGTGTCAACTCCTGTTGCCTCTGCATCAGCCCTTCTAGGGCCTACACTATCTCTCCAAAACTACATTGCCTCTCTACTATGTATTCTTCAGCCTCGGATAAAATCCCTTTGTTGAACTGCCCCTCGCTGCAATTGATCACTAACTCGATTTCCTCATCAAACCTCTCCCCAGAAAATCGAATTCTTGATCTCTCTTAGTGCATCTCCATCTGACCCTCAAGCCTCCTCTTATATTTTTCCCGTTTACGATTCAACGACCAAGATTAAGTCCCTAATCAACGGCTAAAATTAGAACTAGCTTGATCCTCGTCACTTAGAACTTTCTCACCCATTTTATATTAATATACATTAATATTTTTATTTTCCTAAGTTTAGACTTAGGGACCCATTAAAAATATTATTTATTTTGATATCTCTTCATCTGGATGGAATTTCTCCAAACGATTTCTGGGTCTTGGAGATCTCATGGCGCTTAGCCTCTCCACCAAATTTCATGGCTAGATCACATTCGATGCTACCCATAATCAACACTCCCTCTTAGTGAGGAATGTGCTCTAGCAATGCTTCACCATAGAAGCATCACACTGATCTTTCGCAGCGATCCTCTGTGAGGATGCTTGGTCTGCTACCCCACATCCACTGCAATGTTGCTTCCGGTATTGTTGCCCACGCACTGCCAGTGCCACTGCTACATCTGTACTGCAACTCCCTCTCAACATTGCCACTGCTAACTGTTACACTGCAACTCAGTTACCAAGAAGTAAGTAACTAACCTCACCCAAACACTGACATCTTGGTCAGTCCGGAAGCCTCAGGATGTTGAAGCTACCTATGTTGTTATCCAGTGCTCCCTCTGCTGCCACTGCATTGCTACAACCTCTTATGTGCCTCTCGCAATGCTACAACCTCCACTACGCTGCTGCAGATTTCTGCACTCTAGCACTACCTTGCCGCTCCATTGCACCTTGCTCCACATGACACCTGTCATCATGCTACTGTCGTTAAGGACTCCTGTAGCCATATGTGAGCCATGAGTTTGGGCACCTCAAGGATCTCGCCCCTTCTTTTGCAGTCCTCTCAACTACAGCTCTATGTCTCCCCACCTCTTCTCTAGAGGCGCATGAGCACTCATGGCACGATCGTCATCAATCTCGACATCCATCTCCACCTTTGTTGGAGCAGCCTTTGAGTCGGAAGCTTCTCCCTTGCCTTTCTTCCTAGGGCGCTGAGAGGCATAATGTCCTAGCTCCCCATAGTTGAAGCACTTGACCTTCGAGATATCTTTCTTCATACTCTTTTGAACCCCCTATTGTCCTGCGAATGCTAGAGTTGCATCCTCCTCCTCTTTCTCGATTTGAACTCCCTTACCACTACTCCCCGCCTTGGTCAATCTCCTAAGCTCTTCCTGTCAAAGAGTTGCCCATATCTCTTCCCAACTAGGGAGAGTCGCTCTGCCCAAAATACTTTGGACAAATGTCTCCCACTCCTCAGAGACTTCATTCAGAGCAGTCCTGACAATGAACTCTGGATCCAGTGTAGACCCCATGGAATTAAGTTGGTTGTGAATTCCTTGCAACCTGAGAAGGAACGAATATATCTCCTCTACTTTCTACATCTAATATGACCTCAGTTGATTCTCTAATAACATCTTCCTTTGCATGGAAGGGCCCTGGTATAAGGTGGTCAGCGTCTACCACATCTCCCTTGCTGTGTTCTTCTCAGCAATATGTGGTATGACATGATCCTTGTCCCCATCTAGAATCATGCATTTTGCCTTTGCCTCGGCTTCCTCATACTTCTCATTTGCATTAGGGTCAATTGGGACAGCAACTGTTTTTAAGGCATATTCCTTGATGTGACGTTTATCCAGGATTGCCAGGATCCTAACCTTCCAGACGACAAAATTGGAAGCCCCGTCCAATCTATCCTAATCCCTCAATCTGTTCACTGTTATCTCTGCTCATCTTCTCTAGACTCCCTTTGATTCATGATTTCCCTCTCAGAAACCCTCTGACCAACTGTCGAATCACTCCTCTCCAATCCTCCTTTGCCGCTGCAACCCGGATCTAGCTTTCTTGGCTAGAAATCTGTCGAGGTAGTGCTTCCCTCTACCTTGCTTTAGTCTACTTAGACACTGTTTCGCACTCATAGAAACAGCATCCCACCAGCTCCACAAATCAAAATTTGCACAGCTCCCTTAGCCTCGGCAACTCAAAGAATTTGAGCACAATCTCTGTGTGGGCACAATCTGCTCCTCCCAGCCAACTACGTCAATCCTTCCTGGCTCAGAAAGATGACGTGTCTCTGCGTAAGCTTGATTTGACCTCCTCTGCCTCTGCACTAGCCTTGATGGCTGACGCAACTACTACGTGGGCTCCTCCCAACTATTGCGTCTTCCTTTCTCAACTCAGAATGTTGACGCAAGCATTGCATGAGCCTCTGCGTCACACTCTCTGCACTGCATCACTCCTCCTCTTGCCTCTTCAGCTCTGGAACAGTGTTGTCTCTTGAGATAGTTGCTTCTCCGCTGCAAATTCTCAGATTTTCTTAGTTGGTGCCTTCAGTCGCTTTTGATCTGCAATCGCTCTAATACCATGGGAAAATCCCTGAATCTAACACATTAGAAACCCCTACTGCAATTTCCGGTTTACTATCTCCTACTTGTTCTTTACATTAACAAGTTATTTAATTGCATAAAAATCAAAGTAAACACAAATGCAGCTTTCACAGATATACAGATCATGCACTGAAGTAAACAGAAACAATAACACAAGGACACCATTATTTTTGGACAATCATCCTCGGAAAAACCCAATGCGCGAAAGCCGGTGCAGCAGATATGAGGGTTTTATTATTAATCATATTTCATGAATACAACTAGGGTGCCAGAAATGACTCACCCAACAGAGAATGTCCTCAGCAATAGTACATGTTGACCACTCGAGTGGCACCTGATGATTATATGAAGACTCCATGCCCAAGGATGATCCAGAAGATAGTTGTACCATCACATATCATCAATCAACAAAGTTTTTTAACTCTACTTCAATCTTCTCATCATCTTTCTTGTACCTAGATTCCACACCCTACAGGGAATTGTAATAAGTGATACTAGTAATGATGAGTTTCTTGAGTCTATAATAGTCCTAGGATGTTGGGACTCGATCAGCAAACGAGTACACCTTGGAGTGTTTTTTTTATCTAGTTAATTATCCCTAATTTTTCAGAGGCAGATAATTTTTTAAGTTTTTTCACTCACTTTTTACCCCAAAGTTGGGGTGATGGTTTGAAGTTTGAGCCCCTAACACATCTTAGTGTCTAGAGTCGATGTATATTACCATACTAGAGCACACAAAAAAATTTGTGGAATTTGGTTGGGTTTAAGTAGTCATTTTTTTATTTTTTAGATTTTTCATAGGTCAAAAATTGCAAATAAATTGTATTTAAATTGTAATAAGTGAAGTCTAGAGAAGCTGTATGGAGTATGAGTAATCAAAATTACACCTCTCACCCTCAACTTACTACTATGACACACTTTTAGGGGTTAATAATGTGTTTTGGATCCTCAAAACCCACTTTTCCTATGTTTAGTGGGAAATCAAACAATTAATTAAGCCATAAATTAAATAAATGGAGATAAATAAATATCCACACATGTTAAATGATGTAGAAATGAGGTGAAGATTATGGGGAAGTTAAAGTGAAGTCCTAAGGTGATCTGGACTCCTAAAATCAAGGAAAAGACGTGCTCAAATAAAATCGAATTTTTGGCATTAAAGGAGAAAGCTACTTACATGGACATTCGAATTTGTGAAGTTAATGCACATTTGGGAGGATTTGGGAGAACATTTGGTGGAGATTTTTGTGGGAAATTGTCCCCACATGGGTTACCACCCATATACACTTGTCATTCTATCATAAAATTCGAATTTGGTACATAAGGGAAGAAGAAAAAGATGTCCACTTGCTAGATTCGATTTTTACGCTTGGCATTGGAGCTCCATTCAACAAATTCGAATTTCTCTTTGGGATTGTTACCTGATGTCACTTGTTTAATCACTTATGCATTGGGATTGGCTTCAATGCCATTTGTCATTGTCATTCTTCATTGGGATTTACTCCCAACTCTCTATATAATAGAACCATGGGATCTCATATTGTATCATGTAATACAAGTTATTGTGCTTGAGGAGACTCCGCAGGATTGTATTCACTACTTGCAATATAATACAATAGTCTTTGGGGTAAAGTGTGATGGTGTTCTTCTCCTTGCATGTGTGGTAAATTCTTGACTTGTTGTTATGCTTCTATTATTTCCTCATGTCATTATTTCTTTCATGCTTGTTTCAAGTTATGTTAGTATGCAGCTATCTCATATTAGAATAAGAATTAATTATTTGTTTTATGAAAATAAATCTTCTAGTGGATAATAGATGTATCTCTAGGAATTCTTTCCACTGCATTTATTTAATTTCATGTTGATTTAATGATTTGTGGTAAAGTTTTGTAGATGAATCATTATTTGGTCAATCTTTTCAAGCGTGACGAGAAATTCTCGAAGGAATCAACCCATTCTTGAAAAATATTCAGGGAGAACCCGCATGTTTTGAATTCCAAAATCTCATCTATATCTTTTTTGTGTCTTGCAGGGATTCTTTCAAGTTTCTTAAAGCTTTTATTTCTTGCGTCAAAATATCAAACTTGGAATTTTTTTATTTTTTTTACATATTGTACTTCATTTATCAATATCTGGCTATTTCAAAGAGCTAAGTCATGGCTAAGTCAAAAAGGAGAGTTTGCTCATACTACTGCGCTGAAATGGGTCTCTCTCTCTCACACATGTGAAGCCGAAAGCTGTTGAATTTGAAGCTGCAACTGCAGAAGTAAAGATTGACTTGCGTGGCCTAGAAGATCTCCTCTTTGGAACTGCGTTGTAGGTTCATCTGAACCTCCTTTAAAAGCCACAACTTTTGGTGGTGGAATGAAGTCAATCCGACGAACGGTTTGCAAGATATTGACTGCCCTAGTTTGAAGCTGGAAACTGCTGAAACTGAAGCTGCAACTGCAGAAGTAAAGATTGACTTGCGTGGCCTAGAAGATCTCCTCATCTGAATTGCGTTGTAGGTTCATTTGAACCTCCTCTGGAAGCCGAAACTTTTGGTGGTGGAATGAAGTCAATCCGACGGTCTGTTTGTGAGATATCGTCTGCCCTAGTTTGATAATGAAGCCGCTAATACTGATGTTGCTGATCTAGGGTTTGCTACTGCTGATATGAATCGGATTTATTGTACTATTTCTCTCTGCTGAATTATTGAAGATAAAAGAAGATTTGATCAAAGGGTTTCCCCACACATTGTGGGGTTTGTCCCTGGCTAGCCGCCACATCTTGTGTCTCTTGTCTTGGCTTGTTTTCTGTCGATCGTTTAATGTTCTATCTGCACTTTACTTTATGTACATGTGACTGCTAATCGGTGGAATATAATAAGAAAAAGAAGTAAACTGTTATAAGCATAGAACATACCATATCTTAACACAATTATTATTGACGATGGTCCACACTAGTTTGGTCTGAAATGTCGAGTTAAAAACAAATGTGGTACATCCAAGAGATTCCATAAATGTTGACACTAACCTCAGAAGTCTTAGATCTGAAATTATATACCTGTGGTATTGCTTACTTCAAATTAAGGCCTTGCAAATAAAGTAATTTCAACCATTCAAATCTGACCATCCTTAGACGAATTCTAAGATGAGAGATCCATTGAAGAAGCATACAACGGACCTCCAGAGCTACCTTATACCCAGAAGACACGATTTTTTGTTGATATTTCAGTTTTAACAACAGTTCATGATGGAAAATTATTAGTTTGAAATAATCACAAGTAGTTATAAAATGTTTTCCATGATGACAAGCCAAGGGTTTGATTTCAAAGAACCTTCTTCGATAAAGAAATGAGATTATATTAATGTTTGCATATGACCATAATAGGTCAGTCAGAGTAGGAAGAACAGCCTTTGGCGACAACTGTGAGAACCAAGAGTATCTCATTTGTAGTTCTAAAATCTAAGCTCAAGAAAGGAAAGAAAGAAAAAGTTCACAATAAAAAAGAAAATGAAGGGAAGCTAAAACAGTGACCCTAGAAAGTGACATAGATAACACTCCTAGAGGAGAAAACCTCTCAGTCATAATGATGCAAAATGAAAAGTCTGCCAGAAGGTAGCCAAGAGAATAGAAGCTAAGGGAGAGAAACATCCTGCCCAGCACCTGAATAAGAAGAGGATACAACATAAATTGTTGGAATTTCTAAGTTTAACTCGTTAGAAATTCTTCCTGTACTATCTGGTTTATTTCTTCTTACTTATTTAATTACTTAACAAGTTATTTACCATGTAAATACTGAAAATAAACACAAGTACAATATCAACATCTACAAATCATCAACTGAAAGAAAACAAGCACACAAGTGACACCGTTATTTTTGGACCAATGTCCCCAGAAAAACCCAATGCGGGAAAATCGGTGCAGCTATTCAGAGGGTTTTATTATTATGCAGTTTTCAGAATACAACTAGGGTGCCAGAAATGGCTCACCCAACAAAGAATGCCCTCGGCAGTAGTACCTCTCCTCAAAGACAGATATTCTCGTCGATTTATCACCGGATGAACAATCCCACACCAACAATTGTAGCTCCCACTGCTCTGTGTCACTCTAATAGGGACTGCGTCACCCTACCGATCTCACCAACACCTAGTCGACCCCACGAAAATCCTCCATGCACTGCCTCTTGGCCCTGCATCGGCTTTGCTAGCCTCTGCACAGCTACTAAAACTTTTGCATCAACCCTTAGACCCTCTGTGTCACCCACGTTGGCCTCTTCTGGCTCTGCGCAACTCCCAGCTATGCGCTGTCTCTCTGGTACTAACTCTGCCTCTCAACTATGTATTCACTACCCCTCGTTGTTGATCATTGATTCTATCTCCCTTAGCGAACCCCGCTCTAGAGAATAGAATGACTGATCACTCTGGTGTGTTCTCCAACTGACCCTCAAGCATCCTCTTATACTTTTCTCATTGGTCCATCAACGACCGAGATTAAATCTCTAATCAACGGCTAAGATCAGATTTGGCATGATCCATGACTTTTGGAACCTTCTAACCCAATTTTATATTAATACCCATTAATCTTTTATTTTTTCGAAGATAAGACTTAGGAACTCCATTAAAAATATTAATTATTTTAATATCTCCCAAACCAGTTAGTATCTGCCCAAACCATTTCTGGGTCTTGGAGATCTCATGTTCTTTAGCCTTTCCACCAATTTTCATGGCTAGAGCACATATGATGCTACCCCAAATCAACACTCCCTCTTAGCGAGGACTGTGCTCTAGTAATACTCCATACTGAGCATCACCCTGATTATCCAGCATCGGTCCATGTGTTGATGCTAAGCCTCCCTGCCCAACATCTTCTACACTGCTACATCCTGTACTGCTTACCATGGCCCTACCACTGCCATTGCTGCATTTGTACAACAACTCCCTCTACATCCGTGTTGTTGCTGGTCCATCCTCCCAGCACTGCATCCCCTCTCATCATGTTGCATCGTATTGCCTATAGCACTGCAACTCAGTTACCGAGAAGTAAGTAATTGATCCACCCAATCTCTGACATCTTTCTTAGGCTAGAGACACCCCTGATGTTGAAGCTCCCTCTGTTGCTAACAAGTGCTCCCTCTCCTGACCTCTGCACTGCTGCAACAATTCCCTACATCTCGCACCGTTGCACACCTCTCTATGCCATCTTGCACTGGTGTAACACTCCCATGCCTCACACTGTTGCAGCCTGCTAGCCTCGCGTTGTCCGAGGACTCCTGCACTATAGCACTCACTGCCACTCCATCCGCATCCGTCTCTATTGACATCTGCTAGTCCTGCTACTCCTCTTCGGGGCTCCCGTGGCAAGGTATAATCCAAGAGGTTGGGTACCTCAAGGATCTTACCCCTCATTGCCTGTAGTCCTCCTGACTACAGCTCAATGTCTCCCCACTTCTTTTCAAGTGGAAGATGAGCACTCATGGCACAATCGTCATCCTCCTCGACTTCTTTCTCCACCCTCGCCGACGCTGCCTTGGTCTTAGAAGCCTCTCCCTTGCTTTTCTTCCTAGGACACTGGTTCACAAAATGACCTAGTTCCCCACAATGGAAGCACTTGACCTTTTTGAGGTCCTTCTTCTTTCTCTTCTCCTGCTTGCCCGCAGATGCTAGAGTTGCATCATCTTCTTCCTCCTTCTTGATTTTGACCTCTTTGTCGCTACTCCCCGCCTTGGTCACCTGTTTGATCTCTTCTTGACGAAGTGCTGCCCACAGTTCCTCCCAATCTGGAAGACTCGAACTGCCCAGTATGCTCTGGACAAATACCTCCCAATCCTCTCAGACTGCGTTTAATGCGATCCTCACCATCAATTCTTGATCCGGCATGGCCCCTACGGAAGTTAGCTGGTCACGGATCTCCTTCAATCGACCAAGGAAGACATATATCTGCTCTCCCTTCTGCATCTGGTATGACTGCAGTTGATTTTCAAGTAACATCTTCCTCTGCACGGAAGTATGCTGGTACAATTTCTTCAAGGCCTCTGATATCTCATTTATCATATCCTTCTTAGCAATATGCGGCACTGCATGATCCTTGACCTCGTCAAGGATGATGCACTTCGCTCTGGCCATTGCCTCCTCGTACTTCTCATTTTCAGCGGGGTCAACTGGGATCGCTATTGTTTTCAAGGTGAAGTCCTTCATGCAATATCTATCTAGAATGGACAAGATCCTGGCCTTCCAGACCACGAAGTTGGATGCTCCATCCAACCTATCCTGATCTCTCAGTCCATTCACGGCCATTATGCTACTCTTCTTTCGAATCCTACTGAGTCTCTCAACTTCCGTCCAGAAGTTCTCGGTTCGACTCCCTCTGAGTCTCGATTTCCCTTCTACAAATCCCTCCTCCTTGGTCTTGCCATGTTAGGTACTGTTCTAACCACAATACCCCACCAGCTTTGCTCCGTAAATTCCTTGCAACCTCCTATATCTCAGCACTGAAGGATTTAACCACTTGGCTCTGCACAATTCTAGCACCAGCAAATTATCTCCCCCAAGCAACTGCGTCAGCCCTTCTGGCCTCTGCGTGGCTCTGTATGAGCCTGATTCTGCCTCCCTTAGCCTCTGCGCTGCCTCTCTCTAGCCCAGAATGATGACATAGTCTCTCTATGTCACTCCTTCCTTTGTCACCTTCTACACGAATCACCTTTGTCACTCGGGACAGCTAAATCTGCGGCTAATGCTTTGCTAGTTGATGCCTTCAATTATCTTGTGATCTACAACCACACTCTAATACCATGTTGGAATTTCTAAGTTTAACCCGTTAGAAATTGTTCCTATACTATCTGGTTTATTTCTTCCTACTTGTTTAATTACTTAACAAGTTATTTACCATGTAAATACTGAAAATAAACACAAGTATAGTATCAACATCTACAGATCATCAACTGAAAGAAAACAAGCACACAAGTGACACCGTTATTTTTGGACCAATGTCCCCAGAAAAACCCAATGCGGGAAAACTAATGCAGCTATTCAGAGGGTTTTATTATTATGCAGTTTTCATAATACAACTAGGGTGCCAGAAATGGCTCACCCAACAGAGAATGCCCTTGGCAGTAGTACCTCTCCTCAGAGACAGATAATCTCGTTGATTAATCACCAGATGAACAATCCCACAGAAAAAATTGCAACTCCCACTGCTCTGCATCACTTTGATAGGGACTGCGTCACCCTACTCATCTCACCAGCACCCAGTTTGCCCCATGAAAATCCTCCCAGCGCTGCCTCTTGGCCCTATGCTAGCCTCTGCGCAACTACTGAAGCTTCTGCGTCAGCCCTTAGACCCTCTACATCACCCACGTTGGCCTCTTCTGGCTCTGCGCAACTCCTAGCTGCCTCTGCGTAGCACCCAACTACCTCTATGTCAACCTCTCCAGGCCCTGTGTTGTCTCTCTAGTACTAACTCTGCCTCTTTGCTATGTATTCACTGCCCCTCGCTGCTGAGCATTGATTCTATCTCTCTTAGCAAACCCCGCTCTAGAGAATAGAATGACTAATCACTCTGGTGTGTTCTCCAACTGACCCTCAAGCCTCCTCTTATACTTTTCTCGTCCATCAACGGCTGAGATTAAATCTCTAATCAACGGCTAAGATTAGATTTGGCTTGATCCATGACTTTTGGAACCTTCTAACCCAATTTTATATTAATACCCATTAATCTTTTATTTTTCCTAAGTTTAGACTTAGGAACTCCATTAAAAATATTGATTATTTTAATATCTCCCAAACCGGTTAGAACCTAACCAAACCATTTTTGAGTCTTGGAGATTTCATGTGCTTTAGCCTCTCCACCAATTTTCATGGCTAGAGCACATCTGATGCTACCCCAAATCAACATAATCCACCACCACAAATCTGCCAAGGCTCAGCCTCATAATGTGATGATGCTGAGGTAAGATAAAAAAAAAAAATGTTAAACGCACACACACACACATAACAAAGGTTTTCAATTGAATTATGACACAGATACAGAGATAAACCATACAAAAGTCAGAGAATTCAATAAGTGGATGAACAAAGAAAAGGTAATAAGGAATATGATCTTAACAAGTTAGACTTCTAGAGGTGCAAAAAAGTTCAATTATCACAAGAATATTACCAAAAATTTGCATAGTGAATATTTGTATTAATAACAACAGACTCAATAGAATGAACAAGCCATCAAGAAAATTTGTGAAGCAAGTTTTATTAACTAATGGATATACAAATGTAAAAAGATGCAGTAGATTGAGGAAACCTAAATATATGTGGCACCAAGGCAAATAGGAAGGTAATTATAGTATAGCAGAATATAAAAGGTGGATTACGTCATACCAAGAAGGAAAAAATTGCAAATTTTACTTTCATTTTCTGTCAATAGAGCTAAGAGGATTATTCAATATCTATTGGATAAATTGATTATCAAACCATAAACCGAACTAGGTGCATCTTTTGTACTTGGGATGCTTTTCTATATGTATCATTCCTTTCCTAGATCAACCACTTTGAAATTTGAATTTATAAAATCAAAATCACTTGTTATGCTAAATAGAGAATGAAGGATAGAGCAACCCATTTTTGTAAGTGAACTATAAAAGTTACTTTATGCAATAGAGATTACAGAAGAAACAATAAGGAATTTCCAAGGAAATATTTAAAAGGATATGCATGATCGAAATCAAATCCGTGCAATCAAAACTTACCAATCCCTTCTCTCTGGCAGCAGCTAATGAGCCAGCAGCAACATAATCACTGTAGGATACCTGATCACATAAAATCAAGACATAATGAGCTGCAGCTAAAACTAATGAGGTCCTTCATTTCATTCATGATTAAAAGAGAAACATTTCCACCGAAACATAAAATTATATGAATGTGTTTCATCAAATGATTTTATTTGTTAATTTTTAGGGCTAGATTGTTCTCTGCAGTAGATAATTGTGTGTTTTTAATTTTCAACAATTTACACATTACATTCACCCAGTGTTGATAATATCGGTATCAAAAAAATATTGGCGAGAGTCCAGAAAACATCTTATCAGCAATATCGGGAAATATTGGCAAGCATAAACAAAAAAAAAAAAAAACAAAAAAAAATCAGACTTTTAAAAATAGCCGATATTTTCAAAATATGGCAATATTTTGCCGATATTTTCAAAATATCGTGATATTTTGCCGATATTTTCAAAACAGAAAATATCGCCGATATTATCAACAGTGCATTCACCCCATAACATCATAAGTAATTATATAGAGAAAACAATACCATAAACAATGCAGAGGAACAGTAAGGAAAAACAAAAGAAAAGCATACACAATAGAGACACCAGGATTTTGGTTGGAGACCAAGGCAAAACCCTACAAGGGGGAAAACCCATAATCAATTCTTCTTCTTCTTCTATTAGGTAGTCATCAAATGTTCAGCTGAGATACAATCCAATAGTACAATGAGGCACAAGTCTTTCAAAAACAATCATATTAGGCCTCCTATGGCCAACCCGGGATCATGCCAGATCCTCAAGAAATGGCAGCAGACAAGTATGATCAGAGGCCTTCCACAAAACCTCTCTAATGAAACCCATAAGGCTGTCTCCATATTGCTGTCATAAGAATGCTGCCACACGTCACTGTCATAAAGGTTCTGTCATTTATCACAGTCCTAAGCACAATTGTCGCTGCCATACATCGCATTGAAGTTATTACTGCCACATATATATCATGCTGTCATAAGTGCTCTGCATGCATCACTGTCATACAATGTTCCACCAAGACTCCGGGACAGGGAGACGCGGGTGCGGGGAGACGCACAAGGGGGACGTCTGGGAGTACCCTCAAATTTTATTGAAATTTAGGGGGGACGGGGGGACTTCAGGCTGTATAATTTTTTTTCATTTTTAATACATATATATATATATATATATATATATATATTTCAAATTCATATTCAATAATGAAAGCATAAATAGAATGATACATACATAATTGGATTAAATAATGAAATACATTGATCCATACTCATCATTCTTACTAATACATACATGATTCATCCATAAACCACAAGATTCAATAATGAAATACTCTGATCCATATTCATTATTCATTATTCACCATTCTAGAATCTACATTGATTTAAAAATTAAATTCATCATTCTAGATTCTAAATTGATTTGAAATTAAAATTCATCATTTATCATTCTAGAATCTAATTAGTACTAAGAAAAATAGACTATAACAGATACTGAAATCTAGAGACTAAAATATTAAATTGATATAACTAAAACTCAAAAACAATGGAGTGACGAGTCTAAAAGTCACTCTAAAGTACACAGAGGGCTTGGTGCTCTTAATTAAAGACTAATTCCATACCCTTGTACATGACAAAATGCAATGGAAACATTGAAATCCATCAAATCCTGAATTCCTGAAAAACTGTTAAGTCTGCTGCATTTTGAGTGAGATCTAAATTTCTACTTTCTCCATATGAAATCCAATGAGGTCGGAACCACTCTCAAACATCCTGAGTCATTTCATGGTAATGTTAAAAATTTAAGTAAAAGGAAAATATGTCAAATACTAGGTTTTCCTTGTCATAAATCATTGTTTACAACCAAATTTAAGGGGGGATACATAGACCATTTTAAGGGGGGGATGTCCAGGCATCCCCCTTTTGGGGAGTCACGTCTCCCACATTGAGGAAACGTACCCCCTTGCGTCTCCCCACGTCTCCCCAAAACGGAGACATGGGGAAACGTTTCCCCAAACATCCCCCCGTCCCAGGTGCGTCGGGTGCGAGGGGTGCGCACACCCGACCGTGGAGGACGTGTCCCCGTAGAACACTGCTGTCATATAGCACTGTCGTACATCACAAGGATTACTGCCACATATATATCATGCTGTCATAAGTGCTCTGCATACATCACTATCATATAGCACTGTCGTACATCACAAGAATTACTGCCACATATATATCATGCTGTCATAAGTGCTCTGCATACATCACTATCATATAGCATTGTCGTACATCACAAGAATTACTGCCAAACATCTCAGTCATAAGGACATTAGCATATATAATGGACATAAAAGTTCTGTCATACAATTCTGTCATTAGAAACACTGTCATATATCAATATCATTGTTATATACATGTCACTGTCATATATCATGGTTATCACTACCATATAGTTACTGTCATGTATTGGGGCTCACCATACCAGCCTCAAACAATCCATACCCAAGGCTGCCCCTAGCACTGACCAAAACCAATCATACTATACTACAACACTTTTGCAAACCTTACATAGAAATGCAATCATACATACGTCTTTTATACAACATCTTCTGCCCTCCCATACTCGGCCCTTATGCATTCAAAAGTCTGTGATTTGAGCCCTCTGATTAGGGCTTTTGGTGACACCCACATCAGCCCTAGAATAGGGCTTAAACTCCTCCATATGACTGTGTTGTCCTTATTTCTCAAGCCTTGAATCTTTGTGCTCTGCTTCAAGGTATCTTGGTCCCTTTTAATAGAACATATGACCATTGTTTACATAGAAGCAACGCTTCAGCCCTTCCTGCAATTACACAGAAATAGAGTGGCACTTGTCACAGAGAATTAGTTGTTGAGATTTGTAGCTTGGGAGGTACTCCAAACCCTAGCCTTAACGGTTGTGGAGAAGTTGGCACACAAGTGTGGCCTATGGGCTTGAAACCCAAGCTTGGGGTTTTGTACCCATCGATGTTGGGGCCAAAACCATGAGGAGATTTCTACATGTGACGGCCGGAGATGATAGAGGACGCCAAGACGAACTGGACATAACAAAAATCGTCCAATCCGAGTTGTAGAAATGAAGATATTAATTTTTGAAGTTAATATGTGGGTTTGGTCAAGGTCGGCTACGCGTTTAGAGACCTTTTGACAAGTTGTCAAGCCCACACATTTGACTTGATGGAGCCCTTGTATTGTGTATAAATATAAGGTGGAGGAGAGTCATTTAACATACATCCAAGAAGCATCTTTCATAGTCTACACATCAAGAAAGCGAACTCGAGTGTGGGAAACACAAGTGCAGGAACGTGCGAGTGCAAGAACGCGAGTGCACGAACACGCAAGCGAAGGAACGCACGAGTGCAAGAATGCGCGAGTGCACGAACGCAAGCGCAGGAACACGCGAGTGCAGGAACGCACGAGAGGACACTTTGGAACTCTGTTAGCAGCCAAGAGGAAGGGTTTCCTAGTTAGTTGGATACCCTAACTAGGAGCAGATGCTACAGCAAGGATTGGTCACTCGTGAACTGTTGGAGGGCAGAGTGAGAGTGGGGCAAGTGTGAACGTGGATTGGACATTTATGGTTTGCTGGAGGACAGCGTGATAGTGCCCAAGTTGAAGCTTAGTGTGCAACACTTTGATGGACAAAAGTAGTTGGTAGAGTGGCAATTGTTGAGCTCAAGGGTTGACAAACTAGAGGAGCAATTGAGCAACCCTAGACTTGTGTGTGAAGAAGGACTTCTATAGCAAATGATGGGCAGTCCTCCCAGCCTGTGTTCACTATGGGAGATGGACATCTTGCAGTGATAGGTGGCAACCCTCCATGCCCTATGTTGGTGTTCATTGGAGCAGCGTAGGAAGACCATAGTGGGCTGAAGTCCCTGAGTAGTTGAGGAGCAATAGTGGGCAGATCGAGAGTTGTTCACAAGTGAAGCTGTGAACAACTCGACAAGAGTCTCGATGTGTTGTGCCCTTGATGGATTAAGGCGCAACTAGTGAGTAGATTGATAGCCAAGATTCAGTGGCCAGATCGACTTGGAGCATTGATAGAGGCAAGAGCTACAGAACGGTAGCCGAAGGACTATGCGGGTACAGGGTATGACCGAGGGGAGCTGAGAGAGTCAACTTCATCAGCCATATGGTCAGAGTATCTTGTTGAGGACAGATTGGTTGTCAATGGACTGACACCAAGCCCCAGTTTTGTATCTTGTACTAGTGGATGTATGAGGGCCATTAACCCCGGTACGGGAACCCTAGACTGTTGTATTATATGTTGATTAATATAACAAAGTTGGGTAGAAAATTTTTAAAAGTTGTCCATATTTTGTGTACTAGTAGATTTACTCTTGTTTATATTCTGTTGTGCAAAGTAGTATCGTTGTGATTCTTGGTTAGGTAGCGTCAGAGATCCTAAGATTCTATCCTAGACCCAAGATAGTGGAAAAACAACATGGTATTAGAGTGTGTCTGAGCTACTTTGAAGGATAGTGAATCAGAGTGTGCACAGCGAAGCAACTCAAAGGGAGTTGTGGGTTTCTAGATCATGGAGCCGAGGGTTCAGCTGAAGACATGGAGATGTGGTCTTAACTTGCATGGCAGCGAGATTGGCTGGGAGTTCTGGTGGATTGGTGGTGAGCATGGTGAACAAAAGTTTGTTGTAGGGCAGATTGTTGATCATGGACTTCCGTTGATTTGTCATGGATGGTTGGAACAGCTCGAGGGTTTCTTCGGCATGGGTGAGATCAGCATGATCGAGATGGCTTCATGTGATGGACTACATATTGGCAGGGCTAGAGTCTTCATTGGATCATGATGTTGAATATCCAAGATGGAAGGGATTTGCACGAATGGTATTTGATCAAGGAGGATGAGTTCTTGCGTGATTGGGCCAGTGGAGATCATGTAGGCTCAAAGGGAGTCTAGCCTCAAAGAGAATAGCCCTATGGAGATTTGGGATCTTCAGGTTCAGATGTGATGAGGCAGAGGCACTACCGAGATTGCCGAATTCATTCTACAAGGTATGTTGCAGTGATGAATGCCAGATGGGCTACTGTCGTTGAAGTTATTGCAGCAACTGATTTATTTTACCTACTTATTCTTCACAATAAGTTATTTACGAAATCTCTTCAGCAAATATTAAAATAAATTCTCCTACAGTTATCACATAATAAAAATACATGCACAAATAAAAATACATGCACAAGAACCAATCATATCAACATAGTTGTTTTTGGACAATTGTCCCAGAAAAACCCAATGCGGGAAAATCGATGCAGCAGATGAGGGTTTTATAAATCTTCAGCAGCAATTGCTTTTACAAGGAATGATTTTACAGATAAACTGAAAGAAAACAACAGAGACTTCCCCTTACAATTCTCTGACACTTTGGAGACCCTTCCTCCACTCCTGTGTCACTTCTGCATCACTCGGCATGGCTCTGAGTGGCTCTACGTCCCTCTGCGTCAGCCTGCGTAAGGACTACGTCTCTCCGCTAAACTGTGTCTCCCTCTGCATTGTTTCTCAATCAATGTTGCACGAAGCAGGGACGAAACGGGGACGTTTTTTGAAAGCGGGGACGTGGAAGCATCATTTCCAAAAATCTAGGAAGCGAAGCGTCTGCTATATATATATATATATATATATATATATATATATATTATTATTATTATTATTATTATTATTATTATTATTTTTGCATTTATACTCAAAACAAACATCCCAAATACCAAATTAGTTGTAGAAGACATGATGACATGCATATTTTGGCATAAATCAAGATATATATAGCATCCATTATACATTAATGATTAATTATTCGAGCATCAAGCATCTAGAATCTAGATTCTTCTCCTCTTGTCTAGCCTTTGCCTCTACCTCGATTGTCTAGGGATATTAGTCAACATTGCCCAATTTTGATCAAACTACCTAATCCAAGACTTAAAATATGGTAGAAAAAGCTTAACATGCTTGATCGATGATTTTGACTGATTGAAAGGTAATTTTTTGCTAAGGGCGTGACAAAGGAGTTCAACAATTAACACCACCAACACTAGGGTACATATAGGGCTTGGTGCTCTTGATTAAATGCTAATCGCATACCTTCATACTTGATATAATCTAATGAAATGCCACAATCCCATTGATCCTGAATTCCTGAAAAGTGAAAACTGTTAAGTCTGCTGAATTTTGAATAGGATATGAAATTCTATTTTCTCCATATGAAGTCCGGTGCAATGTTTTAAAACTTCGACTTCGACTCGGTCGAAGGTCGACTTCGACTCTGACTCCGACTCAGTATCGACTCAGCTGGCTCGATTTCAATGACTCGGTCGTTGTAAAAAAATACATTAAATATTTACTTTTTATAAAAACACATAATTTTAAAGATTTCCATTCATGTTTCCAAACACACAGCATTAGAATATAGATAGAAGACAACATATGATCAAAGTAGGCTCATGAATATATCCATTATATCAAAATGGCACCCAGTGCACTGTCCAATACATACATGATGATGATATAGAGATCAAAAAAACAAAAACACATAACCAAGGAGGCTATAAATGGCCTTTACAACAGAAGTATGTGACCAGCACTACTGGCTACTGCTAGAGTTGCCAACATCACCTGGCTCAGTGTTACTTGGGAGCGGGAACGAAAGTGGGGAGCGAGAGTGAAAATGGGAGCGGGAGCAACATTTTCAGAAGCTCTTGGTTTGGGAGCGAATCCCAGAGGAGTTCGACAACCAATGTCACTAACATCAAGGTACATAAAGGGATTGGTGCTCTTGATTAAATACGAGTTCCATACCATAATACATGACAAAATTCAATGGAAACATTGCAATCCTCCAATTCTGAAATCCTGAAAAACTGATAAGTCTACTGGATTTTGAATGAAATCTAAAATTCTACTTTCTCCATATGAAATCCAATGAGGTCGGAACCACTCTCAAACACCCTGATTCATTTCATGGTAGTGTTAAAAATTTAAGTAAAAGGATGAAAATGAAGATTAAGGAGAATGTCACTTTTACTTTAATAATTTAACATTACCATGAACTTTGAATAGCATATCAATACTAGGAGAGGGGAATGGACCCCATATAACATTTAACTAATTTAGAAAACACCTTGGAGTCCCCAACACTCAGCTAACAGTTAAAAAAAAATTTAAAAATATGAAAAATCGCATTTTTTTGGGGTTAAAGGCCGCATTCATTGACTCGGTCGAGTTATTGCAGAACCGGTCAGGTTGACCGAGTCATTACTGACTCGGTTGAGTCATGCAATAACTCGGCCTCCTGTTCCGTTTTTTCTACCACGTCACAAAAAATCCCAATGACTCGGATCAACTCGCCCGTTTCGGATTCGATTCAGCCATTTTTTAAAACACTGGTCCAATGAGGTTGGAACCACTCTCAAACATCCTGAGTCATTTCATGGTAATGTTAAAAATTTAAGTAAAAAGATGAAAATGAAAAATAAAGGAGAATGTCACTTTTACTTTAAGAATTTAACATTACCATGAAGGAGCATCTGCTATATTTATATTTTTTTGCTATATATATATATATATATATATATATATATATATATATATATATATATATACATTGCATTTTTTTATAATTTTTTCGGAAGCTTGACGCTTCGTACGGCCGAAGCATCGTCCGAAACACGTTTCGGAAAAACCAAAACACGTTTCGAAAAAACCGAAACACGTTTCGGGCAAACGCTTCCTGAAATTTCCAGGAAGCGCTGAAACACGTTTCGAAAAAACCGAAACACGTTTCGGGCAAACGCTTCCTGAAATTTCCAGGAAGCGCTGAAACACGTTTCAATTTTTCCTAAGCGCATTTTGGGAGGTGCTTCCCCCACGCATCCATACGGACCACGTTTCGAGGGTTAGATCCAGGGGGGGGAGTTTCCTGCAACATTGCTACAGATGCTAGAGCCGCATCGTCCTCCTCTTCTTTCTTGACTCAAACTCCCTTACCACTACTCTCCGACTTGGTCAACCTCCTGATCTCTTCCTATCGAAGAGCTACCCACATCTCTTCCCAACTGGGGAGAGTCGCTCTGCCCAAAATGCTTTGGACAAACATCTCCCAATCCTTGGAGACTGCATTCAGAGCAATCCTGACCATAAACTCTATATCTGATGTAGACCCCACGGGAGTAAGTTGGTTGTGAATTCTTTGCAACCTGAGGAGGAAGTGATCTATCTCCTGTCCTTTCTGCATCTGATATGACCTTAGCTGATTCTCCAATAACATCTTCCGCTACACTGAAGAGCCCTAGTATAAGGTGGTCAGCGTCTCCCACATCTCATTTTCTATGTTCTTCTCAGTAATATGTGGTACGAGATGATCCTTGACCCCATCTAGCATCATGCATTTCGCCTTTACCATGGCCTCCTCATACTTCTCATTTGCATTTGGGTCAACTGGGATAGCTACGGTTTTCAAGGCATAGTCCTTGATTGGATTTTTATACAGGATTGCCAGGATCCTGGCCTTCCAGATGACAAAATTGGAAGCCACAGCCAATTTGTCATGATCCCTCAATCCATTTACTGCCATCTGTACTCCTCTTTTGGACTCCCTCTGAGTCTCGACTTCCCTCCTGGAAATCCTACTGCCAACAGTCGAATAACTCCTCTCCAATCCCCCTTCACTGCTGCAACTCGAATCTGGATTTCTTGGCTAGAAATCTATCGAGGTATGCTTCCCTCTACCTTGGTTCTGTCTCCTTAGACATTGTTTTGTACAGACAGAAACAGCGTCCCACCAGCTCCTCAAATCACAATCTGCATAGCTCCCTTAACCCCGACAACTGAAGAATCTGAGCACTTCAGGCTCTACGTAATCACAATGAGAGTTGGATCAGCTCCTCCTTGCCTCAACATCAATCCTTCCTAGCTGAGAAAGATGATCGGGCACAGCGTAGGCCTGATCTGTCTCTATGCTAACTCTCCTCCTGGCTCAGAATGCTGACACGGGCTCTACGTGAGCCTCTACGTCACCCTCTTTGCACTTCGTTCCTCCTCCTCTTGCCTCTTCAGCTCTGGAATAGCGCTGTCTCTCAGGACAGCTGCTTCTCTACTGCAAATCCTCAGATTTCTTCTGTTGGTGTCTTCAATCCTCCTTGATCTACAATTGCTATGATACCATGTGAAAATTCCTTAATCTAACACATCAGAAACCCCTACTGCATTTTCTGGTTTACTATCTCCTACTTGTTCTTTGCATTAACAAGTTATTTAAATGCATAAATATCGAAGTAAACACAAATGCAGCGTTCACAAATATACAGATCAACAACTGAAATAAACTGAGACAACACAAGGGACACCATTATTTTTGGACAATCATCCCATGAAAAACCCAATGCCAGAAAACCGATGCAGCATATAGAGGGTTTTATTATTAAGCAGATTTTGAATACAACTAGGGTTCCAAAAATGGCTCACCCTTCAGAGAATATCCTTGGCAGCAAAACCTCTATCCAGAGACGGATATTCCGATTGATTAGCAACTGGATGAACAATCCCACAATGACTCTGGTTGTTCCTTGTGCTGGACAGCGAAAGCTGCTCCATGCACTCCTCTGGAACTGCGTCACCCTCTCCCGACTAATCTACTCTCAGTCTGCCCCACAGACTTCCTCGGCGCAACCTCTGAATCTTTGTGCGTCAACTACGTCAACCTCTGTGTCAACTTCTTTGGCCATCTACGTTCTCTAAGCTGGCCTCCTTAGCCTCTGCGTCAACCCTTGTTGCCTCTACGTCAGTGCTCCTAGGCTCTGCACTGCCTCTTCCAACACTCTGTTGTCTCTCTGATATGTATTCTTCGGCCTCCTGCCGAGCTGCCCCTCACTGCAACTGATCACTTGTTCGATTTCTCAGCAAACCTCGTCCCTGAAAATTCGAACTGACGGATCAATGTGGTATCTTGGTGTGTCTCCAACTGACCCTCAAGCCTCCTCTTATACTTTTCTTGTTCACGATTCAATGGCCGAGATTAAGTCCCTAATCAACGGCTAAGATTAGATCTAGCGTGATCCTCGTTAATTAAAACTTTCTCACCCTATTATATTAATACACATTAATATTTTAATTTTCCTAAGTTTACACTTAGGGTCTCATTAAAAATATTAATTATTTTAATATCTCTCCATCCGGGTGGAATTTCCCCAAACGATTTCTGGGTCTTGGAGATCTCGTGTGCCTTAGCCTCTCCACTAATTTTCATGGCTAGAGCACATCTAATGCTACCAAAAATCAACATTATGGAGGAGTTGGCACACAAGTGTGGTCTGTGGGCTTGAAACCCAAGCTTGGGTTTTTGTACCCATCGATGTTGGGGCCAAAACCATGAGGAGATTTCTACATGTGATGGATGGAGATGATAGAGGACGCCGAGATGAACCAGACATAACGAAAAACGTCAAAATCCAAGTTGGAGAAATAAAGATATTAATTTTTGAAGTTAATATGTGGGTTTGGTCAAGGTTGGCTACGCGTTTAGAGACCTTGTGACAAGTTGTCAAACCCACACATTTGAATTGATGGAGCCCTTGTATTGTGTACTCTGTTTTAAAAATCGGCCAAGGCGATTGAGCCATACCCCCAACCGACCCAGCTCGGTAGAAAAACCGGTCTGGTAGCCAGTTTGTTACTGAACTGGCCGAGCTGGTCACTGACTCGTTGGTTAGGTAACAAACAAGCCGGCTTGGCCAAGCATGAGTTAAATCGGCCAATTCGACTAGCGATGCCCAAACACGCCCAATAAAGCTTTTTTCGGAGGGAAACGGACTCCAAAGTCCATTCTAATTGGGTTTTAGGTTATCTTGAAGGCCACCTCTCCCAAGCCTATAAAAGCTACCCAACCCCCTCACATTTCCTCACAGAGATCTCATTGCATTTGTGTGAGAATTTGTGAGGAGTTTGTGAAGAGTTGTGGAATTTGTTTTTGGAGCAACAATGAGAAGTCTTAGGCAATCATTGGAGCAACAGTGAAGAGCTTCTTGGGCAGCCATTGGAGCAGCATTGAGGAGTTGATTTGTTGGAGCATCATTGAGGAGGCGGTTTGTGCCTAGAGGTATTTTTTTTTTCACTTCTAAGATCTGTTTTTGCTTCTTTTTTTCTTTGTACAAATCTAAAAATTGAAAAGAGTTTTGTTTAGTAAAAAATGAACATTGAAGCAATGTTTTTTTTGTTTTCATTTTCAGATTTTTTCCTTTCATTTCCAAGTCCAAATATCAGAAAATGTCTCCTAGAAAGAAAGATGTTGCTTGGGCATATGCTAAAATGATTGATAATCAAACACATTGTAAATTTTGTCATAGGAAAATTAAGGGGGGTGGAGGGGGCATTAATAGGATGAAACAACACTTGGCTAATGTTAGAAGCCTAATTACTCCATGTGAAGCACCATCAGCACAAATTGGGGAGATTAGGAAGGAGTTGCTAGATAACTTTGAGAAGTTTGAGTAAAAAAAAGTCAGGCAAAAGGAAATAGAGCTTGAAATTGGGAGGAAGAGGAGTATACAACAAATGATGGCTGCCAACCCCAATTTTGATTATGAGGGGTCTTCATCTATCCCTTGCACTGATGCATCCAACCCCTTTTGCTATGTTCCTCCCTCTTTTGAGTCTATTCAAGAAAAGGGTAAGGGAAAAGTGAAAAAGAGGGGTGATATCAAAAGTTATTTCACACCCTCCTCTCCATCAAATGCACATGGTACTCAAGCTATTAGAAGTCATATGCAACCCACTTTAGATGACCATTGGAAGAAATAATTGAGAGAGATTGTCTGTGATTACATAGCTAGATGGTGCTATGATGTTGATATCCTCTTCAATGCTTCTCATTCACCATATTATGAACCTATGTTTGATGCCATATTTGCTATTGGAAAGGGCTTCAAAGGCCCTACTATGCATGAGTTAAGGGGATCTCTTTTGCAAAAAGAAGTTCCTCCATTGATGAATATTTGAAAGATTTCAAAAGCTCATGGGAAAAAACAGGATGTACCATCATATCAGATGGATGGACTGATCAAAGGAATCATACCATCATAAACTTTCTTATCTTTTGCCCACAGTGAACCATGTTTCCAAAATGAGTTGATGCATCTGATAGGGTGAAAGATGCACACTTGTTGTTTCAGCTTTTGGATGAGGTTGTTGAAAAGGTGGGGGTGGCTAATGTTGTTCAAATCATCACTGATAATGCCTCTAACTATGTTCTTGCTAGTAAAATGTTAAAACACAAAACCATCTTTTGGACCCCATGTGTTGCACATTGCATAGACCTCATGCTTGAGGATATTGGCAAAATAGATTGGGTCAAGAACACTGTAGAGCATGTCAAAAGCATAACAAAATATATTTACAATCTCTCATGGTTTTGAGCCTGATGAGGAAACACACAAGGGGCAGGGATATTATTAGGCATGCCATCACTAGATTTGCAACTCATTTTTTGACATTGCTATCTATGCTTTCAAAACACAAAAACTTGCAAAGGGTGTTTTCTAGTGAGGAATGGAATGAATGTCAATGGTCTCGCAAACAGAATGGCAAAGATGTGAGATAAAGTTAATGAAGAAATATTTTGGAAAAAGGCAGCAGAGATTGTGAAGGTTAAGGTGTTGCGGTTGGTGGATGGGGAAAGATTAGCTATGGGCTTCATTTATGAGGCTATGGATCAAGAAAAGGAACAAATAAAAGCAGTATACAAGGATAGAGTGGCTAAGTATGGGCCCATTTGGGAAATCAAAGATGGAACGATCAACTCCATTGCCTTGTACATGTAGTTGGGTTTTTTCTGAACCCAAGGTATCGTTATAAAGCTCTGGAGGCAGAAGCTTTGACTGGGGAGGTTAGAGATGGATTGATTGACTGCATTGACCGCATGGTCCTTAAGGAGAGCGATCAGTTGGAAATACACCGACAGATCACTTGTTTCAGCAGAGCCACAGGTACCTTTGGCAAGAACCTAGCAAGGATTGCAATGGAAGCAAATGAACTAGGTAAACAAAAATTTCAATTTTCAAATTAATATTTTATTAAATTGTTCATAATTTGAAAGTTGGATATAATTTGTTGAGCTAACTCATCACACTACTATGTTTTTTGCAGCACAATGGTGGGAAGCTTTTGGTGGCCATTGTCCTCAATTGCAAAAGTTTACAATCTGTATTTTGAGTCAAACTTGCAGTGCAACTGGGTGTGAGCGCAATTGGTCTGTCTTTGAGAGGATTCACACGAAGAAGAGAAACCGTTTGGAACAAAAACGGTTAAACGATCTAGCTTATCTCCGATACAACCTCCGACTAAGACACAACCAATTCCTAAACAAAAGACCTGATATAGATCCCATTGTGTTGGAAGATATTGATCCAGCATCAGATTGGGTAGTGGAGAGTCGTCCATCAAAGTTTGATTATGACAAGGATATTGATCTTGATTTGGATTTGCATATGGAGGCATTAGTTGAACATAATGTTCAGTTGAATGCAGATCCACTTGTACCAAGCCCAGCCCCAAGTCCTCTAGCTGCAAGTACTCCTCTACTCAGCCATGACGAAAGCGCATATCTCATCTATCTCAATGTGCAGTTGTTGTGCCTGCTAGTGCTACTACTTCTACAGTTGCAGTTGGAGATGGTGATGAGGAGGAGGAGGAGCCATGGGTTTCCCTGTCTTACTATGATTCAGAGTCTATGCCAGATGATGTTGGCTTCTCTAGCAGTAACCAGTAGTACTGGTGACTAGTGATGTTTTACAGTTTACTTTTGTTGTAGAGACCATTTAGAGCCTGCTTGGTTATGTGTTTTTATTTTGATCTCTATATCATGTATGTATTGGACAGTGCACTGGGTGCCATTTTGATATAATTGATATATTCATGAGCCTACTTTGATCATATGTTGTCTTCTCTCTATATTCTAATGCTTTGTGTTTGGAAACATGAATAAAAATCTTTAAAATTATGTTTTTTCATAAAAAATAAATATTTAATGTAATTTTTAGAATGACCAAGTCGATACCAAGTTGGAGTCGACCCTCAGCCGGTTCCGAACACGGGTCGGATTTTAAAACATTGTTGCTACCAGTGATGGCAGTTTTCATCAAATCTCGCCTCATCTCCTTCTGCTGCAGATCAACCCGCATACGATCCCAATCTAGCAGTTTTTCCCTGCCCAAGATACTCTGGACGAAAATTTGCCATTCTTCGAAAACGTTGTTCAGAGCTAATCATACAAACTCTATAGGTTAGGGCACTGACCCTACTAAAGCCAGCTGATCTCGGACAGCTTGAAGCCTAGTAAGGAATGGGTCTATACACTCCCCTTTCTGTATCATCGTGCATCTCAGCTTCTACTCAAGATACATCTTCCGCTGCTAGGAAGATCCTTCGTACAATGTAGCTAGTGCCTCCCACATCTGTCAGGCAGTATCTTTGCCAGCTATGTGAGATACCACATGATCTTGAACCCCATTGAGAATCAACCTCTTAGCTTTTGCCACCCCCTCTTGTATTTCTTAAGCGGATCTGCATCTATGGGTACAGCTACCACACTATCGATATAAGTCTTAAGATCATGTTCATCTAGAAGGCAGGGAATTCTAGCCTTCCAGATCACATAATTGGAGGCTTCGTCCAACCGATCTTGATCTCTCAACCCAATTGATGCCATCTCTCTTAAAATGTTGAACTCCTCCTCTTCTCCTCTGCGCAGTTGCTGCCCAGTTATTAGCACTCCCTTCTGGAGTGAGAAAATCCGCACACAACTACTGCTACTCTGCTAGGAAAATTCGAACTTCTTGGCTAGAATTCCCCTGAGGAAAGAAATCCCTTAGTGTGTGCTCTTCCTTCATCCTGATGCTATTTTCACTAACAAATGTGAAAATTTTTGAATCTACACATCATAAATCCTACTGCGATCACTAGTTTAACATCTCCTACTTGTTTCTACATTCAACAAGTTTATTTAATTACTTAAACAGCGATGAAAACACTATTGCAGACCACACATACATACAGATCATGAACTAATATAAAACAAGACAAATACACAAGGGACACCGTTATTTTTGGACAATCGTCCCCGGAAAAACCCAATGCGGGAAAACCGGTGCAACATATAAAGAGTTCGTATTATTAAGCATATTTTTTAATACAACTAGGGTGCCAAATTTGGCTCACCAAACAGAGAATAAACCCGACCAGCACCTGGATGAACAAACCCCATAGGTGACTATGTTGTTCCTCGTGCTGGGAAATGATGGCTGGTCCAAGCTCTGCGATCAAACTGTGTCACCTCCTCTAGGAGCTGCTCACTACGTCACTGAGACCCCTTAGCCTCCACTACGTCACTGCGACACTGTGTCAGAGCTCCCCCTCTGCGCTCTCTCCGGGTGTTGCTCTTCCTCTCTGCTATGTATTCTCGGCCTTAGACTGAAGTCCCTCTGCCGAACTACCCCTCTCACTACAACTCAGATCACCTATTTGATTTTCTCAGCAAACCATGCCTCAGAAAAATCGAACTAATTGATCCCTCAAGTGTCTATCCAACTGACCCTCAAGCCTCCTCTTATACTTTTCCTGTTGATGAATCAGCAGTCGAGATTAAGTCCCTAATCAACGACTAAGATTAAAACAGACTTGATCCTCATCACTTTGAAGCTTCTCACCCATATTCTTATTAGTACCCATTAATATTTTTATTTTCCTAATTTTAGACTTAGGAACCCATTAAAACTATTAATTATTTTAATAACTCCTCATCCGGGTGGAATTTCTCTAAACGATTTATGGGTCTTGGAGATCTCATAAGTTCTAGCCCCTCCACAAAATTCCGGAGCTAGAGCACATTCGATGCTACCCAAAATCAACACTCCCTCTTAGCGAGGAATGTGCTCTAGTAATACTTCCCAACAGAAGTACTACACTAATCCATTTCATCGATCCTCTGTGTTTTTGATGCTTGGCCTGCTGCCCTTCATCCACTGCATTGTTTCATCTTATACTGCTACAAATGACTCTACCACTGTCACTGCTACATTTGTACTACAGTTCCCTCTTAAAATGTTGCAACATGCTGCCCATAGCACTGCCACTGCTAACTGTTGCACTGCAACTCAGTTGTTGAGAAGTAAGCAACTAAAAACTTCACTCAAAAATTGACATGTTGGTCAGTATGGATGCCTCATGATGCTGAAGTTACCCCTATTGCTAATATGTGTTGGCCCTCTACTGCTACTGCGTTGCTGCAAGCTGCTATGTGCCTCTCGCACTACTACAACATCCACTATGTTGCTTCAGACTTTGGCACTCTAGCTCTGCCATTGTCGCTCCATCACACCTCGCCCCAATCGACACCCATCATTTTGCTACTGTCGTTAAGGGCTCCCATAGTCATATGTGATCCAAGAGTTTGGGCACCTCAAGGATCCGTCCCCACATGTAGTCCTCTTGACTACAACTCTGTGTCACCCCACCTCTTCTCCAAAAGCGCATGAGCACTCATGGCACAATCATCATCCTCACCTTCCCTGTTAGCTTTCGCTGGAGCAGCCTTCGAGTTAGAAGCCTCCTCCTTGCCCTCCTTCTGAAGGCACTAAGTGGCAAAATGTCCAAGTTCCCCACACTTGAAGCATCTGACCTTGGGAATATCCTTCTTCTTTCTCTTTTGTTGCCCTTGTTGTCCTGATCATGCGAGAGTTGCATCCTCCTCCTCCTCCTTCTTAACCCGGGCTCCTTTGCCGCTACTCCGTGCCCTGGTGAACCTCCCGATCTCTTCTTGTTGAAGAGTTGCCCACGTCACCTCCCAACTGGGGAGAGTTGCTCTACCCAAGATACTTTAGACAAATGTCTCCCAATCCTCGGTGACTACATTTAGGGTAGTCCTGACCATGAACTCAGGATCTGGTGTAGACCCCACGGAAGTTAACTGGTCGCGAATTCCTTGCAACTTGAAGAGGAAGGGATCGATCTCCTCTCCCTTTTGCATTTGGTACTGTCTCGGTTGATTTTCTAATAGCATCTTCCGCTGGACAGAAGTGCCCTAGTACAAGGTGGTCAATGCCTTCCACATCTCCCCTGTTGTTTCCTTCTCAGCAATGTCTGGTACTACATGATCTTTGACCTCGTCTAGGATCATGGACTTGGCCTTCACCTAGGCCTCCTCGTACTTCTTTAACGGATCAACGTCGACCAAAACAACAACTACTTTCAAGGCATAGTCCTTGAAGCGACTTTTGTCGAGGACAGGCTAGATCTTGGCCTTCTAAATGACAAAATTGGAAGCTCCATCCAATCTGTCATGATCCCTCAGTCCATTGACTGCCATCTTTGCTCAACAAATATAAGACAAGTTCTCTCCTCCCTGTCCTGCTGCTAATCCAGCAAGACTTGGATCTGGATTTATTTGGCGCAAGAAACCCTCTACGGAACAAGCTCCTCTAGACTCCCTCTGAGTCCTGATTTCCTTCATAGAAATCCTCCAGCCAAATATCGAATCACTCCTCTCTAATCCTCCTTTGCTACTACAACTTGGATCTAGATTTCTTTCGCTAGAAATCTGTCAAGGTGGTGACTCCCTCTACCTCGGCTCTGTCTCCACAGACATTGTTCTGCACCAACAGCGACAGCGTCCCACCAACTCCTCAAATTGAATCTTCTCTGCTCCTTCAGCTCTGGCAACTGAAGAATCTGAGCTCCTCTAGATCTATGCAATCATTGCGTGAGCTAGATCAGCTCCTCCTGGCCACTGTGTCACTCCTTCCTGGTCCAAAAAGTTGACGTGGCTCTACGTGAGCCTGATTTGCCCCTCTGCTTTTGCGTTGGCCTAGACAGCTAACGTAGTTACTGCTTGGGCTCCTCCTAGCTACTGCGTCACCCTCACCTAGCTCAGAATGCTGACGCAGGCACTGCATCAGCCTCTGCGTCACCTCTTCTGAACTGTGTCACTCTTCCACTGCGTCTCTGGCTCTGGAACAGCATTGTCACTCAAGACAACTGCCTCTCTGTAGCAAATTCTATGGATCTCTGGGCTGGTGTCTTCAGTCTCCTATGATCTGCAATGCTCTGATACCATGCGAAAATTTATGAATCTACACATCAAAAATCCTACTGCAATCACTAGTTTATCATCTCTTACTTGTTTTTACATTCAAAAAGCTTATTTAATTATTTAAACAACGATGAAAACACTATTAAAGACTACACATACATACAGATCGTGAACTGAAATAGAACGAGACATATACACAAGGGACATTGTTATTTTTGGACAATCATCCCTGGAAAAACCCAATACGAGAAAATCGGTGGAGCATATAAAGGGTTTGTATTATTAAGCATATTTTTGAATACAACTAGGGTGGCAAATATGGCTCACCCAACAGAGAATAAACTTGGCCAGCACCTGGATGAACAAACCCCACAAGTGATTGTGTTGTTCCCAGTGCTGGGCAGTGATGGCTGCTCCAAGCTCTGCGCTGGAACTGCGTCACCTCGTCTAGGAGCTGCTCACTACGAGACTGCATCACTGAGACCGCTTAGCCTCCACTGCATCACTGTGACACTGCGTCAAATCTTTCCCTCTGCGTTGTCTCTCCTGGTGCTGTTGTTCCCCTCTGCTATGTATTCTCGGCCTTGGACTGAGGTCCCTCCGCCGAACTGCCCCTCTCATTGCAACTCAGATCACCTATTCGATTTTCTCAGCAAGCACGCCCCAGAAAAATGGAACTAACTGATCTCTCAAGTATCTCTCTAACTGACCCTCAAGCCTCCTCTTATACTTTTCTTGTTGATGAATCAACTGTCGAGATTAAGCCCCTAATCAACAAGTAAGATTAAAACAGACTTTATCCTCGTCACTTAGAAGCTTCTCACCCATATTCTTATTAATACCCATTAATTATTTTATTTTCCTAAGTTTAGACTTAGGAATCCATTAAAAATTTAATTATTTTAATAACTCCTCATTCGGGTGGAATCCAAATGATTTATGTTTCTTGGAGATCTCATGTGTTCTAGCCCCTCCACAAAATTTCGGAGCTAAAGCACATCGATGCTAACCAAAATCAACAGCAAACTGCTGCAAAATCTACGTCCCAACTAAAGATTTGCTTTGCAAGGAAACTGTTGCTACTCCCTCTACCTCTGGTACTCTTCGATCTGGAAAATTTTATTCTCTTTCAACTCACTCAGAGAAGTAAAATTTCCACGAAAAACTGACCCTCCTGGCCAAGGAAATAGGCTACCCCTGCGGTTTCGAATTGCTACCTACACAGAAATTTGAACCTCCTTCTCCTCTTCTGCTCTGAGCTCTCTAGCTTACGATCTATGCTCTGAAACCATGTGAAAATTTGGTGAACCCGAATCATACTGTAGCAAGTGATAATGCTTCTTCTATTGGTTAAATTAATCAACCAAATTATTTGTAGTTTCCTATGGCAAATATTGAAACATATACAGAGTAGCCTTCACAAAATAAATATTGTAGAAGAAATAAAAGCACTGGAAGAATAGATGCACACACACAATAAACGATGTTATTTTTTGAACAATGCCCGCAGAAGATCCCAACTTGGGAAAACTAGTGCAGCAGCTGTGGGTTTTATTATTATGCAGTAGTAAATTTGAGTACAAATCTAAGGAAGCTCAAATCTAGCTTTCCATATAGAGAAAATGACTGACGGAAGTCTAGTAAGAAAAATCTCACTTCCACCAGTGATCCGACATTGACCTCAGCTCAAGCTGAGTTGCTCCTTGTTGCCTATGCGTCACCCTTTCTTGTATAATCTAAAAATGAGATCTTAAACTAATATTAAGGTATTACAGACTTATGTGCATGGATTTGCCTATATTACTTAGTGTAAGATTGCGAATAATATAGACAATGAGCAGTTAGAGAAACATAATAGAGAAACACACATAACACAGAAAGTTTAATATGGAGTTCACCCAAAACTCTTGGGCTACGTCTCCTAGTCCAGCCTTCAGTGGTGACCTCTCTATTATGTCTTCAAGGGCAGAGTTTTACAAAAGTGAGCTCAATTTGAGTCACAACGCAACAGATACAAAACAGCAAGAGTTTACTTGAATCCCTCAAGTCTCTCTGAGTACACAAACTCTCCCTTTTGCTCTCTGTCTATGTTTTCTCTCTGTCTCAGCACTACTTGCCTCTGTCTCTGTCATTCAGTGGCTTTTAAGCCAATCGGCGTTGTCTGTTCGTTTCTTTTTCTGGGCTCTCTGGCTTCCAGCCTTTGTCCGCTCAAATTCCCTCTAAGCGTTAAACAATCACTTTTAAATGTCTTTGGGTATGGTGGCCACCTGTTTTGTAACGGAATGGACCATCGGCACCTTTGAAATTCCCAAAATAGTCGTTCTCTGTTTACACAGAGAAATACACTAAAACACGAGAAAATCCGCCAAACTGTCATTTATCGGACCTGAAATATTATTAATTTTGCCTTATAACTCCATCGGGTCCACCTTTACATCGCTATCACATATCCACTGTTGATCTGAGTGATCTCGATCCAACAGTTGAGATTCATTTCAGGCGGCTAAGGCATACAGAGATTACCCGGCCGAAAAGGCAGTTTTCTCAAGCCACGTGTCGGCCAGTGGATGGGATCAGGTGGAGCCCATCCATACCACTTACCGCCTAAGGCCCACCTAAAATCCCACTCATTACGGAACTCAAATACGTTAAATTGCATGTATAAAACCTTTCAGGTCCATTTTCATCGCATCGGGTGTGTCTCCTTTGCATTTCGTTTATTTAACAAAAATGCAAAATACATTGAAAAACCCTTTTACCGGACTTGAAATATTATTAAATTGCATCCATAACCCTATCCGGTCCGGCTATCGCAGTCGCATTTGTTATCGGCCCCACTCCTTTGCATTGCTCCGATGCGATATTGCAATATCGCAATCGCAAATCGCATAGTCCTCAGGCCTTTGGTAAGCGCTCCTTTGTATTTTGCCGACGCGATATTGCGAGTTAACCTGGGTTGTCGATCTTTGCGCTTGATCGATGGTCCTCGTTGACCCGCGCTGATCGCTATCACAACTTTCACATGATTGCCTGCGATAGCCTCCACTTGCCATCTCCGATTGCGATATGTCGATCGGATCTGGACTGTTGATCGACAAAATCTGACGGCTCCTATGCATCATTGTTCAAGCCTCCGATAAACTCTGTTTTTCACTGTTTCTTCATGTTTTTCACTCCCAATAGTGTTTTCCGCCATTTTTAAAGGTTCATCCTTTTGCGATGGTTTATGATTTTGAAGACTTAGAGGGTTTTTAGGATCCATTTTGGATCACACCTTCCCATTGAAAAAGCTTTTGGACCACCAAAAGTTGGTTTTTAAGCATCGATCAAGTGAGGATACAGCTTCTTCACTTGTCCAATCTCTATCCATCATGCACTGCTTGGTTTTGAACCTTTGAGTCTGATTCTCAGGTACTCAACATGCCCTCTGCGCGTAGTTCTCACCTTCCTATCCAGAACTGTGTCTTCCTGCAACTCATTGAGATATTCAGGCAACAGATCATCAATATAAGGCCACTGACTTTGCTCTTCGGGATCTTCAATCAATGAAGGTTCATACAGCCTCAATTTCTTTGCATTAGCGACTGAATAGATATGCATATAAGTTGGCAAATCAAGGTGAAAAGCGTTTTCACCAATTTTCTCAAGTATCTTGAAAGGTCCATACCTTATTGGCTTCAGCTTCTTACCTTCACCTTGCATTCTGTCTTTGTTGATGTACAACCAGTGTTTTTAAAACCGGAACCGGTGACCGGACCGGTCCACCTAATGAACCGGTTTACCGACCGGAACCGGTCTAACCGGGACTGGTTTGGTCTAAACGAACCGGTTTTAAAAAAATACAGTAAATAATTAATTTTTAATGAAACAAAACTATTTTTAAGATGTAAAACCATGATTCCAAGCCAATAGAGACAAAATATGCAAAGTTTGCTCATTTATATACCATGTAAAGGTGAATATATCAAAACACCTTTACTTCCCCCCCAAAACCCCTAAACCACAGTCAAAATCCGCCTTTTTGCACCGTCATTACTTGTATTGCTATGGTTTAAGAGCTGACCATTATTTTAAATTAGTTTAGGTGACTAAGGTTGCTGTAAGCACTGATGTGGGGTCCCATAACCACCTCATGGATGGAGACTGGAATAAATAGTCCATGTACCTCATGGATGGAGACTGGAATAAATAGTCCATGTTTATTACTAAGATTGATAGAGTATATCTGCAATTGTAAATTAAAATACTGGATAATGATTGATTGATAAGAATTTATTAAGAATGATATCAACATTGGGCCTCTTGACTGTGTATAGAATCTAGATATACAGTGATTGGTCTCGAGGTGTGTGGCCTTTGACCTTTCATTGGCATAATTAGTACTGTTCCTACTACATTGCCACCCTCTTAAGAATGTTTTGTTCTCAAAGCATAGTAAATGAGATTTTCTCTTGCTGAGCATGCTTTCTTGGTAGCATCATCTTTATTTGGTTGTGGGAGTTTGACTCAGTTCTTGATTTGAGTGATGGTGAGGTTCCTTTGCAGTGTGCACATCATATTCTAAAGTCTTTTGGCCTAGTTATTCAATGTGAAACCTTGGTAATCCATGGTCACATACTTTCTTTGTGGTTATATGTTTGTCTGTGTTTCTTGCCCCCTTTCTATTAGTTGTAGATCATTTGTGATGGGAACTTTCAACCCATATAGTTCATAATGTTGTCTTTTCCAGTTAAATTACTTGAACTATTCTTCAAGGTTAATGTTATAAGCACCCCACTGCATCAACTATTCAACACCTAGTACCCTACCCATCTCATTGAGCTGAAGAGCATAGAGTTGTGTTAAATGTTCCAATTCTTGTATTTGAACCATGACTTTATGGAATCTTTTTACTGTCTTGACCTTTTATCGATCAATGATTTTAACTATGGAGTGGGGTACACAATTAGGTTCAGTTGCTTAGCTTAGTTGATGTCTATACAGTTATGGGTACTGGTGGAATCTACAAGTATTCTTTTGCTGCTCTTCTAAGGTGCACCATATCTTTCTTTCTGTTTAAGCCAACAATCACAGCTAAAATTTCTTGGTTCTATGGTGTTTTGGGCTGGTTCTATTTTCAAACAGCCTACATTCATTTATATACCCTTACATTCATTTATATAGCCTTTTGGAGGGAAAACACCTTTACTTCCCCCCCCCAAAACCCCTAAACCACAGTCAAAATCCACCTTTTTGCATGTTTCACTGGGCGTGCCTAAAACCGGCCGGTTTTGTCCTAAACCGGCCGGTTTTCACCGGTTAGGGCATCAAATCTGGCGAAATGCAAGGTTGGACCGGGTTTTTTGGCCGGTTCGGACCGGCCAGCTATCTAACCGGCCGGTTTGACCGGTTACCGGTTTTTCAAAACGGTTTTAAAAACTATGTGTACAACCAGACTTGATCACCAACTTGGAAGCTATGCTCAATTCGATGCTTGTCATGCCTTGCCTCATACTTGGCCTGGCTTCTTTCCAGCTATTCCTGCACTGCCTGGTGAATTTCTTGGATTTGTTCAATGAACTTGGTTGCTTTGTCCACATCACTGTGTCCATCAATTGCAATGTCTTTACTAAAGAAAAAATCCAAGGGAGACTTTGGTGTAAAACCAAAACAAGTCTCAAAAGGAGATCTTTGAGTAGAAGAGTGCTTAGCACAGTTGTAAGCATATTGCACATAACCAATGTTGCACGAAGTGCTCCCCCCGGTTCCAAGCCCAGAAGTGCGTCCTGTGCGGAAGCGCCTAGGAAGATTGCCGGAAGCGCACTTCCGATTTTTTTGCCGCTTCCTGGACTTTTTGGAAGCGTGGCTCAGAAGCACGCTTCGTATGGCGCTTTGGGCGTCGAAAGCATGGCGCTTCAGAGGAGGAAGCGTACGCTTCCAGAAAAGCGTTTAGAAAATCATTTTTTTATATTTTTTTTTAATTTTAGGTGAGTTTGCTTGTTGGGGGTGGGTCCACCTTGGGTTAGAGTGACGAATGAAGGCAAAAAAAAAATATAAATATAGCAGATGCTCCCTCATGGTAATGTTAAATTCTTAAAGTAAAAGTGACATTCTCCTTTATTTTTCATTTTCATCCTTTTACTTAAATTTTTAACATTACCATGAAATGGCTCAAGATGTTTGAGAGTGGTTCCAGCCTCATTGGACTTCATATGGAGAAAACAAAATTTCATATCCTATTCAAAATTCAGCAGACTTAACAATGTTCAGGAATTCAGGATTAATGCGATTGTGGCATTTCATTAGATTATATCAAGTATGAAGGTATGCGATTAGCATTTAATCAAGAGCACCAAGCCCTATATGAACCCTAGTGATGGTGATGTTAATTGTTGAACTCCTTTGTCACGCGGCATGCCCTTAGCAAAAAATTAACTTTCAATCAAGTCAAAATCATTGATCAATCATGGTAAGCTTTTTCTACCATATTTTAAGTCTTGAATTAGGTAGTTTGATCAAAATTGGCCAATGTTGACTAATATCCCTAGACAATCGAGGTAGAGGCAAAGGCTAGACAAGAGGAGAAGAATCTAGATTCTAGATGGTTGATGCATCTAAATGGTTGATGCTCGAATAATTAATCATTAATGTACAATGGATGTTATATCTATCTTGATTTATGCAAAAATATGCATGTTTTCATGTCTTCTACAACTAATTTGGTATTTGGGATGCTTGTTTTGAGTATAAATGCAAAAAAATATAAAATATATATATATAGCAGATGCTTCGCTTCCTAGATTTTTGGAAAATGACGCTTCCACGTCCCCACCTCGTGCAACATTGCACATAACACAAATGTTCATCCCAAAGCTTGGGATGTTGGTACAATAGCCTCTGAGCAACTGGATCACTATCCTGTTGACCACCTCTGTTTGACCATCTATTTGTGGATGAAATGTTATGCTCTTCTTCAATCAGGTGTCCATCAACTCCCATAGACTTGACCAAAACTTTCCAACAAATTGGGAATCTCAATCAGATACAATGGAAGTGGGTAACCCAAGATGAACCCATACATGCTGAAAGAACAACTTTGTTGTTTGTTCAGTTGTAATCTGCTTGTTACAAGGTATTAAAACAGTGTTGCGAGGGAGTGCCCACCCCCCCCCCCGATCCCGCTCCCAATCTGCACTTCGGGGGGCAGCAACTCGGGAGCGGGTCGGGAGTGCACTCCCGTTAAAAAAATTTGCGCTCCCTGCCAGTTTTGGGAGCAAATGAGGGAGCGTCGCTCCCGGAGCGATAGGAACGACGGGCGAGAGCGAATTCAACGAAAAAAAAATACGCCGGTAAAAAAATCGTTTTTTTATATAAATTGAGAGAGGGAGGGGTTAAAGGGTTTCATTGTGATTGTGAGAGTTAGAATTAGAGCTCATTTGAGAATTTGAGATTGAGAGAGGGAGATTGAGAGGGTGAGAGTGAGGACTAAGAGCAAGAAGCAAGGTGCCAAGGAGAGAGCAAGGAGCAAGGAGAGAGTGAGGAAAGAGAAAGGAGCAAGGGGAGATTGGACGCATTTGAGGTAGGTTTAGCAATTTTTTTTAATGTTTATTAAATTATTCCTAATTTCTAAATAAATAAATAATTTTTTCTAAATTTCTATATTTCGGTTTCCCATTCCATTTTATTAAATTTTGCAGATTCAAAACTTCAAATTTCAAACATCATGGTTATATTTCTTGGCATTTTCTTCTTCTTGGTTCCTTTTTTGGTTATTATGGTGCTGGAGAGTAGAAAAAAGAGGGTTGGAAATGAAGAAGGGGGACAAAGTGGATTTGATGAAAACCCCGATGAGGAGGAGCTGGAGGAGAGTGAACATGATTTAGGTCAAAAAACTAAACAAGACCAAACCCCATTGTGGAAATATGTTAACAGGCCTGAAGCAGGGAAAGGGGGTGGAACCACTAAATTTCATTGCCCCCATTGCAACAATAATTACACAGTTTCATACACCCGTGCCAGAAAACACCTATGCGGGAAAATGCCATGGGATCGAGATAAACAAATAGGAATCAAAACTTGTACAGGTGTGTTAGCAGCAGAAAGAGCCAAATACATAAGGGAAGAGGAGGAAGCCCAATATAAATCTAAAAAATCAAAGGGTTTCTTTGAACCAAGCTCACAATCACATGCACAAAGAACTCCTTCAGCATCCTCCCAAGGCAGTGGATATGGAGGCACATGGTCACCAGGTTTAAGGCATAGAACGATATCAGATTTCCTTGATGAAGGGTGTAGTAATGATGTGGATTCAAAAGTTTACAGGTTTCTCTATGCATGTGGGATACCATTCAATGTTCTTCGCTCACCTTATTGGCACGAAATGGTTTCTTCCATAAATGATGCCGCTAAAGGATACAAGAGCGTTGGGTATGACAAGGTAACAACCATTGGACTTGATCATGAAAAAGAAAAAATATCACATTCTTTGAATAGAATGACAAGTTCTTGGACTTTCCATGGGGTGTCCATTGTATCTGATGGATGGACAAATGTAAAAGGCAAGCCATTGATAAGTGTTCTTGCTATGTCTGTTAGTGGTGCCATCTTTCTTTCAGCATATGATTACTCAGACAAGTTCAAGACCGCCATCAACATTGCAGAACCATTACTTGAAACAATTGACCATATTGGGCCATACAATGTCATCCACGTCATCACTGATAATGCTCCTAATTGTAAGGCAGCGGGAGCAATTATTGAAGATAAATACCCCAACATATTTTGGTTTGGGTGTTTGGTTCACACAATGAACCTTTTGATACATGATATTGTTAAGAACAAAAGAAAACATTACAAATGGATTGGTGATTTGTACAAGAAAGGCAAACAAATGATAAAATTTATTACAAATCATAGCAATACCCATGGCCTTTTCCACAGTCACTCAAGATTAGAGTTGTTGAAGATTGCAAGGACTAGATTTGGTAGCTATTACCTCACCTTCAGGCGCCTTTTGAAGGTAAGAGAGTCATTGGCTAGCATGGTATCAAGTCCACACTGACAGGTATTAAAGGAAAGGGCTACAAATGCAGCTGACAGGCAAGGTTTTGAACTGGTGGAGGAGGCCGCTCTTGATGGTATTTTTTGGGCACGTGTGAGGCAAGTATTGGATTTCACCAAGCCCATTTATCACATGATTCGGTTTGCAGATACAGATAAACCAGTGATTGGCGAGGTGTATAAGCAGATGGATACCATGTTGCGGAAAATAAAAGATATTGTTCATAACAATGATCCCAACTTGTACAAACTGATTCACAATTGTGTGTTTGTACTATGGGATAAACTTAATGTTCCACTACATTGGTTGGCGTATACCCTTACACCAAAATACTACTCTACATCTTGGTCGGGCCAACCTGCACCAGGGGGTGGGGTTAGGACCAAACCCCATATAGATGAAGAGGTATCTAAAGGATATTTGGAAGCATTAAAAAAGTTGATACCTGACAGGGAGGAATGTGCTAGTGTGCGCCTTGAAATAGGCAAATACTTCAGTAACACTGGTTTGTTTGGTACCTTCCATGCAATGGAAGACAGAGACAGATTTGATGCTCTCACATGGTGGGAATCATATGGCGGCCATGGACTTTTGCCAAAATTGGCAAAAAAAGTTCTCTCACAGGTTGTAAATACTTCTTCTGCAGAGAGGTTTTGGAGCACCTACAACTTCATACATAATGTGAAAAGAAACAGACTCAATGAAAACTGGGGAGAAAGCTTGGTTTATGTGCACTACAACTTGAGGTTGTTGAGTCATTACTGTGATCGGGCTTATGAGGATCCAACATATAAAATTTTGGACAACCACCCAGAGGATGACAATTTGGAGGATGGCAATACATCTTGAAGAACTGGAAGAGGAACTTATAAGAGAGGAAGATGAAGCAATAGCCATGCCACCTCCACCATCTAGTAGCAGTGCTTGAGTTACGAATCTTGTTCCTTTGCTGTCGCCACCTCCATCTACACCCTCACGTGGAGGGCATGTGCCTTCTAGTTTTGGTCGTCGGCCTTTACAAGAGACTCCTAGAAGACCACCATGACCTGCTCATACATTAGACACTTCTCGTGGCAGGGGCCACATGTAGTAGTAGATAATAGATTTACAGTTTACTTGTCTTTTCTGGTTTCTATTAGTTTTCATAACTGTTGAGTCTTGACTTGACTCTTTCATATCATAATGATATTTTTTGTAAACAATATATCACTGTGACAATGAAAGTTTGAAGTTTGAAGTTGGCAATTATAACTCATTGGTAATGATTCTGAATTATGAATATGATGCTTCGTGAAAGTTGTTTCATTTCATTTCATAATTCATTTTGTAACATTTCATTTCATGTTAACAGTTAGATATTATTTCTTGTAATGGTTAAATTTAGCTTACAAGTACAACTTTGGTGATCAATGATGATAAATGTTATATATTGAATTTTCAATTTTGAAAGCTTGAAGTTGAAAATTTAAGATTGATGAATCATGATTCACGAGACTCAATATGTTGTAATATGTATGTTACTAACTTGTGGGCGTGGTTGATGAAGATTATAACTTCTAGATAATTGATGTTATATGGTTCAAATATCAATCTATGTTTTTTTATGTTTTTTATATCTAATTCATCATTCTACATGTTTTTGTTGACATATATGTATCAAAATATAAAAAATATATATATTATATAAAAACCGCTCCAGGATTCGCCCCCAAACCAAGTGCTTTTGAAAATGTCGCTCCCACTCCCATGTAACATTGTATTAAAATACACATTTTGCTGAACCTATCCACAATAACATATAAATAATCATGACATTTTCTAGATTTTGGCAATCCCCCAACAAAGTCCATGGAAACACTTTCCCAAGGATGAGAAGGAACTGGAAGTGAAGTGTACAAGCCTAATTTTCTATTATTGGGCTTGCTTGTAGCACACATTGTACACCCTTTAATATATCTAGAAACTATTTCATGCATTCTTGGCCAATAATAGAACCTTTGCAATTGTGTAACTGTTTTACTTACACCAAAATGACCTGATATTAGAGAAGTATGTGCTTGTCGGATTATGTTAACTCTTTCAGTTTGTGGAATGCATAACTTTCCCAAATGATATAAGAGTTGGTTCTTAACATGATAATCCAATTCTTCTACTTGTTTGCATGACTTAAAGTTGCATATACATCTTTAAAATCTACATCTTGAGCATATTGTTCAATGTAGCTTTCATGAAATATTGAGTTATACTTGAGTATAGTATATACATTTAAGATTGGTCTTGATAACATATCTGCAACTTTATTGTGTATGTCCTTCTTATATCTGATGATAAGATGAAACTATTGTAGAAAAACCATCCACCTATAGTGTCTTGATTGCTGCAATTTAGCTTGTGAGTGCAAATATTGAAGTGGTCGATGGTCTGTATGTACAATTGTTTCTTTACCTATTAGGTAATGTTTCCACTTTTTCACACTCTGTACTAAAGCATACAATTCTTTATCATATGTGGGATAATTAACTACTGCAGAAATAAATGTCTCAGAATGATAACATATGGGTTTACCGTGTTGCATTAACACTGCTTCCATGGCATAGTCACTGGCATTTGTTTCAATCTCAAATGGTCGTTGAAGATCTAGCAGTGCTAGTACTGGTGTTGTACTATTTTTTTCTTTTAAGGTGTTGAAAGCTTTCTGTTGTTTGCCTCCCCACTGAAACACCTTGCTCAATCCTGTTAAAGCATGTAAGGGAGCTGCAATCAAGGAAAAGTTAGCAATAAACTTTCTCCAATATTGTGTTGCTCCTAGGAAACTCCTAACTTCTGTAGCAGATTTGGGTTTAGGCCAGTTCACAATGACTTCGACCTTAGAGGGATCTATCTTCAATTCACCACCCCCTACAATATGACCCAAATAATTTAAAGATGTTTTTCCAAATTCACATTTTGATCATTTCACATAGAGATTTTCTCTTTTCAAAACATCTAGGGTCTGCTTTACATGCTTCAAATGTTCTTCCCATGTTTTACTGAAAACAAGAATGTCATCTAAATATACAATTCAAAATCATCAATAAAAGGTCGAAGTACATAATTCATAACTCTCATGAAAGTGGCAGGAGCATTAGCTAAGCCAAAAGGCACTGGCATAACCAGCCATTCATACAACCCTTACTTTGTTTTGAAAGCAGTCTTCCATGCATCTTGCTCTGCTACTCTAACCTGATGATAGCCACTACGCAAATCCAACTTGGAAAAGTAAACTGCTTCTTTCAGCTAATCTAATAGATCATCAATGCGAGGAAGAGGATAACGATTCTTGATCGTTATTTTATTCAGTGCTCTGTAATCAATGCACATCCTCCACGAACCATCTTTCTTTCTCACCAGTACGATTGGAGATCCACATGGTGATGTGCTTGGTCTGATGAACCCTTTATTGAGCAGCTCCTGTACCTGCTTCTTGATCTTTGCATTCTCTAAAGCGGATAACCTGTACATCCCGATGTTAGGCAATGGAGCGTCTTGTTGCAAATGAATATCATGTACTATTTCCCTTTTGGATGGGAGACCTTTAGGTTCTTAAAATAGGATATCATATTCTGAAACAACTTTATCTAAATCAGCTTTCTGTTTAGCATCACAGCCTTCAAATACATTGGTTTTATCAGGGTTCTTTTCCTTTACAACCATTAGTAAAAATTTCTTGCATGAATTTACAATTCCTTTCATCTGCCCTGGTTTTATGAGAGAGTAGTTATTTTTGAATTTATGAGCTCTTATAATATATTATATTCCATCTTTAGTGAGTTGATATTTATTTTCACCTCTATAGAAAATGGCTTTTCTATCATACAAGTAAGGACTTCCTAAAACAATACCACATATATCCAAGGGAACTATATCTAACTCATCCTCATCTACAAAAGTTGACCCAATAGCAAACCTAAGTTTACATTGTCTAGTCACTTGTAGCTTTGTTTTATCACATACCCAACCTAATGGATATGGCTTCTTGTGAGGTGTTGTTAGTAAGCCCAACTTCTTTACAATTGTTTCAGAAATCAAGTTTACTTGTGAACCACTATCAAATAAAGTATCAATCTTTTGGTGCTTGGAAATAGCTCTAATATGAAAAAGCTCATGCCTTTTCCTCTCATTATCTTCATTATCATTAGATTGGGCAGAATTACTTGTAGATGCTTCAGAATTTTTACCTTTTATACTTGTGGCTGTGACTGTTGTTTCATCACCTGAGTCTGACCCCAAGTCTTTTTGAATAGCAGTAGCAGTCTTCTTCTTCTTACCACCGAACTTCTTAGGTTTCAGCTCCGGATGCAAAGACCAGCAGTGTTCATCATCGTGTCCATCCTTCTTGCAGTGACTGCACGAAGGTTTGTCTTTCTGTACAGCATTTGCCTTCCTCTCCTTCCATTTATGCTTCTTTTTTTCCTTATTCTTGCTTGCAGAGAGTTTTGATGATCCCCTAATCTCTGGGTTCACATTCTTACCTCTAGCCTCTAGATGTGTAGCCTGAACTGATACATCATCTAGGCTAGTGGGGTTAAACATGAGAATGGTGTGCCTCAAATAGCTATGCAGACCACCTATATACTTTAGCAAAGTTTCAGGTGAGTCTAGAGAAATGCCTAGAGTTAAAGTTCTTTTTCTAAATTCTTGGTATAGCTTTGTACACTTCAGCCCTTTAATTGGCGAAGAGTTTGCCAACCCATCATTGCTCGCTGCATATAAGCTAGAGGATAGAACTGTTTTTTAATGGTAGAAACAAATTCATTCCAGGTAGAAAGAATTTTACCATGTCTCTTCAGATCAGCTTGTGTCTTGCCTTCCCACCATACTAGTGTAGTTCCTCCAAGGCGAAGGCTAGCCAGCTAAATCTTTATCCTTTCTGAATTAATGTTCTGCACCCTACAATATACATCAATCTGTCTAATCCAGTTATCTAGCTTTTCTGCATTTAATTCACCATCATAAATTGGCAAATCAAATTTCACATCTAATTTAATCACAATAGTTTTTTTCTTTTTCCTTTCAGGGCTAGTTTTATGTGAAGAAGATGATGAGGATGGCGATGATGGAGTAAATGGTGGAGAAGATGATGGAGGAAGCTTTTCCCCTTTCCCTTTGCTCTCTGGGGCATCTAGAGAAAGTTCTGCTCCTTTGTCTTGTTTGGAGGTTGAAGTAATTTCACCTAGACCATTCTTAAATTCTCGATACATCTCTTCCACCATGCCTCTCATGGTCATGAAACTGTTCATGAACTGAGGTTTTGATTCCAATGGGGTTTGTTCTGCCATTCACATCCTAGGATAGACTCTTCCAATTTCTGGATTAGCCTCAACAAGTTCTCCTTCTTCTAGTTTGAGCTTTAACCTAGTTAGCATTCAACAATCCAACACAAGCTTGTTTAGCCTTATCAAACCTAAAGCTTTGATATCACTTGATCTGAAAATGAGATCTTAGACTAATATTAAGGTATTACAGACTCATGTGCATGGATTTGCCTATATTACTTAGTGCAACGGATCGATAAGATTGCGAATAATATAGACAATGAGCAGTTAGAGAAACATAATAGACAAACACACATAACACAGCAAGTTTAATATGGAGTTCACCCAAAACTCTTGGGCTACATCTCCTGGTCCAGCCTTCAATGGTGACCTTTCTATTATGTCTTCAAGAGCAGAGTTTTACAAAAGTGAGCTCACTTTGAATCTCAATGCAACAGATACAAAATAGTAGGAGTTTACTTGAATCCCTCAAGTCTCTCTGAGTACATAGGCTCTCCCTCTCGCTCTCTGTCTCTGTTTTCTCTCTGTCTCAACACTGCTTGCCTCTGTCTCTATCATTCAGTGGCTTTTAAGCCAATCGGCGCAGTCTGTTCGTTTCCTCTTCTAGGCTCTCTGGCTTCCAGCCTTTGTCTGCTCAAATTCCCTCTGAGCGTTAAACAATCACTGTTAAACGTCTTTGGGTATGGTGGCCACCTGTTTTGTAAAGGAATGGACCATCGACACCTTTGAAATCCCCAGAATAGTCGTTCTTTGTTTACACAGAGAAATACACTAAAACACGGGAAAATCCGCCAAACTGTCATTTATCGGACCTAAAATATTATTAATTCCGCCTTATAACTCCATCGGATCTGCCTTTATATCGCTATCACATATCCACCATTGATCTGAGTGATCTTGATCCAACGGTTGAGATTCTGTTACGCCCCTATACTAATAGTGTAACCCCTTATTGTTATTAGTAAAACCCACTTATTATATTGATGTACCCATGTAGTGCCCATACTGTTACTAATGTACCCCATAGAAGCCCACTATTGTTATTATTGTGCCCTTACATTATTATTGTTATGTCGGCTCTGATTATGTTATGATCCCTTAGACTCCTATATATAGAAAGGAGGTATTTTCATTTGTATCATCAAAGAATTGTTCATTTATGTAATGTAAAGGAGGTTGCCCCCTTGAAGAGGCTGGATTCTAAGGCGTGGATTTATCTTTTCTATCTTTTCTTGAGCTGGTTTCATAACATTTGGTATCAGAGCTGTGGATTCTAGGGTTTCGCTGCTCCAAACAGGTCATCGTGGCATTTTTGCTATAACCTTTTTTCTGTGACGTTTCAGAAGTCGCAAAAAAAACCCATTTGAGAAGAAATCGTGTTGAACCTTGGGTCCGAATTTCAGAGCTTTTCGCGCGATAGTTGCGGAGATATGATCTGAGGAATTTGGTCTTTTTGCAGACTCCTGAATTACATTCAAAACAGGTGACCTGGGGAAAATAGTCATTATTTTCTCTCTGAGCATTGGATTGAAATTTCGTAAGAAGGTACAGAAAGAGGACAGACTGTAGTTTCTTGTATATCCTTTTCAGAGCCAAAGGTCGAAAAATTGACACGTGGCACTTCATACAAGTTCGCTCTTCTGGAAAGGTCTATAATCAGGTCATCTTGAGAGATTGTGCATAACTCTTTTTTGGAGAATCCAATTTGGATCAAACTAGTGGCATTGGAAAGAGGACACAGAAGGCTACTACAGGTAGCAATTTCAGAACTTAAATATCCGCAAGTATAGAGTTACAGTTGTTTCAAGATCGAGGTCCTAAAATCAAGAAAAAGCAAGATGAGGAAGTTTGATGGCAAGGATCCGGTAAATTGGATACTTCAGATGGAGCAATATTTTGATCTACATGGTGTACAACTGTTACAAAAGGTATGTATTGCATCTTCATATTTAGAACCAGATCAATTTTTATGGTACAAAGGGCTTTGTTCTCGTAAACAACTTGTTACGTGGTCAAATTTCACGAAGGAAATGATAGCACATTATGACGATACAAAGAGCAACACCTTCTTTAGAGCAACACCACAACAATTGGAAAGAGTAAAAGGGCTTTGTGACATAGTGGAAAGCAAAATTATGGAAAGCAGGAAGCATACCCCTCACAACTATAAAGATGGAAGTGTTGTTTCTCCTAGCCTTCCACAACCTACAAGAGCTACACCACAACAATTGGAAGAAAAAAGAGAAAAAGGGCTTTGTTACAATTGTGATAGCAAATGCACTAAAGGTCATAAGTGTGCTGAGAAGAAATTATTTTACATAGAATATGAAGAGGAGGAAGAAAAGGATCAAGAAACATCAAAAGAAGAAGATATACGCCAGGACCCCACCCCAGAGAAAGAAGAAATGAATCAAACCATATCTTTTAAAGCATTGGCAAGAATTACCACTCCTCAAACTCTCAAGATAGAAGGACATATCAAGAAGAAAAAGGTGCAAGAAGTGAAAGATCACATCGAGAAAGAAGAAATGAATCCAACCATATCTTGTAATTCATTGTTCGAAATTACCACTCCTCAAACTATCAAAATAGAAGGACATATCAAGAAGAAAAATGTTCAAGAAGTGAAAGATCACATTGAGCATCAAGAAATAAATCCGACCATATCTTGTAAAGGACTGGAAGAAATTACCACTCCTCAAACTCTAGAGATAGAAGGACATATCAAGAAGAAAAAGGTTCAAGCAGTGAAAGATCACATCGAGCATCAACAACAAGTTCTCCAACTTTTAAAGGATAATGCCACTTTGGTGCAAAATCAAATGAAACAACAGGTAGATCAACATCGTAGCGAAAAATGTTTTGATGTAGGTGATTGGGTATTTTTACTGCTACATCTCAAGCAAGATATTTATGAGAAGGAAATGTTGGCAATACTACATGCACTTAAAAAATGGCGACCTTACCGAATGGGAAGACTCTTCAAGGATGAGGATGTGGAAGCATTGTTTTGTGCTATTTATATTATCCAAACAGATTGGATAAATGAAGCAAGGGATCAATGGAAGAAGGACAAAGAAGTATGGCCACTTATTCAAAAGTTGCAAAAGATCCCAATTCAAACAATATTTCCAGATATTGAAAAGGAAGGAAAAATCATATTGGAACCTGGAGCAGTCACAGAAACAAGAACCCGACAGCTACGAAATCGATCAATTTCAGAGTATCTCATCAAGTGGAAGAACTTACCCACTGAAGATTCCACATGGGAGGACAAGAATTTTATACAGAAGCATCAAGAACTACTCAAACGTTGAGGACAACGCTTTTTGAAGGAGAGGGGCATGTTAGGCCCCTATACTAATAGTGTAACCCCTTATTGTTATTAGTAAAACCCACTTATTATATTGATGTACCCATGTAGTGCCCATACTGTTACTAATGTACCCCATAGAAGCCCACTATTGTTATTATTGTGCCCTTACATTATTATTGTTATGTCAGCTCTGATTATGTTATGATCCCTTAGACTCCTATATATAGAAAGGAGGTCTTTTCATTTGTATCATCGAAGAATTGTTCATTTATGTAATGTAAAGGAGGTTGCCCCCTCGAAGAGGCTGAATTCTAAGGTGTGGATTTATCTTTTCTATCTTTTCTTGAGCTGGTTTCATAACAGATTCATTTCGGGTGGCTAAGGGTAAGGAGATTACCCGCCCGAAAAGGCGGTTTTCTCAAGCCATGTGTCGGCCAGTGGATGGGATCAGGTGGAGCTTGTCCAATACCACTTACCGCCCAAGGCCCGCCCGAAACCCCACTCATTACAGAACTCAAATACGTTAAACTGCATGTATAAAGTTTAAACCCTCTCGGGTCCGTTTTCATCGCATCGAGCGCGTTTCCTTTGCATTTCGTTTATTTAACGAAAATCTGAAATACATTGAAAAACCCTTTAACCAGACTTGAAATATTATTAAATTGCATCCATAACCCTATCAGGTCCGGTTATCGTAGTCGCATTTTTTATCGGCCCCGCTCCTTTGCATTGCTCCAATGCAATATTGCGATATCGCAATCGCACATTGCATAGTCCCTGGGCCTTTGGTAAGCGCTCCTTTGTATTTTGCCGACGCAATATTGAGAGTTAACCTGGGCCGTCAATCTGCGCGCTTAATCGACGGTCCTCGTTGACTCGCGCAGATTGCTGTTGCAACTTTCACATATTGCCTCTAATTGCGATATGTCGATCAGATCTGGAGCGTTGATTGGCCAGATCCGACGGCTCCTGAGCATCGTTGTTCAAGCCTCCGATAAACTCTGTTTTTCACTGTTTCTTCATGTTTTTCACTCTCGATAGTGTTTTCCGCTATTTTTAAAGGTTCATCCTTTTGCGATAGTTTTTGATTTTGAAGACTTAGAGGGTTTTTAGGATCCATTTTGGATCATTGTACTAGCATCTCTCTCACTCTATTGATCAGTTGCTACCCTAGAAACTCGATCTTCTGGCCTTCAGGCTCCCACTCCAACTCCTGCCTCTGAATCTCGACTCCTCCTCAGCAAAATACGAATCTCCCTCTGAAGCTCTACGCTACCTCTTTGCACTACGTCAGCCTCTCTGTGGAGTATGTTGTCTCTCTGCTATGTGTGAAAATTTCTAAACTGAAATTCTACTGCAACAACTAATTTATTTCACCTACTTATTATTCACAATAAGTTATTTACAAAATCCCTTCAACAAATATTAAAATAAATTCTACTGCGGTTATCACACAATTACCGAGAGAAAAATACATGCACAAGAACCAATCACATCAACACAGTTGTTTTTGGACAATTGTCCACGAAAAAACCCAATGTGGGAAAACCGGTGCAGCAGATGAGGGCTTTATTAATCTTTTGCAACAATTGCTTTTACAAGGAATGACTTTATAGAGAAACTGAAAAAATAGACCTGAGACTTTCCCTTTGAGACTTTCTAACACTTTGGAGACCCTGCTCCCACTCTTACTCTACGTCACTCTATGTGGCTCAGTGTGGCTCTGAGTGGCTCTACGTCCCTCTGCGTCAGCCTGTGTGAGGGTTATGTCTCTCCTTTCCACTGTGTCTCTCTCTACGTTGTCTACCACTGTCCCTGCATCACCTCCTCCTTAGTCACTGCCTACTGCCGATGCCCTCCTCTTCCTCCAACCTGCAACGCTCCCTCTAAAATCGATCTCCTTTACTTGAGAATCGATTTTCCTAGAGATACTGAGTATCTGTCGATGTTTATCCAAATGATCCTCAAGTCTTCTCTTATACTTTTCCTGTTAACGAATCAACGGTCAAGATTAAGTCTTTGGTTAATGCCTAATATTAAAACAGACTTGATCCTCGTCTCTTAAAAGGTTCTCACCCTTATCTTTATTAATACCCATTAGTATTTTTATTTTCCTAAGTTTAGACTTAGGAACCCATTAAAAATATTAATTATTTTAATAGCTCCTCATCCAAATGGAATTTCTCAAAATGATTCTGGGTCTTAGAGATCTCATGTGCCTTAGCCTCTCCTCCAAATTTCAAGGCTAGAGCATATCTGATGCTACCAAAAATCAAGACTCCCTCTTAGCGAGGAATGTACTCTAGCAATGTTTCACTATAGAAACATCACACTGGTCTTCCACATCAGTACCTGTGTTGATGCTTGGCCTGTTTCCTCACATCCCTTGCACTACTGCTTCCTGTACTGCGGCCCATGACACTGCCACTGTTGCACCTATACTACAGCGCCCTCTCAACATGTTGCATCATGTTGCCCATAGCACTGCCACTGCTAACTGTTGCACTGCAACTCCTGACACTTATTCATTTCCGCTAGTGAAATGGATTCTTTACCATCCCCATCTTCTCCCTGAAATAAACAAACTTTGTTCTTCCTAGAGCCTTGGTGAGGATGTCTTCCACCTATTCCCCTGTAGGACTGTACCTCAACTGCACTGCTCCTCGTTGGACACGGTCTCTGACAAAGTGACACCTGATATCAATGTGCTTCGACCGATCATGAAATACTGGATTCTTAGAGAGCTTGATGCAACTCTGATTACCACACATGATCTTGGTCGCTTCCATCCTTCTCCTGAATAGATTCATAAGCAATTTCCTGAGCCATATGGCTTCGCACAAAGTTGTGCTAGCTGCCATATATTCTACTTCAGCTGAGCTCGGAGCCACAGATTTCTGCTTCCTACTACACCAAGAGGTCATTCCTAATCCAATGTTGAAACAGTACCCAGTTGTACTTTTCCGATCTACTAAACTTCCAACCCAATCTGCGTCAGTGAACCCACACAACCTGATGTCATTGCCTCTGGTGTACAATAGTCCATTCTCGATTGTTCCTTGTATGTACCTAAGAACATGTTTGGCTACTACCCAATGCGCCCTCTTAGGTTCCACCATGAACTCACTAAGGGTGTTGACAGTGGAACAAATGCCTGGCATGGTATTGACCAGATACATCAGGGACCCTATAAGTTGCCTATACAAGGCGGGATCAACGTCTTTATCTTCTGATGCATCAATCTTCTTCCAGTTGGTGATCATTGGAGTAGCCATAGGTCTACAGTCCTGCATCCTGAATCTCTTCAAGATTTATGTAGCATATCTCCCTTGTCCAAGGAAGATCTCACCCTTCTGCTGCCAAACTTCCAACCCCAAGAAATAATGCATCTGTCCCAAATCCTTCATGTCGAATTTTGTGGCTAGGTTCTTCTTGCAGTCTTTGATGAGCCTGGATGATCCTGTCAGAAGAGATCATCCACATATAACACTAGAATTAGAGGCCCATTCTCTACGACCAGATAGTAGAGATTAGGGCCTGCATCACTCTTGACGAACCCCATCTTCTATAAGTAGCCATCAATTTGATCATACCATGCTCTAGGTGTCTGTTTAAGCCCATACAAGGCTTTCTTTAATCTGCATACATGAGATTTCTGCTCATGTGTCTCAAAACCTTCTGTCTGTTCAATGTATACTTCCTCTTCTATTACCCCATTCAAGAAAATCGTCTTGACATCCATCTGATGAATCTCCCACCCCATCTATGTTGTAAGAGATATCACGGTTCTAATAGAAGTATACCTGGCTACTGGGGCAAAGTTTTCTTCATAGTCTATCCCTTCCTTCTGAGCATACCCCTTAGCCACAAATCTAGCTTTGTATTTCTCCACACTGTCTTCTACAGCATATTTGACCTTGTAGATCCATCTCGAACCTACCACTGATCTATCCTAAGTCCTAGGTACCAATTCTCAGACATCATTGACCATTATAGAGAGGTATTCCTCCACCATAGCATCTACCCATACTTGATGCTAAACAGCCTCCTGAAAAATAGAAGGTTCCCCAACCTGAGCTCCTAAGGCCTGGTATTTGTCTAGTTGTCTTTGCTCCCTTTTATTATTCCTGGGTGCACCAATGAAGTCCTCTACATCCCATAGAATCTGTCGGAGTTCCCAACTCGTTCTTCCGCTGGCAGTAGGCACATCTATCAGCTCTTCCTCTTCTTGAGATTCCTCCTGTTCTGAAGCTTTGTCTTCAGGAGAATTTTTGGCACTAGTTTATATTGAGAAATTGAAGGGCAATATAAATATTTGATTTATCTTAACTATGACAACTATATGAGATCTTATTACTTTGAATTTTGTCTTTTATTGTCTATATGAATTATTATCTTCAAACACTTACCAAAACAAGAAGATTAGAATACACAAGTACACAAAATATTGGCACCAAGCCAGGGCAAAAACCTCTCCTAAACTTGAAAGGAAAAACCCTTTGAACTCTTTCTTATAGAATCTTTATTGAGAAATTACATGACCCAAACATTGACTCAGAAAATACCTTCAACATCAAATGACAATACCTCCAAACATGTACCCAATCATATTGTATACTTCTGCAGAGAATTAGGTTTCTAGCATGATCATGACAGTTAGCAATGATAGACTCGAATAGGCTCTTCTAGCCTCTCTCTATACTCGCACTACATGAAGAACCTCCATACTTCGACAGAACGATGATTGGAGCTTGTTTCAAGGCTTTGTAATGCTAAAACAGTGACTGTCCCAATACAGCGAGAACAGAACCTTTTTATATCACAGTGTATACATATATGTGAGTAGGGTTAGGGCTCTTCTAGCCCTACGATATCTTTGATCTCTACGGCAGTGATTTTCTCCTTGCAAATTCAGCTAGATCAGACCTTCAACTCAACAGAATAGTAGAATACACAAGAAATGAGATGCCCTAACTCAGATCAGAATACTGAAACCCGGATCAGAATGCCACAATAGAGAACACACTTGTGGATAAGGGAACAAACCTCCTCAACGACTGCGTCTACCCTTATCATTGACCCTTTCACTTCGCTTGTATTCACGAATGAGAAATGAAGTTGTTGTGCCTTGAAGAGGTCTCAACGCAGCCTATATATAGGTTTGCCTCCTTACCATTAAGCCGACGTGATCTTTCGACGTGATCCTTTTAGCCGATGTGATTCTTGATTTAGCTGACGTGGTAATAAGAGGTTTCCAGAATGTCTTCAAGCAATTTCTTTGCAACAAATATGTGGGTACATGTTGGAGTATTTCATTGATGATCTAGAAGGGTTCTTGACTTACATCGAGTAATAATACATGACTATCTTCATTTTTACATGACTCATCTAAGACTCTCAATTGGAGCAAAAACTTCTCGAGCATGAAACCCATGTCTCAAGCAACAATAGAAAAATTTCTTAATACACAAAGATACATCATTACAATATTTTACATGATGAAGACCGGACCTAGCTACACTATTTTCAACAGTTTTCATTGGTCGAAGTGGTTTGACCAACGACTCGTCTTTCCACTACTCCTTGGAAGGCATTTCTCGGGATTTCCCAAAATCTCTGTCCTCCATGAAATTTACATCCCGCCAAACTACTACCTTCCTTCTCCCTGGAAGATAGACTCTATATGCCTTAGCATTCTAGCTATATCCCACAAGATATCCTTTCTCAGCAATTTGATCTAATTTCTTTCTCTTTTCTTCGAGTATACGGCAATATGCTAAACTCCCAAATATCCTAAGATGACTGACTTCAGGGGTCTTCCCTATGAAGACCTTCTCTGAAGTGATTTTGCCCAATGCTCTAGGTGGAGTCCTGTTCTGGACATAAACTACCATCTTGCATGCTTTTTCCCACAAAAATTTAGGCATATCCTGATCATACAGCATTGCCCTAGTTGCTTCCACAATAGTCTTGTTTTTCCTTTCTGCTTCTCCATTCTGCTCTGGATTGTAGGGAGTTGTCCACTCTCTTCTGATGCCTTCCTTAGCGCAAAAATCGGTGAAGTCCTTGTCAACATACTCTCCACCATTGTCTGAACACGACACTTTTATCCTCTTTCCTGTCAGATTCTCCACTAGATCCTTGAACTCTTTGAATTGACCAAAAACCTCATCCTTGGTTTTCAAAAAGTAGATCCAGGTCTTTCTGGAACTGTCATCGATGAAGGTGACGAAGTATTTGGCACCACTAAGAGATTTTGTGGACATCGGTCTGTAGATATCTGAGTGTATCAATCCTAGCACACTCTTAGCCCTATTGTTACTTTTGGAAAACGTTGCTTTAGCATACTTGCCCAGAGTGCACCCTCTGCATACATCATCTCATTCGGTACTTAGTTCTGGAACTCCTGATATTGTTTTCTTGAGAATTCTCAGAGCCCCATGGTATAAGTGTCCCATCCTCCTGTGCCATAGTTCATTCAAATCTTTGTCTCCATTGCTACCTATCAATGCCATTGGTGATTCTAGTTGCAACCTGTACGACCTGTTACTTCTGATTCCAATCTGGGCCTTCTTTTTCCAACTCGGGTGTTTGACATATACTTTCTCCTTAATGAAGAAAACGTCATAGCCCTTGTTTTGAAGTAGAGATACGGAGAGTAAGTTCATCCCCAATCCTAGCACACGCAACACATTGGTTGCTCGAAACCGCTCTCCTGCTTCGGTTTGAAAGACCACAATACCTCTTCCTACTGGAGTACACTTTGCCTTATTTCTCATGTAGATCTAAAAATTCATTCTTTCTTCCTGATAATCTAAAAAACATTCTCGGATTCCTGCCATATGCCAAGAAGCTCCATTGTCTATATACCAAACCTCAAAGGAGGCAGATCTTGCTAAGCAAGCGACTTCTTCTTCCAATCTGGAAGCTAACATAGAATAATCGTAATCCGTGTCCCTTGTGCATGCTTCTGGAAATTTGCGCAATTCCCCTTAAGCAGATGCCTCTGCATCATGCTCTTGACCCATAGTTGATTTCCCTCTCTTGTTGTTAGATCTCTGCTATGATACCGTGTAAAAATTTCTAAACTGAAATTCTACTGCAGCAACTGATTTATTTCACCTACTTATTATTCACAATAAGTTATTTACAAAATCCCTTCAGCAAATATTAAAAGAAATTCTACTGTAGTTATCACACAATTACCCTAAGAAAAATACATGCACAAGAACTAATCACATCAACATAGTTGTTTTTGGACAATTGTCCCCAGAAAACACAATGTAGGAAAACCGGTGCAACAGATGAGGGCTTTATTAATCTTTAGCAACAATTGCTTTTACAAGGAATGATTTTACAGAGACAGAAAGAAAACACCTGAGACTTTCCCTTTGAGACTTTCTGACACTTTGAAGACCCTCCTCACACTCCTGCGTCACCTCTACGTCACTCTGTGTGACTAAGCGTGACTTTGAGTGGCTCTGCGTCCCTCTGCATTAGCGTGCCGTTGGAAATAATACTGGGGGGTGAATCAGTACTAGCAACTTATTTTTTATTTCCATAAACAGATTTATATATGCTACTTCTGTTAATGCAAATTGCATATATTTGCAACTGTGTTTAGAGAAACCAGCGTATACCTTGTAAACTTACTATTTAGTCAGTTGATCCTTAATCTGTGTATCAGAACCATATAAGCAGTAACAGGTACAGTATAAACAGAGCAGACAATCACACACAAGAACACAAGATATAAGGTGGAAACCCAATGTGGGTGAAAACCACCTGCTGCAATTTGTCTCTATCTTCTTTAAATAAGAAACTTCTTTTTACAGTATTTATGTACTAGTACAGTCTTATACCAGTACGCAGACTTCTACCTGCAGAAGCTACAACCTTCTCTCGTTCTCCAGCTTCTCCTAGAAGGGAGCTACAATCCCCTTAGATTTTGTACTAGCTAATGTACTAGTACATAGGTGCTGACCTACAGAAGGCTACAACCTTCTCTTTTCTTCCAGGGACCACGTTTCATAAATTTTCAGACTGGATCCATCAATAGCATCAAAATATATCTGCATCAATCAATCTCCCTTGCACTTAACCAAAACTGAATCAAACAATCACTTCTCTAAATGTTGTAACTAGAATACAGTAATAGTACCAGAACCCAACCAAAACCCAGAACACTACAACAGTAAACAGAAGTAGCTAAAACATATTATATGAGACGTACGCTACTTCAATGTGCCTAACCTACGTGCATACGCTATTATATGAAGGCAAACCTGCGTATACACTGTTTTGAATTTCCGAACCAGCGTGTATACGTGCTTTTGCTATACTGAACCTGCATACAAATCTGTAAAAGATGATTTAACCTTTACAACTATTCAGACATCAGTTATACCCAGATCATCAGATTTACAGATTACGACATGCGCCAATTATTCAGATAAAAGATCAAAATCACATAAAGATACTTCTCTTCAAGCTTTAAGATCTTGACCCATCAATAGAACTTATCCTTCTTCAAGCGCTCAGGTTCCTCCTTGATTCAGATCCAGCAATGCACCATAACCCAATGACCAATGTTCTAGATCTTCTTCATAAGATATTCAATACTTGAGTGCATTTGCCTAATGATCTCCTCGTCCTTTTATAGTCTTAGGCCTTACTCAATACCATGGTCCAAAACCACTTAGAAGCAATACCTTGGACCAAATACCTGGGGTCAACACTTCGGTCAAGATACCTTGAATCAATACCACGGGTCAAAATACCAAGGACCAAAACCAAGTTTTCCCACATGTACGCGCTTTTCCTTGCATGAAAGTGCGTGCATACGCATACACGCCTTTGGGTCAGTGATCCCGCGTGTATACGTGGCTTGGTTAAGTGGAACCTGTGTATATCTCTTTTTCCTTCATTCTGAGAGCCTGAACTGTGATTTGTCATCTGAGTGAGTTACCATCAAGGACAACACCTATGTCATAGTGCCAAACCTGTGTCATAATGCCAACACGTGCGTGAGGGTTGTGTCTCTCCTCTGGATTGTGTCTCTCTCTACATTGTCTCCCACTGTCCCTGCGTCATCTCCTCCTCAGTCACTATCTGTTGTTGATGCCCTCCTCTTCCTCCACCCTGCAACTCTCCCTCTGAAATCGATCTCCTTTACTTGATAATCGATTTTCCTAGAGATACTGAGTATCTGTCGATCTTTCTCCAAATGATCCTCAAGTCTTCTCTTATACTTTTTGTGTTGACGAATCAACGGTCGAGATTAAGTCCCTAATCAACGGCTAAGATTAAAATAGACTTGATCCTCGTCTCTTAGAAGCTTCTCACCCTTATCTTTATTAATACCCATTAATATTTTTTTTCCTAAGTTTAAACTTAGGAACCCATTAATATTTTTATTTTCCTAAGTTTAGACTTAGGAACCCATTAAAAATATTAATTATTTTAATAACTCCTCATCCGAGTGGAATTTCTCAAAACGATTTCTGGGTCTTAGAGATCTCATGTGCCTTAGCGTCTCCTCCAAATTTCAAGGCTAGAGCATATCCGATGCTACCAAAAATCAACACTATGCACTCACCGGACTGGAAAAACTTCCTCCCAACCTTACTATCCCTACCCCTCTCTCACTGTTTCGAAACCACTGAATCACCTCTATCAACACATAGTTGCTACTTTGGAGTTCGATTTCCGAGCGATATCGAATTCCTGGTGGCTCCAAGTGTGTTCTCCAACCCCCATCGAATTTCTTCTTATAACCTCTCGTTGAGGCTTCAACGGCCAAGATTAAAACATAATTGATAGCTAAGATTAACTGGAACTCGATCCATGTCTTCTTCTAGAATATTTCACCATGACTTAATTAATACCCTTCAATTAATTAGTTTTCCTAAGTTTAGACTTAGGCACCAAATAAAAAGATTAATTATTTTAACTAAGTCATCTCTAAGTGGAATTTCCATAAACAATTTATGGGTTTGGAGAATACATGTATTCTAGCCTCTCCACCAAATTTCGTGGCTAGAACACAATCGATGCTACAAAAACTAACAAAGTGTAATAGCAAAAAGATTATCCACAAATGGGTCCCTCCTTTTATATTTTCTCTCCATCCTTCTAGACTCCTTTTAATATTATTTTATTGGTGGGGGTCATTTCCACTTTTTTACATTTTCCACCATTTTAATAAAATAATAATTTCCTGCCAATCTACAATAAAATAATATTTTCTGCCTCTCTCCAAAATACTAGTTGCCCCTTTTAATTAATATAATCAAAATTGAGGAAGATTCACATGCTCACAAAATTGGGGATATTACATTCACAACAAGCTTGTGGGGGAGCGCCCCCCCTCTTCGAATCCGCTCCCAAAACGTGCTCCTGCAAAAATAAATTTGCTCCATGGCTTTCTTCGCAAAAAAAAATTCACAAAGATGTTCCAAACACAAAATTTTTTCAAAGAAACAAGAATTTTTTAGTGGGACAGCCTAATATTCAACCCTATGGTCCTAGTATTGATATGCAATTCATGGTAATGTTAAATTCTCCTTTATCTTTGATTTTCATCCTTTTACTTGAATTTTTAACATTACCATGAAATGACTCAGGATGTTTGAGAGTGGTTTCAACCTCATTGGATTTCATATGGAGAAGGTAGAATTTTAGATTTCATTCAAAATCCAGCAGACTTATCAGTTTTTCATGATTTCGGGATTGGGGGAATTGCAATGCTTCCATTGGATTTTGTCATGTACTAGGGTATGGAACTCGTATTTGAACTCGTATTTAATCAAAAGCACCAAGCCCTCTATTTACCTTGATGTTAGTGACATTGGTTGTCGAACTCCTCTATCATGACCCTACTAAAAATGTACCCATCACTCAAACAAAATGTTGACTTGAAATGCTTCTCTTTTTCTATCTTATGTTAATCCTTAGAGGGTGATATTAATGACAAAGATCCCAAGATAGGCAATGATTTTGATGATACGTAGGTATTTGTTGTGGCATGACTTTTTTTGGACGCTAGAGGCCATCTAGAGCCTATTTGTTGATGTATTTTCCGTGTAAAGATGGATTGCACTCGATGTTATTTTGGTTATGTGCACTCTTACATGCTATATAAATGAGAACTTGTAATTTGTGGACCTGTGGTTGATGAAAATTATAACTACTAGATGAATGATGTTATATGGTTTACTCCATGTTCTTACGTTTTTTATCACTAATTCATCATTCTACATGCTTTTATTGACATATATGCATCAAAATATATAAAAATATATATGATATAAAATTCGCTCCCAAAATCACTCCCGACCAGGGAGCTTTTGAAAATGTCGCTTCCCGCTCCCGCTCCCAAGCAGCCCTGGTTCACAAGGGATGTAGAAATTTGTTCTAACAGGTCCCCATAGATCTGCTCGTGAAATGAAAAATGAGTGAATACCAGAGGAAAGTAGCAGACCACAATGTAAATATCCCAACAAAGGTATAGCCACAAACACGTATCCACATGAACCTGGTACAATCATCCAAAGACCATAGAAACACTATCTGCAGTGATATTGGAATTTCCATGGGCCAAAACTCTCAACTACTGTTCACTTACATGGGCTAGACTGACAGCAAAATAAATTAGCCTCCAACGCATTATCTTCTGCTGGATCTACTTATGACCTGTAATGATAAATTACCAAAACAGCTGTGGCTTAAATGTTATGCCACATCTATTACTCTCCCCTTCTACCAACGTCTTTGCACCAAATATCCAGAATGATGGACACATGAAAGACTAAAAATTGTACAGACAGTTATACAAGAAAAGAAGCAACTCCGAAATCTGTCTACATTTATCAATTGCTTTTAACTCTTGAGAATCAAGACAGCAAGGGCATCGTGAACTAACATTTTGAAATGTTAAAGACATTAAACTACCATTGCTCTATAAGAGAGTGAAATGGATGACACAACTGCCCTCTAAATCAGGTCATGAGCTAATGAAAACTCCCTAATCCAGTTTAAAAATAGTTTCATCATAGATTAATAGAAACAAATCATTTTGTCCTTCTCATTTGATCGTCACAATTTACTCCTTTTTGGTCTAAAGCCTTGAAAAATCTCTTCAACAATCATACTATCCAGGGATTTTGGCAAGACAGCAAGACAGCTTACCGTCTCTGCACGTATGAAACCTTTCTCAAAATCAGAATGAATAACTCCAGCTGCTTGGGGTGCTGTCATTCCTGCATTATTAAACAGAAAATTACATATCTTTTTAACTTTATGAATCCTCAGATTAGCTAGATGCACTATAGTAATTTTTCCACAAATAAAATGCAGTTATCTGGGGGAAAGATGGAAACGGACAATTTGTGACAACTGTTCATTGCAAGGGCTCAAACTGCATCTAAAGTTCACAACCTGGTTAGTGGCATTCGTGAAAAAAATACTAACATGGAGGTAGGAAGATTGAAAGTCTATCAGACTAGATCTGATATTTCTAAATACGGATCAATACACAGGAAAATACATTGTAACCCTATCAAAGCTCGTTTTATCTAAAATATATAGACAGATCACTGCAGACCAGATGCATAGTCAAACATTGGACAAGAGAGTTCTCACCTGCAATTATTGTCCATGCTTTTGTCTCCTGTGCAAAAAATGAACAAATTACAGAACTTCAGAAATACTCCAGCTCAGGGAAATAATATATCTTATGTCAAACAGTTTATACACTCTTACCTTTTCCCCAGTTGTTAAATAGGTACGTAGACCCAGAAGATTGTATGTTGCCCGTATTAGAGATCCTAATCCTCCCTCAGTAACTCCAAGAGATTTTAGGTATTCAATTCTCTCTTCTGGCTGGAGCTCAGTCAATTCAGCTTCTACCTGTATCAGACTCAAGGCTTGTCATTGACCATATCCATGTTACTCAGTTTGTGGAATTAACTATGTCAACTGCTATATTAAGGGACAAATTACAATAAATCAAATCAACAAACTAGTATTTGTGCTTCTCTTTGAACACACTCACATAGATTCTTTGAGTTTGACCTAAAAACATGGAATAAAACATTATCAAATTACAAGAGGAAAAGTGATACAAGCACAACAATATAAACTTCAATGGACAGGTACCTTCCCCTGCATAGGATAACTCTCACTGAAAATTGACGAGTAAGATCAAAGAGAGAAGGCTCTCTGCTATACTGAATGAAGCCAAGTGAATTAAAAGCTAACAGTTCTATTTAAGGAGAGAATAGTTTTAAAATTTTGGCCCAGCCATAATCCAGTATGTAGCATTTAAAAATGTCAATTATAAAAGTAAGAAATGTAACTTAAAAGCAAGTACAACTGTATTCCATTGAAATCAAGCCAAAAGCACGAATATCAAGGAAGATGGATGTAAATGGCTTAAAAGGGCACAAGATATTTGGGATGAAAGCTTTTCCTTCAAAGTGAGGCATATTGCCTGGCTAATTCTGTTCATGCCACTCCAAGCAAAAGTAGACATCATAAAGTGAGCCTCACAGATGGAAACTGCAGCTATTGCAGGAAACAAGAAAAATTTTGGTCATATTTCCTAGAGGTGCCTGTTTGCTAGCAAGCTTCGTACAAAGTTTTCTTGCAAGTTTTTTCATAACAGATCCCTCCTGGCAGGGCATATTCTTTGGGGATCCTTGGTTCTATCAAAGACCTGTTTGGAGTCTGGCAATTTATCGGAGTGCTCACCATGAACTTCCTATGGGCAAAAAGCTGTACCAGGACTTTTGAAGATTTTCCAAAGAATGAACAACTAAAATCTACATCTGATAACTCTCATTTCTAGATTCTATAACTATTCAATTCTCAGCTTACTTGAAATCTTTAGGAACAGATTGAGATATGTTAGATGTAGGGGGTAGATCTTCTTGACCATTGGAGTGGCACCTGATAATTATATGAAGACTCCATGCCCAAGGATGATCCAGAGGACACTTATACCATCATATATCATCAGTCAACAAAGTTTTTAAACTCTACTTCTATTTTCTCATCATCTTTCTTGTACCCAGATTCCACACTCTATGCGGAATTGTAATAAGTGATACTAGTAATGATGAGTTTTGAGTATGTAACAGGCCTAGAATGTTAGGACTCGATCAGCATAACGAGTACACCTCGGAGTGCTTTTTTTATCTGGTTAATTATCCCTTTTTTTCATAGATGGATTATTTTTTGGGTTTCTTCACTCACTTTTTATTCCAAATCCAGGGTGATGGTTTGAAGGTTGAGCCCCTAACACATCTCAGTGTCTAGAGTCAATGTATATTACCATACTAGATCACACAAAAAATTTCGTGGAATTTGGTTAGATTCAAGCGTAGTCATTTTTTAATTTTTTAGTTTTCCCGCAAGTCAAAAATTGCAAATAAAATTATATTTAAATTGTAATAAGTGTAGTCTAAAGAAATTGTATGGAGTATGAGTAATCAAAATTACACCTCTCACCCTCAACTTTCTACTATGACATGCTTTGAGGGGTTAATAATATGTTTTGGACCCTCAAAACCCACTTTTCCTAAGTTTAGTGGGAAATCTGACAATTAATTAAGCCGGAAATTAAATAAATTGAGAAAAATAAATATCCATGCATGTTAAATGTTGTGGAAATGAGGTGGAAAATTATGGGGAAGTTAAAGTGAAGTCCCAAGGTGATGTGGACTTCTAAAATCAAGGAAATGACATGTACTCAAATAAAATCGAATTTCTGGCATTAAATGAGAAAGTTGTTTACTTGGAAATTCGAATTTGTGAAGTTAATGCACATCTGGGAGGATTTGGGAGAATATTTGGTGAAGATTTTTGTGGGAAATTGTCCCCGCATGGGTTACCACCCATATACACTTGTTATTCCATCATAAAATTTGAATTTGGCACATAAGAGAAGAAGAAAATGATGTCCACTTGCCATATTTCGATTTTTGCACAAGGCATTGGAGCTCCATTCAACAAATTCGAATTTCTCTTTGGGATTGTCACTTCATGCCACTTATTTAATCACTTCTACATTGGGATTGGCTCCAATGCCATTTGTCATTGTCATTCTTCATTGGGATTTGTTCTCAACTCTCTATATAATAGAGCCATGGGCTCTCATATTGTATCATGTAATACGAGCTATTGTGCTTGAGGAGACTCTGCGGGATTGTATTCACTATTTGCAATATAATATAACAGTATTTGGGGTAAAGCGTGATGGTGTTCTTATCCTTGCATGTGTGGTAAATTCTTGACTTGTTGTTACGCTTCTATTTATTTCCTCATGTCATTATTTCTTTCATGCTTGTTTCAAGTTATGTTATTATGCAGCTATCTCATATTAGCATAAGAATTAATTATTTGCTTTAGGAAAGGAAATCTTCTAGTGGATAATAGATGTATCTCTAGGAATTATTTCCACTACACTTATTTAATTTCATGTCGATTTAATGATTTGTGGTGAAATTTTGTAGATGAATCATTATTTGGTCAAGCTTTTCAAGCGTGAGGAGAAATTCTTGGAGGAATCAACTCATTTCTTGAAAAATATTCAAGGAGAACCTGCATGTTTTGAATTCCAAAGTCTCATTTCTATATCTTATTTGTGTCTTGCAGGGATTCTTTCAAGTTTCTTAAAGCATTTATTTCTTGCAGCAAAATATCAAACCTGGAAAAATTTATTTTTTACGTATTGTACTTCATTTATCAATATCTGACTATTTCAAAGAGCTAAGTCATGGCTAGTCAAAGAGAAGAGCTTGCTCATACTCTTTGGCTTAGCCTCTTGTAGATTATTTTTGTAACATACTTTGTAGTTATCTTGAGCTAACATTTGTTGTTGTACATTTTTTCTTAACCTGTTCTCTTGCAGCTACTTGCGGGATTCATCATCGGAAAATTACTTACAAGTTTGCATGCAGGGCCTTGGGGCTCAGATTTAGTGATTACTTCCACCTTTAGGCCAGATCCATCTTGGATAAGGTTGTGTTCTTCTTGAGGAAGGCTGAGTTCATTTTGGCCATCTCTCACTGTCTCTTGGTCGTGGCCATAGAGGAAGTTTATCTTCTCTTCTTCTTCGGAAAATATGCATTTTGTTGAGCCTTTGTGGGCCTCAAATTGCCGAAATCTTCAACGAGGAAAAGTCTATGGTTTGATTCCAATTTGTTAAGATTTTCCTTGGATTTAAGAGAAGACTTCATTGTCTTTTCCTTATTGTAACAACTAATAAAATTTCTGATTTTGGGAGCGTGGGTTTTACCCATTGGTATCCTTATCTCTCCACCTGTTGGAGAGGCTTGGCGGTCTAACTTTGTTGGTTTATTTCGTTTTGCATGCATATCATCTAATTGAGAAATTAACACAACATGCATCACACTCATTTTGCATGCACTTTATTTTAACTTACTACGTGTTTTAAATCCATGACAAATTCAGATTTTTTGCATGCAAGCACTTTTTACTTGATCTTATTTGGCTTGAACATAGTTCTAAGTTTACTTATGCTTCACCATTAAGCACCTTTTACATGCATCAAGTATTTGGACAGATTTTCTCCATAAAGTAACATTTTATTTCATGTCAAGCAAGTACATTTCAAGTAGAAGTTAATTCTCATTGTTTGGTTAATTTATTTACATGCCCCAAGCATCATTAAAACTTACCTCCAACTTAAGTTAGTTGAATAGACTTTTAGGGATCCTCTATCCCTATTGACTCCTCATTGTGAGATCCAAATATTTGGGCGAGGATGAGGTTTGAGGACTAGAGTTCAATTGTAACTTTGTCTTAGCACTAATCAACTAAAATGAACCAAGAAAAACATTCCATCACATTTGCTTTGGTTTAAAGTCTCACATGCAAATCTTATTTCAAAAGGCACTTTGGATGCAAGCATTGTAATCTCTTTTAATTTTGCAACAAGTTTAATTTTCTTGTACTTGGAAATTGACTCATCTTTTGGTTTAATTGCTTATTGTCATGAATGGTTGATTTCACTTTCAAGTACTATTATTTTGGCTTGAAAACTTAATTGCATGGTGTCATCTTGTCTAACATTTGAGTTATTTTTGTATCATTTTAAGCAAGATAGTTTCCAGGCTTTGATTTGTAAACTTATTCATCTTGAAAGCATTTATAATATCTTATGCTAACAATTTAGTGTTTCACTTTGCAGGGTTATTTTGGCTTTCCATTTGAAAGCATTTCACTTCATTTTAAGCAAAATACAATTTCATTTCTTAAAGAGCAAATACTTGGAAAGCACTAGTTGTTTATGTATTTCATGCTTATCTTATAATGGTTATTGCTCATATCAGTTTTTTGCTTATAAATCCTAAAGAGATAATCTATTTAACTCTAACAATTCTCCTAGAAACTCACACGCTTTTAACTTAACTTTTCATTAGGGACCACCCCCCTTAGCTAACCTAGGAGATAGCTCAAACAGAGAGAGTCGGGAATAGTTTGACAGCCCTTCTCTGAGTTCCCTGCCACCAACCACACCTTGTGGGGTTGAAAGCTTATCTCACTAACGTGTAGGTAGGTGTAGGCGGTAGGTAAGAATCATGAGCATATGAATTCGCCCAGAAACCAGTGTGGAAAAAGTTGGGAAAAAATCGGGATTAAACTCCCAAAATGCGATTTTTTTCGCTGGCCGATTAAATCGGCCAAATTTTTGCCAATTTTTTCCCAGTTGAAAATTTTGAGATTGAATCGAGACTTTTTCCAAAAAATCGTGAATAAGATAGTTTCTTTAACAATTTTTTTAATTTTTTTTTAAATCAGGATTTTAATGAAAAAGTTGGGATTTTTTAAAACCTGAATATTTTTGCATTTTTTTAATTTTGCCTCTTTTTTGTTGATTTTTTCAAAAACCACCTGCCTTTAACGACTTTTTCAATTTCTGGACCCTTTGTCAATTTAATCCCAACTTTGAATTTTTCCACATTGATATATGCACATGAAAAAAGTATATAGAAATAATTTATAAATAATAACTTAGTTAGAAATGATGTCCTTGTCATTGGCTCTTTGGGATTTGGCACTCATATGTCCACGTGCCTTGGGTAGGGCCCAGGAACTTTTCTCTAGGAGGTTGAGGCATCTCTAAGAAACAAAACGAGCAAATCATGGCCACAACGAAATTTAAAAAAAAAAGGAAAATTCAAAATATGCAAAAGATGTCTCGAAACATAAAGATTAGCATGTGGGCAAAAGCCTAGCATGAGCTCTACCTCTCCATATGGCCATCCCACGGTTCCTGAACACATGTTGCTCCATTACATCAAAAGAAGGAACCCTTGCATGTCCCAACCCTTATAAGCGATAAACCAACAAATCTTAAAGGGGTAATAAAACTGCTACATCATAGAAAGCAAGCTCTAACCCTTAAGCTATGAGCAGTAATACAAGGAATAATCATAAAGTAAAAGGTGCATAAGAGGGGCGAAAAAATCAGGGCCAAGTTGGTAGCTCACCCATCCACGAATGCTCCCTCCTCACATCTATACACTCAGGATGTGGACACCCCCATCAGTTGGTCGCTTTGACCATGGCACTTGGCCATGAAGCACTCTCCTCTCCATTGCCACATTATCATTCACTAACAACTATAAATTAAAGGGTAGAGCAGGGAACTGTTTCTACCCCTTTAGGTGCCTTAAGCACCTACTAGGGTTAAACTTTAGCCAACCACATATAGGGAGAAAACACCTTTGTGAGATCATGGTCCTAATTTTGGAAGGGGATCCTTATTTGAATTACGAAATTTCCCTTAACATTCATGTTTGGTTCACTAAGATGCATTATTGATCTTAGTCCCTAATGGCAGGTTGCTTTCACTAGAATCCATGTTGTTTTTGTTACGTGGTTCAGCAGCTTATGCCTTGGGCACCTACTCCACAAGTACCCAAGCCATTTAGAGGAGCACATTGGCACCAACAAGTGAAGCGCTAAGAGTTTGGAGCCTCCTAGCAGCAACATCATTTGACACTACTAGTACCCAGGAAATTGGTTGACTTTAACCTAGATTTGAGGATTCTTCGGGATGATATAGTTGGACCCAGCATGCCCCCAGCCTAGCCTTGACACAACTCGATGGGCAGCAGCTAATTCCAAGCCCAGACAAGGATGGTCTCGCACTGAGAGATTAGGGAGGGCTTGTCGCACTAGAGGAAGCCCTAGAATTGGAGGAGAGGAGGCCAGTTTTAGCAATTGGGGACCCATGGAGACCACTTTATGGCACCCCAGTTGGATCTTGGGATACCATCAAAGGTAATGAGGTGAATTTGAGGGCCAACCCTCAAATCATTGACTTCACACTTATCTACACCTTTTGGACACCTCATTACCATTGGACATGGCATTTGGGGCATTTATTATTGATGACATCAACATGAGAGAGCTTATGGCTCACACATGTGGGCAAATTTGGGCATATTTTCAAAAATCTAGTGGGTCGGCTTGTAACCCAAGGGCATTTGAGCATCAAACTTGTTTTAGGGACATTGTTAGGCTAATTATTAGTCCTACTCATATAAATAGAGAAGCTCATTGTATTGGATCATCGTCACTTGTGACTATTTCGGCCCTCTTGGAGAATTTCGACCATCTTGAATTCTTGTGGAGATGTGACTCTATGGTGTATTTTGCTACTTAGACAATTCTATGGTCTTTGAGATGTTACTTTGGAGCAATAAAAGATTATACATGTATTTTATCTTGTAAATTTCCTTGGATTTGATAAATTTTTATTCTTGTGTCTAATGTATGGAATGTTTATTTATCTAGGGTTTCTATTGTGCTAATTATTATTGAAAATTAGTGTGTAGAATCTAGATGATAACATTATATGCATTACTAACTAGGAGAATGTGAATGGCAATCCCCTTGGTGTATCTTTAAAGTATCTCTCCCAAGTGATTTTGTTCCCTCACAAAAGTAATAGTTAGGGTTTTGAATACTAGGGCTTCATTATTCCCTTACTACTTACAAAGATTTAGCATGTTGTTCACTCCATAGACTCCATCATCCCAAGGACTAAGCACTGGCCTTGTCACTTTGTTGATCATCTTCAAAATTTACCATAAATTTCCTTTTCTCTCTCCTATTATGATTTTCGGGCATTTAACATCACGCCGCTAGTTAGGGCTAGGGCATGAAATTTGCCAGGTTTGAAGTTGTTTGCTAGGGGAAGGATTCAACATCAAAAGGAGTGTTGGTTGCCTCAAAATCAACCCCCTTTTAGTGGCCAATCCATCCATTTTCAAAGAAAACCTCTTGCCCTAGGTCAATCTTGCCCTCGAAAACCCTAGTTTACCCTAGGGTTCAACTTAGGGCTTGTTGAAGGCTTCTTGTTCGAGTGATTTCTAATATTCATTGTTTCGAAGCCTTTTCCTAGCCTTTTGAATCTAGATTAATCCATTTCGCTTGCTATCTCTCAAGCCCTAGATAATTTGTGCCCTAAATTGGCCTTATTAGAGGATGTGAATTTCCCTATGACACTTGTTGAGCCTTGTTCTTAGAAAAAGTTTCCCTCTATAAACCTTTCTTGTCACCTTGATCCTTGAACTTGACATATCCTTAGGTGATCTATTTAAAGGAAAGCCTCCTAGTGGTGAAAATCAAGGTTCTGTGCGCGTGAGAACAAAAACGGGGAGCGGGAATGGGAGCGACATTTTCAAAAGCTCCCGATTTGGGAGTGATTTCGGGAGCGTTTTTTATATAATATATATATTTTATATATTTTGATGCATATATGTCAACAAAAGCATGTAGAATGATTAATTAGATAACAAAAAAAAAAACCATAATTGAACCATATAACAACAATCATCTAAAAGTTATAATCTTCATCAACCACATCCACAAGTTAGTAACATAGTAACATACAACATATTGAGACTCATGATTCATCAATCTTAAAGTTTCAATCTTTCAAAATTCAATATATAACATTTATCATCATTGATCACCAAAGTTGTACTTGTAAACTAAGTGTAACCATTACAACAAATAATATCTAACATGAAATGAAATGTTACAAAATGAAATGAAATGAAACAACTTTCAACTTTCACGAAACATCATATTCATAATTCATTACTAATGAGTTATAATTGCCAACTTCAAACATAAATTGTCATATATTGTTTACAAAAAATATCATAATAAATATGAAAGAGTCAATAGTTATAAAAACTACTAGAAACTAGAAGAGACAAGTAAATCTATTATCTATTGCAAATGCTTGGGCCTCTTGCCGCCAAGAGAAATGTCTAATTTTTTAGTCTTGTTGGAATATCAGGATCTTTGTCATTAATACCACCCTCTAAGCATTAATATCCAGAGGTATCTTTGGCATTACCTTTGGATCTGTATAGGGATCTTCATTCTTTGTCATTAACATCACCATCTAAGCATTAACATAAGATAGAAAAAGCATAGCATGACAAGTCAAGATTTTGTTTGAGTGATGGGTAAATTTTTAGGAGGGTCGTGATAGAGGAGTTCAACAACCAATGTCACTAACATCAAGGTACACAGAGGGATTGGTGCTCTTCATTAAATACGAGTTCCATACCCTAATACATGACAAAATCCAATGGAAACGTTGCAATCCTCTCAATCCTGAAATCCTAAAAAACTTATAAGTCTGCTAGATTTTGAACGAAATCTAAAATTCTACTATCTCCATATGAAATCCAATGAGGTCGGAACCACTCTCAAACATCTTGAGTCATTTCATGGTAATGTTAAAAATTTGACATTCTCCTTAATCTTCATTTTCATCCTTTTACTTTAAGAATTTAACATGACCATGAATCACATATCAATACTAGGGCTATAGGCTTGATCATTAGGCTGACCCACTCAAAAATTATTTGTTTCTTTGAAAAAAAATTGCATTTGGAATATTACTGCAAACAAAAAAATTGCAAAATTGACTAAACGCTTCCGAAAAACCAAGGAGCGCTTTTTTGCCGGGAGCGCGCTCCTGACTATCTCCTGAGTCGCTCCCGCCCAAAGCATGAATTGGGAGCGGGGGCATGAGTGAGGGGCACTTCCCCACAACCCTGGTGAAAATCCACAAAGAGCAGGAGGTAGTGATTGTGGTGACAGTGGGACACCCCTCATTTTTGTCCCTTGGTCTAGTTTTTTCCTTGTAGACTAACCCCTACAAATCCCGCTAGAATTATTTCAATAGTTAATATTAAAAGATGATCAAGTATTAGACAGCCAAGATTATTTTGACAAGGATCAAAGAAACTAGTCGTTATTTTTCCACTAGGAGGATTTAGCTATAAATTAGAGAGTAGGTTGAGTCTCTAGCCATGATGATCTATGGCTAGAAAATTGTTGCTAAAGCATATTTGTAATGCTATTGTCCCACTGGGAACTATTTATTCAATCATAATAAAGACTTTGGGGTGATTCAAAGTGTTCTTGCTTATGGATTTGTGGTATGTACTGACTACGAGCATCTCTATGTTGCGCTAAACATTGGTAAGATCTGTTTTTTCATTAGAAGGAGATAAAATCATACTATTGATAGTTTTGGGCTAATCTTAGGTAATTTGATTCCCCATGTGAATTAACAGATTAATTTTGAGATAAAGACATAGTGTTTGCAGGTACTTCAGTCCTTGCCTCCAAGTTCGCGAACTTGGGTAGGAATTGTTGTTGCTTGCATCCCAAATATTTGTATGGTGGATTAAATATTCGCTAAGGCTATAGTATACATTGGGGCTTCTAAAGTATTTTTAACCATTCATCAAAGAAAGGCCATAAAAATATTTTTCTCAAAATTTAAATTTTTCAAAACCCTTTTATATTTGTAGATCTAGTAAATAATTTTGTAAATCTAATTTTCTAAGTCACCTGACACGAGACATGCAGGACACGAAAAATCGAGTGTCCAACACGGGCACACTGACCCCCCAGAATAGGACACCTTAGGACACGTTATATATTATTTTATATATATATATATAGATATACCAGTGTTGAAAATATCGGTATTGGCAAAATATCAGCGAGGGTCCAGAAAACATCTTATCAGCAATATCGGCAAGCATAAAAAATGCATAATATATTCATTTTTTTCAGATTTCTAAACATATAAAGCAATAACAACATGAACTAAACACATTGGCACATAAATATGACGAAAGCACTGATATATATGATGTCAAATAGAAATGATACATCAAACTTCAAAGGTGATACCAAATCCTGCCGATCCCTGATAATTGTCCAATCAAGGACTCAAACAAAATAACATCACATATCCTATTGATCCCTGATAATTGTCCAATCAAGGACTCAAACAAAATAACATCACATATATAAAATTTTAAAAGTATTTCATCATCATGAGTTATAAACTTATATGTAGCAAAAGTTGCAAAAAAAATAAAACTAGCAGCTATCTATCTAAGACCATTAGCCTCTCCCTAGCAGCTTTCTTTCTGTCTTGTTCAGCAATTGCTTCAAGAGCTTTTTGTATAACCTCCGCACTAGAAACCATACAAGGCATTACATCTACATCATGTGTAGGGAGTCTAGCCAGATGGTATTTCAATCGTGTAACCCATCCTGACATCTTGGTCCCACACAATTTGCATGATATATATGCCCGATTTTCCCCACCAACAGCCTCCCCATGCTCCCAAAATGGGTCCAAGGCTTTTGGCATATTTGACATTTGTAGTGAGCTAATTCAAACCTAGGGCACAAAAAACAAAACAAAAAACAAAAAATTGGCATTAAACCCCCCAATACAAAAAATAATAAGTAATAACCACCTCATTTTTAAAAAATTACTACATTTTTTGCATTTTGCAATGTGAATGAAAAATGGCACTAAGAGGATGCATAAAAAAGTTGAAAAAAAAAATGAAGCTTGTTGTCCAAATATGGAGAAAACCCTTGCATTGGCTCATGGGCATGAAAATCATAGAAAATGGAAAAAAAACAAAGAAACAAAATGTTGGTAGGCAAAGAAGCAAGCAAGCATAACCCTAAATCTATAAAAAAATCATTAACATAAGGGTTTTTAAGAACATACTTGTTAATGGAAGAAATGAAGTTTGTCTCACTGTTCTTCAATCTTTGATCCACAAAAAAATCTTAGTTGGTGGTGATAATCGTTGTTTGATCCTCAAACCCTCCTTGATAACCACCACAAAACTCTTCCCCTTCCTTCTCCAACACTCAGAAACAGAAATGAAGAAAAAAACGACTTTCCTATTTTCTAGCCGTGGCATAACACGCCCGACGATATTTTCTATTGTCTCGGGATATTTTGCCGAGATATTGGCGATATCTCGGAAATATCGCGATATTTTCGGGAGCCAAAATATCGCGATATTTTCTCGGCGATTTTTCGGCTCGCCAAAAATATCACGATATTTCCGATATTCGATGATATATCGCCGATATTATCATCACTGAATATATACTAAATAGATATTTATTACACAAATTCTCATTCAACATACAAATTTAGACATAGATCTAGATTCTACGTTGTAAATTTAAAATTTGTAAGTTTTACAAAGTAGCATTATGCATACAAATACAATTGTGAGAGATTCATCAATGATCCAATAGGAGAAAGACAAGAAATTGCAGTTTTCTCATTAAGTCAACAAAATAAAAATTCCCATATGTGCTCCAAATCCTCACGCAACAAGAGGATGAAGTCACCTGAGAGAGGAGCCTCATGGCTAACTGTTGTAGAGGAGGGCTTGTCACCCCATGAGTTGCCCACCAAGAATAGGGCTTCTTAGCCCCACTGTCTCTAATCACATCATTGCCTGCAAATTGCCAAGTGTTGTTGATTTTTGGTAGCACCAGATGTGCTCTAGCCATGAAAATTGGTGGAGAGGCTAAGGCACATGAGATATCCAAGACCCGGGAATCATTTAGAGAAATTCCACCAAGATGAAGAGATATTAAAATAATTAATATTTTTAATGAAACCCTAAGTCTAAACTTAAGAAAATTAAAATATTGATGTGTATTAATATAATATGGGTGAGTAAGTTACAAATAACGAGGATCAAGCCAGATCTAATCTTAGCCGTTGATTAGGGACTTAATCTCGATCGTTGAATCATCAACAGGAAAAGTATAAGAGGGGGCTTGAGGGTCAGTTGGAGACACACCAAGAGAGATCAGTCAGTTCGATTTTCTAGGGACAGGTTTGCTGAGGAAATCGAACAAGTGATCAATTGCAGTGAGGGGCAGTTTGGCAAGAGGCCAAAGAATACATATCAGAGAGGCAACAAAGTGTCGGAAGAGGCAGCGCAGAGCCTAGGAGGGTTGACGCAAACGCTAAGGAGGCTAGCACAGAGGACGCAGAAGTTGCTAAGGTAGACGCAGAAGCTGACGTAGAAAGCTAAAGAGGCTGATGCAGACAACGTAGAGGGTTGTAGATCTTGACGTTGGGCTAATGAGGCTGCACTGAGGAAGTCTGTGGGGCAGACTGAGAGTAAATAGGCCGAGAGAGGGTGACACACGCAGTTTCAGAGGAGTGCTTGGAGCAGCTTTTGGTATCCAGCACAAGGAACAGTGAAAGTTACTGTGGGGTTGTTCATCCGACTACTGATTTGTCGGAATATCTATCTTCGAAGAGAGCTTCTACTACCAAGGAAATTCTCTAAAGGGTAAGCCATTTATGGCACCCTAGTTATATTCAGAATTTGCTTAATAATAAAACCCTTTATATGTTGCACCGGTTTTCCCGCATTGGGTTTTTTCGAGGAAAATTGTCCAAAAATAACAGTGTCCCTTGTGTTGTCTCAGTTCATTTCAGTGGTTGATCTGTATATTTGTGAAGGTTGCATTTGTGTTTACTTCGATATTTATACATTTAAATAACTTGTTAATGCAAAGAACAAGTAGGAGATAGTAAACTAGAAAATGCAGTAGGGGTTTCTGATGTGTTAGATTCAGAAATTTTCACAAGTGCGAGTGGAAAACTCTGCAAAGGCATCTTCCACCTCATCAAGGGATGCTCGATCCTGAAAAATTTGTCTGAATGCATCCTTCCTCCCCTATGAAATTTCACCATCCATGTGGGGGGAATTTGCAGGGAGATCCACCATTCAGCCACTTATGGCTATACTATTTTGGGTTCAATGAGTAAGCCAAACAATGCAAAGATGTGCAATTATTGTCCCATCTACTGACAAGAATATCATGTACAGTGGTGAAGAAGGCCTCTAATGATGTCTCATTCTCGGGGCACTCACTCTGTAAAATAATGGTCCTCATAGACTCAATCATGGAATCTCATCCCTCATAAACCTCTCCTAGGATGGGTTGGTCTGTGTTTGCAAATCATAGCAAAGTAATGATAGGGTCCACAATCTTAATACTGAGATCTACCCTCTCCCACCAAGCATCATCTAACACTGTGTCCTTCACTCTTTTTGAGGCTACTTGATCTATCTTTCTCCAAAATTACCAAAACTCTGAAGTAACCATGGCCCCAAGAGCGTTCTTGACCTCCCTTAACCTCTTCAACATGATGAATGAAGACAAAAACAATGTATCTACAATCATCAACAATTATAGTTGGGTGTACTTTAGGACACGCTCCAGGACAAGCAAGACACGCTCTAGGACACGCTGGACACGAGAATCAAACACGTGTCCTAGAGAATCGTATCTGATTCATGGGATTTGAGACACGAGGTGGGGGAAGGACTAATCCGGTTTATTATTTTTTCTAACTTGGGTTTTGGGGTTTTAAGTATTTTGTATATATTTGGGGTTTGGGTGTTTTATTTTCATTTTTGCAGGTCAGATCAAGAGATTCAAGTGGAAGAAGAGCTACATCTAGGCCCTTGAGGGTAAAATCTAGCCTCTAGAAAATTTTGCAGTGCTATTCACTAAAGATTTTGCAGCAAAATTCAGATCCGAGAAGGAAAACAAATTTGAGACAAGGGTTTTCATTTTCAAACCTCCTAGGACTAGATCCTGTTAATTTTTGCAACTGTGGTCAAATTCCACCTTGGATAACTCAAATGACCAAGATAATGATTTCATTAGATTCCTCTTTTTGAGAGGACCAAAATTGACCTAAAGATCGCCCAATTTGATCAAGTGGAAGTTGAGTTTTGAATTATTTTATTCATACATGTATTATGGAATGGGTCGGCCCTAACCACATGTGTAATTGCTTAGGTCGGCTTCAACCCCATGTGGACCCTCAGGAAATCCTATAAATAGAAGAGACCTCAAGCTCATTTGGACACATTGATCAAGCCATCTTCTCTTCTCTTATTGTCTTGGTTCACACAAGTTTGTCGGAGGAAAGCTCGCACAAGGGTTTGAAATCTCAGGCGCAAAGCTCGCACAGATCCAGGGTTTTCTGGATCTTAGATGCTAGCACAGATTTGGGTATTTTACTCCCTAGACGATGGCACACAGTGGTCCTGATAGCATCCAGGGAACCTTAGATGCTGCCACAGTGTGTTATGCGAGCGTCTAGGGTTTCAGAGATAGATCGGGTTGTATTAGTCACCGGACGATTGCACAAAGTGGTCCTGAGAGCGTCTAGGTTGTCATAGACACTCGCACAACAGCCTTATGAGAGCGTCCAGTGCTTGAGGAAGATCTGGGTATGTTTGGCCTCTGACACCATCATCTAGTTCACCTGGGAGCATCCAGATCTGTTACGGATGCAGTCATCCAGTTATGCAGAGAGCGTCCAGATTTGCTTTAGATGCACGCACAACTCCTCTTCTGTAATATTCCTAATTAGCCATGGCTAACTAGAATATTCGATTTCGCTCAATTTTGCCTTCTATAGTTATTTGTAAATAAAAAGTGAGGAAAGGGGGACATAACTCACTTTTAGAATAAAAGTCACTTCCTAATAGCACAACATTGTGACTTAAAGGGGAGCCAAGGGGGGCCAAAGGACCACGCAGAGATGGGGCCCATGCAGACACTTGGAGGGACTACGCAGATGGAAAGGGAACACGTGGCAAGAGGGGATTACGTTGGAGGAGGTGAGCCTTGGGATTGGGAGAGGCCGATGCTATAAAGGAGAGAGGAGCCCCCTCATTTTTTCATTCGATTATGAGCATTTGACCTAGTCCCTTCGACTTGGAGCACGCTCGCTGTTTAACCTGTCTACAGCACTGTTTAGTGCACTGAGTGTCTTCATTCGGAGATCTCACCATTAGCCCCGGGAGACTTCGAGTGCCTACTCGGGCAAGGTATTTTCAGCAGTCTTTTTGCAGTAGTTTTGATCTTTGGCATTGAGGTGGAGCTGAGCATTGGAAGATTGTGCAGTCTTGAGAGAGAGGGACACAGTTCTTCTGGGAGCAATTCTGGATTGAGGATTTGTGGAGGAGTTGAGCTGGGATATTGAGCAAGGGATCAGCTCTTGCATATTGGAGTGGTTTGGCAGAGTTTCAAGCAGTATTTTGGAGGATTCTACTCAGTGGCAGCGCAAGGCCTTGAGGGATTGCGTAATTCCCAAAGGGGGCGATTTTCAAGGGTCGGCCATTTCAGAAAAGATTTCTGGGTTTTTCTGGGTTTTCTGAGTAGGGGCGGATTCCAAAGCTTCAGCATTTTCTGAGGAGGGGAACAGCCCCAAATCCACATTTGATTTCCAGCAATAGCAGCAGCACGATAGTTTTCCAGCAGCATCCACGCAGAGGCCATTCCTTTGTTATTCTGAGTGTATTTCTTCACTTGCTTGGTGCAAGTCGAGGTGCCATCCTTTTGATCACCTCCTATACTCATTCCATTACTCAGTATAATAAAATGGCTTAGCATTTCTCTCTGCATTTCTCGAGTATCTGCTTATATTTCATGCTTATATTATTATATGTTACACCACTGTTATTTTTATCATTTTGAGTTTCCCGGTTATTATATTATTTGTGCGTATTTGGTTGGAGTTTATTGGGGTTTTGGGGAAAATCTCTGAAACAGGATATTACAGTGGTATCAGAGCATAGACCTGCCTCAGCCTGTGGAGCGAGCAATCTATGACACTGGGGGAAAAGCCCTACATTTGTTACAAAGGTGGGAGATACAGAGACACTGGGCGTAGATTGGAGAACACCTATGGAGAGGGAGAATGTGTTCTAGTAGTGGACGCAGAACAGCAGGAGCCTGTGGTGGATGCAGGACAAGAGGAGCATGTGGTGGACGCAGAGCAGGAGGATCCGATGGCAGATGATGACAGGAAGAAATTTGCAGACATGCTCCTCAAATCAGTGCAGGATCTGTCGAGGCAGATCGAGGTGATGGGGCAGAGATTCACGACAGTGGAGGCTAGACAGCGTGAGAGCCCACGAGTTTTCCAGGTTGGAGAGGGATCGGGTGCATCTCACCATTTGCTAGAGCAGGGTGCCACTCAGCGTGATACTACTCAGCAAGTGGCCTCACATGCCCCTATACGCTCTACCATGCCCACTTTCCTAGGAGCAGATACGGGGGCCAGAGCACAGCAGGAGGCAGAGCCCAGTCATATGGGCGATTATTTTGCAGAGTACCAGGCCTATGGGCAGGAGTTCAAGGATGCTCTCTCATTCAGAGACTTTGTTCAGCTCCAGCGGGATAGTAGACCCCACGACCATCACAGAGGATACCGGCATTATCATGATGGAGACACCCACCGCACTGCTAGTAGATTTCACTTGCCTACGTTTGATGGCTCATCAAACAATTCGGCAAGGTCTTGGGTGGAGAAGCTGGACATCTATTTCCAGCTTAACCAGATGTCAGAGACAGAGGCCATCAAGGTGGCGACATTACATTTGGATGGTGAGGCCCAGGATTGGCGGTTCCATGGGATGGTTACACTCGGGCATTCCACAGTAACAACGTATGTCGAGTTCACCAGGAGATTGATGGAGAGGTTTGACCAGAGGGATCCGGAACAACTCTTTGTTGAGCTGACAAGGCTCAAACAAACAGGGAGCCCAGAGACCTACATTGCGAACTTTTTGAGGGTTTCAGTGATGGTGCCAGATCTATCCACGACACGGAGGATCTACATGTATGTTGAGGGGTTAGCAGAGCCAATTCGGGGTCTAGTCAGATCCGCTAGACCAACCACCCTTCAGGATGCTATTAGCAGAACCCGGGACTTACGGGATGTCTTACCCAAGACCCGGACACCTTACCCCCAGCGACAGGCCTTTTAGCCTAAGGGGAAGGATGTGAGGATTCCGCCTCCGAAGGGGAATCCAGGACGAGTACAGATTGATGATGATGCCAAGAGGGAGTTGAAGAAGAAGCGTTTGTGCTTCACCTATCAGGAGCCGTGGGCACCAGGACATAGATGTGCTGCTGGCAAAGCACATTTTATTGAGGTCTTCTCCAAGAGCAACGAGGAAGAGGATGAGGAGGATGATGTCGAGGTAGAAGATAGTCATGCCATGCAAGGTCCCTCGCCACCTCCACCACCGGCAGCAGGTGGTGCAGCTTTTGCACCTACTGGAGGAGCCCTTGCAAGATTGCAAGGAGTTCCCAAATATTTGACGCTGTGCGTACGGGGGACAATACGTGGCCAGCAAGTATAAGTTTTGGTTGATAGTAGGGCCACCCACAACTTCATCGATGCACAGATTGTTGAGCAGAGAGGTATACCGATAGAGAGCTTCAATAGATTTTCAGTTTCGGTCCCAGGAGATTAGACCATGGTGTGTGCTCGTTATGTTCCAGAGTTATCAGTGACAATGGGCACCTACACACTGACTGACCACTTCTTCGTGGTCAATATTCCAGACACCAACATAGTACTGGGTGTTTAGTGGCTCATCACTCTAGGGAAGGTCACTACAGATTGGAAGGCCCTAGAGATGGAGTGGGATGATGAGAAGACAAAGAGGCATGAGAAGATATGGGGGCAGCACAAATAATGGAGGCAGTCTTCTGGAAGGGAGATGTAGAGTGGGCAGTGGAGCTGCGTGCATCAGAGGCAGGGACTACAAGGCAGACGGTGCACCCAGAGATAAATGCCATCCTTGACCAGTATGCCACAGTGTTTGGGGAAATTCCACCGGGATAGCCACCGGACCAGGGGTTTGAGCACACCATTGAGCTTGAGCAGGGCATACAGGCAATGATTACTACCCCTTATAGGCATCCCAAGGCCTATCGGGATGAGATTGAGCGGGCCATTCAGGAGTTGCTGGCTCTTGGGCACATTCGGCCTAGCACGAGTCCTTTTGCTTCTTCCGTGGTGTTGGTGAAGAAGAAGGACGACACATTGAGGATGCGCATTGACTACAGGGCCCTAAACAAGAAGACCCTAAAGAACAGATACCCCATACCCAGGATCGATGAGTTGATGGACGAGTTGAGAGGAGCACGGTTCTTCTCAAAGATTGATTTGAGATTTGGGTACCATCAGATTCGCGTGAGGGAGGAGGACATTCCCAGGAACGCCTTTAGGTGTCACTATGGGCACTTTGAGTTTTTGGTGATGCCCTTTGGGTTAAGCAATGCCCCAGCTACATTTCAGTGTTGCATGAATCACATCTTCCACAATCACTTAAGGAAGTTTGTGTTGGTGTTCTTTGATGATATCCTCATTTACAGTAGGACTTGGGAGGAGCATCTCCAACACATTGAGACAGTATTACGCATCTTGGAGGAGCAGCAGTTCTATGCCAAGCTCTCCAAATGTGAGTTCGGGTTGACAGAGATGTTATACTTGGGACACATCACAGGAGTGGACAGAGTGAGGGTCCACGAGGAGAAGATTAGGGCCATCAGAGATTGGCCGGAGCCGAGAAACGTGATGGAACTTCGAGGATTCATTGGCATTTGTACTTACTACCAGAAGTTCGTCAAGGGTTTCTCACAGCTTGCTGCACCCCTGACAGATTTGACGAGGAAGGGGGCATTTAGTTGGTCGAATACAGCACAGTGAGCCTTCAACAGTCTCAAGGAGGTTATGAGCAGCTGCCCAGTGCTTGCGTTGCCAGATTTTACGCAGCCATTTGTTTTGGAGTGTGATGCGTTGGGAGAGGCGATTGGCGCAGTGTTGATGCAAGGAGGTCACCCTATAGCCTTTGAGAGCCAGAAGCCCCTTCCGCACGAGAGGTTGTATTCTATATACGACAAGGAGATGTTGGCCATCATGCATGCATTGGCTAAGTACCGGCAGTATTTGCTGGGTAACAAGTTCAGCGTGAGGATTGATCACAACAGCCTCAAGTTCTTTTTGGAGCAGAAGCAGCTACAGGAGAGGTAGCAGAAGTGGATCAGTAAGATCCAAGCATATCACTTTGACATTAAGTATGTCAAGGGTAAGAACAACGTGGTAGCAGATGCCCTTTCACATAGGCCAGCCATGTTGTCTCTTATGAGCTTGGACGCAAACTAGAGGGCTCGACTCTTAGTAGAATACTCCAAGGATAGATTTGCATGTGAGGTTCTGGATGGGCAGGTGGCGGATGACAGGTACAGGGCGGTCGATGAGATCATCTACTACAGGGACCGGATCTTCTTGACTGAGGGGTCTTAGCTCAAGAAGAAGATACTTCAGGCGTCACATGATTCACCATTGGCAGGTCATCAAGGGTTTACCAAAACCTACAGGGCCATTAGAGAGAGGTTCTCATGAAAGGGCCTCAAGGAGGACGTACTCCAACATGTCCAGGAGTGCAATGTTTGCCAGAGGAACAAGGGGGAGATGAACCATCCAGCAGGACTATTGCAGCCTCTTCCCATTCCGGAGGGGAAATGGGAGTGTATTTCGATGGACTTCATCACAGGGTTGCCCATGGTACAGGGCAAGGATTGCATCTTTGTCGTCGTTGATCGGCTAACAAAGTACTCACACTTTTTCGCCATATCCGCACACTACACAGCAGCGCAGGTGGCCGAACTATTCTTCAGAGAGATTTTCAGGTTACATGGTCCTCCCAAGACCATCACCAGTGATACGGACAGTCGTTTCATGGGCGAATTTTGGCAAGAGCTTTTCCGGTTGGTGGGGACGGAGTTGACACCGAGTACCAATTATCACCCACAAACGGACGGGCAAACAGAGATAGTTAACAAGTGGTTGGAGGGCTACTTACATAACTATGTCAGTGGACAACAGCGAGCATGGCGGAAGTGGCTGCACCTGGGGGAGTACTGCTACAACACTACACATCACATGTCCATCAGTATGTCACCATTCTATGCTTTGTATGGATATCATCCTTTATCTTTTGTTGACGTGATGTTTGGTGCTAGCAAGGCTCCGAGAGCGAGAGATTTGGATCCAAGAGAGTCAGGATATTCTCTGAGCTCTCAAGGATAACATGGCTACAGCGCAGAACCAGCAGAAGCTGTATGCTGACAGGGATCGGGTGGAGAGACAGTTTGAGGTAGGGGACTTGGTCCACCTACGATTACAGCCATACTGACAGTCGTCACTGAAGCGGAAGGGGGCTGAAAAGCTCAAGCCCTGCTTTTACGGGCCATATAGGGTGATATGCAGGATTGGACAGGTATCATATGAGTTGGAACTGCCCCAAGGCAGCAAGATTCATAACGTTTTCCACGTATCATGCCTAAAAAAGGCATTGGGACAGCATGTGACAGTGACAGATGAGCTACCACCCACGGATGATGAGGGGCATTTGGTGTTGCAGCCAAAGGCTATTATTGATACTAGGGAGAGGCAGCTACGGAGCAGGATGGTCTGGAAATTCTTGGTGAGGTGGAAGAATTTACCGGATGAGGATGCCACTTGGGAGATTGAGAAAATTTTGTAGCATCCATCACTTCAGTTGCTTGAAGACAAGCAACATTTTGCCGGGGGAGACTATAATATTCCTAATTAGCCATGGCTAATTAGAATATTCAATTTTGCTCAATTTTTCCTTCTATAGTCATTTGTAAATAAAAAGGTGAGGAAAGGGGGACATAACTCACTTTTAGAATAAAAGTCACTTCCTAGTAGCACAATGTTGTGACTTAAAGGGGAGCCAAGGGGGGCCAAAGGACCACGCAGAGATGGGGCCCACGCAGACACTTGGAGAGACTGCGCATATGGAAAGGGAACACGTGGCAAGAGGGGATTACGTTGGAGGAGGTGAGCCTTGGGATTGGGAGAGGCCGATGCTATAAAGGAGAGAGGAGCCCCCTCAATTTGTCATTCGATTATGAGCATTTGAGTTAGTCACTCCGACTTGGAGCACGCTGGCTGTTTAGCCTATCTGTAGCACTGTTTAGTGCACTAAGTGTCTCCGTTCGGAGATCACACCCTTAGCCCCGGGAGACTTCGAGTGCCTACTCGGGCAAGGTATTTTCAGCAGTCTTTTTACAATAGTTTTTACCTTTGGCATTGAGGTGGAGCTGAGCATTGGAAGACTGAGCAGTCTTGAGAGAGAGGGACGCAGTTCTTTAGGGAGCAGTGCCAGATTGAGGATTTGTGCAGGAGTTGAGCTGGGATATTGAGCAAGGGATTAGCTCTTGCATATTGGAGTGGTTTGGCAGAGTTTTAGGCAGTATTTTGGAGGATTCTACTCAGTGGCAGCGCAGGGCCTTGAGGGATTCCGTGATTCCCCAAGGGGCGATTTTCGGGGGTCGGCCATTTCAGAAAAGCTTTCTAGGTTTTTCTGGGTTTTCTGAGAAGGGGTGGATTCCAGAGTTTCAACATTTTCTAAGGAGGGGAACAGCCCCAAATCCACATTTGATTTTCAGCAGTAGCAGCAGCATGGCAGTTTTCTAGCAGCATCCACACAGAGGCAATTCCTTTGTTATTCTGAGCGTATTTCTTCACTTGCCTGGTGCAATTCGAGGTGCCATCCTTCTGATCACCTCCTGTACTCATTCCATTACTTAGTATAATAAAATGGCTTAGCATTTCTCTCTGCATTTCTCGAGTATCTGCTTATATTTCATGCTTATATTATTATATGTTACACCACTGTTATTTTTATCATTTTGAGCTTCCCGGTTATTATATTATTTGTGCGTATTTGTTTGGAGTTTACTGGGGTTTTGGGAAATATCTCTGAAACGGGATATTACATCTTCCCTGCGTCTAGGACTCATGGATGAGATTTCTGTATCCCGAATATTCCGCTCAATGACAGCAATGTTCAATAGTAACTAGCAATTGTCCACAATCAGTGACAACATATTACAGTCATCAGAATCAGGGTTTTGATTTCAAGCATGATTAGATCTGTTTCATGGATATCATAGTTGTTTTGTTGCATAGATGAGGTTATGGATCATTGTACTCTCTTTTGATGAATCATTTGATGACGATCTAAGAAGAAGGAGATTTGCAAGGGATTTCCCCATAGTGGGTTTTGCCCTGGTCTCGAACCAATCCTGGTGTCTCTATGTGTGTGCATGCTTTTCTTCTATTGTTCCTTTATGTTCCGTTGCATTGATGATGATTATGATGTTGTTCTTTCTATATAATTACATAATCTAATGAATAATGGTGTAGATCTAAATAATGTAATAATGATATGGGGTGAACTTAATGTATTAATGAAGAAATGCAATTATGAAAGCAAAGAACAATGTGGCCCTATGAAAAATTAACATGGTATAGGAGTTGGGTTGAAGAAAAGCCATGGAAATCACCTGGATGATGACACTTTTGATGGAAGCAAGAGAGGATGGTGGAGACCTAAAAGAATTCTAGGGTTTGAAGAAAACCATAGGCAACTTGATTATTAGGGTTTGATGGATTCTATGAGGTTAGGGTTGAAGAGAAAACCCTAGTTTATGGAAACAATATGAGATATGGAACCTAATTGGTCAATGTGAAGATGCTTCAGAACTTGACAAAGATTTGATGAAGCCCTAGATGGGATAATCCCTAGCAGACCTGGTTGGAAAATGAAGGCAACATTGGTATATGGACCATGGACATTGATAGCTCTTGAAGATTGGTTCAAGAGGGAGAGGATCACCTCTCATTGAAGATAAGTATTTCTTAACTTATGATGCCTCTTACTTTTGTTTAGACCTATGGATCTGATGATTATGTTTATTGCTTACACCTCCTGCATATGTATTTGAGTATTTGGATGTTTCTAACCTCCTTGATGAGATGTGATGAGTAGATCACTCTTGCGGATCATTTGAGATGCAGGAAGGATAGCTAGAGCTGGAAAGAGGTAAAGGGGTACTTCATGAGAAGATGACAAAGTGCTTCGCGGCCTATGTCTAATGAAAAGGTGCACAGGTATTTGAATACCACAAGGTATGCATGGTATGTTGCATTTTCGTTGTAACATTTGAAAGCTACGTATGCCCTAAGGTATGAGAGAATGTCTCTTTCTCTGATGGCTCATACATGCATATGAAAGTGATTTGTATCTATGTTTCCTATGATGAAATGATGCACCTAGTGTTGAACATTTTGATCTTCTTGAATTTTGAGGCTATCTAATGTTGATACATTGATACACTTGATGTTTGGCTAACAGCTATTTGTTGGATATATTGATCCTATAAAGAAGGCTAGCACCTTGTCTCTACTAAATTATAATATCGATACTTGTCATGATGGATTTCATATAGAAGGATAGCTCATTGACTCCTATACATGAATCTGTTGGTAATGCTTGCGATAAGCATGATGAAAGCACATGGAAAGAGAGATTGACACTCTTGTTGTTTTGGTAAAGCTTTATTGAATGACCTTAGTTGATCTTATTGATCATGATAAGCATGGTAACCTTGATGTTAAAGGTATAACTATGAGATCGATATTCTAGATCCCTTACTACCTATGGTCTTGTCTGTGAAAATTTTGAAGCCCAAATTTCAACTGCATCAACTGATTAAGTTCCTTCTATTTGTTAATCACTGAACAAATTATTCACTGCTTCCTACAGCAAACACCGAAACTAATACAATGCAGCCTTCACCAATTAAAATTATATGCGGAAACAAGTAACTAAGAAAGAAAGAAATATACAACACATTACACAATTATTTTTGGAAAAATGTCCCCGAAAAAACCTAATGAGGGAACACCGGTGCAGCAGCTAAGGGTTTGTATTATTAAGCAGTAGTTTTCTTAATACAATCTCTGGATACCTTGTTGGCTATCTAGTACAGAGAATATGACTGACAGAAGATTAGTGAGAAATACGTCCCACTATCGCTGGCGATCCCGACTAATCCAGCCATAGAATGGCTTGCCCCTTGCTGCCTCTGCAAAGTCACTGCGTAGGTTGAGCGTCACAGCTTCTAGGGACAGTGTCACCCCTTATGTTGTTAGATTTGCCTCTGCGACTTCGATTTTGTCCTCCCAGTCTCACACCTCGGCTTCCAGCTTCAAAAGCGATCTCTCCAGCAAAAATACGGATCTCCCCAAGGCTCTGCACTACCTCTGCGTCAGCCTACACTGCCCCGCGTAGCCTTTGCACTACCTCTCCCAACTCTCTCTCTGCCTCCTCTGTTGAGTATTACCGGATCAGGAGAAATCTCCAACTGGAACTATCCCCACCCCTCCCTCCAAGAAATCACTTCGAACTTCTCTCTGACAACTGTTGTGTTGCTCTCTTCAGAAATTCAATCTCTGATCTTGATCCGGATTTAAACATGAATGCAACAAATTACAAATATAACCATAAATACAAAGATGCAATAGAAATAGCACTTCACTTCATTAATATCAAACACTGAAATATGCTTACAAACAGAATGGAAGTAAAATTAGCTCGGGCAATGGCAGCGTATCTCTGAGAAGAAATGTGGTCGCTACATGCCTCTAAACTGTGTTACAACAAGGCTCAAAGGCCTATTTATTATTGAGAAACAATGGAAACCCCTAAACATCCAAAAGCCTAACCCTAGGAGATGAAGCGCCAAACTATGGGCCCCATTTGGGTAAATTGGTACATCAACTTCCCGGGGTCGTAACTTTGGCATACGATCTCTGTTTGACGCGCACAATACCTCGTTAGAAAAGAGGACTACAACTTTTGAGTGAACGACATCAATTTATGTCCCATGTTGCTCCTGGTTTTCCCAAAAAATGTCGTTTAGGGCCTCAGAACGGCTCCGGAAGTTCAGGACCCGAAAAACTGCCAAAAATAGTAAATTGTGCTACAAATAAAGAAACTGAAAAACTGAAAGAAACAATAGTGGGGGTCCAAGTGGAATAAGCGGGTGGCCACCAATATCCACCTGGATCATTCCTCCCCCCTTTGTCACCCAACAGAAACTTGTGGCAACCAAACTTTGTCACCCACCAGAAACTTGTGTGGCACCTAATGTTGATCATGTCACTACTTGTACTTGGCATTTGATTTCTCCAGAATGTTGTGGACCTGCTGGTGGATATGTTGGATGTGCTCAATGAAGTTGTTGGCCTTATCAGTTTCGGACTAGACATGAGCCGAATCTACCTGAGTAGCTGCAAATGGCATGGCCACATCAATGGGACATAGTGGTTGGAATCCCAAGCCCACCTGAAAAGGGTTGTGGCCAGTCGAGCTATGGAGAGCCCAATTATAGCTGTGTTGGACATAGGGGAGGCTCTCATCCCATGTACGTGGATGCTTTGAGTTGTACATGTGCAGAATGTGTATGATCATCCTGTTGATGACCTCTGCCTAGCCATCAGTTTGGGGATGGAAAGGTGTGGACATAGTGAGCTTGGTGTCTAGCATCGACCGGAGACTGGACCAAAATGTACTGAGGAACCTGCTGTCCCGATCTGAGATGATAGACTGTGGGATCCCAAAGTGTACCCACACTCGTTCAAAGAAGAGTTTAGCAGTTGCTTCTGCTGTGATGTTCTTCTTGCAAGTCGCCATAATGGCCATCTTCGAGAATCTATCAACGACCACAAAAACACAGTTGTTGCCATGCTTAGTAGAAGGAAGGCCCGACATATAATCCATGGAGATGGATTCCCAAGGTCGACTACTGGTAGGCAGCGGAGTATAAAGGCCTTGCTTCTTGATGGTCAGTTTGGCAATGGTGCAAGCAATGCAGGATCTGATGTACTCCTCGACATCCTGTCGAAGATTTGGCTAATAGAAATACTTCTGCAGTATTGCCACTATTTTCTCGACCCCAAAATGCCTAGCGGCCCAACTGTAATGCGCTTCCCAAATCATCTTAGCACGCTCACTTGAAAGAACACAAAGGTGTCCCAAGTAGCATAACAGGGCATCTTGGAGGTGAAAATATGGAACTTGTTGACCCTCCAAGAGCGTCTAGTATATGTGGCCGAATTCTAGGTCGCTTTTGTAGAGAAGTGGCCAATCAAAAGTCTCGTGCCCACAGGAGTTGAGCACGGTGGTTAACACCATGATTGGTGGTCGGCTGAGGCAATCTGCAACATTATTGGTGTTGCCCTTCTTATACTAGATATTCAAATAGAACTGTTGCAGGTATGTGGACCACTTCTGATGATGATCATTCTGCAACTTCCCTTGCCTCTGTATGAACTGGAGGGGCCAGTGCTCTGTGTGAATGACCATTTCCTTCCCCAAAATGTAATGCTTCCATTGTCAGCAGGCCTACACAATGGAATACATCTCTGTCATAAGTGGGATACTTTCGAACTGTGTCTGAAAGTGTCACACTGTGATACGCCACTGGATGCCCCTGTTGAGTAAGGACTGCCCTAATAGCATAGTCAGAGGCATCTGTCTCGATCTCAAATGGTTGCTGCAAGTTTGGTAATGTGAGCACTGGTGCAGAGCAGAGGCGATGTTTCAACTATGTGAATGCCTTCTGTTGAGACTCAGACCAAAAGAATTTTGCTTTCGCTCCTCCCTTGGTGACTTGACTCAAGGACCAAGTGATATGAGAGAATCCCAGCACAAACCTGCGGTAGAAATTCGCAAGACCCAGAAAGTTGCGGAGCTCTGTCAGAGTGGTTGGAGCTGGCCAATCCCAAATTACTTAGATCTTGGCTGGATCCACATGCACCCCCCGTTCACCAGTAATGTATCCCAGATATTGAACCTAGGTCATGCCAAAAGTGCATTTCTCCAAATTGGCACATAGCTTGTGTTGCCGTAGTGTTTGGAGAACCTGTCGGATGTGGTGGAGGTGCTCTTCCCAACTCTGGGTGAATATCATGATGTCATCCAAGTATACCACTACAAATGAGTTGGTGAATGGCCGCAAGATGTCATCCATCAGCCTCATGAAGGTTGTAGGAGCATTCGTCAACCCGAAAGGCATAACCAACCATTCGAAAAGGCCTCCTTGGCTTTGAAGGCAGTCTTCCACACATTGAAGGGTTCGATTGGTACCTGGTGATATCCGGACTTCAAGTCGATCTTGCTTAAATATTTTTCCCCCTTCAGTTGGTCTAGAAGGTCATCAATTCGTGGGATCGGATACCTATTCCGGATAGTGATCTTGTTTAGCGCCCGATAGTTAATACAGAGTCTCCAAGTCCCATCCTTCTTCTGTACCAACACGATCAGGCTCCCATAGGGCGATGAACTCAGTCGGATGTGAAATTTCTGCAGCAAATCCTAAATTTGCCTCTTGATTTCATCGTTCTCCATAACGGAGCGCCGATAGATTGGTCCATTGGGCAGCAACGCACCTGGGGTCAGATTGATGGAGTGCTTGACCTAACAGTGCATAGGCACCCCTACGGGGGAGGCGAAGATGTCCTCGTACTCCACGGTCTTGTCCATCTGTTGTTTTCGTGCGGAGGGGCCCTGTTTGGAGGTCGTGGCCACCGTCTTCTTCTTTCCTTGAGGGCGTATCATCAGGAAAACAAATTTCCCAGTTTTCGAAATGAGCTTATTGCATTGTTTTGTAGTAACCAAAGAGATGGCGGTAGGCGGTGCTACCTCTGGTATCCTATACAACTTATTTCCCAAAGTAACAATAACAGCACGAGGCCTTGACTCATACACAGCATGTCGCTTCCATAAGTATGGTTGGCCAAATAATACATCACAAACATCAAGGGGAGCAACGTCACATAATACCTCATCCATGAAGGGCTTGATGTTGTATGGAAAGCGGCACAGAAGGCTCATGCGAAGATCCCGTCCTTAGTGAAGCCACCCGATGGTGTACGTTGTGGATGTGCTATGGTCGGTAAGCCTAGCTGCTTCACGACCTCTATCAAAATGAGGTTCTTTTGGCTCCCGCTGTCAACAATGAACTGTAGCGGGGAACCCTTTACCCACATCTAGGAGTGGAAGAGGCGCGCCTCCTTCTCTGGATCTTCAAGTTCCTCCTTCTAGATCTTTGTGGTGGCAACAGTGGCATTGGGCTCTGCATTGATAATTTGCTTCCCTTTGTCATTCGCCTCGTCAGGTTCTGACTCAGAATCGGAACATGCATTTGATTCCATAGCCTTTAGCTCGACCACCAATGACTGCTTGGCCTGACACTCACTTGTGTTGTGAGTGGAGCTCTTATGGAACTCACACCACTTTCTCATGTCCTTCTTTGGCTTCGCGGCGTTGTTCTTTGCTTGTGGATTTGGCGGGTTGTCCTGAGCTACCCCGCCTTGGCTTTGTCCTTTGTTCTATGGTTTGGGGTCACCTTTCCCTTGCTTCCAATTCGCAGATCCAAAGTCTCACTTCTTCTGTTTAAACTTTTGCTCGATCTTGACGGCATATAGTTATACCGTGCCGAGCGAGGAGATGTCCAGGAATTCCATCTCGTCCTGGATGTACCTATGCAAGCAGTCGCAGTACTTGAGAACCAAATGCTTCTTAGAATCTTTGATAACCAACTTCGTGCAAAGGGTATGAAAAACATTGGTAAACTCCAGCACATCTTGGTCCCTTCCCTGTCGCAGCCAATGTTTTTAAAACCGGAACCAGTGACCGGACCGGTCCACCTAATGAACCGGTTTACCGACCGGAACTGGTCTAACCGGGACTGGTTTGGTCTAAACGAACCGGTTTTAAAAAAATACATTAAATAATTAATTTTAATGAAACAAAACTATTTTTAAGATGTAAAACCATGATTCCAAGCCAATAGAGACAAAATATGCAAAGTTTGCTCATTTATATACCATGTAAAGGTGAATATATCAAAATGGCACAGAGTACAATACATATCATCAAAAAAATAGCAAAATACATAAGAAATGAGGCTCTAAATGGCCTATAAAGTCCAAAAACAATGTTGCAAGCTATGAGGCCATTGACCTACTACAAGTCTACAGTGTACACATGATCAATCATCAAGTTCATCACCACTACTAGACACAGGATCATCATTAGGAGCTACATAGACATCATCTAGTTCAGAGTCTGAGGATGCCTCAGCCTGATCTGCAACCTCAGTATCAATGCCACCAATGACAATAGAAGTGGACCTAATGGAAGCACGAGTTTGTCGACCTGCATGACTAGTGCCTTCCATTGGTTCTTTGCCTTTCCTTGATGCCGCTATTGATCCTAGTTCTGATGCCACCACATAATCTGCATCATCCCCCGCTAAAGCCATGTCGATATCAAAATCAGCCTCAAACACAGGTTCTTCAGTCTCCTCCACCCATTCTGATGTTGGATCAATATCGTCCCACACAATGGCATCTAGATCAGGAGTTTTGCTCATCATTTGGAGCTCCGATTGCATTTATTGTTTAGCCCCAAACCATGAAATCCTGAAAACCATTAAGTCTGCTGAATTTTGAGTGAAATCTAAAATTCTAGTTTCTCCATATGAAATCCAATGAGGTCGAAACCACTATCAAACATCCTGAGTCATTTCATGGTAATGTTAAAAATTTAAGTAAAAGGATGAAAATGAAAATTATAGGAAATGTCACTTTTACTTTAAGAATTTAACATTACCATTAATTGCTAACATCGTTAGGGTTGAAACACCCTTAGTTTCCCCCCAAAACCCCTGAAACAAAGTGAAAAATATGATTTTTTAACTTTACGGTGGGCGTGCCAAAAACCGGCCGGTTTACGACGGAACCGGTTTAGGACGGAACCAGCGGGTTTTCACCGGTTAGGGGTGAAAAAAGGTGAAATGCCCTATCAAACCGGATTTTTTGGCCGGTTCGGACTGGCAGCCTTGCTAACCGGCCGGTTTGACCGGTAACCGGTTTTTGAAAACGGTTTTTAAAACACTGGTCGCAGCGTTGTCCACTTTATGTATTTATCCTCATAGCTTCCGACAGGGTAGTACTGCTCCTTGATGGCATCCCGGAACGAGTTCCAAGTGGATGCGGCTGAAAACAGTGAGTTTGTATTTTCATCCTTCTGCTTAGAGCAGGTTTCCCACCAGTCCTTGACGTGGGGGGCTGCTTTGAGAAGTGCAAAAGTGATCTTTTCCCGGCTGGAAAAAATCATGAATGGAAAAATATCCTTCTAGCAGATTTAACCATTTATCTACGGCATCTGCATCTATCGAACCCTCAAATATGGGAATGTCAAAGTTAACTTGTAACTTAAAGGGTGTGGCACTTCCAAAGTAGCTGTCAGAAGTAGATGCGTCGCCCTTGGGTAGCCGCTGAAGGATCTGGGCAAAGTTATCCATCATCGCGTTCCTTTGTCGCTCGAGGGCTTCTTCGAGCAAGATTTTGATAGGATCTCCTGCCCCCTCATCTTTCTTTTCATCCGCCATGGGAGGTCGTCGGGATTTGCGAGGTTGGTCTTATAAAGCTTCGACCAGTTTAAGCCCTAACTCATTATATCCCGACCTCATTAGGGACATCCAAAGAAAAACAAAGAAAGAACAAACCGCTCTGATACCACTAATCCAGTTTTAAATAGGAACGCAACAAATTACAGATATAACCATAAATACAAAGATGCAGTAGAAATAACACTTCACTTCATTAATATCAAACACTGAAATATGCTTACAAACAGAATGGAAATAAGACTAGCTCGAGCGATCGCAGCTTATCTCTGAGAAGAGATGTGGCAGCTACATGCTTCTAAGCTAGATTACAATGAGGCTCAAAGGCCACCTATTTATTGTTGAGAAACAATGGAAACCCCTAAACATCCAAAAACCTAACCCTAGGAGATGAAGCGCCAAACTATGGGCCCTGTTTGGGTAAATTGGTACATCAACTTCCCGGGGTCGTAACTTTGGCATACGATCTCCGTTTGACGTGCACAATACCTCGTTAGAAAGATCTATCCAAAGACATAGACCGATGTTCCTCCCGATTTTCCCAAAAAACGTCGTTTAGGGCCTCAAAACGGCTCTGGAAGTTCAGGACCTAAAAAGTTGCAAAAAATAGTAAATTGTACTACAAATAAGAAAACTGAAAAACTAAAAGAAACAATAGTGGGGGTCCAAGTGGAATAGGCTGGTGACCACCAATATCAACCTGGATCAGATCTCCCACTCGATGTGATTTCCAAATGCCCGTCAAGCCTCCTCTTATAATCTTTTTGTTGAGAACCAATGGCCCAGATTAGATTCTAATCAATGGCTCGGATCATTTTGGCTTCATCCTCGTCTTCTTCTAAAAGTTTCATCCACAGTTAGATTAATACCCTTTAATTATTTTAATTCCTTAAGTTTAGACTAGGCACCCATTAAAAATAATTAATTATTTTAATAAAACTGATTCCGGGTGGAATTTCCCAAAACGATTTCTGGGTATTGTGGAATACATGTGTCCAAGCCTCCCTGCAAATTTTGAGGCTTAGAGCACATCAGTTTTTACCAAAAATCAACACTCCCTCTTAGCGAGGAATGTGCTCTAGTAATGCAACCTGCTAAAGCATCACCCTTCTTTGTAACATCTCCCTCTACGTTGTTGATGTCTGACATTGCTGCCCACCAACTACTGCACAAATGTTGCATCTGTACTAGTGTTGACCCTGCCACTGCCAACACTGCATCTATACTACAACTCGCTCTCAAATTTTGCATCTGTGCTGCTACTACCACTACCACTACCAACGCTGCATCTGCACTGCAACCTTCTCCAATTGTTGTTGCTACTGTATCAACAACGGAAAAGCATCCAAAATTATTGAACAGGTGTTCAATATGATGCATCCACTGTTGGAGTTCTGATTGTTGATAGTGCTAACCCTTTGAAGCCTCTGCGCTGTTGCTGAGTCTGCACTACTGCCAACTCTAGCTCTACGCTGCTCAGTCTCTGGCGCTCCTAGCTACTGCAACTATCGCTCTGGCACTCCTCTGCACCAACTAACACTGGTCCATCCTACTACTTATGATCTGGGCTCCTATAGTAAGGTATTGGCCTAAGAGGTGGACTCCTCAAGGATCCTGCCCATCTGCAGTTCTTTCGAACTACAGTTCTATATCACCCCACCTTTAGGCAATCATGGCAAACTCATCCTCTTCGATCTGTGCGGATGCGGCCTTCGGATCATGCTTCTCGTCTTTGTCCCTCTTCTTGGGAGGACACTGTGTAGCGCAGTGACCAAGTTAACCACACTGGAAGCACTTGATCTTCGAAACATCTTTCTTCTTCTTTTGCTACTCCTGCTACCCCTTAGATGCGAGGATTGCATTCTCATCCTCCTCCTTTGGCTTCATCCCACTACTGTTGCTGCTACCATCAAGCTTGCACTTGACTAAGTCTCTCTTCATCTCTTCCTGTTGAAGAGCGACCCACATCCCTTCCCAATCTGGCAATCTCTCTCTGCCCAAGATGCTCTGGACAAACACTTTCCATTCTTCTAAGACTAAGTTCAGGGCCAGCCTCACCATCTCGGTAGGCTAAGGTATTGACCCCACAGTTGCCAACGAGTCTCGGATCTCCTGAAGCTTCGTAAGGAAGGGATCAATGTGTTCCCCCTTTTGCATCTGCGTGGATCTCATCTTCTGCTCCAAGTACATCTTTTGTTGCTCGAAAGATCCTTCACATAGCGTGGACAAAGCTTCCCACGTCTGTCGAGCAATATCCTTAACAGCAATTTGACACACTACATAATCCCTCACTCCGTTGAGGATCAACCTCTTGGCCTTCGCCATCTCGGCCTTGTACTTCTTGAGCAGATCTAGATCCGTGGGTACAACTACCACACTGTCAACGTAAGTTTTGAGATCATGTTCATCCAAAAGGCATGAGATCCTTGCCTTCTAGATCACATATTTGGATGCACCCTCCAACCAATCCTGATCTCGCAACCCATTAGCTACCATCTCTGCCAACAAAATGTCAAACCGCCTCCTCTCTCCTCTATGCTACTACTGGGCTGGCCTACGCACTCCCTGTTGGAGTACATCTGTCACTCTGTGGTGTTGCTCAACAAATGAGAATTAGAATTCCCTGTATAAATGAAAGAAATTTGGCCCTGGAGATTCCCTCAATCTCTGCCCTTCAAAATGCTAACAAACTCCTGCTACAGCCAAGGGAAAACTCTCTCCAAAAGCCCGAAATCTCTAACCCACAATTGTTGCTCCAAAAGATGTGCCACAAACTCCTACACCCAAGAAATACGCAAAGTTAATATACTCTCCCGCAATAAGCTCAAGAGAAGCACTGAATTGGACTCCCAATTACCTCACTAGGGAGACACTCGAAGTTCTCTAAAATGAAGGTGGAATTTGGTTTGGAATTCCTGGAGCTAAACAACACTCTGGCCCTTGTGCTAAATAGTTCCAAGAGAAGATGAAATATGAAGTGTAATAACCAAAAGATAATCCCAAAGTGAGTCCATCCTCCTTTTCTAATTTCTCTTCATGCTTCTAGACTCCTTTTTAATATTATTTTATTGGTGGGGGCCATTTTCCACTAACTTACTTTTGCGCTATTTTAATAAAATAATAATTTGCTGCTATTCTCCAATAAAATAATACTAGCCACCTTTCTCCAATAATATTTGCCCCTTTTAAATTCATATTACTAAAATTGGGCAAAATTCCTTAGTGACTCCTGTTAGCGCTCGAATTTGGCCTCAGGCTGAAAAAGACAAAATCCAAGGCAACATCAAACCACTTAGCCTCGTAGCTAGCCCTACGAGGACAGGAGAGGGCTCTCTCCGGGTCTATCTCAGCAAAAGGTCTTCAAAGGGCTGAGATGACCAGTAAAGAACACTGATTTTAGGCTAGTAAACTGATAGGGAAAGTTTGATTTCAAATTTTTAGGGTTTTGTTGGAAACCTGAGCACAGCAATTTTGGGTGCGGGGATGAGACAGTTTTTGCAGAGGTCTTTTTGGGGCAAGGTAGGAGATTGTCTTGATGCCTTTGAAGGAAGTGAATGGATAGGTATGACTGGCGAGGAGCTAAGGAGAGCAAGAAACCATCAGGAGTTCTCCTTAAACAGATGAAAACATAGATACTAAGCAAACTTAAAGGCAGAGCATAGAAACCATGAATTCTACCTTAACACTTCATTTATTTAATTTGCAAAAGAGAAGAGTAGGAAAATGATACACATTACAAACTTACAAGTACATGAGAAAAACACACCATCAACACAAATTACCACAAGAATCCCAAATAGTGTTGCAAAACCCTGGTCTTTCCTTTGCCAAAATTGCAGAGATACAAAGAGTAATACAGTCTAAGCTTATCCCTCGAGAGTCCAACCATGAAAATGACTAAGAAAGTACATAATATAGGCAATCTAACACATTTCCTTGCCTCTAGGGGTCGAGCTCATCATCCTAGGAGTTGTTTCAACCAATTCTAAACAAAGCACTACAATCTAGGCAATCGAAACAACTTGCCTCTATAAGCTAGGAAACCAATTCATTCATTAATTTTTTGCTATTTTATGAATGAATCTTCTAGAATAGGTAAAAAAGTGTCATGTCAACATAAAATTACATTAATTACATCAAGGAGGGTGAAAAATCCCACCAAAAGTCAAAACTGGTCAAATGTTGCGTTTTCCTGAGCTGAAGATGAAAAATTCAGAAAATGTCCTGCTGCGTAACGCGCCATTTCTCAACGCGTAGCGCGCCTTTGAACCCACTTTTGGGGCACTTCCAGGCATACAAATGAGCCTCAAGTGGGCTTGTTGGAAAGGTCTGGATGTCTACTCTCCAGCCCAAGTGGAATTTCTCAATTTGGTGGCCATTTGCCCCTCCAAAAATGCAATCTCCCAAGACTGCTTCCTGTGTGTCCAAAAAGTGGCAGAAGGTCATTTTTTGCTTTTTTTTGACCTTTTGGGGGCCCAAACCTCAATGAAATGTCTTGGCAATGGTTGACCAAGTGTAATTTATCATGACAAATCCAAAAATGCAGAGTTTTTGTGAAATGGACCTCCCCATCTTCAGGGTAGCGTGCGGCGCGCTACACGTTGAGGGCAAAAACCTGTTTTTAGCAAAAAAAAATTCAAAATTGACCAAAATTGCTCCAAATTTTCTGAATTTTGAGCTGTGGATGTATCATTGAGCACCATGCTCCTTCAAGGAGGCTTCAGCCAAAATCTGAAGTGGATCGGGCCTTTTCCTCCGTTTTAGTGCCTTGGCCAATCGTCCTTTGAGTACCTTCATTTTCGCTTTGCACACATGCATGCGGGCCGAATAATGATTCTTCATGTGGCGGAGCATATCTTTGTCCATGTTTGCCTTGGCTAGCAACTTCTCTAAATGAGTGTTCACCCGAATGAGCATAGACCCCTGCTCACTAGGTGTCAAATCACCGGGTCTCTTGCGAGCCAAGTTTCGGTCTTCTCGGATCCTCCACAACTCATCAAGAGTGTGTTCATCCTCTAACTGTTTGTTGCGCTGCTTTAAGTATTTGATTGTCCAATTTACCATTTCCAACTTCTGCTGCAACAAGTGATTTTCAGACTTTTGTTGTTGAATGATCTCCTTTAGCTCCGAGCTAGGAGAACTGATGTCAAGGTCAATAATGTCTATGTCCGGATCACCTGATGGTCCCTCATCAATCATGGGCTGCTTACCTCTCTCCTGTACCTGTGCTTCTGTCGAAAGCGAGGCCCCTTCCACCTGATGTGGAGATAACACTCGCTATGTTGATGAAGAAGGCGAGACCCCTTCCACCTGATGTGGAGATAATACTCGCCGTGCGGATGCAAATAAGGCCCTGTGGCCTCTCTGATATGTAACACATGCTGGAGTGTTGACATGCTCGGGCTCTGGAATGTGAAACTGATGTGAAGGCCCTCCCTCATCATGGACAATCTCAGGAGGTGGCTGTGGCACCATGAAGAAGTCGCGAGAGATGAAATCCTCCCAAGCAATACCCTGTTGTGCCAACTGATGCATCACTATGATCTCGATCAGTGCATAATGATATATACTTTTGTGTTGCTGTGCGGGGTTCTTCCTTTGCACTAAGGGCACCATCCTCTCTATATTTCGGCACATGAAAAATGGAATGTTCATCATTCGTACCCGGGTGAAATGCATCAACAAACGGATATGGTACGAATATAAACGTGAAAATCTACCTTCACAAGTGAAATAGCGCATAATGAGCCTCATCAAGGGTGCATACTCATCCCTTAGGAATCTGAAGGGAAAAACAGCAGTTAGGTGTCTCATACACCCGGGTTTGATATATGGTTGATAATGAAATCTGTCTAGCTGTTGGCGCTTGTTCCACTCCTCCCCAACATTTGGTATCCCGGTGGCTTGAGCAACAATTTCGGGTGATAGGGTGAAATCCACTCCTGCAAGGTTCACATGACCATTGTGCAAATGTAGGACAAACAAGCGGACTAGTTCTCTGTGGTGTTGAATTTGTGAGATCCTCTCACAATATCCAAAGCATGATTGATACTGAAAACATGTCATTGCAAGTGGACAAGCTTGCAAATGAGCCAGAGAATTGGGCTCCTCCCTGACATGCCAACCACCTTTACCACCCTTCTGATGCCTCCTTGGCACTTCTACCTCTGGTGTTGAATCACTGTCATAACTCTGCTCATAATCTGATTCGGTTTCTGACATGGTTTTGAAGGCAAGATGGCTGAAATGTATTGCTGACTTTGCACCCAATTAACTGCTGTTTGACTTTTTCAAATGCTGTCACCAAGGGGACATAAATACAAGGGGATTGTTAGGGATAGGGGAACATGAGGGAATTAGGGACAATAAACATAAATAAGGAATTTAGGGAAGGCAACATGGGAAATCATAAAATTGTGGGATTTTAAGGTGAAGTAGGGTTTGGGAATTTAGTAGGTTTTAGGGATTTTAGAGAGGAAAATTATGAAATTTTATGGGAAAATTTGAAGGAGAATGTTGGTGAGGATGAGGGAAAAGAGGGATCAAAAATTGGCAACCTTGAACAGCAAAATATTTTGAAACCCTAGCACCATTAAGTCTTTAAATCTTCCACAGCAATGTAGGGTTTTGACTTCTCATTTTCATGGCATTTTAACATATTAATTTATCATTTATCTTGCAAAACCAAAACTAGCCATGGAGGAGAGGCCTACCTGAAATTTGCTTGAGAGAAAAGAGGATTGGTAGCTTGTTGGTAGTTTATTGGGCGAAAAACCCAACGCGTAGCACGCCTTGCCCAACGCGTAGCGCCCCTCTGACGCGTAGCGCACGAGCAATTTTGTTCTGAGAAAGGCAGTCTGATGCGTAGCGCGCCCCTGACGCGTAGCGCGCCCTCCCTGATGCGTAGCGCGCCTCTGAAACTGCCCAATTTGCTCAATGACTCTTGAAATCGCCTTGGCAAGGATTCACTTAGCTTGTTAGAGGCAAATGAGTTGCTAATGAAGAGTGATGTGCTTTTATAGGCTCCCTTTAGATTTTTATTTGCCCAAAACCCACTTTATAATGTTTGAGTGTTGACACTTTTTAAATTAATTGGCTCTGACTTCTGGTTTCCTTTCTTTGAAAAAAAATGGTTGAAATGATGATTTCTTCTGAAAATTTTTGCAGGGATAGCTTCTAAGATGCTTTGGCAAAGGAGACCAAGGCTGTGCTTCAACATTTGGAGAATTTGAAATTTTTACAATTTTTACAAAAATGAGATAATGACCTTTGTTTTTCAAAAACAGAGTTTTGAAAACAAGGTGAAAATTTAGCTGTACAATAGTGAGAATTATTGAAATGATGTTTTATGAAGGACATCCCTCTGGCCTGCTGGTCCTTTATGACCTCTCAAGACAAAAATTGACTCAACCCTAGACCTAAGACCTCGAAATTTAAAACAAGATGAATGACCCTTTGAAGATTTTATTTACTTAAACAAACCTGAACCAGCAGTGCCAAACAGGAGGGGAATAAAAAACACAAACTCCCTCCACCAGGGTTATGGCATGCCTAACAGAATGCAACATGATCACACTGATGGGACACCTAATCATGAAATGCAAAGAGCTTTGATCTCTGGTGGAGGGCTACTAGACCAACTCTAACAACTCCCATCCTCACAAAATTGGGGATATTATAGTCCTCCTCACCAAAATTGCTAGTCCTCAAGCAATGCTCGAACAAGCACTCCCTCTCTCTGCTGACCCAAACTGTCACTGCAAACAATATCGGGACCCCAAATGTGCCACAGAGTCACCGTAAATCCATGCACCATCCTATCATAAATGAATCCCTCAATACCAGTGTCCCATGCCAATCTCAAAAAGATGTCACCATGTCGACGTTGTGACACTCTGATTACAACTAACTGCCCATCGTGCACACACCGTATCCTCCTACCCTGGAACTCAATGGTGAATGTCAATAAATGCCAAATACATCCTACCCAGGCATCTCCATGATGTCAAAGCCTATCCATCCAAAGCCAACCTCGAACTTGTGCAGCAATAGAGACAACTTGCCTCGCCATATAATGAAGGCATGTGTGAACCCCCATGTGTCAACTCAAAATTGAACTAGATCACTCTTTGCCATGACTGCGCTCATCACATGACAGAGTGACCAATCAACCAATGGAATCCCTGGATCCCACAGGCAGACCTACTGCGACATAGCTCTAGCAACTGCTAGAATCCATCTGTGCCTTGTCTCTAGCCCCTACATGCAATCAATATATAGGCTCCATATATCATGAACTAATTTGATGCATGCTAAATTGCCCTATCCCTAACACTGCATACTATTGATGACCACTGGACCCATATGTGCCAAATAACTGCCCCTTGAATGCAACCAATAGATGGGCATTCAGTACCTGCAATCAAATTAGTGTATTTGGATCCACCGCGTTTTGGCTAATGATCACCACTAAGTCTGCCACCCGCCCTCTCAATAATGTGCCAATACAATGTCTAGAGCCCGGACACCCACTGCAAAACTGCCTCAGTCATACACGATATCCTCTGCTCATGCAAGATCCCGACATGCCCTGCAGAAAGAGTGGCACATGTCTCCCCCGTGACTAACTCCCCAGGTGTAGGCTCAGTGATGAACAGTATGCCACCCCTACAAAATATCATCTCATCCCGCAGCCTATGGTTGTCAACTCGCATACTAACCCCGCTCCTCCATTGCAGAATATTTATCGTGCCCTAAGGCACTGAATCTCATAGCACCATCTCAAACAAATCCCCCAAGTCTTGCTATCCACACTATGGGTCTGGATCAGACATAATAAGGCTCCCCTCAACTGCATGTGTTGCCAACAAGTGGAAGATGTGTGGGATTCAATGGGTATGATCAAGAACCCGTGTGGATGCTCCCAGCCTGTTCCATGACTGATCCGCTCTCCCAACCTGGGTATGTCCACCCCAATGGCATGCATGACATCCTCGTTAAGAAATCTCCCTGCTGGTAGCACTCCTTCAGTCCGCAGTGCAACCCCACACACTACTGCATATAACCATGTACCCTCGTGTCCCCTGGCATACAACTGCACCCATTTGCACATCTTTGTGCACTACCAGACCCTGCTACATGTTATTGCATCATCTAGGATTAGCTGGTATCACCCCTGTATCGATGTGTATGCCACTCTATGAGAAAATTCACTACGATGTGAACCTCTCCTCCTACACCACGGTGCAACCCTGCACACCATTGTGCACACCTTCAGTCTCCTATACTGTTGCGCACCGCTGCATACCAATATACACCCCTAGATATCAAGGTCTAAGACTGAGTCCATAAGCATCATCCTGCACCCTATTAGGGTCACCATCTCCATTACTTCACCTCCATAACAACGGATGAGTGGTCGTCCCCTCGTGATCCTCTCGAAGAGATCCAACAGATAAACCTCCCTAAATGTCAGTGGCAGTATCACTACTGCTACTCCGTGACCTCTACGCCCTACACATTCGCAGAAAATCTTCATCCTCGTACAATGTTCTGTTTGGTGGCCTATCGATGCCACCGTCTCCGATTAGCCCCAGTCTAAGTATGCAGATCCTCCTACGACCCCATGTACGGCCAGCCTACCATGACAACTCATAAAATCTGCCTGTTCCCCTGCCAATCCATCCTGTTACTATTGTTGTCCGGAACTCTGATGGAAATCTAAAAATGTGTATGCACTCATTCACTAGATCCATCACAGAGCTACTACTATCACCGCCCAAATCCCTCTGATGTAATGGGGGTTCCCACATGGATCCCAGTAATAGACTGGCCCTGGAGCTCTTGCAATAATCAACAACCCCTGCTGAACTATAGCCATAGATATATCCAGACACCAAGCTCGCTCCACTATGTACCAACTCAATAATTCTTGCCACCCAACCCCGTGAGAGGGATCAAATGCAAGAACACATGTATACCTAACAACTCCATCATGCGAATATTGCGCCTGCGCAACCCGTGTCTCCTCATCGCAGGGTCTTGATTAATGCATAAAACCCATCTAAGTAACATTGCCTCCCTCTTGCCCACGGGGGTTTGGATTGACGGTGAATGGGTGCGTTGTTAAGGCATTCCTTGCGATAGGTCACCGGTTCAAATCTCCCGTGGGTACGTAGGTTAGTCTTAATATAGAAAAAAAAAACATTGCCTCCCTCTCTCCAATGTGCAAAGGTAACATAACAATGTTACAAGCCCCATCTATATAAGCCTATAGAGAGATATTGTCTAGAAGTACTGCAGCTCTATTGGAATCCTGCACATCTATTTTCTCCTCGTTAATGACAGACTTGAAATATGACTACCCATCCTCCTTTACGATGGGCTCAACTGGAGTCACTAGCTATCCCTCCATAGATAGCTCATCAGCATAACATCCTTATCTAGATCATGCTCCTCAAGGTGTTCTCCATGTTGTTGTAGGTGGCTGCCGTCTGGAAACTCTACCACACCTCTAGCTACTGTTACCCACTACTTGTGGGTAGTACGCATAGGAGAAAAATTTTCTCCTAGATGGTCCTCAGTCGACAGCTAGCAGCGCCTTGCAACCACTAGATAGCTCGATGTGCCATTTTCTCCAACACCTGAGCTAGCCATGTGGTCCCTCGCCCATTTGTTATGCACGTATATTTGAAGGTGGGCCCCCGACCCCTAAGATATCTTCGGGGTACAATGTCTCATGGATTGAGAATCGAGATACACTGCCGAAAATATGAAACTGCATGATTATCCGAATGTTGACTGGGCAGGCAGTGTGGAGGATCACTAGAGCACTTCTCAGTGTTGGTTCTCTTTGGATTTTGCTTTGATATCATGGATGAGCAAGAAGCAGAAGTCAGTTGCTATAAGCACCACCGAGACCGAATACATAGCTACGAGTATGATCTCGTGTGAAGCTGCATGATTGCAGAAGCTCTTAAGTGAGCTGTTTGTACACATGATGAATACCACTGTGATTCTCTGTGACAACCAGAGGGGGGATTCGATTATTGAGGGATCCCGTATTCGATGATTTCTCCAGCAGATAGACATCAAATACTGCCTTATCTAGGATATGGTAAGTCAATGAGTGAGGAGGCTCCATCACATTGAGACTGATGTACAGGTCGCAGACATTTTGTCAAAGCCCCAGGGAAAGGTCAAATTCTTGACTTTCCGAGAATGACTTGGTGTTGTTCAGAGACCCTCTTATGAGAGTCATGTATGATGCACACATTGAGCTCTAGGAGCTTCAGGGGGGTGCAGGGTACTTCTTGGAGCAACATACGACCCAAGGCAACTCACCTTCCCTTGGTTGTGCGCTATGTACAGGGTGACAGGTTCAACCTTCCCCTGCGATACCCTGTGGCGACTGTGAAACAGATGATTAGTTCTCCTGTAGCCGGGATGATTAGTTCTCCCGTGGCAGCCGTGGAACAGGATGATTAGTTCTCCTGTGGGCCGGGATGATTAGTTCTCCCATGGCAACTGTAGAACAGGATGATTAGTTCCCCTGTGGGCTGGGATGATTAGTTCTCCCGTGGCAACTGAGGAAAAGGATGATTAGTTCTTGTGGCCTGGGATGATTAGTTCTCTCGTGGCAACTGTGAAACAGGATGATTAGTGTTCCTGTGGGCCGGGATGATTAGTTCTCTCATGGCGACTGCGGGGCAGGATTATTCGTTCTCCTGTCGAGGCATCCTACCCATGCAGTCTGGGACTCATGGGAAGTACCTCTCATCTGATCAATGAGTAGGGAAATGGGGTTAGGGACCATAGTAGTATTATCGATGGACGCATCAATGTATCTACCGTACTCCCTATGCTAGGATGACCTCCATTGATCTGGGATCAATGAAACTGATCTGGGATCAGTATGAATGGTTTGAGACACTCTCTTGTGATATTGATCTGGGATCAATAAAACTGACTTCGGGCTAGTAAGAGTGATGTGACGCACTCTCTTCAGATGAAACTAACTTCGGGTCAGTAGAGAATGGTATGAGACATTCTCGATCACTTCTTCTTCTTCATGGTTCGACAGAGCAGAGCAGTGCAAGGCACTGATGGCACAGGTAGTACAATCGGACATATGGATCAGCGAATGGAGTTCTCCCTAGTTGAGAGGGAGTGTCAAAATTGGCAACTAGGGCCAAACTCCATGTGGGTCATCTTATTAATGGAAGCTGATATTTTTCTTGGATCCCTCTCATCGAGAGGTGTAGGATTGATCAAAAGATCATCCGATTCCGATAAGTATTCATGGAGATATGAATTTATGTGTGTTATGGGACAATTCGTCAAGGTCGGCCAGCAACCAAATAAACCCCACTTGTGCTCAACGTTTTAGTATAAATAGAGGTGGCCTTCGGGTCATATTGGGATCTCTTCCTCTCTACTTGTCTTTGGGTTTTAGTAGGAGGAGAGATCCGAAGGGATAACGCTGCCCTAATCCAAAGGGCAGAAGCCGGAACTGTCGGGAATAGCCGGAATTGCCGGAACTTCCAGAACTGCCGGAACTATCAAGAACTACCGGAACAGTCGAAACAGCCGAAACTGCCAAAACAGTCGGAACTGTCAGAATAGCGGAAACTGTCGGGAACAGCCAGAACTGTAAGAATTGTCGAAACTGTCGGAACTATCGGGAACTACCAAACAGCGAGAGCATCTATCTCCGAAGGAGAGCAGCATGCAAGAGACAACTAACTAACATTGGGACAGTTGTATGGTACTTAGAAGCAAATACACCAAGCATGGAATGTTACAGCTAGCATGCAACAACAAGCATGCTAGGGACAACAAGCATGCTAGGGACAACAAGCAAGCAAGGGACAACAAGCAAGCAAGATGCAGCCAACACATAGGTCAGTATGGCAACATGGTGCAGCGATGGCACATAATGCAATATAGTGATGGGTACAGTCATGATTAATGAAGCGTGAAGAGATGCAGCATAGTGATGATGGGTGCAGCGCGGTCAGGTGCAGCATGATGACGAAATACAACAAAACGATAGGTGAAGGAGTTACCTTGGAGAATCAGTTGAAGCAACATGTCTTAAACTAATCTCATGTATCATCTTCTTAGAGATGATTTATGCTCTTATCTAGATAAGTCAAAGTGTTGACTTCTATTGTAAACGTACTATCTCTCTCTATGTTGAACTATTGAAGAACATATAAGAAGAATTGATCAAGGGTTTCCCCACATTGGGGTTTGTCCCTAGCTAGCGCCACATCTTGTGTCCTCTTGTCTTGGCTTGTCTTCTGCGATTTATGTTTATGTTGTATCTGCGGTTTACTTTAATGCTGATGTGATTGCTAATCTGGAAAAGATATTGAGTTAACTGTGAAAATTGAAATAAATTGCTCTAAGCATAGAACATACCTAAAATTAACAGTATCCCTTTCCATAAATTCATACGAGACCTTTTGACATGTTTAATGACTTCAACTTCTTATAGGACTATGACTATCCTTCTTCTTCATGCAACGAATCTTGATGACCCATCCAACCTATAGATGTCCTTGCAATCATGAAATCATTTAACCAAACTTGATTATAAAATGAAAAGATACTTACTTGTCATGTGAAGATGAAATCTTCACCTTGATTGCTTTCATGATGGTTGAAGAAGATATACTAGTTCTTCTTCTTGGATGGCCTTCTTTTGAATGAGAGAGCCTTTCCTCAATAGAAGAGGCTGATCTTTTTGATGAGGATGATTCGTTGCTTCCTCTGATGATCTTCTTCTAGGGCAAGGAGATGATCCTTGCTTGATTTTATAACCTTGAAGATGATAATGCCTTCTTGCCTTAAATATGCTTTGCCTTCTTTTGTAGTATAAATCAGGACTGCTTCTAGGGTTTCAACTTTCTCCAAGATGATGCGATCTTCGTTCTTGAGGTCCTTCAAGCTACCTTACTTTGTAGACAACTAGAGAGGGTCTTGGTGGCCTTTTGATTGTGGCTACAGAGACAAAAGTTCTTGTAGTTGTAGACTAGTTCCTTGATCTGGGGTTTGATGTAGATCTTGATCCTTTTGATAACCTTCAACTTGCTTTGATACCCTTCTTGAAATTGATCCTTGATTGTCTCTTTGTTGCCCTTCCTTTGACTTTGTTAGCGCTCGAATTTGCCTCAGGCTGAGGAAGGCGAAACTCAAGGCAACATCAAACCAAGATCAGCCTCGTAGCTAGCCCTACGAGGACAGGAGAGGGTTCTCTCCGGGTCTATCTCGGCAAGAGGTCTTCAAAGGGGCTGAGATGACCGAAATGAATACTGATTTTAGGCTAGTAAATTGATAAGATAGTTTGATTTAAGATTTTTAGGGTTTTGTTGGAAAACAGGGAAAGGCAATTTTGGGTGCGGGGATGTGACACAATTTTTGCAGAGGTCTTTTTGGGGCAAGGTAGGCAATCATCCTGATGTCTTTAAAGGAATTGAATGGATAGAAATGACTGGTGAGGAGCTAAGGAGAGCGAGAAAATTTCAGGAGTTCTCCTTAAACAGATGAAAACATAGATATTAAACAAACTTAAAGGCAGAGCATACAAGATTATGAATTCTACCTTAACACTTCATTTGTTTAATTTGCAGAAGAGAATAGTAGGAAAATGATACACATAACAAACTTACAAGTACATGAGAGAAACACACCATCAACACAAATAACCACAGGAATCCCAAAGAGTGTTGCAAAACCCTGGTCTTTCCTTTGCCAAAATTGCTGAGATACAATGTGTAATACAGTCTAAGCTTATCCCCCAAGAGTCCAACCCTGAAATGACTAAGAAAGTACATAATATAGGCAAGCTAACACATTTCCTTGCCTCTAGGGGTCGAGCTCATCATCTTAGGAGCTGTTTCAACCAATTCTAAACTGAGCACTACAATCTAGGCAGTCAAAACAACTTGCCTCTACAAGTTAGGAAACCAATTCATTCATTAATTTTTTGCTATTTTATGAATGAATCTTCTAGAATAGGTAAAAAAGTGTCATGTCATCATGAAAATACATTAGTTACATCAAAGAGGGTGAAAAATCCCATGAAAAGTCAAAACTAGTCAAAAGCTGCGTTGTCTTGAGCTGTAGATGAAAAACTGGCAAATTTCCCTGATGCGTAGCGTGCCATTTCTCTACACGTAGCGCGCCTTTGAGCCCACTTTTGGGGCACTTCCCGGCATCCAAATGAGGCTCAAGTGGGCTTGTTGGAAAGGTCTGGATGTCTACTCTCCAGCTCAAGTGGAATTTCTCAATTTGGTGCCCATTTGCCCCTCCAAAAGTGCAATCTCCCAAGGCTGCTTCCTATGTGTCCAAAAAGTGGTAGAAGGTCATTTTTTGCTTGTTTTTTGACCTTTTGGGGGCCCAAACCTCAATGAAATGTCTTGGCAGTGGCTGAGCAAGTGTAATTTGTCATGACAAATCCAAAAATGCAGAATTTTTGTGAAATGGACCTCCCCATCTTCAGGGTAGCGCGCGGCGCGCTACGCGTTGAGGGCAAAAACCTGTTTTTAGCCAAAAAAAAATTCAAAATTGACCAAAATTGCTCCAAATTTTCTGAATTTTGAGCTGGGGGTGTATCATTGAGCACCATGCTCCTTCAAGGAGGCTTCGGCCAAAATCTGAAGTGGATCGGGCCTTTTCCTCCGTTTTAGTGCCTTGACCAATCGTCCTTTGAGTACCTTCATTTTCGCTTTGCACACATGCATGCGGGCCCAATAATGATTCTTCATGTGGCGGAGCATATCTTTGTCCCTGTTTGCCTTGGCTAGCAACTTCTCTAAATGAGTGTTCACCCGGATGAGCATAGACCCTTGCTCAATAGGTGTCAAATCACCGGGTCTCTTGCAGGCCAAGTTTCGGTCTTCTAGGATTCGCCGCAACTCATCAAAAGTGTGTTCATCTTCTAGCTGCTTGTTACGCTGCTCCAAGTAGTTAATTGTCCAATTGGCCGTTTCCAATTTCTGTTGCAACAAGCGATTTTCAGCCTTCTGTTGCTGAATGATCTCCTTTAGCTCCGAGCTAGGAGAACTGATGTCAAGGTCAATAATGTCTATGTCTGGATCACCTGATGGTCCCTCATCAATCATGGGCTGCTTGCCTCTCTCCTGTACCTGTGTTGCTGTCGAAAGCGAGGCCCCTTCCACCTGATGTGGAGATAACACTCGCCGTGCAGATGCAAATAAGGCCCAGTGGCCTCTCTGATATGTACCACATGCTGGAATGCTGACATGCTCGGGTTCTGGAATATGAAACTGATGTGAAGGCCCTCCCTCATCATGGACAATCTCAGGGGGTGGCTGTGGCACCGTGAAGAAGTCGCGAGAGATGAAATCCTCCCAAGCAATACCCTGCTGTGCCAACTGATGCATCACTATGATCTCGATCAGTGCATAATGATATATACTCTTGTGTTGCTGTGCGGGGTTCTTCCTTTGCACTAAGGGCACCATCCTCTCTATATTTCGGCACATGAAAAATGGAATGTTCATCATTCGTACCCGGGTGAAATGCATCAACAAACGGATATGGTACGAATATAAACGTGAAAATCTGCCCTCACAAGTGAAATAGTGCATAATGAGCCTCATCAAGGGTGCATACTCATCCCTTAGGAATCTGAAGGGAAAAACAGCAGTTAGGTGTCTCATACACCCGGGTTTGATATATGGTTCATAATGAAATCTGTCTAGTTGTTGGCGCTTGTTCCACTCCTCCCCAACATTTGGTATCCCGGTGGCTTGAGCAACAATTTCGGGTGATAGGGTGAAGTCCACTCCTGCAAGGTTCACCTGACCATTGTGCAAATGTAGGACAAACAAGCGGACTAGTTCTCTGTGATGTTGAATTTGCGAAATCCGCTCACAATATCCAAAGCATGATTGATACTGAAAACATGTCATTGCAAGTGGACAAGCTTGCAACTGAGCCAAAGAAGTGGGCTCCTCCCTGACATGCCGACCACCTTTACCACCCTTATGATGCCTCCTTGGCACTTCTATCTCCAGTGTCGAATCACTGTCATAACTCTGCTCATAATCTGATTCAGTTTCTGACATGGTTTTGAAGGCAAGATGGCTTAAATGTATTGCTGACTTTGCACCCAATTAACTGCTGTTTGATTTTTTCAAATGTTGTCACCAAGGGGACATAAATACAAGGGGATTGTTAGGGAAAGGGGAACATGAGGGAATTAGGGACAATAAACATAAATAAGGAATTTAGGGAAGGCAACATGGGAAATCATAATATTGTGGGATTTTAAAGTGAAGTAGGGTTTGGGAATTTAGTAGGTTTTAGGGATTTTAGAGAGGAAGATTATAAAATTTTATGGGAAAATTTGAAGGAGAATGTTGGTGAAGATGAGGGAAAAGAGGGATCAAAAATGGGCAACCTTGGACAACAAAATACTTTGAAACCCTAGCACAACTAAGTCTTTAAATTTTCCACAGCAATGTAGGGTTTTAACTTCTCATTTTCATGGCATTTTTAACATATTAATTTCTCATTCATCTTGCAAAACCAAAACTAGCCATGGAGGAGAGGCCTACCTGAAATTTGCTTGAGAGAAAAGAGGATTTGGTAGCTTGCTGGCAGTTTATTGGGCGAAAAACCCAACGCGTAGTGCACCTTGCCCAAAGCGTAGCGCCCCTCTGGTGCGTAACACCTGAGTAAAAAAATGCACTGAAAAAGTCGCGTTGATGCATAGCGCGCCTCAGCGGATGCGTAGCGTGCCCCTGAAACTGCCCAATTTGCTCAATGACTCTTGAAATCGCCTTTGCAAGGATTCACTTGGCTTGTGAGAGGCAAATGAGTTGCTAATGAAGAGTGATGTGCTTTTATAGGCTCCTTTTTTATTTTTATTTGCCCAAAACCCACTTTATAATGTTTGAGTGTTGACACTTTTTGAATTAATTGGCTCTGACTTCTGGTTTCCTTTTTTTGAAAAAAAATTGGTTGAAATGATGATTTCTTCTGAAAATTTTTGCAGGGATGGCTTCTGAGATGCTTTGGCAAAGGAGACCAAGGCTGTGCTTCAACATTTGGAGAATTTGAAATTTTGACAATTTTTTACAAAAACGAGATAATGACCTTTGTTTTTCGAAAACAGAGTTTTGAAAACAAGGTGAAATTTAGTTGTACAATAATAAGAATTATTGAAATGATGTTTTATGAAGGACATCCCTCTGGCCTGCTGGTCCTTTATGACCTCTCAAGACAAAAATTGACTCAACCCTAGACCTAAGACCTCGAAATTTAAAACAAGATGAATGACCCTTTGAAGATTTTATTTACTTAAACAAACCTGAACTAGCAGTGCAAACAGGAGGGGAATAAAAGACACAAACTCCTCCACCAGAGTTATGGCATGCCTAACGGAATGCAACATGATCACACTGATGGGACACCTAATCATGAAATGCAAAGAGCTTTGATCTCTGGTGGAGGGCTACTAGACCGACTCTAACAGACTTCAGCACCTTAGCTCTGATACCATGTTGAAGAATCTAGGGCAATTAGATTAATAAGATTCTTCTTCACAATGATAACTATTTGTGAGGCATTTTTACTTTTCCTTATTAGCACAATCTTCTCTTTGACATTATTAGATTGTGTGTTTCATATTTCATCAAATAGCTACCAAAACAAAAGAGACAAGAACACAAGACGTTGGCTTTCTGCCAAGGCCAAAACCTCTCACTCTTTGAGAGGAAAACTTGCACACAATTCTTCTTATAGAGATTCCAATTGATGAATACCAAGACCATGACCCTTGACCTGTTTTGCCACTCCAAGACCAAGACACCAATCCTCTTCTTTGTCACTGTTGAGATCATCATCATCGTTGCACCACAGAGGCCATTACTACTGTACCACAAAGATCTTCATTACTGCTGCAACATCATTGTTGCACCTTCACCGAGGTCTTCATGAGATCTCCATATGAATGAGAGTTGCTCTTAGATTCACTGAGATCATGATTGTTTCATCATGGCTATGCCTTCCCCGAGATCATAACTGCACTCCTACTGAAGTTATCACCATGTCAACGAGGTCTCTACCTTGTTTTCATCATGACTTGATAATATGTCTTTATCACTGCAACCAGATCTGCATCATGACCTTGTCTTCACTAGGATAACCAAGACCATGGTTGCCATTATGACAGTGTCTAGTATGCCGAGAGTGTTTTATTGTGGGATCACAATTATGTTGAGATAGTGATCATTACTACTATGAGACACAGAGATGCTTGATCGAACTCCTTATGACTATAATTACTTGCATCATGATTATGCCCGAAATTGAAGAGACATACTGCACCCATCCGAAATATTGTACTTATGTACTCAACCGAAATATTGTAACCCTGTACCTTATCCGAAATACTATACCCTGTACTTCATCCGCAATTTCAGAGATATCCGAGATCATGTACCTGTTGTACCATCCGAAAATCACAGAGAGAATCTGACTTTTTCCTGCACTTTTATGTTGACCCTAACTGGGTATATATAGTGGTTAGTCCTCCACAATTAGCCGACGTATCAATGAACCGATGTGTCTCCTTTTTGAGCCGACATGACTGTGTTTAGTTATTTAATTCAATTTGAGGCCAACATGACTGCATCTTTCATCGTTTTGCTTGCTGCCTTCTTTAAGAGGATTGTGCTTGTCTTGGAGGGCTTGATCTAGACACTAGGTTGACTCATATACATTACATATATGCTCAAGAAGAGCTCTTCAATTTTCTTTTGACTCTCTGACTTTCCTATAGCACTTCAACATGTGCTAGACCTACGCAATGAGCAAGAAACTCATTATTATAATTTACAAAATAAATATTTCTTTTCTTTTACAAGTACAAAGATCAAAATTATATTTATGAAGACCGAACCTAGTTACACTTTCTTCAACACCCACTACCCAGAAACAATCTACTATTGGTTGTTGGTTGGAATGTTAATCTCAACATTGAATACTGCTCAGAATGCTCTGAAAATTTACCTCTAAACTCCTCTCCCAAAACCCAGAAAGACCCGAAATGGTTTAGGTTGAATCCAGATGATGAAGTAGCCCTCCAAAATGGTGCAAATGGCTCTTTGGCTGGCTATACGCGCTACTGGGTTTCTTCCCTATATATCAGTCAAAAAATTCTAAAATATTAACCACAACCTCTACACACTAATCCCAAGTCCCAACAAAATCCAAAATGATTTTGGCCCAGTTCCAACTAACCCAGATGACCCCAAAAAGCATGAATGGCTCTGCCAGGTAGACTTTACACACTACTGAAAATGCCCTGCTCAAATCTGTTCTAAACAACAGCTGAATAGCCACCCAAACTCCACACAAATTCTCCTCTAAAAGTAGGCTCTCTCCAACCCCAATCTCTCCCAGAATTTGTTGCTCCTCTCTCTTGCGCAAGCTTCAGCCAATGAGTTTTGCGCACTGTATAAATGAGAGAAATTTGGCCTTGAATATTCCCTCAATGTCTTCCCTTCAAAATGCCAACAAACTCCTGCTACAGCCAAGGGAAAACTCTCTCCAAAAGCTCGGAATCTCTAACCCACAGTTGTTGCTCCAAAATATGTACCACGAATTCCTCTTATGCCCAGGAAATGCGTAGAGCTGATCTACTATCCTGCAATAAGCTCAATGGAAGCCCTGAATTTGATTCCCAAATTACCTCACTAGGGAGAGACTCGAAGTTCCCTTCAATGAGCGTGGCATTCTGCTTGGAATTCCTAGTGCTAAACAGCACTCTGGCCATTGTGCTAAACAACACCAAGAGAAGATGAAATATGAAGTGTAATAGCCAAAAGATAACCCACAAAATGAGTCCATCCTCCTTTTATAATTTTTCCTCATGCTTCTAGACTCCTTTTTAATATTATTTTATTGGTGGGGGGCATTTTCAACTAAGTTACTTTTACCGCTATTTTAACAAAATAACAATTTGTTGCTATTCTCCGATAAAATAATACTAGCCACATTTATCCAATAATATTTGCCCCTTTTTAACTAATACTATTAAAATTTGGCAAAATTCCTTAGTGACTCTCATCCCCACAACAACGAGGATATTGCGGAAGTTGGAATCTCCTCTAGGTTTGAGAGGGAGTAAAAGGATTCCCCTTGAATAGGAGCAAGATCTATTCTTTGATTAAAAGGAGAACGGGGATATCCTCCTTGATTGAGAGGGAGTTTTGGACACTGGTTCTCCTTATGGCATGTACTAGACCAGGGCTAACAGTCATAAGTCTAATGCATACATCACGGATAGGGAGAATGATGACTTGTTTGGTTCTCCTTGTGTCAAGTACTTTGATGGATCAGGACTGATGTCCTAAGTCAAGTACATGGACATGGATAAGGATAATGTTGGATTGGATAAGCATCTTGCACAGACATTCTTGAGTTGTGTAATGTGATGGATTAGTATGGAGATCCAAAGTCACATGGACTTGGATAAGAAAGGTCTGATGGTAGGATTACTCTGAGTATCCTAGGTGGAGTATGTACCATGATGAGGCGGTATTGTGTCCTATGGAATGCCTCCCAGCATTGTGCTCTGATCTTGTAAGAGATAGAGTGTACATGTAAAGGCCTTGGGTAATATAACAACGTGCGCTATGATGAGTGATGCTTATCAATCTAGAACTCTTCTTATAAGAACTTCTCAAATGGAGTATTGTCCTTGTACTGGTTTGACAATTATGAATACCTCCCTAGTTAAGAGAGAGTGTTGGAAATTGTAACTAGTTTCAGTCTTCATAATTGTCATTTGTCTTAAGCCATAATGCATCTCTTATGTATTGATCAAAAGATGAAAGAAAAATGTAAAAAAAAAATTATTTATGCAGCATGGGTTTCATGCTTGTTTGGTCAATAGCTCAAGCATCCATTGTGTAAATATATCTTTTATTTTGTAGTGTCCAGGGGGTTCAATAGACCAAGTTGGCCTGCCCTGCTCAAGTCGGCCCAGCATGGGCTTAATGATTCACTTTGAAGGGATATATATAAGAAGGTATATGACCTCATTTGGAGACAAGAACAGTGCGAGTTTCTCTATCTGATCTACGGCCTATACTATAGTGCAAAAGGGCTAGAAGTGTCGAAAAACAAAGGGAGGAGTCTTGAAAAATGAAGTGTATGCTATATGCGCCTGGAACAGTGTCCATTTCTTAGAAACCTCAGATCCAAAGTTGCAAAAGAAGGTTGTAGAACCATAAGGCTAGGAGAACCTCATTCTCACGAATATCTACTTGAAGACAGTGTTGACGATGAACCACACTTGTTGGTTCGAAACGCGTCGACAAATGATTTATCTTGTGATTTACGCCGAAGAATTTCTCGTAAACCTAATATGGATCACAGAAGCCTCAATTCAACAAGTGTTGAAATTTCTAAGTCTGACACGTTAGAAATGCCTACTGCATTATCTGGTTTAATTTCTCTTCCTTGTTTATTCCATTAACAAGTTATTTATAAATATAAATACTGAAATAAACACAAATGCAGCCTTAACTCATATATAGATCACCAACTAAAATAAATGAGACAAACACACAAGTGACACCGCTATTTTTAGACAATCGTCCCCAAAAAAACACAATGCGGGAAAATCGGTGCAGTAGATATGAGGATTTTATTATTATGCAGTTTTTGAATACAACTAGGGTACCAGAAATGGCTCACCCAACTGAGAATGCCCTCGGCAGTAGTACCTCTCCTCAGAGACAGATATTCCAGCTGATCAGTCACCGGATGAACGATCCCACAGCAACTACAGTAGCTCCTTAGCTGGACAACGAAAGCTGCTCCAAGCTTCTCTATTGCTCTACGTCACTCTATAGGGACTGTGTCACCCTTCCCAGCTCACCAGCACTCAGTCTACCCCACGAAAAATATCTTGGCACTGCCTCTTGGTCGTGCATCAGCTCTGCTAGCCTCTGCACAGCAACTGAAGCCTCTACGTCAGCCCCTTGGCTCTCTGCGTCAGCTCTCAGACCCTCTGTGTTACCCACACTGGCCTCTTCAGCCTCTGTGTAGCTCCCAGTTGCCTCTGCGTCAACCTCTCCAATCTCTGCACTATCTCTCTAGCACTATCTCTGCCTCTCTGCTATGTATTCTCGGCCTCGTGTCGAACTGCCCCTTGCTGCAATAGATCACTAGCTCGATTCTCTCAGCAAAACCCCGCTCCAAAAAATTGAACTGACTGATCAAATTGTTGTATCTCCAACTGACCCTCAAGCCTCCTCTTATACTTTTCCTGTTGACGATTCAACAACCAAGATTAAGCCCCTAATCAAAGGCTAAGATTAAATTTGGCTTGATCCTCGTTATTTATAACCTTCTCACCCATATTATAATAATACACATTAATATTTTAATTTTTCTAAGTTTAGACTTAGGGTCCCATTAAAAATATTAATTACTTTAATATCTCTCCATCCGGGTGGAATTTCCCCAAACGATTTCTGGGCCTTGGAGATCTCATGTGCCTTAGACTCTTCACCAATTTTCATTATTAGAGCACATCTGATGCTACCAAAAATCAACACTCCCTCTTAGCAAGGAATGTACTCTAGTAATGCTTCACCATAGAAACATCACACTAATCCTCCACATCGGTACCTGTGTTGATGCTTGGCCTGCTGCCTCACATCTTCTGCACTGTTGCTCCATATACTACTACCCATGACACTGCCATTGCCACTGCTACATCTGTACTGCAGCTCCCTCTCAACATACTACATCATGCTGCCCATAGCACTACCACTGCTAACTGGTGCACTGAAACTCAATTACCAAGAAGTAAGTAACTAACTTCTCCCAACCACTGACATCCTTGTCAGTCTGGAAGCCTCATGATGTTGAAGCTGCCTCTATTGCTAACCTGTGCTCCTTCTGCTACCACTGTGTTGTTGCAACCTCTTTTGTGCCTCTCGCACTGCTGCAACCTCTACTACGCTGCTACAGAACTCTGCACTCTAGCCCTGCCTTGCTACTCCACCACACTTTGCTCCACCCGACACTTGTCATCATACTACTGTCGTTAAGGGCTCCCATAACCAGATGTGATCCAAGAGTTTGGGCACCTCAAGGATCCTGCCCCTAGTATGTATTCCTCCTGACTACAACTCGATGTCTCCCCACCTCTTCTGTAGAGGTGCATGAGCACTCATGGCACAGTGGTCATTAGTCTCGACTTCTTTCTCCACCTTAGTTGGAGCTGCCTTAGAATCGGAAGCCTCTCCCTTGTTTTTCTTCCTGGGACACTGGGATGCATAACGTCCCAGCTCCTCACAATGGAAGTACTTCACCTTGGAGATGTCCTTCTTCTTCCTCTTCCCTTGTTGTCCCGCAGATGCTAGAGCCGCATCCTCCTCCTTCTCTTTCTTGATTCGACCTCCCTTGCCACTACTCCCCACCTTGGTCATTCGTCTGATCTCTTCTTGGCAAAGAGCTGCCCACATCTCCTCCCATCCTGGAAGAGTGGCCCTGCCCAAAATACTTTGGACAAATGTCTCCCACTCCTCAGAGACTGCATTCAGGGTAGTCCTCACCATGAACTTTGGAGCCAGTGTAGACCCCACGGAAGTAAGTTGGTCACGAATCTCCTACAGTCTGAGGAGGAACGGATCTATCTACTCTCCCTTCTGCATTTGATACGACTGCAGCTAATTCTCCAATAACATCTTCCACTGCACGGAAGTGCCCTGATACAAGGTCGTCAAAGTATCCCACATCTCCTTTGTTGTGTTCTTTTCAGCAATATGTGGTATGACATGATCTTTGACCCCGTCTAGGATCATGCACTTCGCCCTCGCCATTGCATCCTCATACTTCTCATTCTCAGCTGGGTCGACCTAGATAGCCACGGTTCTTAAGGCAAATTCCTTGATGCGATGTTGATACAGGAATTCCAGGATTCTGGCCTTCCAGATGACAAAGTTGGAAGCATTGTCCAACCTGTCCTAATCCCTTAGTCCGTTCACTGCCATTTCAACTCCTCTTCTAGACTCCCTCTGAGATTCGACTTCCCTCTTGGAAATCTCCCTCTAAGTCCTAATTTCCCTCCTGGAAATCCTCTGGCCAACCGTCGAACCGCTCCTCTCCAATCCTCCTTGCAACTGCAACTCGGATCTGGATTTCTTGGCTAAAAATTCATCAAGGTAGCGACTCCCTCTACCTTGGTTCCGTCTCCTTAGGTATTGTTCTGTTTTGATAGAACCAGCACCCCACCGACTTCTCAATCATAATCTACCCACAGCTTCACAAGCCCCGACAACTAAAGAAGCTGAACCTTTCAGGCTCTGCGCACTCCCAGCAACGGCATAATCTGCTCCTCCTAGACACAGTGTTGATCCTTCCTAGCTGAGAAAGATGATCGGGCAATACGTAGGTTTGATCTGCCCCTCCCTGCCTCTACGCTGACCCTCCTCCTAGCTCGAAATGATGACGCAAGACCTTTGCATCACTTTTTCTTTGTTGCTTCTGCTCTGGAACAATGTTGTCTCTTGGGACAGCTGCTACTGCTGCAAATTCTTCAGAATATTGTTGGTGCCTTCATTTCTCCTATGATCTGTAATGCTCTGATACTATGTTGAAATTTCTAAGTCTGATGCGTTAGAAATCCCTACGGCATTATCTGGTTTAATTTCTCCTACTTGTTTATTCCATTAACAAGTTATTTATAAATATAAATACTGAAATAAACACAAATGCAACCTTAACTCATATACAGATCAACAACTGAAATAACTGAGACAAACACACAAAGGACATCGTTATTTTTGGACAATCATCCCCAGAAAAACCCAATGCGAGAAAACCAGTGCAGTAGATATGAGGGTTTTATTATTATGCAGTTTTGAATACAACTAGGGTGTCAGAAATGGCTCACCTAACAGAGAATTCCCTCAGTAGTAGTACCTCTCCTCAGAGATAGATATTCTCGCTGATCAGTCACCAGATGAACGATCCCACAGCAACTACGGCAGCTCCTTAGCTAGACAGCGAAAGCTGCTCCAAGCTTCTCTACTGCTCTACGTCACTTTGCAAGGACTGCGTCACCCTTCCCAACTCACTAGCACTCAGATTGCCCCACGAAAAATCTCTAGGCACTGCGTCTTGGCCCTACGTCACCTCTACTAGCCTTTGCACAGCTACTGAAGCCTCTGTGTCAGCCCCTTGGCTATTTGCGTCAGCTCTCAGAGCCTCTGCATTACCCACACTGGCCTCTTCAGCCTCTGCGTAGCTCCCTGCTGCCTTTGCGTCAGCCTCTCCAGGCTTTATGTTGTCTCTCTGGCACTATCTCTACCTCTCTGTTATGTATTCTCAGCCTCGTGCCAAACTACCCCTCGCTCCAACAAATCACTAGCTCGATTCTCTCAGCAAAACCTCGTTCCAGAAAATCGAACTGACTAATCAATTTGGTGTATCTCCAACTGACCCTCAAGCCTCCTCTTATACTTTTCTTGTTGACGATTCAACAGTCGAGATTAAGCCCCTAATCAACAATTAAGATTAGATCTGGCTTGATCCTCGTTATTTAGAACTTTCTCGCCCATATTATATTAATACACGTTAATATTTTAATTTTCCTAAGTTTAGACTTAGGGTCTAATTAAAGATATTAATTATTTTAATATCTCTCCATCCGGGTGGAATTTCTCTTAAACAATTTCTGGGTCTTGGATATCTCATGTGCCTTAGACTCTTCACCAATTTTCATGGATAGAGCACATCTGATGCTACCGAAAATCAACAGACAGGTTGGTCGACTTAGTTGGAACCCTAGTCTAGTTGTTAGTCTTGGAAGTCTCCTTTGAAGTTGATAAGAAGTTCCGATGGGTTGTTGGAACCCTGGTCTAGTTGTTAGTCTTGGAAATCTCCTTTGAAGTCGATAAGAAGTTCTGATGGGTTTCCCCTTGGTGGGTTTTTCCCTGGCATTGAGCCTATATTTTGTGTTCATTGTGTTCGGTATTTATTTGATGATAAGAACATAAACATAATCAAGTTAAGAACCTAAATCACAAGTAAATATCATGTAAGAAAACATTTAAGATAATTAAGTTGCCCTATCAATTTTCCAAAATATCTAGGCTTCCTATTTGTGCCCCTCTTGTACAGTGAAAGGAAGGCCCCAAGGTGGTTACACTAGACTAGAAGGAGAAGAAGACCACCAAGGTGAAACAAGGCAACAAGTATCACTTCCAAGCATCATGATCCATTATTTGACTTCAACCCATGATCCTTACTTAGATGCCTAAAGCATTAAATGTAAGCACTTTGAATGAAACAATGGCTAATGTATCCCATGATTGATGACCCACCTTCATTGAATGAGTATCCTGATTGTGAAAATTCGAAAACCCTGAATCCTACTGCAACAATTGATTAAGTTTCTTCTATTTGTTAAATAAACTTGAACAAGTTATTTATTGCATCCTTCGTTAAATATTGAAACTAATACACTGCAGTGTTCACAAATACATTACTACAGAAGAAAAATAATGCTAGAAGAATAGATGCACACAAACAAAAATAACACTTGTTATTTTTGGACCAATGTCCCCGGAAAAACCCAACGCGAGAAAACCGGTGCAGCAACTGAGGGTTTTATTATCATGTAGTAGTAAATCTGAGTACAAATCTATGGATGCTCAAATCTAGTAATCCATACAAAGAAATGACTGACAAAAGATCTAGTGAGAAAAATCTCATTTCCACCGATGATCCGACACTGACCTTGACTCAAGATGAGCTTCTCTCTACTACCACTGCACAGTCACTGCATCAGCCTACGTAGTTTTGCATCACACAACTTGGACCAGTGTCTCTCTTGCTAACTGATCAACTGTTGTCTGGGAAATGGACTCTCCTAGCCTCCAGGCTCCCACTCTGGCTTCTGGCATTGAATCACTGCTTCTCCCCAGCAAAATATGGCTTCCCCTCTGAAGCACTACGCTGCCACTCTGTGGAATTCTCTGTCTCTCTCATGTACTCACTGGACTGGAAAATCTTCCTCCCAACCTTACTATCCCTACCCCTCTCACTGCTTCGATCTTACTAAATCACTTCCAGCAACACACAGCTGCTACTCTGAGAATCAATTTCCCAGCAAAATCGAATTCCTTGGTGTCTCCAGTGTGTTCTCCAACCCCCATCGAATTTTTTCTTATGATCTCTCGTTGATACATCAACGGCCAAAATTAAAACATAATCGATGGCTAAGATTAACTAAAATTTGATCGATGTCTTTTTCTAGAAGATTCTCACCCTGACTTAATTGTTACCCTTTAATTAATCAGCTTTCCTAAGTTTAGACTTAGGCACCATTAAAAAAATATTAAATATTGTAATTAAGTGGTTCTAGGTCGAATTTCCAGAAACGATTTATGGGTTTTGGAGAATACATGTGTTCTAGCCTCTCCACCAAATTTTGTGGCTAAAATGTTGAAATTTGGTACCGGAGGACAGGTGGTTCCCTTAGGCTTTGATCTTTGGCCTAGGGAAAAGTGTCCAAAAGAATTTAATTTTTCTCCTAAAGTGACTTTATAATTTTATAAAGTTAAATCTAATTTAAAAGTGACTTTAAGTGATAAAGTTATTAAGTCTAATTTTAAAGTGACTTTTATAAAGTCAATGAAAAATTAGAAAGGAAAAGTGACTTTGGAAATAAATGACTAAGTGGGTCTTTATTAAAGTGGGGTGAATTAAAAAATAGAAAGTGAGATTTAAATGAGCATTTAATCTCAGCCATTGATCTAAATCTATTTCAGCCATTGGATTTAGAGATCACCCAAAAGTCACTTGGATCACCCAAAAGTCACTTGGAGTTATATTAAAGGAGGAAAAGGAGGAAAAGGTAATTCATTCTTTCATGAGCAGATTGGGAGAAGGAGAGCAAGAGAGCAAGAGAGATTTCTGAGCAGGGAGGAGAAGGAGACAGCAGCTTGGCACACATTCCAAGGCAGCAGTTGAGCAGATTTGTACAGCTGATTCAGCACATAGTGAAAGGCAGATTTTTGCACAAAAATCGAGGAGCAGTTTGCTGATTTTTCTGCACACAAAACGGAGGCCGTACAGCATTTATTGCTGTCCTGTTTGCTGTAATTTCCAGATTGTGAGGCACGGGAAAGGAGATAAGTTGTAAATTTGTTTGCTGATTTTTTTGCTGAATAATTCTCACTGTAAAAAGGCAATTTTCAGAAATAAAGAAGAGCTCTCAAACTGGTTTTCCCCAAGAGTTGTAGGGGGTTTTTCCAGGGTCAAGTTGACCAAAAATATCAGTGTTTTAATGTGTTTTAATGGCTGTTTTTGATTGCTGATTTTTAATTCTGCAATTTCCAGCATTCTGAAAAATTTCCAGAATTTGTGTTTTCAGCAATATTTATTTTTTTCAGTCTGTTAAATGTATGGTTATGGGAATGGGCATTTAACTACATGGGAGAAATAAGGAGAAACTGAAAACCGGGGTGGGAAAACAGAAATTTCTTCATGGTATCAGAGCTTGAGTGCTGAAGGGCAGTTTGGGACAGCAAAAGAAAAAATTACAGTTGCTGATTTTTCACTCAGAAAATTCCAGCAAGCTGATTTTTTCATAAACAGCAGTTTTATCTTTACTACAGCAGTGTTATTTTTCAGTTTTAGGACAGCGGGATGTCATTGGGATTGAGGGTGGAGGATAGGTTGGATGGGCATACAAATTACAGTGTTTGGAAGGAGAGAATGCAGAGTATCTTTGAGGAGGCAGAAGTCTAGGATATCATGGTGCATACCGCACAGAACCCTGTTGTTGTGCCCACTGATGTTACTCAGTTGGCTGAGTATAAAAAGAAGAACAATAAGGGTAAGAGGCTAATTCTAGACGGAATCAAAGACCATTGCATTCCTCATGTGAGAGGAAAGAGCAATGCCCATGAGATGTGGACAGCATTGTCCAATCTCTACCAGAGTACCAATGAGAACCGGAAGATGGTCCTGAAGGAGAAGCTGAAGAACATTAAGATGGGTAATGATAGTGCAGCTGGATATCTCACAAAGATTACCAATGTGAGAGATGAGTTGGCAGCGATTGGAGAGGCCATTCCATCCACTGAGTTGGTGCGTATTGCAGTGAATGGCCTCCCCCGTTCATGGTTGAACTTTGCTGATGGGGTTTGTGCACGCGAGACCCTTCCCACATGGGAGAGGTTTTGGGATGATTGTATTCAGACAGAGATCAGGAAAGGACAGCTTGGGGCAGCCAAGCCAGTTGAGCAGGATGAGGATGTAGCACTGGTGGCAGGAGGCAAGAAAGGCAAAGGGAAGAAGCAGGCTTCCACAAGCAGTGGTGGGGGCAAAGGCAAAGGTAAAGGTAAACAGGGGAACACACAGAAGGACTATTCCAAGGTGAAGTGTTGGAATTGTCAGAAGATGGGACACTATGCAGTTGTGTGTCCAGAGAAGAAGAAGAAGAAGGGGAAGAACCAGGATGTGGCAGCTTCAGCTGAGATTGAAGACTTTGCAGGTCGTTTTGACCGAGAGTTTGCGTTCACTACATGTGAGTCCTCTAGTGCAGGATCATCTGCCACACAGGTTCAGAGGGAGCATGCTTTTCCCTCGATTAGCGGAGCATCTTCAGGTATCTGGTATGTGGACAGTGGGGCTTCACGTCACATGACAGGAGTCCGTGAGTACTTCTCAGAGCTTTCAGAGAGTGGCACTGATATTGAGGTAGTACTCGGTGATGACAGAGTTGTTAGAGCAGTCGGGGTGGGGACAGTGACATTTCAGAGGGAGTCCAAACCTCCCTTGAAGGTGTCAGAGGTTCTTTATGTGCCAGGGATGAGGAAGAACCTCATATCCGTCTCAGCTTTGGAGGACAGAGGATATGACGTACTGTTCAGGGGAGGACAAGTGTTGATGTATCCCAAGGACACTCCAGCTAATTCAGCTAGAGTGATAGGTGTACGCCATGCAAAGGTGTACAAGTTTGCATTCCAGCCACTTTTGGCATTGAGCAGTAGTACCGACAGCAGAGCTAGCAGTTCTGAGCTGTGTGAGATTTGGCACCGCAGGATGGGACATATGTATCATGGAGCCTTGAGGACATTGCGGGAGATCACTACAGGTGTGCCAGATTTCAGTACTGATCACTTTGATACTTGCAGAGGTTGTGCGATGGGCAAGTTTGCCAAATCCCCTTTTCCCAGCAGTGACAGCAGAGCGACGGGGATACTTGATTTGATTCATTCCGATGTGAGCGGTCGGATGTCTCATGTTTCCTTGAGTGGATATGAGTACTTTGTGTTATTCATTGATGATCACTCCAGGAGGACCTGGATTTATTTCTTGAAGACCAAGAGTGAGGTCTTCAAGCGGTTTCAGGAGTTCAGAGCTCTTGTGGAGACTCAGACAGGTCGAAAGATCAAGTCCTTGAGGTCGGACAATGGAGGAGAGTACACCCTTGGAGAGTTTGTTGACTATTGTGCGGAGGCAGGCATTAGGAGGGAGTTCACTGTTCCTTACAACCCCCAGCAGAACGGGGTTGCGGAGAGGAAGAACAGATCCATCATAGAGATTGCCAAAGCTATGTTACATGATCAGGGGTTGCCATTGTTCTTGTGGGCAGAGGCCTGCAACACAGCTGTTTACTTGCAGAACAGGAGTCCGCATCGTGCCTTGGGGCACATGACTCCGGAGGAGGCTTTCTCTGGGAAGAAGCCTGATCTTGGTCATCTTCATATCTTTGGATGCATTACATACTCCTATATACCCAAGGAGAAGAGGACCAAACTAGAGCCCACCGCAGAGAAGGGTATTTTTGTGGGCTACAGTGAGACCTCAAATGCCTTTCGGATTTACATTCCTGCACAAAGGAGAGTTGTTGTCAGACGGGATGTGAAGTTCGAGGAGGACAGGGCCTTTAGGAGGTCACGGGAGTTAGAGTATCTGGATCAGCCAGACCCTCAGCAGCAGTTGAGTCAGTCGCAGGGATCCAGTGGGCAGGGATCAGGAGGATCCGGAGGTACATCTATGAGGATGTCAGGTCCATCAGTGAGCAGTGGCTCGCCGAGCCAGAGGGGTGGTGCTCCGAGCAGTTCACAGAGCAGTTCACTAGGGAGTCCACTGATGGACAGTTCACACGGTACCTCAGCTTCTACAGGTTCAGGTGCAGGCAGGAGGACAGCAGACAGACAGTCAGGAGTTCAGGCTACTGATGGTGTTGAGGAGGAGGAGTTTCATTCTCCTATGGGAGAAGCATGCTCAGGGAAGAGGAAGCCCAAGTGGCTTCAGGACACCTTGAGAGATGCCACATCTGTTGCTGAGCCGAAGAGGCCGGTCAGAGAGAGTAGACCACCTGAGAGGTTTTGTAGTTATATGGCGATGGTTACCAGCATCCTTGACTCTGAGCCTTCTAGCTATGAGGAGGCAGCTAGCCAGCAGGTCTGGAGAGAGGCCATGCAGGAGGAGTATTCTTCTATCATCAAGAATGATGTTTGGGAGGTGGTGCCGAGGCCTGAGGGCAAATCCGTGGTTACTTCCAGATGGCTTTACAAGGTAAAGCATGTTGCAGATGGCAGCATTGAGAAATTCAAAGCGAGATTTGTGGCTAGAGGGTTCTCCCAGGTAGAGGGAGTTGATTATGAGAAGACCTTCGCTCCCGTGGCTCGATATACTTCGATCCGCTCCATTATATCGATAGCAGCAGAGATGGGTTGGAAGATCCACCAGATGGATGTGAAGACCGCATTTCTCAATGGCTTCATACAGGAGGAGGTGTACATTGAGCAGCCACAGGGCTTTGAGGTGCATGGGAAGGAGTCCCATGTGTGCAGATTGAAGAAGGCCCTTTATGGCCTGAAGCAAGCTCCCAGAGCTTGGTACTCCAGGATAGATGCATACTTGCAGGGGATGGGTTTCACAAAGAGTGAGGCAGATCCGAACCTTTACTTTATTGTGATTGGTGAGGAGCCTCTCATTCTGGTGCTGTATGTGGATGACTTGATCATTACAGGTGCAGAGAGACTCATAGAGCACTGCAAGAGAGATCTTGCGGCGGAGTTTGAGATGAAGGACATCGGCTTGATGCATTACTTTTTGGGTTTGGAGGTGTGGCAGGAGGAGGGGCATTTCTTCCTGGGGCAGGGGAAGTATATTGTGGACATCCTTAGCAGATTCCACATGGAGGATTGTAGACCCATGTCGACACCAATGATCACCAACTGGAAGAAGCTTCATGCTTCGGATTCCGAGTTGGTGGATCCCACATTGTACAGGCAGCTGATTGGTTCCTTGATGTATTTGGTCAACACTAGACCAGATATCTGTTTTGCAGTCAACACGATGAGTCAGTTTATGTGTGAGCCTAGGAAGGTTCACTGGGTGGCTGCAAAACACATTTTGCGGTACTTGCAGGGGACAGTGGATTATGGTCTGGACTACAGGCAGGGAGATGGAGTGAGATTGGCAAGATACACTGATTCTGATTGGGCAGGTTGTGCTTCTGATAGGAAGAGCACTTCAGGGTGTTGTTTTGGGTTGGGTTCAGCAGTAGTGTCATGGTTCAGCCGGAAGCAGCAGTCAGTAGCACTGAGTTCAGCGGAAGCAGAGTATATGGCAGCCAGTCTAGCTAGTTGTGAGGCCATCTGGCTTCGCAAGATGTTGTTTGGCTTATTTGGTCAGCCGTTGAGACCTTCAGTGATTTACTGTGATAATCAGAGTTGCATTAAACTCACGGAGAATCCAGTATTTCATGACAGGTCAAAGCATATCGAGATCAGATATCATTTCATCAGAGACTATGTTCAGAAGGGAGTTGTGAAGCTTGAGTATATTTCCACTGATGAGCAGATTGCAGATATCCTTACCAAAGCCTTACCACGGGGCAAGCATGTCTACTTCAGGGACAAGATGGGTGTGGTGAGGAACACCTTCCTCGGTAAGAGGGAGTGTTGAAATTTGGTACCGGAGGACAGGTGGTTCCCTTAGGCTTTGATCTTTGGCCTAGGGAAAAGTGTCCAAAAGAATTTAATTTTTCTCCTAAAGTGACTTTATAATTTTATAAAGTTAAATCTAATTTAAAAGTGACTTTAAGTGATAAAGTTATTAAGTCTAATTTTAAAGTGACTTTTATAAAGTCAATGAAAAATTAGAAAGAAAAAGTGACTTTGGAAATAAATGACTAAGTGGGTCTTTATTAAAGTGGGGTGAATTAAAAAATAGAAAGTGAGATTTAAATGAGCATTTAATCTCAGCCATTGATCTAAATCTATTTCAGCCATTGGATTTAGAGATCACCCAAAAGTCACTTGGATCACCCAAAAGTCACTTGGAGTTATATAAAGGAGAAAAAGGAGGAAAAGGTCATTCATTCTTTCATGAGCAGATTGAGAGAAGGAGAGCAAGAGAGCAAGAGAGATTTCTGAGCAGGGAGGAGAAGGAGACAGCAGCTTGGCACACATTCCAAGGCAGCAGTTGAGCAGATTTGTACAGCTGATTCAGCACATAGTGAAAGGCAGATTTTTGCACAAAAATCGAGGAGCAGTTTGCTGATTTTTCTGCACACAAAACGGAGGCCGTACAGCATCTATTGCTGTCCTGTTTGCTGTAATTTCCAGATTGCTGTGAGGCACGGGAAAGGAGATAAGTTGTAAATTTGCTTGCTGATTTTTTTGCTGAATAATTCTCACTGTAAAAAGGCAATTTTCAGAAATAAAGAAGAGCTCTCAAACTGGTTTTCCCCAAGAGTTGTAGGGGGTTTTTCCAGGGTCAAGTTGACCAAAAATATCAGTGTTTTAATGTGTTTTAATGGCTGTTTTTGATTGCTGATTTTTAATTCTGCAATTTCCAGCATTCTGAAAAATTTCCAGAATTTGTGTTTTCAGCAATATTTATTTTTTTCAGTCTGTTAAATGTATGGTTATGGGAATGGGCATTTAACTACATGGGAGAAATAAGGAGAAACTGAAAACCAGGGTGGGAAAACAGAAATTTCTACATAAAACACATTCGATGCTACAAAAACTAACACTGATGAGCTGACTACTAGTGAAAGGCCTCTAAGAGGCTGCTATTTGAGGGGCACATGAAGCTGTTGGCAGGAAATTTGCATTATGGGAGAAAAATTTTCTCCTATGGTTACCCTTGTACATACATGGGTAATAGGCACCTTAGAGCTATATGACAATTTGGGGATCCCAACCTGCACATCAAAGCATTGATCTCATACTCACAATCCAAGCCATTGTCAAGGAGTTTCCACATCATTCTTCTAAAGACTATTGCTGTTTGGTAGACTTTCAAAAATCTTTTGACAATGTTCCCCAAAGAGACCTATTCTAAAGGATCAAAGACATTTGTATCTCCAAGACCCTACTGACTGTTGTCATGCACCTGTACGAACCAATCATTGCTCATCTCCATATTCCCTACAGCTCACAAACTGTTCAAATTTTTATCAAGATTATCATTGGGGTCAAACACTTTGTTAGCTGGAATGGTTGTTTTTACTATTAATCTCAAGGGAGTGAATATATCTGAATTGTAGGGTGGTCACTTTAAGAATGGTGGACTGGTATAGTTTCTTCTAGCAGTGCCCATTAATTTCATACAAAGGTTATCTTTTGATGAATTTGATTTCCCACCATTTCCTCTAAATCAATAAAAGTATACATTGTCAATATTGAGTTTCTTCTATAATTTAAAAGTAAAATAAAACGAGAGGAGACATCTGCTAGACCTGCCTCATTGATTTGTACAACTTGTATTTTTTTTATGTACAGTAATCTCATACAAGATCATTTTCAGAAAATGGAAATAAAATGTAGTTTATTATTACTCTGGAGTTGTCTACAAACCCTTACATAAGTATTTGAAAATTTAGGAAAAAGCGGAAGCAGCTTCCATGCACAGAATAATGAATCTAACCTGTGCTGAGACAGCCACCACCTCAGAGCTGAGCTCAGATGCAATTTCCACAACCGCTTTAACGTGAGGGTTCTTAGTAGGCTCAATAAGGTCTGATTCAGCCACATTGGCTACATATATAACAGGTTTCATTGTAAGCAAACAAAGATGTCGAATAGCTTCTTTTTCATAATCTGACAAATTTACTGATCTTGCTGGTTTTCCAGCCATCAGTGCCTCATGAATCTGTCGTAATGCAGCCATCTCTGTTTCCTCCTTCAAATAAGACATCACAACACAGAAAACAGCATCGCCTTTAATATAATAATTATGAAAAATTGTAACTCTAAAACTATTATAATTTGTAGTAAATGGTTTAAAGACGAAAACCACTGGATGATCAATAAACAAAATGAATCGAAGCAACAATGCAACTGAAATCAATCGCACTACTCAGCTGCACTTGAAAATAATACCTCTATGGATGTTTCCTAATGTGAAAACGCAGCAATCAGTGAAAAGGAACAGAAAATCACCATAGACCGAATTTGTCATTACCTTAACCTTTGCCTGTGAATCTTTTGGCTTGCTTTTCTTGAGCCTTTCCATTCTCTTCTCAATCTGCACTTTTACAGAACTCAAAATCAAATCAGCCCTTTAAACCCTAAAATCTAGTTTATCAAAATACATTTTTGCAACCATGGCAGAAAAGCAAGTCATTCAGTTAGAAAATGTTGAAGTTATTGGTAGCTTTGGAAGGTCTTCGACATATGCTTGGTATCTTGCATGTGGAAGACATTATTTGCCTCTTCTAGGTGCTTGTTAAGTGGAGTGAGTGACTTGTGTCTTCCTTCCTGTGTTTAACTTTGGAAAACTACAATAATTAAAGTGAATTAATTATTGTGGACTATGAAGTCATTTTCTAGGGATAAATAATTTTAATATTTAACTTTAAAAAAAAATCTCAACCGTTGATCTCCAAGATGTTCTAGAAGGGAGATAAGGGTTAGGGATTTGGGCTTAACGAATATTATAAAGGAGACCTAGAAAAGAGGTGAAGGCACACAGAACTCAAGTGAGAAAGTCATCACGAAGAGAGAGTGATTTTCTCTAAGTGTGAATGGCTCAGTGGACTGAAGCTCAGAGAAGGGGAAGTGCGAGTGGATTGAGGGTGAATCGAGGAGGCTGAGTGGAGGAGATTGCAAGGGACAAGTCCCTAGAGGGAGATTGATTTGATCTAGGGGAGGCCAAAATGTTAGAGGGCCGAGTTTTCCTAGTACACAGTAGTGGCATGCAAGGAGGGTGCAGGTCGATTTTGCTGGTTGAGTATTTGGGTTGATTTCTTTTGGAGGTTGATTTCCTAGAGACCAAATTCCTTGGGCCGAATTCATTCTATGGGAGCCGAGTTACAGGTTTCGAATATTATATTTCTCCTTGTATCCTTGTAGGTCGAAAACCCAAATTTTCCAAATTAATAGATAATGGGTGAATTATTTTTGCAATGTGTGATTGATCTCTCTGATTTAAATTCCACTACATATATTTATTTCTAAAATTTATAAGTACCGGTGATTTTAATTTTCAATAATTCAGTGTTTATTTGAGTAAATAAATAAATTGTTGGGGATAAAATAAATTGTCATGAGAAAATAAATATGCCTGGTATTTGAAATTTAACATGGTATCTAGGCATTCTAGAAGACTCTAATAGAGATATTTGAGATCACAAGTGTTTGCAGCAGCAGAATTATTTTATTAAAATTTTGCAGATGGGTTTTGTGATTGTGGTTGATTTGTCGAGATGGCATCATTCAATGGTTTGCAATATGAAGACAGATTAGACAGGGCAACAAATTTCAGTCCCTGGAAGGAGTGAATTACTATGATTCTAAAGATGAATGGTCTATGGGATAGTGAACCGAGTCATTCAGGTTCCTTTTGATTCAAACCTTGCAGTGGAGCATAAGCTCAAAGATATGAAAGCAAGCTGCCTAATTTTGGATGATGTGAGAGATTAGATAATTCCTCACATATCAAGGAAGGACACCAAAAGACAGATGTGGGTAGCTCTAACCGGTCTTTATCAGAATTCAAATGAAAACAGAAAAATGGTGTTCTAAGAGAAATTAAACAACATCAAAATGAATAGATCCGAGACCATGACATCTTACCTCACGAGGATCCACCAGGCTCGTGATCAGCTTATAGCTGTTGAGAAAACTGTGAATGATTTGGAGCTGGAGAAAGTTGCTCTAAAAGGTTGTGTTAAGCACCAGACCATTTTTGTGGATGGGATCCTTGCTAGGCAACAACTTCCTGATTCGAGCCAGGTATGGGATGACTTCATCTAGAAGATATGGGAGAATTCATTAACCAAAGGGCAGTGAAAGGGTATCAAGGAGAAAGATGAGCTTGCTCTTACTGCCCAAGAGCAAAAAGGCATAGCAAAGGCCAAGTAGAATTAGAGTGCAGGAGGATCTTCACAACACAAGAAGGAAAAGGACATGAGCAAAGTTAAATGCTTTACTTGTCACAAGTTCGGGCATTTTGTTAGACAATGTCCAAACAAGATGAAGGCAAGGGCAAGACTGCTACAGCAACTCCTGCACAGATGGAGGAGATGGAAGAGAAGTTTGAAAAAAAGTTTGCCTTAGTGTCTTACCTTTCTGGAACGTCATGAGAGGTGCCTAGTTCGTGGATAGTGGAGCATCTCGTCATATGATAGGATCACGAGATGTCTTCACCAACATGACTAGGTGGCCCAGGGATTTACATGTGGAGCTTAGTGACACCTAACAAGGCCAAGTATGCAATGAAAGGCACTAAGAGTAGTTAGTTTCAAATGGACTCAGGTGGCATCATAGATGTGAACGAGATGTTATATGTATCGGGGTTGGAGAAAAATCTCCTTTCAGTTTCAGCCATAGAAGACAGAGGATTAGAGGTCAGCTTTACGGGAGGTGAAGTGGTTGTTGGGCCGAAAGGGACTGATCTCAGCAAGAAGCAGGTGATTGGAAGAAGGGAGAGGGATCTCTATCTATTGAGAGGACAGCGGGTGAAGGCTCTCATACATGAGAGTGACAACCAAAGCGAGATTTGGCATAGGAGGAAGGGGCACCTACACTACAGAGCTCTCCCTATGTTGCATAGGATGGTTACTGCATTTCCATAGATTAGGGTGGAGCAGGATGCAGTGTGTGAAGGGTGTGCAATTGGCAAGCAGGCCAAAGCTACGTATCCTCACAGTGTGACCAGGCCTAAGGGAGTGCTAGACTTGATGCACTCAGATATTTGTGGTCCTATGTCTGTGACATTGATCGCAGGGTCTTCACATTTTGCAACATTCACAGATGATTATTCCAAGAAAACTTGGATCTACATCCTAAAGACTAAGGATGACGTCTTCGATAGGTTTCAGGAGTTCAAAGCTCTTGTGGAGAACCAAATTTGGAAGAAGATTAAGGTGTTGAGATCGGATAATGGGACTGAGTAAACCTCTAACAAATTTCAGGATTTTTGCAGGGAAGCAGGAATTAAGGAGCTCAAAGTACCTTACAACCCTTAGCTCCAATTTATTTCCACATTCCCACAGAGAAGATGACTAAACTGGAACCCTAGTCAGAAAAGGGCGTATTTTTGGGCTACAGTGAGGTCACAAAGGCCTACCAAGTCTACATTCCAAGACAAAGGAAGGTGTTCTTGAGTCAGGATGTTAGACTTGATGAGGGTATGAAACTTAGGAGATCTCATGAGAAGGAGCCAATAGTGGTAGAGGAGCGAGGGCGAGAAGCTCCTAAGGTTGACCAAGGACCAGCAGCACCAACAGTAGGCACACAGTTAGTAGATCCAAAGGATGAGTTGGATATTCCTTCGAGCCCTACGAGGAGGAGAACGAGCTGGGCCGAGCAAACATTGAGAGATGCTAAGGAGCATGTGGAGGCTCCTAGTAGCACTTTCAAGCAGAGTATACCACCTACCAAATTTTCCAGTTATTTGGCATTGTCAAGCAGCATTAGCGAATCTGAGCCTTCCACTTTTGAGAAGGATGTAGAATGTGAAAATTTCATCTATCACAACAACTGGAAATTATTTTCCTAATTGTTGATTTATTTAACAATTTATCTGCTACAACAAATATCAAATAATTCACACTGTGATTTTCACAAATAAACTGCGGAAGAAAATAGAGCTAGAAACTCAGAAAATTCTAGCACACACACATAAAAATTAACACAGTTATTTTTGGACAAATGTCCCTCGAAAAACCCAACTTGGGAAAACCGATGCAATCACTGAGGGTTTTTATTATTATGCAGCAGTGAAATTTGAGTACAATCTATGGATGTTGAATATTGGCTATCTTACTGAGAAAATACTGGCAAAATTAATCTGAGGGAAATTACCCTCACTCTGAGCAATCTCGGCCAACGTTACACGAAGCGGGGAAGAAACGGGGACATTTTTTTGGAAGCCGTGACGCGAAAGCGTCATTTTCTAAAAATATAGGAAGCGAAGTGTCTACTGTATATATATATATATATATATATATATATATATATATTTGCATTTATATTCAAAACAATGTTTTAAAACTCCGACTCGGCCGAGGGTCGACTCCAACTCGGTATCGACTCGGCCGGCTTGATTTCAATGACTCGGTTGTTGTAAAAAATACATTAAATATTTATTTATTTTTTTAAAAACATAATTTTAAAGATTTTCATTCATGTTTCCAAACACATAGCATTATAATATAGATGGAAGACAACGTATGATCAAAGTAGGCTCATGAATATATCCATTATATCAAAATGGCACCCAGTGCATTGTCCAATACATACATGATAAAAGATTCAAAACAAAAACACATAACCAAGGAGGCTAGAAATGGCCTCTACAACAAAAGTAAACTCTGACCAGTACCACTGGGCCACTGGCTAGCAGCTACTGCCAAAGGTAATTGCTTCTCTCTTCTCGCCTTGGCCTTGTCTTCACCTCAGCTCCGATACCATGTTAATTTTTTCAATGTTCCATACTTAACAACTTATTCCAATTCTTCTTTTATTAGCAAATGATTTATCCAATATAATTCAATCTTCCAAAAACAATAAGCAATTGTAGATAGAACAGTAAACCAATGCACAATACAAGATAAACAAGAAAAATAGAGACACAATATTTGGTCAAAAACCAGGGAAAAACCCCACAAGGGGGTAAATCCTTTGCAAATTCTTCTTCTATTAGATTGTCATCAAATGTTCAACAGAGAGATACAATGTTCAAGTACATCCACAACGTGTCAAAGGGTCAAGCCCTTAACTAACCAAGTCAAAAATGGTCCAAAGTCAAATCTGTCAATTCTGGTCGAAGTCAACATTAGCAAAAGAAACCCTAACTAGTCAATAGTCAACAGTCAAAGCATCCTCCAAAGAATTCGGTCAAAGCACTAGCCAACTCGACCTTCCAATCTTTGTCAAATCCAATCAAAACAGTGAAGAAATCTCCCACAAAATTCGATTAAATTTAAGGTGTTGACCTATGGAAACCCTAGCCCAAAATATGAAGTCAACGCAAGTCAAAGTGCTTTGAAAAAGTTTGGTCAACCTTCCAATTAACTCGGCCCTCCAAACAGATCAGAAATTCAAAGTCAAATCAAGTCAAACCATGCTCCAAGTCCCAAAAGTCAACTTGGTCAAAGGCCCAAAACAAAATACAAATTTGGCCAATAGAAAAAGAATCTCCTTCACACATGTGAGAATGAACCTGCGATTTGAGAAGAAGCACAACCACACAAGAGAAGAAATGCTTGATGTGATGATGCTTCCAAATGATGTGACATGATGTGTATTTATATGTGTCTTAGAGGATTGAATTTCCTTGCCCAAGTCAACTTGTACTTTTGTACACATGTGGGTTTCACATCAAAATTAATACTTTTTCGTAACCAAATTAAATTCTTCCAAGGGCTAGTAAGGTCTTCTTTGGATGAGGAAGGCTTCCCAATGGAGGGAATTTCTCCCTAAGTTGCCAAATTTCAACAATTTTCCCTAGGACTCAGGTGATGGTTAATGAGGGTCATAGAGCTCATGCTAGGCTTTTTCTCTTGCTAATTTTTGTCCTAGGCACCTTTTGCATTTTATCTTTTTCTTTCATTGCGTCTTTCTTTTTCTTCTATCTTTCTTTTAGTTGCATCAACCTCCAAGTGTTAAGTTATGGTATGTTCTATGCTTATAACAGTTTACTTCTTTTTCTTATTATATTCCACCGATTAGCAATCACATGTACATAAAGTAAAGTGCAGATAGAACATTAAACGATCGACAGAAAACAAGCCAAGACAAGAGACACAAGATGTGGCGGCTAGCCAGGGACAAACCCCACAATGTGTGGGGAAACCCTTTGATCAAATCTTCTTTTATCTTCAATAATTCAGCAGAGAGAAATAGTACAATAAATCTGATTCATATCAACAGTAGCAAACCCTAGATCAGTAGCATCAGCAGTAGCGGCTTCATTATCAAACTAGGGCAGACCATATCTCACAAACCGATAGTCAGATTGACTTCATTCCACCACCAAAAGTTTCGGCTTCCAGAGGAGGTTTAGATGAACCTACAGCGCAGTTCAGATGAGGAGATCTTCTAGACCACGCAAGTCAATCTTTGCTTCTGCAGTTGCAGCTTCAGTTTCAGCAGTTTCCGGCTTCAAACTAGGGCAGTCGATATCTTGAAAACCGTTCGTCGGATTGACTTCATTCCACCACCAAAAGTTGCGGCTTTCAAAGGAGGTTCAGATGAACCTACAGCGCAGTTCCAAAGAGGAGATCTTCTAGGCCACGCAAGTCAATCTTTACTTCTGTAGTTGCAGCTTCAGTTTCAGCAGTTTCCGGCTTCAAACTAGGGCAGTCGATATCTTGCAAACCGTTCGTCAGATTGACTTCATTCCACCACCAAAAGTTGCGGCTTTCAAAGGAGGTTCAGATGAACCTACAGCGCAGTTCCAAAGAGGAGATCTTCTAGGCCATGCAAGTCAATCTTTACTTCTGTAGTTGCAGCTTCAGTTTCAGCAGTTTCTGGCTTCAAACTAGGGCAGTCGATATCTTACAAACCGTTCATCGGATTGACTTCATTCCACCACCAAAAGTTGCGGCTTTCAAAGGAGGTTCAGATGAACCTACAGCGCAGTTCCAAAGAGGAGATCTTCTAGGCCACGCAAGTCAATATTTACTTCTGTAGTTGCAGCTTCAAATTCAACAGCTTCCGGCTTCACATGTGTGAGAGAGAGAGACCCATTTCAGCGCAGTAGAGAAGACACTCATATCTGCGCAGTAGAGAGAGAGAGAGATGTGATGAGATGAGTGAGTCTAAATGAGGAAAAGTCCTCTTATATTTATACACAACGTTGGTGGGTGAATAGATGCGACTGTTGGGCTTCTGAGCCTACATGAGTTGTAGGTCGGCTTGATAATAATTCCATAATCAAAATAAATTCATATCTCCATGAATACTTATCGGAATTGGATGATCTTTATATCAATCCTACACCTCTCGACGAGAGGAATCTAATAAAAATATTATTAGCCATGAATAAGATGACCCACATGAAGTTTTGCCCTGGTTGCCAATTTTAACACCAAGGCAAAGTTTGCTAGCCCAGGCCCCAGACTCAAGGATGAGAATGAGAACGTGCCAATCCAAATGGCTAATGACCAAAAGCCTGAAGAATGGATATGGAATAGAGGGAATGATGGAAAGTATTAAGTACGGAATATCATGGGCACGCTACTTAAATCAGAGCCTCCCTAAAAGTGTCCTTCCAATAACCCTAAAGCCTTAGAGTAGGTCCCACTACACTAGAGTCAAAGACTACCCTCAGCGCTCCAAACAGATCAAAAATTCAAATTCAAATCAAATCAAACGATGCTCCAAGTCCCAAAAGTCAAATTTGGTCAAAGGCCCAAAACAAAAGACAAATTTGGCCAAAAAAAAACTCTCTCCCTCGCACGTGTGAGAATGAACGTGCAATTTCAGAAGTAATCGAACCACACAGAAGAAGAAATGCTTGATGTGATGATGCCTCCAAATGATGTGAAATGATGTGTATTTATATGTGTCTTAGGTGGTCGAATTTCCTTGCCCAGGCCGACTTGTACTTTTGTGCACGTGGGTTTCACATCAAAATAATATTTTTCCTTGACCAAATTAAATTCTTCCAAGGGCTAGTAGGGTCTTCTCTGGATGAGGAAGGCTTCCAAACGGAGGGAATTTCTCCCTGAGCTGCCAAATTTCAACAATTTTCTCTAGGAATCAGGGGATGTTTAATGAGGGGCATAAAGCTCATGCTAGGCTTTTGCTTGTGCTAATTTTTGTCCCGGACACCTTTTGCATTTTATCTATTTCTTTCATTGTGCCTTTCTTTTTCTTGTATTTTTCTTTTAGTTGCATCAACCTCCAAGGCAAAGTTTTCTAGCCCTGACTCAAGGATGAGAATGACAAGGTGCCAATCCAAATGACTAATGACCACAAGCCTGAAGAACAGATATGGAATACAAGGAATGATGGAAATTATTAAGTATGGAATATTATGGGCACGCCACTTACATCAGAGCCTCCCCAGAAGTGTCCTTCCAATAACCCTAAGGCCTCAAGGGAGGTCCCACTAGATTAGAGTCCAAGACTAACCTCCCAGGTGAAGTGAGGAAACACGAATAAAATCAAGCTCGATCAATCATCCGGATCACCCCTTGATTCATATTAGTATGCCCCAAAACATTAAGTAAATGCACATGATCACAGAATGGTTAAAGTACCTATCGATAGATGACCCACCTTCCTCCAGGAAGGAATGTCGAATGGGAGAAAGACATATGACCAAAGCAATATGTGAAAGATCTATGGCATCATGTCATGTGTTGATCGATAGGTCTGTTGGTTAGCTGGTTGTGCAAGGAGGAGAAAATTTTCTCCTATGGATTACTAAGTTTTTGGTGGGTAACGTGCCCAACATAGTATCAAGTTTTGCATCATTTTCAATTTATTTTTTCAATTATTAGGTCATGTTTTTCTTGTTTTTTAATATTTATTAGCAAAATTATTTACGAAAGAATTCTTTTATTTTGATTTAAATGTCACTAATCATATTTTGATTATTAGTTGACTCCTAAAGTCACTGGGGATTTCACCCTATGGTTAGCAGCAATGTTCCACTAAGTTTCTAGGATGGATGGGATGCAAGAATAGGGAAACGCACGGGGGGTACATGTGGGAACTATTGACCACTGGAGTGGCCCCTGATGATTATATGAAGACTTCATGTCCAAGGATGATCTAGAGGACACTTGTACCATCATATATCATCAGTCAACAGAGTTTTTCAACTCTATTTCTATCTTCTCATCAACTTCTTGTACCCAGATTCAACACTCTGCGGGGAATTGTAATAAGTGATTCTAGTAATGATGAGTTTTTGAGTCTGTAACAGGCCTAGGATGTTGGGACTTGATCAGCAAACAAGTACACCTTGGAGTGTTTTTTATCTGGTTAATTATCCCTTCTTTTTCAGAGGCAGATAATTTTATGGGTTTTTTCACTCACGTTTTACCCCAAAGTCAGGGTGACAGTTTGAAGGTTGAGCCCCTAACACATCTTAATGTCTAGATTAGATGTATATTACCATACTAGATCACACAAAAAATTTCGTGGAATTTGGTTAGGTCTAGGTAGTCATTTTTTAATTTTTTTAATTTCCGCACTACGGAAATTGCTAATAAAATTGTATTTGTAATGTAATAAGTGATGTCTAGAGAAGTTGTATGGGGTATGAGTAATGAAATTTGCACCTCTCGCCCTCAGCTTTCTACTATGACACACTTTGATGGGTTAAAAATGTGTTTTGAACCCTCAAAACACACTTTTCCTAACTTTAGTGGGAAATATGGCAATTAATTAAGCCAAAAATTAAATAAATGGAGAAAAATAAATATCCACACATGCTAAATGTTGTGGAAATGAGGTGGAAAATTATGGGGGAGGTAAATTGAAATCCCAACGTGATATGGACCCCTAAAATCAAGGAAAAGGCATGTGCTCAAATAAAATCGAATTTATGGCATTAAAAGAGAAAGTTGCTTACTTGGAAATTCGAATTTGTGAAGTTAATGCACATTTGGGAAGATTTGGGAGAATATTTGGTGGAGATTTTTGTGGAAAATTGTACCCGCATGGGTTACCACCCATATACACTTGTCATTCTGTCATAAAATTTGAATTTGGCACATAAGGGAAGAAGAAAATGATGTCCACTTGCCAGAATTCGATTTTTACACTTAGCATTGGAGCTTCATTCAACAAATTCGAATTTTTCTTTGGGATTGTCACCTCATGCCACTTGTTTAATCACTTTTACATTGGGATTGGCTCCAATGCCATTTGTCATTGTCATTCTTCATTGGGATTTGCTCCCAACTCTCTATATAATAGAGCCATGGGCTCTCATATTGTATCATGTAATACGAGCTATCGTGCTTGAGGAGACTCTACGGGGTTGTATTCACTACTTACAATATAATACAATAGTCTTTGGGGTAAAGCGTGATGGTGTTCTTCTCCTTGCATGTGTGGTAAACTCTTGACTTGTTGTTCCGCTTCTATTTATTTCCTCATGTCATTATTTCTTTCATACTTGTTTCAAGTTATGTTAGTATGCAGCTATCTCATATTAGCATAAGAATTAATTATTTGCTTTAGGAAAAGAAATCTTCTAGTGGATAACAGATATATCTCTACTGTACTTATTTAGTTTCATGTCGATTTAATGATTTGTGGTGAAATTTTGTAGATGAATCATTATTTGGTCAAGTTTTTCAAGCGTGAGGGGAAATTCTCAGAGGAATCAACCCATTCTTGAAAAATATTCAAGGAAAACCCGCATGTTTTGAATTCCGAAGTCTCATCTATATCTTATTTGTGTCTCGCAGGGATTCTTTCAAGTTTCTTAAAGCTTTTATTTCTTGCATCAAAATATCAATCTTGGAAAGAAATATTTTTTACATATTGTACTTCATTTATCAATATCTGGCTATTTCAAAGAGCTAAGTCATGGCTAGTCAAAGAGGAGAGTTTGTTCATACTCTTTGGCCTAGCCTCTTGTAGATTGTTTTTGTAACATACTTTGTAGTTATCTTGAGTTAACATGTTCTCTTGCAACTACTTGCGGGATTCATCATCAGAAAATTATTTACAGGTTTGCATGCAGGACTTTGGGTCTCAGATTTAGTGATTACTTCCACCTTTAGGCCAGATTCATCTTGGATAAGGCCATGTTCTTCTTGAGAAAGGCCGAGTTCATTTTGGCCATCTCTCGGTCTCTTTTGGTCGTGACCATAGAGGAGGCTTATCTTCTCTTCTTCTTCTTCGGAAAATCTGCATTTTGTTGAGCCTTTGTGAGCTTCAAATTGTAGAAATCTTCAGCGAGGAAAAGTCTATGGTTTGATTCCAATTTGTTAAGACTTTCCATGGATTTAAGAGAAGACTTCATTGTTTTTTCCTTCTTGTAACAACTAATAAAATTTCCGATTTTGGGAGCGTGGGTTTTCCCCATTGGTATCCCTATCTCTCCACCTTTCGGAGAGGCTTGGCGGTCTGACTTTGTTGGTTTATTTCATTTTGCATGCATATCATCTAATTGAGAAATTAACACAACATGCATCACACTCATTTTGCATGCACTTTATTTTAACTTATTACATGTTTTAAATCCATAACAACTTCAGATTTTTTGCATGCAAACACTTTTTACTTGATTTTATTTGGCTTGAACATAGTTCCAAGTTTACTTATGCTTCACCATTAAGCACATTTTACATGCATCAAGTATTTGGACAAATTTTCTCCATAAAGTAACATTTTATTTCATGTCAAGCAAATACATTTCAAGTAGAAGTTAATTCTCATTGTTTGGTTAATTTATTTACATGCCCCAAGCGTCATTAAAACTTACCTCCAACTTAAGTCGGTTGAATAAACTTTTAGGGACCTTTTACCTTTGTTAAATTGGCAACTAAGGCCAAACTCCATGTGGGTTAGCTTATTTATGGCAGCTGATATTTTTATTGGATCCCTCTCGTTGAGAGGTGTAGGATTGATCCAAAGATCATTTGATTCCGATAAGTATTTATGGAGATATGAATTTATTTTGTTTATGTAATTATTATCAAGCCGACCAGCTCTTATGTAGGCTCAAGAAGCCCAAACGTCATGTCTATTCAACCTATACATTCTAGTATAAATTGAAAAAGATTTGATGTCATTTTATCATACACATTCTTCATGTGTTCTCCTCTCCACGTCTTGGGTTTTTGGAGAAAGAGAGACACTAATGAAGGATGCCCTAAGATGATGCCCTAATTTACACGCTAGAAATGGAGACATTCAGCCACAGATCAAGGAAGACATTTACACGCTGGTAAGCAATGAGGATATACGCTGGTTTATACATCTAAACGCAGTCCTAGCATGGAGATCTGTTCACGGCAATGGAAATATATACGCTGGTAATATGAAGAGAGTATGATACGCAACCTACGTGGACAGCCCCAGCAATATACGCAGCAACACTACGTGGATGGGAAATGCACTTGGAAGTCAAGGCAGCGTGGTTGAAGAACACAGATACACAGCCTAAGTGGACAGCCCCAGCAATATACGCAGCAACACTACGTGGATGGGAAACGCACTTGGAAGTCAAGGCAGCGTGGTTGAAGAATGCAGATAAGCAGCCTACGTGGACAGCCCCAACAATATACGCAGCAACACTACGTGGATGGGAAACGCACTTGGAAGTCAAGGCAGCGTGGTTGAAGAACGCAGTTACTCAGGCAACACACTGACACTCAGTCAATATATTTACACACATCATTATGGATACGGAGGAAATGATATAACAATGAATACACACTAGGCATTATAGATCATATACGCAGGAATATATATATACATAGTCAATATATTTACATGATGTTCATTATGGATATGCAGGAAATGATATAACAGTTATGGCAATGCATAGACGCTGGGCATTATAGATCATATCCGCAGGAATATATATATACACAGTCAATATATATAAATGCAGTCAATATATTCACAAATATTCGTGGGCAGTAGGGAACCATAACCACAAGCATGTTACCTTGATATAAATCTATTATAAAGAGGTCAGAAAAGAAAACGGACCACTGTAGATGGCAACATGATTGTGTAAGACTTCGGAACTATAGCCTAGCTGCTTTGCTAGGCTGCCAGCCATAGCAAGCAGCTAAGGCTGATGACAATGTTATAGGGTTGCAGCATGATGATGCACAGGGCAGCATGATGATGATGATGCACAGGCAGCATGATGACGATGATGCACAGGCAGCATGATAACAATGATTCATACTAGCAGGGGCAGCATAATGATGATGATGCACATTAGCCAGGAGCTACATGACGAATGGACAACATGATGTATGAGATCATGGACAACATGATGCATGGACAGCATGATGTACAGGCAGCATTGTATGATGCAGCATGATGGTGATACACGGTGAGGTGCAGCAAATGAACAAGGTGCAGCACTATGATAGGTGAAGAAGTCACCTTAGAGAATCAGTTGAAGCAATATGTCTTCAACTAATCTCTGTAGATATCATAAGTCAAAGTATTGACTTCTATTGTAAATGTACTCTTTCTCACTTTCTCCGTTGAACTTTGAAGAACATAAAAGAAGAATTGATTAAGGGTTTCCCCACACATTGTGGGGTTTGTCCCTGGCTAGCGCCACATCTTGTGTCCTCTTGTCTTGGCTTGTCATCTACGATTTATATTTATGTTCTATCTACAGTTTATCTTAATGCTGATGTGATTGCTAACTATGAAAATTTTAATAAATTTCTCTAGCATAGAACATACCATAACTTAACATGGTATCTGTGTTGAAGTGAAGACAATGCCCAAGCAAGAGTGAAAGAGCAATCACCAAAGACAGTTGGGACAAGACGGAAGGATCAATGGGTTCCTCATAATTCACATAGGGTGAAGTCGAAGCTTAGCATATTATCAGAATGGCGCAGCGGAACTTCTGTTGGCCTACCTAAAGATCACTTCAATGGGAAGTTCGGATCTAAGGGTGGAAGGAAAGGCAGATGTCTTGGTTATAAGTTTGGCCCTTATGCGAAGGAGTGTACGAATGGCAGAGATGCAGCTCATCAAGGACACGGCCGACTCTTCAAAGAACAAAGGAACCCCAGGAATAGAAGTCGAAGTTTTAAGGTGGCATTCGTCGATGGAAAGGTATGTGTTTGAAAATAGAATTTTCCAAGATGTTTTTGAGTTCAGGGTTGTATTAAGTTACAGGAAGTCCACTAGGGACCATGTCCATTGACACATAACACCGGAGGTTTGTGGGTAAGATGGTGACAGGGAAGCCTAAATTCAAAAAGAGCATGAAAGTACATGTCCGAGATGTACCGAAGGAAAATCTTATTAGGGGACCATCACTCTCATGCCATAAGTCCACAGGTTTGGAACAACCCGAGGACTTTGATTCATGATCAGGAATCTCATGCATGCAGGTGATAGAAAGCCCTCTATGGCTTGAAGCAAGACACCCCGAGCATAGTATGAGAGGATCAGCAGCTGTCTGATGAAGCTGAGATTCACTAGGAGTGAAATCGATCCAAACCATCTGAAGGTTGTGGATGACAGACCTCTCATACCGACACCTATGTCTCATAAGTGCAGACCCTCTCGTTTGTAGAAGACAGAGGGAGTTGGATTCCAAATGTGGAAAGATAAACTGCTAGCCTAGGACTACCTCGACGATCTTAACTTTTAGAAGTTATATGGTAGTGATGTCGGACCAGATTTGGGAAATGCCTCTGAGTTTCAAAAACTCATTCGTGTTGATGTTCTTGGTGAACCTTCATCGGAACATATGTTTTGCATTTAGCATTGTGAGCTCATATTTGGTTGAGCCTCACTAGATTGGTGACAAGAATCTTCTGAGATGTCTTGAGGACACAATCTCTCATAGATTGAGATACACTACCGGAAATATGAAACTGCATGATTATTCGAATGTTGATTGGACAGACAGTGTGGAGGATCACTGGAGCACTTCTTAGTGCTATTTCTCTTTGGATTCTACTTCAATATTATGGATGAGCAGGAAGCATAAGTCGGTTGTTGTAAGCACCGCCGAGACCGGGTACATATCTATGAGTATGATCTCGTACGAAGCTGTCTGGTTGGGGAAGCTCTTCAGTGAGTTGTTTGTACACATGATGAATACCACCGTGATTCTCTGTGACAACCAGAGGTGGGATTCGATTATTGAGGAATCCCGTATTCAGAAGATAGACATCATCTAGGATATGGTAAGTCGATGAGCAAGGAGGCTCCATCACATTAAGATGATGTACAGGTCGCTACACTCTGTCAGAGCCCTGGGGAAAGATCAAATTTGTGATTTTCCCGAACGACTTGGAGTCGTCGAGAGACCTTTGTAAAAGGGTCCTGCATGTTGCATACATTGAGCTCTGGGAGCTCTAGGGGCTTGCGGTTCTTACTGTAGCAACGTACGACCACAGGATGACTCACCCTCCCCTGGTGGTGCGTACTGGGACAAGATGATTCGCTCTCTTGTGGGACAAGATGATTCGCTCTCGTGTAGCAGGATTGATGTGTTCTCCTATGAGGCCTGGATTGATGTGTTTTCCATGGCAATTGTAGCAGGATTAATGTGTTTTCCTGTGAGGTCTGGATTTATGTGTTCTCCATGGCGATTGTAGCCGGATTGATGTGTTCTCCTGTGAGGCCTGGATTGATGTGTTCTCCATGGCGATTGTAGCAGGATTGATGTGTTCTCCTGTGAGGACGGGATTGATTAAGTTCTCCTGTCGAGGCATCCTACCCATGCAGTCTGGGACTCGTGGGAAGTACCTCTCATCTGATCAATGAGCAAGGAAATGAAGTTAGGGACCATAGTAGTACCGATGGACCAGTGTTTTCAAAACCGTTTTTAAAAATCAGTTACCGGTCTAACCGGCCAGTTAGCAAGGCCGCCGGTCTAAACCGGCCAAAAAACCCGGTTGGAAAGGCCATTTCGCCATTTTTTAGCCCTAACCAGTGAAAACCGTCCGGTTTGTATCAAACCGGCCAGTTTCGTCCTAAACCGGCCGGTTTTAGGCACGCCCATCGAAACATGCAAAAAGTGGATTTTTTACTGTGGTTTTGGGGTTTTGGGGGGAAACTAAAGGTGTTTTCCCTCCAAAAACACCCTCTCCGAGCTATAAGAGACCCCTCTCACTCTCATTTGTCTCACACAACTGATTTGGAGTGTTTGGGAGTGTTTGGGAGTTTGTTTGTGAGCTTGGAGAGTGTGGATTTTTTGCTGAAGTAGTCATCTTGGAGTTGGAGTTGGAGCTATTTTGGAGATAGTGTGTAGCTGTCAGTGGAGTTGCCATCTTCTAGAGGAGGCTAAGGAAGCTAGTTTGCATTTCCAGGTAAGGATTTGCACTTGATAATTCCTCATTTGAGTCTGCTGTCCATGAATTTTTTTTTTTATGTGTTATAAACTTCTCACTTCTATGATCTATCATGTATGCTATAAACTCTCTAGCTCTATGCTATCAAATTTTGTAGCTTGCATGTGCATTTGTTTTCCTACATTTATCTTTGGTTTTCCATGTTGCTTAGCTGCAATTTTTTTTTAAATGGCAGATTTTTTTGCAAATTGTTATTATTTCAAGCAAACATGGCTCCAAAAGGAAAGGACAGTGCATGGGCTCATTGTGATGTAATTGATGTAAAAATGATATGCAAATTATGCCATAAATCTATTGGAGGTGGGGGTATTCTTAGGTTAAAACAACACTTGGTTGGGATAAGAGGCCAAGTAAAGCTATGTGATTCACCAATTGCATTGTTAGGTCCTATTAGGGCCGAATACATTTCCAAGCTTGAAAAATTTTATGAGGATAAGGCTAGGGAGAAGGCCATCCAAGATGACATTGCAAGGAAGAGGGAATTATTAGAAGCCATGAAAGAGAGTGGGTATGATGATTATGAGACAAGACTCCTCTTCTATCCCTTCCACCAATGACCCCTTTCACTATGTTCATCCTTCTGTTGGCCAACCATCAAAAGGAACAAACAGAACAAACATCCAAATTTATTTCTCATCTTCTGCCAACATTGCCTCTTCTAATCCCACTTCCTCCCAGCCAAGTTCTCAACCCACTTTGGATCAACATTGGAAAAGACAATGCAAAGAAACTTCTCATCAATACATTGCTAGATGGTGGTATGATTCAGATATCCCATTTAATGTTGCTCGCTCACCTTATTACCAAGCTATGTGGGACTCTGTTATAGTTGCAGGAAAGGGCTTCAAAGGCCCTAGTATGCATGACTTGAGGGGAGCTCTTTTCCAAAAAGAGATATCTTCCATTGATGAGTATTTGGTTGAGTTTAAAGATTCATGGCTCAAAACAGGTTGTTCCATTATGTCAGATGGATGGTCTGATGGAAAGAACCACACTATCATTAATTTCCTTGTTTCTTGCCCTCAAGGAACCATGTTTTTGAAATCAGTTGAAGCATCTGATAAGGTAAAGGATGCAACCCTTCTATTTGAGCTTTTGGATAACGTTATTCAGGAAGTTGGGGAGCAGCATGTTGTGCAGGTCATCACTGATAATGCCTCAAACTATGTTCTTGCTGGAAAGATGGTTGAGACCAAACATAACACCATATTTTGGACTCCATATGTTGCACATTGCATAGACCTCATGCTTGAGGATATAGGCAAAGTGGAGTGGGTAAAAAACATTGTAGAGTATGCCAAGTGCATTACAAAATACATTTACAACCACTCATGGGTATTGAACCTAATGAGGAAACACACTGGGGGCAAAGAGCTTGTTAGGCCTGCAATTACGAGATTTGCAACTCACTTCCTCACGTTGCAATGTTTCAATGGTCAACATAAAAACTTGCAGAAAATGTTTTCCTGTGAAGAATGGTCTGAATCTCGGTGGGCTCGTAGACCAGATGGAAAAGACACCAAAAAGAAAGTGTTAGACACTTATTTTTGGAAAAGGTCTCTAGAGCTTGTGAAAATTACCGAGCCCCTTGTTAAGGTGCTAAGGTTGGTGGATGGGGAAATATTGGCCATGGGCTACATTTATGAAGCTATGGATCAAGCAAAGGAGCAGATACGAGCAGCTTACAAGGACAGGTTAGCTAAATATGGTCGTATATGGGAGATCATTGATAACAGATGGAACAATCAACTCCATCGTCCTATACATGCAGCTAGGTATTTTTTGAACCCAAAGTATCACTATAAAAATCGGCTAGGAGATCTGCATGATGGGGAGGCCAGAGCTGGATTGATTGATTGCTTAGAGCGCATGGTCCCCAGCCATGTAGACCAGTTGGAAATACATAGACAACTTACTATTTTCAATATGGCAAGTGGTACTTTTGGCAAAAACTTGGCAAAGATGGCAAGAGATGTGGACCAACTAGGTAAGCAATTCCAATTTCCATTTTGTTTTTCTTTTCAAGTTAAAATTGTTTACGTTCTTTACAATTCAAATTATAAACTAAGTTACTAATTAATGTCTTTTTCTTTGCAGCACATTGGTGGGAGTCATTTGGTGGCCAGTGCCCTCAATTGCAAAGGTTTGCAATTAGAGTCCTCAGTCAAACTTGCAGTGCTTCAAGTTGTGAGCGCAATTGGTCTGTTTTTGAGCTCATACACAAGAAGAAGAGAAACTGTTTGGAACAAAAACGGTTAAATGATCTTGTTTTTGTGCAATACAACCTTCGACTGAGGAGGAACCAAATGATGAGCAAATCACCTGATCTAGATCCCATTGTGTTGGACGATATTGATCCAACATCAGAATGGGTGGAGGAGACTAAAGATCCTGTGTTTGAGGCTGATTTTGATATCGACATGGCTTTAGCGGGGGATGAAGCAGATTATGTGGTGGCATCAGAACCAGGATCAGTAGCGGCATCAAGGTAAGGCAAAGAACCAATGGAAGGCACTAGTCGTGCAGGTCGACAAACTCGTGCTTCCATTAGGTCCACTTCTATTGTCATTGGTGGCATTGATACTGAGGTTGCAGATCAGGCTGAGGCATCCTCAGAATCTGAACCAGATGATGTCTATGTAGCTCCTGATGATGATCCTGTGTCTAGTAGTGGTGATGAACTTGATGATTGATCATGTGTACACTGTAGACTTGTAGTAGGCCAATGGCCTCATAGCTTGCAGCATTGTTTTTGGACTTTATAGGCCATTTAGAGCCTCATTTCTCATGTATTTTGCTATTTTGTCGATGATATGTATTGTACTCGGTGCCATTTTGATATATTCACCTTTACATGGTATATAAATGAGCAAACTTTGCATATTTTGTCTCTATTGGCTTGGAATCATGGTTTTACATCTTAAAAATAGTTTTGTTTCATTAAAAATTAATTATTTAATGCATTTTTTAAAACCGATTCGTTTAGACCAAACCAGTCCTGGTTAGACCGGTTCCAGTCGGTAAACTGGTTCATTAGGTGGACCGGTCCGGTTATCGGTTCCGGTTTTAAAAACATTGCGATGGACGCATCATTGTATCTACCGTACTCCCTATGCTAGGATGACCTCCATTGATCTAGGATCAATGATACTAGTATGGGACCAATGGTAGGAGTTGTACCATACTATGACGCTGACTTCAGGTCGGTTGATACTGGTCTGGGACCAGTGGTACATACTCTGAGACTGACTTCGTGTCAGTGCAGTACTTGGTCTGGGACCAGTGAGAGTGGTACATACTATGACGCTGACTTCGGGTCGGCTGAGACTGGTTTGGGACCAGTGGTACACTCTCTGAGACTGTGATACTGGTCTAGGACCAGTGGTAGGAGTTGTACCATACTATGACGCTGACTTCGGGTCAGTTGAGACTGGTCTGGGACCAATGATACATACTCTGAGACTGACTTCATGTCAATGTAGTACTGGTCTGGGACCAGTGAGAGTGGTACATACTATGACACTGACTTCAGGTCAGCTGAGACTAGTCTGGGACCAGTGGTACACTCTCTAAGACTGCAATACCTGTCTAGGACCAGTGGTAGGAGTGGTACCCAATATGACACTGACTTTGGGTCGGTTGAGACTGGTCTGCGACCAATGGTACGCACTCTGAGACTAACTTCGGGTCAATGGAGAATGGTATGAGACATTCTCGATCAATTCTTCTTCTTCATAGTTCAGCAGAGCTAAGCTGAGCAAAGCAGAGCCAGCAGAGCTGAGCAAAGCCAACTGAGACAACAGAGCTGAGCAGAGCAGTGCAGAGCCAGCATAGCTGAGCTGAGCTAAGTAGAGCCAGCTGAGACAGCAGAGCTAAGCAGAGCAGAGAAGAGCCAGCAGAGCTGAGTAGAGCAGAGCTGAGTTGAGCTAAGCAGAGCCAGCTGAGATAGCAGAGCTGAGCAAAGCAAAGAAGCGACAGCAGAGCTGAGCAGAGCAGAGTAGATCCAGCAACGTTGAACAGAGCCAGCAAAACTGAGCAGACCAAAGCAGAACAGAGACAGCAGAGCTGAGCAGAGCAGAGCAGAGCCATCAAAGCTGAACAGAGCCAGCAGAGCTGAGCTGAGTTGAGCAGAGCTGGGCAGCGCAGTGCAGGGCACTGATGGCAGAGATAGTATAGTCGGACTTATGGATCAACGGATGAAGTTCTCCAAGTTGAGAGGGAGTGTTAAATTGGCAACTAGGGCCAAACTCCATGTGGGTCAGCTTATTTATGGCAGCTGATATTTTTATTGGATCCCTCTCATCGAGAGGTGTAGGATTGATCCAAAGATCATCTGATTCCGATAAGTATTTATGGAGATATGAATTTATTTTGTTTATGTAATTATTATCAAGCCAACCAGCTCTTATGTAGGCTCAAGAAGCCCAAACGTCATGTCTGTTCAACCTATATGTTCTAGTATAAATTGAAGAAGATTTGATATCATTTTATCATACACATTCTTCATGTGTTCTCCTCTCCACGTCTTGGGTTTTTGGAGAAAAAGAGACACTAATGAAGGATGCCCTATGATGATGCCCTAATTTACACGCTGGAAATGGAGACACTCAGCCACAGATAAAGGAAGACATTTACACGTTGGTAAGCAATGAGGATATACGTTGTTTTATACATCTAAAAGCAGTCCTAGCATGGAGATTTGTTCATGGCAATGGAAATATATACGCTGGTAATATGAAGACAGTGATACGCAGCCTACGTGGACAGCCCCAGCAATATACGCAGCAACACTACGTGGATGGGAAACACACTTGGAAGTCAAGGCAACGTGGTTGAAGAACGTAGATACATAGCCTACGTGGACAGCCCCAGCAATATACGCAACAATACTACGTGGATGGGAAACACACTTGGAAGTCAAGGCAGCGTGGTTGAAGAACGCAGATACGCAACCTATATGGATAGCCCCAGCAATATACGCAGCAACACTACGTGGATGGGAAACACACTTGGAAATCAAGGCAGCATGGTTGAAGAACGCAGTCACTCAGGCAACACACTGTCACTCAGTCAATATATTTACACGCATCATTATGGATACGCAGGAAATGATATAACAATGAATACATGCTGGGCATTATAGATCGTATACGCAGGAATATATATATACATAGTCAATATATATCACGCAGTCAATATATTTACACATTGTTCATTATGGATATGCAGGAAATGATATAACAGCTATGGCAATGCATACACGCTGGGCATTATAGATCATATACGCAGGAATATATATATACACAGTCAATATATATACATGTAGTCAATATATTCGCAGATATTCGTGTGCAGTAGGGAACCAGAACCGCAAGCATGTTGCCTTGATATAAATCTATTATAAAGAGGTCAGAAAAGAAAACGGACCATTGTAGATGACAACATGATTGTGTAAGATTTCGGAGTTGCAAGCCATAGCAAGCAGCTAAGGCTGATGACAATGTTATAGTGTTGCAGCATGATGATGCACAGGGTAGCATGATGACGATGATGCACAGGCAGCATGATAACAATGATTCATACTAGCAGGGGCAGCATAATGATGATGATGCACATTAGCCAAGAGCTACATGACGAATGGACAACATGATGTATGAGATCATGGACAACATGATGCATGGACAACATGATGTATGGGCAGCATTGTATGATGCAGCATGATGGTGATACACGGTGAGGTGCAGCAAATGAACAAGGTGCAGCACTATGATAGGTGAAGAAGTCACCTTAGAGAATCAATTGAAGCAATATGTCTTCAACTTATCTCTGTAGATATCATAAGTCAAAGTATTGACTTCTATTGTAAATGTACTCTTTCTCACTTTCTCTACTGAACTTTGAAGAACATAAAAGAAGAATTGATCAAGGGTTTCCCACACATTTTGGGGTTTGTCTCTAGCTAGTGCCACATCTTGTGTCCTCTTGTCTTGGCTTGTCTTCTACGATTTATATTTATGTTCTATCTGCAGTTTATCTTAATGCTGATGTGATTGCTAACTGTGAAAATTTAAATAAATAGCTCTATCATAGAACATACCATAACTTAACAACCTCTATTGACTCCTCATTGTGAGATCCAAATAATTGGGCAAGGATGAGGTCTGAAGACTAGGGTTCAATTGTAACTTTGTCTTAGCACTAATCAAATAAAATAAACCAAGAACTCATTCCATCACATTTGCTTTGTTTGCAAAGTTCTTAAATTTCTTGCTATCTTGATGGTTTAAAGTCTCACATGAAAATCTTATTTCAAGAGGCACTTTGGATGCAAACATTGTAATCTTTTTTAATTTTGCAACAAATTTAATTTTCTTATACTTGGAAATTGGCTCATGTTTTGTTTAATTGCATATTTTCATTAATGGTTGATTTCACTTTCAAGTACTATTATTTTGGGTTGCAAACTTAATTACATCTTGGTCTAACATTTGAGTTCTTTTTATCATCTCATTTCTCACAAGTACATTTCTAATTGTATCTTTTTGAGCAAGATAGTTTCCATGCTTTGATTTGTAGACTTATTCATCTTAAAAGCATTTATAATATCTTGTGCTAACAATTTAGTGTTTCACTTTTCAGGGTTATTTTGGCTTTCCATTTGAAAGCATTTCAATTCATTTTAAGCAAAATACATTTTCATTTCTTAAAGAGCAAATACTTTGAAGACATTGGTTGTTTATATATTTCATGCTTATCTTATGATGGTTATTGCTCATATCAGTTTTTGCTTATAAATCTTAGTGAAATAATTTGTTTAACTCTAACAATTCTCCTAGAAACTCACATCTTTTTAACTTAACTTTTCATTAGGGACCACCCCCCTTAGCTAACCTAGGAGATAGCTTAAACGGAGAAAGAGGGGATTTAGTGTGACAGCCCCTTCTTTGATTTCCCTACCACCAACCACACCTTGTGGGGTTGAAGGCTTTTCCCACTGACTTGTAGGTAGGTGTAGGCAGCAGGGTCAACAGGAACACCCCCAAATTTTAGGGAATTTACAGGAAACAAGGGGACATTGGGGTGTGTGCGTGTGTGTTTTTCTATATATATATATATATATATAAAATGATTCAAAATCAATAATGTAGCACATTGATTCATACATCATAAATGGTTCAATGAAATAGAATTAGTAAAATATTGTATACATTAATTTAAATTCATCATTCATCATTCATTATTCTAAAATCAGATTAGTACTAAGCAAAATAGTAGATATGAAAGTTTGAAGACTAGAATAGTATATTGACATTACTCAAACTCAAAAATAGTAAAAAGTGACAAGTCAAAGAGTTGGTCTAAGGTCATCAGCCTCTAGAGCCAAAACTCAAAATTTAAAACTAAAAATTAACAATGGACAATGAACCAATGTTACCAGAACTAGATTGGAGATTTAACTAGTCAATCCCCAAAACTGGGAACTAGAGGGGTTAAAAAATTTAAAAAAAAAAAACGACCAAGAAATACATAAATATTCTTGTGCATCCATATGGATCCAAACCATTATACACAAGTATGCAAAGTTTCTCATATATATAGCATGGGTGCATATAACCAAAATAGTAGCCAGTGTGACCCATTTTTGAACCAAAACTACATTAACAAAAAGGCTCTAGTTGGCCTCTATGGTCCAAAAAATTAATGCTACAACAGATACCTACATATCATCAAAATCATTGCATCTATTGGGATCATCATCATCAATATCACCCTCTAAGCATTAAAATAGGATAGGAAAAACTTAACTTGTCAAGTTGAGATTTTGTTTGAGTGATAAGTACAATTTTATTAGGATCATGATTGAGGAGTTCAATAATCAATTCCACCAACATCAAGGTACATAGAGGGCTTGGTGCTTGATTAAATGTTGGTTCCGTACCCTCATACATGACAGAATCCAATGGAAATGTTGCAATCCCCCAAATCCTATTATTCTGAAAATTGTTAAATCTACTGGCTTTTGAGTGATCTAAAATTCTACTTTCTCCATATGAAATCCAATGAGGTCAGAACTACTCTCAAACATCCAAAGTCAACTAATGGTAATGTTAAAAATTTAAGAATGAAAAGGAAAGATAAACGAGAATGTCACTTTTAAGAATTTAACTTACCATTAATTACATAGCATTAGTAGGGCACTACCATTAATTACATAGCATTAGTAGGACCCTAGGGTTGACTATTAGGCTTTCCCACTAATAATTTTTTGCTTTCAAGCAAAAATTAAGGGGGACACCCAGCCCTCTTTGAGAGGGGATGCACACAAGCATCCCTTTTAGGGAAATGCATCCCCCACAATGGGGAAGGATTTCCCCCTGCATCTCCTGAGTTTCCCCAAAAGGGGGATGTGGGGAAACATTTCCACAGGCGTCCCCCTGTCCCAAGTGCATGGGAAATGTGGGGAATGCACATCCCACCCTAGGGGACATGTCCCCGTGGAACACTAGTTTGCAGGCACTAATCCAAAATGCAGGGAAATAATACATGGTGACTGTACTATTTGTACTTTCCTTGGAACCTTCCAATTTCAACTGATAACACCCCCAGGGAATATGTTTGCCTCTTGTGGGCTGGGCTGGCACACTCCTGCAAGGGAGCAGTTCAAAAAGTGGAAGCCATAATGGCCATGAAGTAAAACCATAGGTCACATGCCATTAAGTGTGACACAATGTCCCACCTCTTGACAGGTGATGGTGGATACTTCGCACATTAAAAGTATAAAGGAAGCATCCTCAACATGTCCTTTAATCTAGATATTTGGCACTATACATCTTCGCTGGACTCAATATTCTTAACTAAGATAAACAGAATATGTTAGAATCAATTTTCCAGACTACTTAGGAAAGAGATACTGCTAGTGTGCTTGACCATGGCAGCACTAAACCCAAACATAATAAGATCTAAAGATAAAAATGTTCCTGGAATAAATTTTGTTAAAACTTGCTTAGGAAAGACATGCATGAGCTGCAGACCTGATACTAGAAAAAGAAACCAGCAAATCTGAACATTTAAGGTGCGGTTATTAATACAGCAATATCTTTGATAGTGATCCTTGGCACTTTGCTTACATATTAATGCATATTTCAGGGAGGCGAACCCTCATCTTATATGCTGGAAAGAGCAAACAATCTTCTTCATCCTAATGATGGTCCTGGCTACTAGGATTGAAATGTCTGGTTACAAGAAAACCCAAACACAGTTTCTGGCTAAGAATTTGTATTGCATAGAGATGAATAATTTTTTATAGTTTTTCTCTTCTCAAAAGGTACTATAAAACTCACTCTATATATAATCAGTTGGTGTAACCTTCACATGCATTATCATTTTCATATATCAAAAGTGATTGCCCATAACATAACGCAAATTGTTTAAGAAATCCGTACCTGATCAAGATCAGAAAATGCGAGTTCCAAGTTGATAATTTCTATGTCTGATTTAGGATCAATTTTTCCATTGACATGAATAATATCATTATCCTCAAAACAACGCACAACCTGCAGAATTTAACCATGAGAACATTGTAACTCTCAAACCTCTGAAATCTGATCAGCTCATTATACAGACATAGTAAACTTAAAATTACATGAAATGCATTGTGCAAGTATGAATACGTAGGGGTCTATGCACTCCAAAACATGAATGTTTGCATTCCATTTATGCACAAATGGGGACAAAACATCCCTTGGGAGAGATGGGACATATCCTTCTGTACACCATTGTTCAGTGAATGTTTCCATGGGGGATGCTAACAAACAAGAAGCTTTACAATCTCATGAACACCATTTCCAAAACATATAATGTGTTAATAAATTCTCTTCTCATTTGCATAACACTTCTGCCTGAAAACGAATGAAATTACGAAGTTAAAATGAGACCAGATAAGAGATAAAATTCCATTAGCCTTGACAATGTCAAACAAAAAATTGAACCCATGATGGACTGATGAGTCAAAAACTGAAATCAAAATAAATAAATTAAAATAACAAACAAAAGTAAAAAAAAAAATATATATATATATATATATTGGTGAAGTTTTTAACAACTTAAACAAAAGAAAAATTAAAAAAAAAGGGAGAAGTCTAAATGATGAAATGCAGGAGAAACAGTCAGGAGAGGGCAACCTAATGCATGAAAGAGATAACGAGCCACCCGGTAGAACCCTGTCCCATCCGCACCCTTAGAGAGATTTTGCAGCCTTTGCAAAGGAGTAAAGGAGGTGTACGGAAGTCATACAGACAGTAACCATACAGTCACTGTTGAAGCGATCTCTACTACAGGAGGTTTTGAAGCAAGTGTGATTCATCATGGATTGGGAGATCCCTCTCCCAAATCACCCTAGGTAGAGGATATCAAGTTTGAAAGAGACCAATCCTTAATTAACCCTTTGTATGAGTGGCAAGTGCACTCTAAGCACAGCAAATCCAAGGATCATAGCCCTATCTAGGATTTTATCCTACTTGATGGTTTGAAGCCCAAGTGATTTGTAGTTTCTTCTATGGAAGCTTGGAGTTACATGCCCAATGCTTCTTTGGATGTGGAAGTGCAGTGTGGAGCACCCATCGAGATTGTCTCTCTTTATAAGTAGATCCCATGATTTGGCTCTAGTGTGGCTAAGGGGGAGGTCATTCTAATGGCCATGGAAAACCATGTGATCTCCGAGAGGGTTTGGACTATTACATTGATTGTTGCCTTTCTAAGGCAATGGGGAAGGAACTTCACACCAGTTCAAGATCATCTACTACCCACTGAGGTGCCGACCACCTTGCAACAACCCTTCCCTCCAAGTGAGATTGCAAAGGTGCATGCAAGCCTTAGTTTAGATCCTGGCCTTGTTACTAGGGTTGTCAAGAAGCACATTGTCCCTAGCCTTGATGTCATTCTGGTAAATCACCTAGATCCTTAGAAGGATTTTAATTTTTCATCAATTGCAACAAGGAATATGAGTGAGATCATTGGAATCATGAACATTGAGGTGTCATTTTGATATTTCTTCACATGATGCCAAATGAAGACACCTTCAATAAATGGGTTAGTTCGAATTGAAAGGCTAAAGTAATCTCAATAAACTCATATTAGGGCCTGGGATCCAAGTATCTTTGCCTCTTGCTCAACTCAAATGTTGCTACTCAAAATCTCCTCCAATATGGCATATGCAACATTGTTGGTTCGTTGACCTACGCATAGTCCTACAAGTGCAATTTTAATCTAGATGATCATTCTCAACCTCACTACCCATTGTAAATTGAGTTCGCTAAACACCATGCAGGTCTCTATTACCCCATGTGTCAGCAGGGGTACATACAAAAACTTTTACAACATTCATTACCGCCATTGTAAGCCCAAGGTCACAAGTCAAAGCACTGTAATAACCATGTGAGGTTTTGTATTAGTTGTCACAAGACTATGTCGTGTTCTTGTCTGTATCTTGTAGTCTTGCTTGGAACATGGTTGGTCCCTTATAGTTCATTCCAAGTTCCATTCGTCTTGCAATAGGATTGGAGGGCCTTAAGTGATCCTACTTGAGGACTCATAGTTTTATGGAAACCCACTGTGTAGGGGTGATCGCCAGTGTATGGTCTAGTCCAAGCCAGGTCAAGGTGCACCTATGTCTTACCACATGGTTAAAGTCTATAGACTTTGTAGGTGGCCTTGGATTTGGTGCAATATCTCTCAGACAACTCTCATTCATGGCAATCCCATATTGACAGCTTTTCACATTTCCCGAGGTAGTACATGACTCCTAATGCAAAATGGTCCCAGTGGTTGAAAAGTCAATTTGTTTTTAGATTATTCAGTTTGATGAGAGGAATCCATGTCATGTTCAATTTTTCTAATCAAAGGAGCTAGTGGCTAGCTACAGCTTGGTCAAATCCAAGTGGAAAATCAAAGTAGGCAATAGGAAAAATGATGCATCCATTACAGCACAAACGATCAATAGAATGAGAAGAACAATACCCAAGTGCCAGATTTCTAAAGTTCCTTAAACAATTATAAAACCAACATAGAAGGTAGATGACGTGGTAGGGACAAGATGTGGCAATGTTAGGCAAGATATGAAGACTACAAGAGAGACCCAATTCAAACCATGGTCGGTTCAATCATACCTTGGCAATGGAATTGTCAAAAGGTCAAGGACGTTGGACATCCAATTAGTTGGTAGTCAAGTCGAGTTAGTAAAGGGAAAAAGGTCAAGTCAAGTTAGTCGTTGGTGAAGCCAACGAGCCATTGGGTGGTCTAACTAGCCATTGGAGACTTCATAGACAAGAAGTTATGCTATGGACCAAGAAATAAGTTGTTACAAATTCTATCATTCCCCCCAAGCACCAAGTCGAACCTTCCAAGGACTTAATCAAATTCTTCCAAGAACAAAATAGTGGGACATCAAGCTACTAAAGTTTACTATCCTTTATTATTGACCATTTTGGACCATTAACAAATGGTATTGTTACTGCTCAAACTATTAGGGGTCCTAGGAGGGGATCCTATAGAGCAACTACTAGGTCAAGTACAACAATGGAGCGATAGCCCACTGTCACCTCAACTAAGGCTCCCTACTATGTACGGACTTTCACCAATGGGAGGAGACCTGGTGTAGGAGGAATCACTAGGAAGAATGGATCTATGAATGGATAGAGAGTGATTCCTAAGGCCTATTCACAAGAGAGTCTCAATTGTATGGCTTTCTTGCTTGGAAAGAAAGGTGGTAGGCTCTCTAGGAAGGGCCTAAAGAATTCTTGAGGCTAGGGTTTGGGAATGTATCTTGAAGAGATGTTTCCTAAGCCTACGAATCCTTAGCGAGAATTGGTCTTTATGTGATCTTTGTGGAATTGGAGTTATAAAGTTGCGGGATCACACGGAACCAAGTGGACCCAAAATTAGGTCAAGTAAGTGGAATCGGTCACTCAAGGAAGGGTTTGACCTAATTGTGGAAGAGAAAAGGATCAATGGACAAATTTTCTTGGAATAGAATGCAATGACCCAAATGAGGTCACTAGCCAAGTGAAACCTAGAATAAGAAACGATCCTAAATCTAGGACTTGCAATATCTCGAGATCCCACTGTCGAAATTTCCTGAAATTTGGAGGGCCTCTAGAGGAAAACCCAGCGCAATAGTGGACACAAGAGCGAAGTGTTTTGATAGCTAGAACGTGAGATAAATGATGCCCTAGGTGACCTAATGAGGCTAGGCCTAGAAAGAAAACCAATGGTGAGAAAAATATGCTTTTTAAAGTGACCACCTATGGAAGGATTGGTGCCTTGTCCTTTGGGAGAGATGGAGTTAGGATAATTTATGGTTTTACTTTTACCCAATCAAGATCTTCAAGCAACTTCACATGGCAATAGGGCATGAGAGCAGCTACTTGAGATCTTTATACTTTGATATGCAATAATTGATGACTTATCAAGATGTATTTTGACAGAATACTCTCTAGGAAAATTCACCCATTCACCCATGGCCCATGCAATGATGCAATGCTATAAAAGATCAAAACTCCCACAACTTCATACCAGCAAGCAGTGAATCTCAGACTTGTATAGCAAAAATCCTAGCAACATTCATGCGACAAAGTAAATAACAAGAATTAACAGGAAAAGATTACTTACATGTGCAAAAGAGTATATCCAATCATCATATTATGCCAATAATGAAGCTCCAAGATAAGAAAAAGATATCCAAAAATCGAAATTCATCCATAATATCCAAAATCCTCCTCCAAAAGGGATAGCAAAAATCTCAAGGGCAAATAATCCAATCCAAGTGATGATGAATGAGAGAAAATGCCTCTCTTCTATTTATACAATCCTCTAAGGGATTCTAATGGCCTAATTTGGACTAATAATGCCCCTAAAATAAAATAATGTGCATAATAACAATACTTTTGGTGAAAAGCCCACCAAAATAGCTCAATAACATAAGAATAAGACTTTCAAGAGGGCAGAATGATCAATATAGTGAGTCGTTGGGCCTTTGAGGAGGTCTAATGAAGTCCAAAGGGTACCATGATGTAGAATTGAACTCCAAACATAGTGGACAAGGGGTTGGCCCATTGTTTTCCAAGCAAGAAGTTGTGGTGCTCCCAAGTGAGTGTGGGGGCACAAAGACATCCTCATGGGTCTCCAAGTGGATTGAAAATGCATGTAGACCATCTGTAAGGGCATGCCAAGTGTATGGTGCATGTGTGGAACCGGCTGGGCATGTTGAACCATGTGCATCATCCTCATCCAAAGGATGGAAAACGAGCAATCAACGAGTGGTGTTGGGGATCCATGAAGTACTCTCTACTATGGTGGAGGCCCATGGCTCTCAACATTCACCCAACAAGTGCCAATGTGACCCTCTGGAGGGCTAGGACCCCATATAGGGAGACCAAGCCCCAAATGGAGACCCACCTGCAATCCTACATAAGATCCAATGCAGCCCCTTGTCCTCCAATACAACAAACTATCAGAATAATCAAGTAAAAGAGCTTACAAGTCATGGAATCAATGGGGCATTTCATGGTGGCATGCCCTTCCATAGTGGGCTTTGGCATGTACAAGTGTCTCCAAGCTCAATAAGGGGTAAATTAAGGACACTATTAGGTGGTTTCAACCTTTAAAGGGGGGTACATGTCCATGGTACATCCCTCAAGTGGCAGTTGGCAAACGATATAGTAATGGAACGGAGTGCGGATCAAGGGAATCATCTAGACCACATGTCATGGTACAAGGGTAACTATAATAAGAGAATCCAACACCTGAGTATATGAGTGTAGGAGGGAGAAAAGTGTGGTACAGGAGTTACCCCAGCCTTTGATTTTCCACCCTTCTTCATATGCCTTTTCCCTTTGATTGATTTTTCTTCATAATTGCTTGGGGCTCCAAGGGATGAGAGCATGATGTGTACTATATAGCAGTCGATATCCCCTTAAGGTGGTGCAGTCCATCGCCCAACACGAGTTGGGACAATCATGGGTTCCTTAATGATGGAGGGGGCTCAACTAGGGCCCATAGGAACCAGGGTGATGGCCATGGATAAGGGGTAGAGCTCATGTTTGCCTTTTGCCCACGTGCTAAATTTGTATATCCCAGCCATATTTTGCATTTTGTGGTACGTTGCCTGTTGAGAGTGCCAAAATTATGCTTTTTCTTTTCTTTTTAGCTGCATCAACCTCTGGGGCATCGTTCCAAGCCCAACCCAAGGTGTGGACAAGGGGAGGGGGATGTTAACCCTATGTGGACCCGGATGGGAAAAGAGATGAATAGGGCTAAAATGAGTGGAAGGGTGTGATGTATGTGGTGTCGGGAAGCGGGACCATGCAACCAAAGTCAGAATTTCCCAAGCAGTGCCAGCACTAAAGCTAATGGTCAGTAAAGGAAATCCCATGGGACTAGGATACAAGGGTAACCATAAAATCGGGGAATGGAGACACGAATACAGACCTAACCCACTCTTTCCGTCGAATCCCCCTACTAATCCATGCCCAAAAGTGCCTATGACAAATAAGAAAAATTACTCAACTACACCAAGGAAAGTCATACCTTCGGGGTCGGAAGGCCCACCTTCAAACATACAATCATAATAGGTGGGCGAGGGACCACATGGTTGGCTCAGGTGATGGAGATAATGGCACATCGAGTTATCTGGTGGCTGCAAGGGGCTACTGGCTGCGGACTGAGGACCATCTAGGAGAAAAAGATTCTCCTATGCATACTACCCACAGGTGGTGGGTAACGTCTGGCTCCAACTGGGACATAAGCTCTTGGAACAGTGTGCAAAGCTACTCGAACAGGAGGTCATGAGAACACCAACAATCTCTTGGTACTGCAGACTAGTTACTTGCACATATCAAAGACCAAGCACACAAGGAAACATGTTTTTGTGGTGTCTTATGATCACCCATGCTTAGTATTATGCCATAAAATCAACAATAAAGTAATATGCAAATTTTTAATCTAAACGCAACTAATATACCATGATAATATCATATGATGTTAGTTCTAATGAGAAAATTAGCATGCAATGCATCCTACCCTCATATGCATATAACATTATGCAAACACTAAGTATAATCATATAGCCAATGTAACCAACATATTATTAAATCAATATAAAAACATTTCCCTTATGAAACATCATGAGGTAGGGGACCCAAATATCACTTTTCCCATTGCAATATTTTCTTGATGAATGGTTAGGGTGGGGGTGGAAACATTTGAGGACCATGCATCAATGGTCATAGATGAGGAGGGAAAAGAGGAATCCAACTCACGCAACCTTTCTTGTAATGAAAATATGGAGAACTCAATCACCAAGCTCATGAACTTTCGATGAATAGCAACCTCGAGCATATCTTCCTCATGGCATAATGACATAGATCACTTATACACATCCATATTTACATTTTCCTAATTATCAAGGGAGGAACAAGGTGGACTATGATCATCATGTATTGGGAAGAACCACAATCCCCTTTCAGGGTATTGAGAAAGCTTCTCAGTTCCATGGCCCTCAAAAGATTCATAAAGAGAGGCATCAGGCTCCTCGTGGGTTCTAATGACATCATGATCATTGGATTGAGCAAAATCGTCATGAGACATATAAAATAAGCCTCTCCAATGAGCCATTTATTGCCATGCATATTTTTATAAGATTCTATATTTAGAGTCGCCAAGGTCAACTTGAAAAGCCTTGAGAGATGCTTGCTTCGCCCTACAGGGATTGACTTTGAAGTTCGCTGAAGAACTAGGGCTTCATTCTTGCAATGTAGTCACCAAAAGGATATATCAGTAATGTCATATGGGAACAAGGCACACATCTCGTGTCCCCGGTAACAGCACCAAAAATGTTACTGCTCAAACTAGCAAGGAACCTAGCAAGGGATCCTATAGAGCAACTACTAGGTCAAGGGGAACAATGAAGTGATAGCCCACTGTCACCTCAGCTAAAGCTCCCTACCTTTTACGGACTTTCACCAATGGGAGGAGACCCGATGTAGGAGGAATCACTAGGAAGAATGGATCTATGAATGGATAAAGAGTAATTCCTAAGACCTACTCACAAGAGAGACTCAATTGTATGGCTTTCTTGCTTGGAAAGCAAGGTGGTAGGCTCTCTAGGAAGGGCCTAAAGGATTCTTGAGGCTAGGGTTTGGGAATGTATCTTGAAGAGATGTTTCCTAAGCCTAGAAATCCTTATGGAGACTTGGTCTTTATGTGATATTTGTGGAATTGGAGTTATAAAGTTGCAGGGCCACACGGGACCAAGTGGACCCAAAATTAGGTCAAGTGGAACTGGTCACTCAAGGAAGGGTTTGACCTAATTGTGGAAGACAAGAGGATCAATGGACAAATATTCTTGGAATAGAATGCAATGATCCATATAAGGTCACTAGCCAAGGAAAACCTAGGGCAAGAAACGGTCCTTGAGCTAGGGCTTTAAATATCTCGATATCCCACCATCGAAATTTCCTGAAATTTGGACGACCTCTAGAGGAAACCCCAATGCAGTAGTGGACAAGAGATCGAAGTCTTTTGATGGTTAGAACATGAGATAAATGATGCCCTGGGTGACCTATTGAGGTTAGGCCTAGAAAGAAAAGGGGAGGTGAGAAAAATATGCTTTTTAAAGTGATCATCTATGAAAGGATTAGTGCCTTGTCCTTTGGGAGAGATGGAGTCAGGAGAATGTATGGTTTGGAAGAGGTTTTACCCAATCAAGGAGGTCATCGAGCAACTTCGCATGGCATTAGGGCATGAGAGCAGGTACATGAGATCTTTATACTTCGATATGCAATAGTTGATGACTTATCAAGATGTATTTTAACAAAATAATCTCTAGGAACATCCACCCATTCACACATGGCCTATGTAATGATGCAATGCTATAAAAAATCAAAATTCCCACAACTTTGTACCAAAAAGTAGTAAATTTTAGACTTGTAGAGTGGAAATCCCAGCAACATTCATGTGACAAAGTAAATAACAAGAATTAACAAGAAAATATTACTTAAATGTGCAAAAGAGTATATCCAATCATCATATTATGCCAATAATGAAGCTCCAAGATAAGATAAAGATATCCAAACATCAAAATTCATCCATAACATCCAAACTCCTCCAAAAGGGATAGCGAAAATCTCACAAGAGCAAATAATACAATCCAAGTGATGATGAATGAGAGAGAATGTCTCTCTTCTATTTATACAATCCTCTAAGGGATTCGAATGACCCAATTTGGACTAATAATGCCCCTAAAATAAAATAATGTGCCTAATAACAATACTTTTGGTGACATGCCCACCAAAATAGCTCAATAACATAAGAATAAGCCTCTCAAGAGGGAAGAACGATTAATATAGTGAGTCGTTGGGCCTTTGAGGAGGCCTAATGAAGTCCAAGGGGTGCCATGATGTAGAACTGGACTCCAAACATAGTGGACAAGGGGTTGGCCCCTTGTTTTTAGAGCAAGAACCTATGGTGCTCACAAGTGGGTGTGGGTGCACAAGGACATCCTCACGGTCTCCAACTTGATCAAAAATGCCTGTAGACCATCTGTAAGGGCTAGGGCGATGACATAAGCCCTCTGTAGCGAGAGACCTCCTCTGGACCTTGGAACATTTGCCAAGTGTATGGTGCATGTGTGGAGTCAGCTGGGCATGGTGAACCTGGTGCATCACCCTCATCCAAAAGGTGAAACATGAGCAATCAACGAGTGGTGTTGGGGATCCATGAAGTACTCTCTATTATGGTGGAGGCCCATGGCACTCAAGTTCACCCTACAAGTTCCAATGCGGCCCTCTGGAGGGCTAGGACCCTGTATAGGGAGACCAAGCCCCAAATGGAGACCCCCCTTCAATCCTACATAAGATCCAATGGGTCCCCTTGCCCTCCAATACAACAAACCAAAAGAATAATCAAGTAAAAGAGCTTACAAGTCATGGAATCAATGGGGCACTTCATGGTGGCATGCCCTTCCATAGTGGACTTTGGCATGTACAAGTGTCTCCAAGCTCAATAGGGGGTTAATCAAGGACACTATTAGGTGATTTCAACCTTTAAAGGGGGGTACATGTCCATGATACATCCCTCAAGTGGCAGGTGGAAAATGATATACTAATGGAATGGAGTGGGGATCAGGGTAATCATCCAGACCACATGTCATGGTACAAGGGTAGCTATAATAAGGGAACTCCACACCTAGGTATATGAGTGTAGGAGGGAGCAAATCGTGCTACATGAGCTACCCCGGCCTTTGTTTTTCCACCCTTCTTCATATGTCTTTTGCCTTTGATTGATTTTTCTTCATAACTGCTCTGGGTTCCAAAGGATGAGAGCATGATGTGTATTATATAGCAGTGGATACCCCCTTAAGGTGGGGCAGTTCATCGCCCAACAGGGGTTGGGGAAATCATGGGTTCCTTAATGATGGAGGGGGCTCATCTAGGGCCCACAGGAACTAGGGTGATGCCCATGGATAAGGGGTGGAACTCATGTTTGGCTTTTTCCCACGTACTAAATTTGTATGTCCCAGCCATCTTTTGCATTTTGTGGTACGTTTCCTATTGAGAGTGGCCAAATTATGCTTTTTCTTTTCTTTTTAGTTGCATCAACCTCTGGGGCATCGTTCCAAGCCCAACCCAAGGTGTGGACAAGGGGAGGGGAAGGTTTATTATATGTGGACCCAATTGACACATGTGGACCCAAATGGGAAAAGAGATGAATAGGACTAAAATGAGTGGAAGGAGTTGATGTATGCAGTGTCGAGAAGCAGGACCATGCAACCAAAGTCGGGATTTCCCAAATAGTGCCAGTCCTAAAGCTAATGGTCAATATAGGAGATCCCACGAGACTAGGATACAAGGGTAACCACGAAATCGGGGAATGGAGACAAGAATATAGACCTAACCCACTCTTTCCACCGAATCCCCCCGCCAATCTATGCCCAAAAATGCCCATGACAAGTAAGGAAAATTACTCAACTACACCAATGAAAGCCATACCTTCGGGGTCGGGAGGCCCACCTTCAAACATACAATCATAATAGGTGTGTGAGAGACCACATGGTTGGCTCACCTAATATGTATTCTAAGTCTATAGTTCGCAGTTGACAAATGGATAAGCTCAAGAAGGGCGCTCAAACTAAGGACAAGGCTTAATCCAACAAAGACAATGAAAAACATGCATTTCAAGAGGCCTATCAAGGGCACTTATGATCGAGGGTTTAATGAATAATCAAGGATAATGGCTTAACAAAGTGCATAAGACTGAGAAAAGGCTTGTTAGAGATTGATATGATCAAGAATTGAAACAACAAGCCTTCAAAAATCTTGAAGTTGAAGCCTAGCATTAGGTTAGGGTTTTCCTAGGGTAAAATTGCCTACGGTTTGTGACGTGAGCCATAAAAGGAAAAATTAACTATGGAAAAGGATAGATTCCATAAAAGGAAAAATTAACTATGGAAAAGGCTAGATTCTAATGCAATGAGACTCAGTCCATGTGTATAACCTCATCAAAGGCCAACGCACTCCTAGCTGAATACGTCCCTATGCCCTAGCCTAACAACTTGCCTTGAAGGGTTGAAAATATTTTAGGGAGAGAAAAATATGTTTAAAAATATTTTCAATGGTATGTGATCACCTAAGTCACATGACACGAGGACACGAGACACGGAGGACACGTAAATACGTGGTATTCAATACGAAAGGCAGCGACCTGGAAACAGGACACGGGGGACACGTTTTATATATATTTAATAATAAAAAAATAAAAAATAAAAATATATATATATATATATATATATATACCGAAATATAGTTTTTTATCCATATTAAATTGCAGGTTGCAGCTTATCTAATCAAATTAAAATATAATTACTTCTCAAAGTTCATAGTTCACTTTAAAAAAATAAATAGAATCAAAATTTACAACTTACAAGCACATAAGAATAGATATTAAAACCATAAAATGCAGATTTTCCATTAAGTCATCAAAATCAAAATGTATCACTGTTCAGTGCTTGCAATGTACATAGATAGATCATAGACTACAGTAGATACTGACTCCTGAGAGAATGCCAATGGAAAATACAAAAGAGTAGATACTAGATACTAGATACAAAATAAGTAGGAATATCATAGCTCGGTACTGGTCCATGAGTCATGACTCATCACTCTATCAATAGTCCATGTCCTCTATGTCATAGTCACCATCACTGCCACTGCCATCTGACTGTACTCCATCCTCCTCCTCTATGCCCAATCCAGGATCTGCTACTGTGGAGGATGACCCCTCAAGATGCTGTGTCTCATCATCAAAAGTCACTGGCTCTAGCACTGGGTCATTAAGATCCATGTTGGCTAATGCCAACTCAATACTGTCGTCCAAGCCCATATCATCAGGAAACACATCCCACATCTTTGTTTTTCCCTTCAACCACTCCTCTCTCTGCCTGTAAATAAGACGAAGGTTGGTGTGCACATACACCATTGTCTCCGCCCTGGATTGCTCAAGCCTGCTCTTTTTCAAACTATATAGATTCTCGTAAGTGCTCCAATTCCTCTCACAACAAGAAGACGAAGTAATTTGAGAGAGGACCCTCAAGGCTAACTGTTGTAGAATAGGGCATGCTGCCCCATGAGTTGCCCACCATGCATAGGCACTTTTGACCCCCCTATCTCCAAGTACATCATACGCCCCAAATCTCCTGGTGCCAGTGGAGAACTCTACAAAGCCTTCCTCCACCTCAAGAAAAGATGTGTTATCCTGAAACATCCTTCTGAATGCTATCTTCCTCCCCTGTGAAATCTCTCCATCCATGTGAGGAGGGTATCTGTGTGAGGTCCCACCATGGAGCCACTCTTGACTGTAGTACTTGGGATTCAAAGAGTGAGCTAAGCAATGCAAAGGTGTGCAATTCTTATCCCACCTAGAGATAAGAATATCCTGTATGGTGGACCATAAGCTCTCTGTTGATGTCTCATATGCAGGGCACTCATTCTCCATAACAATAGTCTTCACAGACTCAATCATGGAATCCCAACCCTCATAAACCTCTCCTAATATGGGCTGGTCCGTGTCTGCAAACCGCAAGAAAGAAATGATAGGGTTCATGATCTTTATGGTAAGATCCACCCTTTCCCACCAACCATCATCTAACACTATGTCCTTTACCTTTTTTGAAGCTGTTTGATCTGTCTTTCTCCAAAAAGACCAAAGATCTGAAATAACCATGGCCCCAAGAGCAGCCTTCACCTCCTTCAACCTCTTAAGCATGATGAACGAGGAAGCAAACCGAGTATCTGCAATCTTCAACAAGGATAGATGTGTGTACTCTTTATATATTGTGAGGGCATTGGTATGGTTTTGCACAAAATTTCGGATATGGCGTGCATCCTCAATAAGATTGCCAATCCATGTCACATCTGAAGCAATAGATTTGAGTGCCAAATTCAAGGAGTGAACAATGCATGGTGTCCAAAATATTTGTGGATATTTAGTTTCCACAATCAAGCCAGCTGCTTTGCAAACAGGTGCATTATCTGTGATAATTTGCACACAACTTTCAATGCCTACTTCTTCAATAACTTTAATAAACAGCTCACCCATATATTGTGCATCTTTGTATTGTCCAAGAGCATCAACTGCTTTCAAGAAAACCGGTCCATTTTGAGAATATACCATGAAATTGATGAGAGGATGGCGTGCTGTATCTGCCCATCCATCAGAGACAATACTGACACCAGATGAGATCCATGATGATTTAATAGGTTGTAGAATTTTATCCACCTCCTTCCTTGCCTTCACCAACAATGTGGTTCTAAGTTTTTTTGAACTTGGAGGCACATACCCAATTGGAGCCCTATCAACTAGAGCTCGACAAGCCTCAATAAACATAGGAGACCGTGCAACATTAAAAGAAATGAAGTTGAGATAGAAAAAGAATGCCAATGTAAGATCAACCTCATCTCGCTGCTCACGCTGAAAAATCTTGTCCATTGGACCACTATAAGTTGGGGCTGCCCTCTTTTTTGTTGGCTGAATTTCTTTTCTCCCAAATCTACTAATATTAGAATTCCTCAAGAATGGAAGAGGATCTTCATTTTTACTAGCTTTCCTGCTTGCTGCCACCACATTCACAGAGCCAGCTGCATCCTCCCTTATCAAATCCATTCTTTCGTCCTGACTGATAGTTTTGCATGATGCAATTCCACAAGGCAGGTCCAACAAATGGCCCCTAACTCGATTGTAAGTGCTCTTATATTCAAGCTTGCAGAAATTACAAGACCATTGCACATTCCCTCCCAGACCAGTCTTTGGCACTTGCTTCTTGGTTACATACTTCCAGAGAGGGTATTTTTTTAGCTGTGCTTGTTGTCTTGCTGCAGCAGCATCATATTTTAATGTTGGCTGACAAACACCTACAGCTTCACTTGAAGCACTTGGGGCACTATGACTAACAGAAGGTGAAACACTTGGAGTTGGAGGGCGGGGACCACGAAAAGCACTGCCCTTCCTTTGACCTCTGTCGGCTGCCTTGGATGATTGAGCCATTAATGTGAGAACTGTTATAAATTCCACACACCTTCACCTACAAAAAAAACAATTAAAGTCACAATTAAAGTCTTGCTGTTTCAACTTTCTGACTGTCTGTAAATTCAAATTGTCAATCTGTCTGTTTATTAATTATGAATTTGACACTCTACACAGGTAAGAGGATGACTATTTGGCATGCCGCATAAACTTGTATATTTCTGTCTACTGTGCAGGTTTCTCTCATGACTGATAGATGTGCAGTGTGCACATAGCTAGCCACTAAACAACACATCCAAATGTAATAAACCTAGAATGTTGAAGACGTTAATTTCAAAGTCATAATAATGAATCTATGAAGAGGTGCACAAGAGGTTCTGGTCTGGAAGGAAGTGATACATATCCAGAATTTGGATTTAAGGATAATTTGAGAACCATCAGCTGCTCGATGGATGCTATCAATAGAAGCATACCTTGAAAGAATGAATAGCTCAGAAAATATAGCCAAACATTTTTCTGGATTAATCTGAATTGTGCTTTCCAAGCAAGACGAGAAACTACAATTCAACAATTGTGATGATATTTAAGGCTCTGAAGATTCTACGGAATGTTGTGATAGTATAACTATTGACATTTGGGATTAATAGCACCATAGCTGACATTAGCACATGCCTTGTGTCTGCACACAACGATTAGTGCAGTCCTCTCATACCATAGAGAGCACCCGTTAAGTGTGGACTTGTGATTGAGCCCTTAGTCTCGCCAGCTTAAATTTGAAAGGAAAACAAACAGTGCATATCTTTTAACTGGGGAAAACTAATTTCTGTTTCATTTGTCCAATAAAATATCTCACACTTTCATTTCTCTTGCTGTTAGAGGTTTTTAGGTTCACAAAACATGATTTTCTTTCAGTTTTACCTTTGATGTATTGTTGTCATGGAACTGTATAATTATTTTTGTCTTCAATGATTGCACAGAAATGGGGGTAAGGATTTTTTCTTTTTCAAGGGAAACACTGCAGAATCCCTCTCTACCCTGCAATATCAGGATGGAGGGTGGCTCAACTGTCAGTCACAATAGTTGCTGGTAACCCTGAGGGACTTACCTGATTTGAACCTGTGACCTATGGCTTCCCCATTGGAAACATGCCCTGGGAATGACCTATAACTGTCTGAGCAAGCCTTGGGGTTTAATCAGGATAAGAACATATATCTTGATTCAATTCATTTCCCTATGAAAATGTTCAATTTTTTCCCTTATTTATCCTAATTGTACTAATGTCATGTAGGTACATTGTAAGATAGCACAATTTCCAACCTACATGGTTGGAAGACTAGTCACTAAAGAGAGGGTTGAGAGACTAAAAGTGGATCCCCAAATGCAGATGCAGGTGTGGCTAGTGGACAGATGAATCCAGTTTAAACACAAAACTTGTTTCCTTCTCTTTTCTATGGTGCTTACGACCATGGATTGATTTATTCAGTGCTGGTTTTCATTTGTCTTGCGCTTTATGGCTTGGTTTTCATTTCCCAGATAAGATAAACCTGTGTGAGAACACATAACTGGCAACCCTGTACATTTGACATTGTTTCAAAGCTTCTGTATAGTCTAGCTTAGGGACAATCTGTCGTAGGCAGCAGAGAATAATCCGTTGGACATGATGAAATAAGTATGCTGCTGCAGATAAGGGTGGAGAGTGCGGCAAGTTTTGAACAGCAGCTAGACACTCTTAACAAAGACTTAATAAAAAATGAAAAATGTGTGAATTTTGAAAACACTGTCGCAAAAACAGAGTCCACGGACACAAATTACATGTCACAGGATAACGCTTACTGGTTTAAGTTTTAACGCTCCACACGACAGAAGTTAGAACACTCCCGCAGCTCGCTCCACACGACAGAAGTTAGAAACTCCCGCAGCTCGCTCCACACGACAGAACACTCCAAACAAACGATAATAGGCCGGAATACCTTATAACTTATAACTTATAAACCACGTTTTTTTAAATACGTATTCAATAAGCGAAATACGTTAGGGCATCGTATTTTATTCTCCAAATACGCGTATTCCAAATGTAAAGACACGACTCGAAAACGGAGAATACGCGTATTCCAAAAATATGACACGACTAGAAAACGTAGAATACGTACTCTATTTTTAGAATACGTTAAAAAACGTATTTGACACGTATTTTGGACGTTTTCGTGTCCAATACGCAAAATACGGGACACGGGACCCTAGGGGACGTGTCCTGTGACTTAGGTGATCACCTATGTGGATGTCAGTGCTTGTTCCTTGGGTGATGGAGTCTAACGGAAACCTACTTATGGAGATATCAAACCTTGGCATGGAGTAAGGGCAAAAAAAACCCTAGTTTTGAAAACCTAGCTACCATGTTATGAGGGGATAAAATCATGAAGAGAGCTTACTTGAAGATCTTCAAGGGATGTCATACATTCTCTAGTTAAAACAGGCAATACTCTGCCAAAATTCCATGGTAAAACATTCAATTTAACAAGAGCATAGAAACCCTAACAACAACCATTCCATGCAATAACTAGTGCCCAATTCACCTCCCTCACCATCGGTCATCAAACTCAAGAGCCCTTCGCATCTTTAGCTCCATTGTTTCCTATCTCATTCATTCCTTCTTGGCAGGCTATTGATTATTTTGTATCATGCCACAATCTTTTATATGTGTGTTGTGGCAGCACTACCACTTGTTCCTTTCTTTCTTTATGTTATTTTCAGCATTTTCTAGGAGCTGGGCTTGCACTCCCACATTGTACTTATACTGATTGTACTCTTCTTCGATCCCAGTGACCTACTTTTGTGGTCATTTGTTGAACATTAATAAAATTATCTTTCTCTTTATCTTAACTTCCAATAAATATGTTTTGATGTTTGTTGAATAGAAATTTATAATGGAATATCGAAGTTTTGATAGAGATAATGATCAAGACATAAAGCAAAATGCAATCAAATGAAAATTTATTGAAATAGTGACAGAACTAAGATCCAAAAGAACACTAAGAAAATATGAAAATCTTTTAAAAGGCTACTAGAACTAGGGTCCAAAAGGGAACTTGCAGATATTTAGTATAAACTAAACTGCCTATTTATCATAAAACAGGATAATAAAATTTAGTTTAACACCAATGAACATGTAAATTTCAAATGGTGAGATAAGAAGGTGTTTACAACACACAAGAAAATCTCTAGAAGGATCAATATACATGCCTGTGCGATGGAATCAACCTCACGAATATGTGAAAGGAATTTATTTCCTAGACCCTGCATCAACCAGAAAATAACTGTCCTTTAGAGGAGATAGTACATGAGATAATATCCAAATGATGAAAACATATAAACAGCAAATCCTTTAAATGCTTAGTCCAAATTTATTATTCCAAAGCTGCAAGCAAGAAGAAAGAGTTGACGATGAACAAGCAAATGCTAATGACAATTTTATCTCTTTCGGTTTCTTTATGGATAATTTTATCTGCTCAGAAAGCAGGGCCACACAAAAGTCTACCATGCTGTACTTCGTATTCACCAGAACTGGAATGTAGCTTGTGCTTATTTATTATGTCAAAAGAACAGATCCATGTTACCTGAAATTAGGAAAAATGTATGGGTTTCCAAAATAAATTGGGTTTTGGAAACAGCACCTACAAAATTTGAGGAAATGGGGAAATGGAACATATATATAGATAGAATCTATGTCACCCGAGGTTCAGGGACTGGGTATAATGTTTCAATACAATGGGGGGATGCCCCATAATTTCAGAGGACAAGGGAACAGGGATGGCAATAAAAATCTAAAATATGCAAAATTGAAAAAAAAGGAAGAAATTGTTAGTACTCTATAGATCTAGACTCTAGAACAATAATACAGAGTCAAATTATTGCAATTTGGCATGTAGACTGTAGTATGTACTACAATGGATGAATAATCAATTTTATAATTAGTATTGTGAACAGATGAGCAGTAAAATGTCAGATTTGTCCAAGAACAAAATCGTGATTCACACAACACCATCAATGTCAAGTTCCATTCATATAGAGTTGATAACTCAGAATATCGAATATATGCATAGATATATAATTGAAATAGTACAAGCAAGAAAACACATACATATCAAAACTGCAATGTACAATCAAGCATCTACTGAGGTGACAGAAGTAAACCCAACCTTTCTGGGACTAGGTTACTAAAGCATAAGCAATGAACTTGGTTGTTTAGATCAAGAAACTTATGGAATTCAGTACTGGAACCTAAGAAAGATAGTTTTGCATGGTCCCTATGGGGTTACTTCCTATAAAAAGGAGACAAACACACTTGGGTGTGTCCCCATTGTGTGTGTTACAGAAAATTCTTGCATCTTAGTGCAAAGCCTCACTAGATGACTAAGACAATGAGTAACATGGGAGAGTCCCCACCATCACCTTAGGAACTACTTCCTTTGTTTAGTGATGAAAACAATCCAACACACGGAAGGCTTCCCCAGTAGATTTTAGGGATCTAATGGCCCAGTCAAACCAAGGAAAAAGCCCCCAAAGGACTCTACTTCTATCACCACCAAATAAGAGGATCAAACAATTACGGTTTATGGTGGATCTGAATGTAATTTCCAGATTTGAGTTCAAAGGTACTATGACTGTTCCAATGATTTAAGTCAACCAATATGAGCTCAAAGAAAGATCCCAAACATACACAATGAAGAAATTACACAATGTTGTAGCAAACTAGCCTGTAAAATAGAAATTTACAGAAATAAACCAGCTTACAACAGCAATAAATAATAGCCCCAACACCTATGATAATAGAGTGAAAAATGGAGGGATATCACATGGGTAAAATAGAGATTGAATTAGATTCAGGAGCATAACTCTCAAGTTTTCAAAGTTTGATAGATCGAAGGATCTTCATATTTACCAAGGGAGTGGGTTCCCTAATTTTGTAAATATTTAAATTATTTAATTAAATTCTAGAGAAAGTGAGTCATAATATAGAAATCTGAATGAATAGGATTAGTCGGGTGAGAATCTGCTTTGTTAGGCATGATAGATTGTAGAGATAGATCTTAGCAAGATCTTAGGATCAGATTGGCAAGATATTAGTATCAGAATGGCAAGATTTTAGGATCTAAACTAATTTGGTTATTGTTATAAGTTTTCATTAGTCATTGATTTTTGAACTGCAGGGTCGATATGCAGAATGTTGATTGAATGAGCCTGGAACATTGATTGAACATTGGGAATCATTGGTATGGACTCTCTGCATCAGGCGAATTAGTCAAGTGTTGACAGAGCCGACATTCACCGCATTAGCCTGAGAGGCGTTAAAAGCTGGAATTACATATTCCCTTTAAACAACGAATACCGAGAGACCTGTGGGACCCAATTGGGCCATTTTTGTTAGTCGGTCCCGACCTTAGTCGGGACGTAAACATGTTGGCTGATTTCACTTTGTTCTAGTGCACTCTGACTCCCGACCAAGCTAATTGCCACGACCTTCGACCTCCCAACCAAACTGATTGTGCTGACCTTAGTCTTTGACTCCCCGACAAAGCATTGACAGCGGGAAATTTCTGTGATTTCTTCAGTTTTTTGTTTTAGGAAAGGAAAAGAGATTTCACGCCAGAGTTTTAGAATTGGTGGGAAATTGAAACAGTGAGACAGGGTTCAAGTAAGAGGAGGTTGGTACCAGCTGTTGAGGTTGTCGATGTAGTTGGCATCAGAATTACAACAAATTTCTGCAGTAAAAGAGTATACAACAGCACTAAAAACCCTAGACTAAACTCTAGAAAGTAGCTGAAAAATGCATTAAAAACTACACTTTGTATTATATAATCTATTCCGAACACTTTCTAACCCTATAGGCTATGACTAAAACATTCAAGCTATTTAATAATGAAAATTAAATATTTTACTGTAATTCAACCCTAAAATACTATAAAAAATAAAAGAAAATGAGTGTTAAATGAAATAATGGTTTACACAAAGAAGAAGACTAGTGTCTTTATCTAAGGCATATGGAATCAAGGATCAATACACTTGAGAAGGAAATGGAATGGATGTAGGTTCAAAGACCAAGGGGGACAATACTTGTGTCCCTTAGAAGTTTGTCCTAGGCATCCTACAATCTTCACGGATCAGTAAAGGAGGGAGGTTTCATGTAGGTGACCTCAAAGAACTTGACGAAAAATCTTGTCTAAGGAAGATAATGAGATAAAAATACCAGCATGTAAATATTTGATAACCATCATCCATCAGCATAAACAAGATAAAGAAGAATAGCTTACTCAATTTAGCATGCATCCATCAAATTTCACCAATAATTGTCGAAGGAAAGAGAACTATCCACATCAACAAGTCCTCCTTAAGAGGAAGCTCTACTTAAGACATCCATAGTGCATAAGAGAAAAAATAGAACTCAAGAGAAGAGAAGAATCTACAATGTGCAAGGATCCAAAGGAGGGGAGCGCTCCCTCTTTATATAAGGCTAATATCCTCTAAAATCCCCAAAATGCATATTATCCATGATACAATGTGGATAGGTCAAGAAAGATGCTTCATCAATCAATAAAAGATGCCAAAAATGCAAGACATCCATCATAAATGCACTCCAAGAGACACACATGTGAGTGAGTAAAATAATTTTGATCTCATCTCCAAATAATGCTCCAAAAGTCATGTCTCTCCATGAAAGCATGCAATGTCTCATCAAAAGTCATGTCTCTTCATACAAAAGTCATAGCTCATCATCAAAAGGTGTCAAATGATTCATCAACATGCTAGATTGGCCGAAAATAAAGTCATATGTCATCATAATGTGAAACATCCCATCATAAGTCCAATGCCCTCAAGTTAGGGCACGACGTCATGAAGGGAGTGTGAAAATTTCATAAACCCGAATCCCTACTGCAGCAACTGATTAAACTTCTCCTATTTGTTAATTACTGAAACAAATTATTTACTGCTTCCTACAGCAAATATCGAAGCTACTACATTGCAGCCTACACCAATAAAATAATATGCTCAAAACAAGAATAAAACAATAGAGAAAGATAAACACAAAGGACACAATATTTTTTGGACAACTGTCCCTAGAAAAACCCAATGCAGGAAAACTGGTGCAACAGATCATAGGGTTTTTATTATTAAGCTGAAGTATTTCTTAATACAACTACTGGATCTCCTCCCAGCAATCCAGCTACAAAGAAAATCACTTAGCAGAAGAAACTGGTGAGATTACCTCACTCTACACTTCAAGTCTTGGTTGATCCGGCAGCTGAACTATGAGTTTCTCGGCTACCTCTGCGCTGCCCCTGCATGGGCCCTGCGTCAACCTCTAAGTCACTGCGTCAGCTCAACTAAGAATTGATCTGTCTTCAAAAGCCTTTTCCAGCCCTCCCGGCTCAGAAACATCAGCTCCTTCTGCAAATTAGGACCTCTGCACTAGAAGTTGTTGCATTGCTCTGCGTGGGGCCTACGTGAACCCTTCCTGGCTCTGCATCCCCCTCTCTGCCCTCTGCGCTGCCTCCTCTGTCTCTCTGCCTCTGCTATTTATTCTTGGCTCCAAAGAAGATCCTCCAGCTAAACTTCCTCTACCCCTCTCTACACAAGCTCACTATCGATATTCTCCCAGCAACTGCTCTGCTACAGAAAATTGAACTTTTGAACTCTCTCTGTGTCTTTCCAAGTGACCCTCAAACCTCCTTAAATAATCTCCTCGTTGACATTCAACGGCCCAGATTAGAAGCTAATCAATGGCTAAGATCATTATTGCTTGATCCTCGTCTTCTTTTAGAAGTTACACCCATGGTTTATATTAATATCGTTTAATTATTTTCTTTTCCTAAGTTTAGACTTAGGGTCCCATTAAAAATAATTAATTATTTTAATAAAACTATTTCTAGGTGGAATTTCCAAAAACGCTTTGTGGGTTCTTTGGAATACATGTGTCCGGGCCTCCCTGCAAAATTTGAAACTTAGAGCACATCCGATACTACCAAAAATCAACACTCCCTCTTAGCGAGGAATGTGCTCTAGCAATGCATCCTACTAAAGCATCACTTTGTTCTGTAACATCTCCCTCTGCACTGCTGATGTCTGACATGTTGTCCACCAACCACTGCGCAAACGTTGCATCTGTACTGTTGCTGACCCTGCCACTGTCAACACTGCATCCGCACTGCAACTTCCTTTGAAATTTCGCATCTGTGTTGCTGTTGGCACTGCCACTGCCAATTGCCTCTGCATTGCAAACTGTTGTTGCTACTACTACTGCATCAGCAACGGAAAAACATCCCAAATTATTTAACTAACTGTGTCCAGTATGATACCATGTGAATGTTGGAGCCCGACAACTGCTAGTCTTTGCGCTGACCCTTTGAGTCTATTGCGCTATTTTTGACCTCTGCTCTGTGCCATCTCCACTGCTGTCAACTCTACTATGCACTATTCAGTCTCTGGCGCTCCTAGCCACTGCAATTGTCTCTCCAACACTCCTTGGCACAATCCGACACTAGTCCATCCTACTACCACAAAAATGGGCTCCCGTAGCAAGGTATTGATCGAAGAGGTGGGCTCCCCAAGGATCCTGCCCATCTGTAGCTCCTTCGAACTACAGCTCCAAATCAGCCCACCTCCCTCCCGAAGGTATCTCAGTTGTCATGGCGAACTCCTCCTCCTCGATCTTCGTAGGTGCATGTGAAAATTCCTAAACCAAAATCCCTACTACCACAATTGATGATATTTCTCCTACTTGTTAGATTTACATGAACAAGTTATTTGCAGTTTCCTACGGAAAATCTTGAAATACATACACTGCAACCTTCACTTTTTTAATTATGCGGAAACAAGAGACTGAGCAAGAAAGAAAATACGACACAATAACATCATTAATTTTGGACAAATGTCCTTGGAAAAACCCAGTGCGGTAAAACCGGTGCAGCAAATCTAAGGGTTTAATTTTATTAAGCAATAGAAAATTCTGAATACATCTCTGAATACCTCAAGGGTTATTCAGCTACAGAGAGAGAAATATTGGCAGAATGATTTGTGAGATTACCTCACACAATCACTGAGAAAAATCTCGGTTGATTTGGTCACTGGATGAGGTGCCTCTGGTAGGTCCTACGTTGCCTCTACGCAATCCTCATGCAATCCCTGCATCAACCCCTCTAGGCACTGCGTCACCTAGCCAACTGATCGATTTGCTGCACGGAGTCACTACTTTCAACCTCTCGGAGAAATTGACTCTGCTGCAAAATCTCGGACTCTCTCACCCTCTGCGCTACCTCTATGTGGCCCTGCATCAGCCTCTGCATGAGAGCTGTTGGATCACTCTCTTTGTCTCTGTTGATGATTCTCCGACTGGGAAATCTCTCTCTCTCGACTTGCTATCTCTGCTCCTCAACTGCAAGAAATCTACTCGATCAGAATTTCCTCCTGAGAACTTCTCACTTCAAAAATTCAATTTCTTGATCTCCCTGTGTGTTCTCAAAGTGCCCATCAAGCCTTCTCTTATAATCCTCTCACTGATCAATCAACGGCCCATATTAGATTCTAAACAATGGCTAGGATCATATTGACTTGATCTCCGCCTTCTTCTAGAAGTTTCACCCACAGTTTATATTAATACCTTTTAATTACTTTAATTTCCTAAGTTTAGACTTAGGGTCCCATTAAAAATAATTAGTTATTTTAATAAAACTGTCTCCGGGTGGAATTTCCAAAACAATTTCTGGGTATTGGAGAATGCATGTGTCTAAGCCTCCCTGTAAATTTTGAGGCCTAGAGCACATCTGATGCTACCCCAAATCATCACTCCTTCATAGCGAAGAATGTGCTCTAGCAATATATGTTGCTGCATACTGCTCTGACTCTGAAGCATCTTCCTCTGCATTGTTGATGTCTAAACATGTTGTCCACCAACTACTGCATTGCTGCTGCAACTGTATTGTTGTTGACATTGCCACTGTAAACACTGCATCCGTACTATAGCTTCCTCTCAAGTGTTGCATCTATGCTGCTGCTAGAACAGCCGCTGGCAACTGCCACTACATTGCAAACTGTTGCTGCTACTCCATCAGCAACGGAAAAACATCCAAAATTAATGAACTAACTGTGTTCAGTATGATACCACGTGAATGTTGGAGTGTGACTACTAGTAGTCTCTACACTGACCCTCTGAATATATTGCGTTGTTGCTGACCTCTGCTCTGTGCCATCTGCAATGTTGTTGACCTGTACTCAGTGCCATCTGCACTGCTGTCAACTCTGCTCTGTGTTGCTCAGACTCTGGCACTCCTAGCCACTGCAACTGTCTCTCCGACACTCCTCAACACCATCCGACACTAGTCCATCCTGCTACCACAAAACTGAGCTCCCGTAGCAAGGTATTGGTCTAAGAGGTGGACTCCTCAAGGATCATGCCCATTTGTAGCTCTTTCGAACTACAGCTCCAAATCAACCCACCTCCCTCCTGGAGGTATCTCGGCTATCACGGTGAACTCCTCCTCTTCGATCTTTGCAGGCACAACCTTCGGATCGTGCTTTTCATCATTGTCCTTCTGCTTGAGAGGACACTAAGTAGCGTAGTGACCCATCTCACCACACCTGAAACACTTGACCTTCGAGATGTCCTTCTTACGTCTCTGTTGCTCCTGTTGTCCCTTCGATGCAAGGGCTGCATTATCCTCCTCTTTGGGCTTCAAACCACTGTTGTTGCTTCCGTCGAGTTTAACCTTGACTAAGTCTCTCCTCAGCTCCTCTTGTTTTAGAACTGCCCACATCTCATGCCAATTTGGCAATGTTGCTCTGCCCAAGATACTCTAGACAAGACTTGCCACTCATCTGAGATAGAATTGAGGGCCAGTCTAACCAACTATGAATCTTGAGGTGTATGCCCCGCAGCAAACAATTCATCACGAGTCTCCTTAAGCTTCGTGAGGAATGGATCCACACGCTCCCTATTCTGCAATGTGACAGACCACATGACCCTTCACTCCGTCGAGGATCATTCTTTTTGCCTTTGCCATTTTAGCTCGGTACTTCTTCAATGGATCTGCATCTGCAGGTACAACCACCATGATGTCGACATATGTCTTGAGGGCATGCTCGTCTAGAAGGAATGACATTCTAGCCTTCCAAATGACGTAGTTGGATGCCCCATCCAACCTATCCTGATCCCTCAAGCCAGTGGTTTCCATTTCTGCCACAAATGTTGAAAATTTCCTCTCCTTTGTGTTGCTGCTAGGCTAGCCTATGCACTCCCTGTTGGAGCTAGTAAAATTGTTGCCCCTTGCTGTTGTTTAGCGCTGAAGAATTCGAATTCCTTGGCTAGGAATTCTCTGAGGTAGAAATTCCCTCAGTCGTGCTTCTCCTCTCTCTTCTGACAATTTTCTACCCATCAAACTACCTGCAGAAAAATCTGTGTCCCACTGGCTCACCTCACGCTAAGGCTTTTGTGTTGCTCCCTTTGCCCCGACAATAACTCGATCTGGAAGCCCTTCTCTCCGTCGACTCACTCAGAGAGAGACTGCCTCGAAATTTCAGCCCTTCAGCTAAGAACTGTGCAAACCCATTGGTGTTTCGAACTGCTGCCTCCTGCAGCTTTTCGATTTCCCTCTTCTGCTCAGCGTCGGGTTCTCTGGCACTGCTCTTCTTGTTTCACCTGCAGCTCTGATACCATGTGAAAATTCCTAAACCGGAATCCCTACTGCAACAACTGATGATATTTCTCCTACTTGTTAGATTTACATGAACAAGTTATTTGCAGTTTCCTATGGCCAATATTGAAATACATACACTACAACCTTCACTTTATTAAATATTATTCGGAAACAAGAGACTGAGCAAGAAAGAAAATACGACACAATAACACCATTATTTTTGGACAAATGTCCCCGGAAAAGCCAAATGCGAGAAAACCAGTGCAGCAGATTTGAGGGTTTATTATTATTAAGCAGTAGCAAATTCTAAATACATATTTGAATACCTCAAGGGTTATTCAATTACAGAGAGAGAAATACTGACAGAAAGATTTGTGAGGTTAACTCACACAATCACTGAGAAAAACCTTGGCTGATTCGATCACTGGACGAGGTGCCTCTGGCAGACCCTGCACTGCCTCTACACAGCCCTCATGCAATCCCTACATCAACCCCTATAGGCACTGCGTCACCCAACCAACTTATCGATTTGTTGCCCGGAGACACTACTCTCAACCTCCCGATCTCACACCCTAGCTCCCGGCTTCTGACACTGACTCTGCTGCAAAATCTTGGACTCTCTCTCACCCTCTGCGCTGCCTCTGCGTGGCCCTACGTCAGCCTCTGTGTGAGAGCGGCTAGATCACTCTCTGCCTCTCTTTGCTGATGATTCTCCGGCTGAGAAAATCTCTCTCCCCGGATGTCATCTCTGCCCCTCAACTATAAGAAATCTACTCGATCAGAATTTCTTCCTGAGAACTTCTCACTTAAGAAATTCGATCTCTTGATCTCTCGGTGTGTTCTCCAAGTGCCCATCAAACCTTCTCTTATAATCCTCTCACTAGTCAATCAACGGCCCAAATTAGATTCTAATCAATGGCTAGGATCATATTGACTTGATCTCCACCTTCTTCTAGAAGTTTCACCCGCAATTTATATTAATAGCCTTTAATTATTTTAATTTCCTAAGTTTAGACTAAGGGTCCCATTAAAAATAATTAATTATTTTAATAAAACTGTCTCCGAGTGGAATTTCCCAAAACGATTTCTAGGTATTGGAGAATGCATGTGTCTAAGCCTCCTTGCAAATTTTGAGCCCTAGAGCACATCTGATGCTACCCAAATCAATAGTGCAGTCTTCAGATCATGCTTCTCATCTTTGTCCTTCTTCCTGGGAGGACACTGTGTTGCGTAGTGACCCATCTCACCACACCTGAAGCACTTTATCTTCGAGACGTCCTTCTTACGTCTCCGCTGCTCCTGTTGCCCCTTCGATGCAAGCACTGCATTATCCTCCTCCTCCTTGGGCTTCAACCCATTGCTGCGTGAAAATTCCTAAACCGGAATCCCAACTACAACAACTGATGATATTGTTCCTATTTTTTAAATTCCTTTAAACAAATTACTTGCAATTTTCTACGGCAAATATCGTAATACATATACTGCAGCCTTCACTTAATTAAATATTATGTGGAAACAAGAGATTGAGTAAGAAAGAAAATATAACACAAATGACACCGTTATTCTTGGAAAAATGTCCCCGGAAAAACCCAATGCAGGAAAACTAGTGTAGCAGATATGAGGGTCTTATTATTATGCAGGAGAAAATCTGAGTACAATTCTTGGATGCTCAACTAGCAATCCAATACAGAGAGAAACTAGACAAAATGAATGGTGAAATGATCTCACCCTGTCACTGGGAATTTCTAAGACTGATCACATTGAACTGGAGCCTCTGCGTACCCCCTGCATAGCCTCTACCCAAAACTGTGTCACTCCTACGCGGTTCCTGCGTCATCCCTGCAAGATATCACGTTGCTCCTTCTCTGGACCCTCAGCTGGCTGGAAAATTCGAATCTCTGCCTCTCGGTCTCACACCCCGGCTCCCGACTACTGAAACTCGATTTCCTTAACAGGGATTCAATCTCGCTCTAAGGCCTGCGTTGCCACTGTGCCAGCTTTGCATGGGCCAACGTCTGCCTTTCTTTGGATGTCATTCTGTCCTCTCTCTGCCTCATACTCTCTGGCCCAGGAAAATTTTTCTTCTTTCGAATACTCACTGCCCCTCTCTGCAAGAAATCTCCTCAATCAAAATTTCATCTTGAGAACTTCTCACTTCAGAAATTCAATCTCTTGATATCTCGGTGTGTTTTCCAAATGACCCTCAAGCTTCCTTAAATAAACTTCTCATTGACATTCAACAGCCCAGATTAAAAGCTAATCAATAGCTAAGATCATTTTAGCTTGATCCTCGTCTTCTTCTAGAAGTTACACCCACAATTTAATTTAAATTAATAGCCATTAATATTTTTAATTTCCTAAGTTTAGACTTAGGGTTCCATTAAAAAATATTAATTATTTTAATAAAATCATTTCTGGGTGGAATGTCCCAAAATGCTTTCTGGGTTCTTTGGAATACATGTGCCCAAGCCTCCCTACAAAATTTGAGACTTAGAGCACATCCGATGCTACCAGAAATCAATAAGGAGAAGGTGCCATGACCCCTCCAAAGCGGTGTACTAACATCACCATGTCCACATCATCAAGAGAAAGTTCAACATCCATCAAGAAGGTATGATGTCATCACAGGGGTGTCATGCCTTCCCTAAGGGGTACAATGTCACCAAGAAGCCCAACATTCCTGAGAATGGCACAAATTATCAGCATATAAGAGAACATCGTTAAGCATTATGGGAGGAGAGTGTAGTCATCACCATCATGGTCAGAAGCTCCTCTCCATCATGGTGTATCATCATCTCCATGGGTTGTTATCATCATACATTTGAGGCACACTTCCAAAACAACATAATAAGTGGGTCATGACATATACAAGGGTCATTAAGTTAGATCACACCAAGAATCCTCATCAAACTTCACAATAGCTCAATATTTGATACAATTTACCAAATCTAGATAACGTACAACCATTACCAACTGTTACCCACCAAAAGTGGGTGACCCCGCAAGAGGATTTTTCTCCTAGATTTGTCATCAACCAACAACAAACAGCCACCAATGTAGTTGATATATTGTGCCAGTTGATATTCGTTCCTTGAGCCAGACATATGTCCCCTCGCCCATCTATCGAGAGTATATGTTTGAAGGAGGGTCATCCAAGTCTAAAGGTATCTTTTCCATTCTGTAATTGGGTGCTTATGCTTGTTTTCCTTAGGCATTTTGGGTATGCATTGTTGGGTGACTTGGAAGAAGGAAGGGTTTTGACTGTAGTTTTGTTCCCTCACCTTAAATGGGGGGTTAATCCTCAATCCTAGTCCCGCGAGATCTCCCCTATTGGCTTACAACTTCAAAAGGGCACTACTTGGGAAACCCTGGTTTTGGTAGCGCGGTCCCATTTTCTTGTTTCACATTTTTCACTCCCCTTTGCACATTGTTGACCTCTACTGGTCAACTACCCATGCAGTACACCCCCTTTTTTTTGGGCAAAAAGGGGCAGCACCTGATCAGCATGTCCGTGCCATCCTGCCATCATCAGCAACTTGATCTTTTTTATTGTAAACCCAGTCTACATGTATTAATTGTAAATAATCTTAGCAGACATGAGTCATGTATGTAATTTGCCTAGGTGGACCTAACTTTCTGATGATAATCTACGTCCCGGAAGGTTTTTCGTCTCACCGATCCACGGATCGGCAGAGTTTTCCTTCAAACCTGACCCCAAAGCCGGGATGCATTTTGTCATTAGAACTTTAGGAGAATCCTAGTGTGTTGATCTGCTAGATTATAGTTGTGTCGCAGAACTGGGTGATTTGTGAGGGTCTGTATTAAGTGAGTTTGTCCCCTTAAGATGTAAATTTGTAAAAGTCATCATGAAATGTGTCTTGAGGGTTGAAAATGTTTTAAATCCCCTCATGAGTCCTAAGTCCTAGGTCCTAGGTGATGTTTCCGAAGGCTTAGTTCGGTGATCCATAATAAAATGAATTAAAAAATTAAAAAAATGAATAAAAATAATAAAATAATAATAAAATAAAAAAAAAAAATTAAAAAATAGAGCAAAAACCCTAACTAATAAAATAATAATATTTTAAGTGAATGCATTTTTTATTTTTTTTTTAATAATAAATCGACGGATGAGATCAAGAGATGTCTTGATCCTCATCAACGGTCGAGATCATTTCAGCATGGATCACTCGAACTAGCCGTTGGAGACATTTCCTTTAAGTAGGGTGCTAGGGGTCATTTTCAGATCATCTGATCTGTGAGTCTGTACTGAAAGCTCTCTTGTAATCTGATTTCTGGTTAATAAAAGAAGACTTTGGGGTCCAAATTGTGCTGGTGTTACTCTCTGGAATTGCTGTGAGATCTTTAATTTTCTGCATATTTCAGTTTTCAGCCATCAATCATAGCTTGCTTTTTAGAGTACTGTGAGCATAGGTATCTTGTTCACATGCTAGGGTTGAGTGTTGCTAGGGTTTCTGAAATAATGGCAGGTATCTCCATTATTTCCTGAGATCTAGCAGCATTCTCTCTCTCTTTGCTGATGGTTGCTTGAGATGTGCAGAAAAACCTTTTAGTAAAGAATACTGGTGGGCGTTTGGGGAAGTTCTAGGCTGAACCAGCCGACTCCCACAGGCTTTTCTTTGCAGAGCCCAGCTGATTTTGGCCCTGGGTTAATCATTTAAAGTTTATTTCCTGTTTTGCATGAGAGATTTTCTTTCTGTTCACAGCAGAATTCGAGTTTTCTGATATTTCGAAAATATTTCTATGCCTATTGCTGAAATCTGGCTGTTAAGGGGCCATATCTGTAAATTAATCAGCTGTTTTAGGGTTTCAAATTTATTTTTGGATCTAGGGTTTCAATTTTTTACAGTTTTCATTAGGGTTCTGTTTTCTTGTACAGGGTTTTCAGAAACCGTCTGTCAGGGCATAGCTGCAAATCAGTTTTCAAAGGCTGCATGCGTGGGTGATGATATCTGTCGGCAAACCCTGTTGTGAACATCCGATGATTTTTCTGCATACAAACACGCAGAGAAATCCTACCTGCGAAATATTGCCAAGCCGCCATCTTCACCAGAGTTTTTTCGACCCTCTTTCTTTCGGCGGCTTTATCTACATTGCATACAAATCATTTTTTTTGCGGGTAAAGCAATCCATGGTAACAGAACTGCTCAGCGCTCAGATTCTAAACGTTTTTCTTCACCATTATCTGCGGAGTGAAGCCGTCATCCTCGGGCCAGAACTTGCTCAGAAACGTGCCCATTCCATCACGCCAATCATCCGGGATTCTGCAATCGTTAAATGATCAGGTCGTCCTCCAATCCTCGCCGGCAGCAGGGGATACGATTCATCGTTGCAGATTAAATGTTGGGATCGTCGTGCATATTAGCGTAGGGTGATTTCTGAAGCGTTTATAAAGTGTGAGCATCAGGGTTTACGAATATGCACTGCTCCCCTTTTCTAACACGCTGGTTATATTTGCGTTCTTCACTTCCGTAATAGACTTAGCGTAATTGTTTTGATAAACCCGTCGTTTGGCGTAAACGAAATAGTGTTTGATGGTCATCCGTCCAGCGTTATGCTCCAATCCCCGGGCAGTAGCAAGCCATCAAAACAGGTTTTAGCGTCGGCATCAGGTAGAACGAGGTTCGTAATACGTATTGCAGTCTTGGCTTTAAAATTTTTATTTGATGTATGTCACGTAGCTGTAGATATAGGTTAACGTAATGATTCTGTTTAAAATGTTTGCATAGTTTAGTTTAGAACTAAATTTTTGCTAAGATACAGTTCGATATAGTTACGATTTTAAAATTTCTTTTTTTTTTAGTTTTGATTAATATAAAAAAATAAAAATAAAAATGTTTTAGATTTTCATTTTAATGTGTAGTTTGTAATTAGTTTTAATTTATTTCCTTTAGTTTAGTTTAGGGTTTAAATTAAAGGCTAATGTAGATTTTCCTTTTTTTAACTTTAATTAGATTTTAATTAGATTTAAAATTTTTGTTTTATTTTAGTTTTTGCTTATAATATAAAAAATAAAAATAAAAAGATTTATAAAAAAAAAAAAAAATTTAGGCTTAGTTTAATTTTTATGCAGTTAAGTTTTTAGATTAATTTTATTTAGGAATTTTTGTTTTAAATTTTTGCCTGAAAATCATAAAAAATATTGTGGGATATTTTTGCCAGTTTCAGTCTTGGCTCGGGAATTACCTAGGTTTCATCTTTTATGCCGAGGTTGAAAATTTTAACGTGGGAATTAGTGTTTAATCTGATTTAATTTTCATCTGATGATTAAATGCATGAATGTGGTCTCTTATTAGTATTTTACATGGTTGTTCAAAGCACTTTATCTTTCGAAATTTTAATTCGCTGGAATATCACTAAGTCGTTTTTTCTCGCATTTCATAAAAGTCAAATTTCACTCAGGCTTTGATGATAAATGGCTGCTCCTAATGAGATCATATTTCTGCAGCATCTGGTGATCAAACGATTAAACATTTACTCCACAATCTCTTAAGGCACTGGTCTGCTAAATTAATCAAATCCATCTAGTGCTTTTCATATCGTGTCTCGTGTCTCCCAACCAACTGGTCGACAGTTGGTCTCATCATCTCACAGGGACTCCCCCCCTTAGCCGCGGGAGACAGGCTTAAACGGAGGGATCGGGGATCAGAGTGACAGCCCCCGGTCTGAGCGTTGTCGTGTCAATCCGCGCGACAACATTTTTTGGCGCCGTTGCCGGGGATACTTTTTCTCGGTGTTTCAAACGACAATCATTCATCTTCTCATCTTTCTCATCTCTCAGTTGAGCTGGCAGATTCAATATTTTGGCATCTTTTCATCACATATCAGCAGCGCCTCTTGGGTTTGTTTCCTGTTTGGGTGGCGACTCCACTTTCTCATTTTTCCCAGACAAGAAGCTTTCCTCATATCTGCTTGTGGTTACTTTTTGGATCTTAGAATCAGATTCATTGTTCAAGTGGCGACTCCACTTCTCTCATCTCTTAATTCTCTTGAGCAGACATCTCTTTCTATCATCCATTTGATCCCTTGTTGTTCATCATGGATTATTCATGTAAACCATGTCATTTTACTAATAATCTCCATGATCTTCCGAAAGAGGCCATTTCTAAATTATTTAAGTTCTCGGGTGATGATCCGGTCGCTGTTAGACATCATTTAAACATGTTTACTTGTGTAATGACCATATATTGTAGACTTCCTCAATATAATCATGAAGATTTCAAGATGCGTCTATTTGTCCACTCTTTAGAGGGTGATGCCTTGAATTGGTTTAATAATTTTCCTAATGATTTTTTCACTTCTTTACAAGACATTCTCAATGCTTTTAAAGATAGATATGATAGTCCAAACAGCTTGCCTTCTGCCCCTAAAATTGTGCAACAGAAAGAAAGAGTTCAAGATCAGAATGTGTCATCAACCGGAACTATTGCAGATCAAGTTCATGATAGTGAAAAATCATGGATAAATGACAATGAAAAGGAAGAGCAAAAGCAAATAATACAAGATTTAATGATGCTGGTGAAAAATATGGAAAGCAACCAAACTAATCTTATCAATGATGTTAAAACTTTACGCACCCATCTGGAAAAACGTAATAAGGAGATTGAGGACACGCAAAATCAGCATGCTAAGGAAATTGAGGCCATGAAAACTAAACATGAAACAGAGATTGGAAACATGCAAGCGAATCATGAAGAAGAAATAAATTCCATGCAGCATTGCTTGATGAGCATAAAGGAAGAAAATGTTAAAGTAATAAAAGACATGGAAGAACATCATGCCAGACAAATTAGTGCTATAAAGATTGAACACTCTAGACAGATGGATGCCATTAGAATACAGGTTCAAAAGTTTCAGCAATTGAAAAATGAAAGAAACCAGATAACATCAATAGATCAGGAGCCTTCTCATTTGTTGCAACGAGCTCCATCTTATTATGAGGAGGTTATTAGTTCAGTTGAAAGATGGTTGATTGAAGATGGACTTAAGAATGATAAAGATCAGATGCGGGCTAAAGAGAGACATACCACGCATACTTCATCTGATAGTTTCGAGACAGAAAGTTCCAACTCATCAGTAATTCATCCTGCCAGAAATAAAAAGCGCAAGAGAAAGAAAATGAGAAGAAGATTTGACGCATCAGACGGCCGCGAGCAGCTTGATTTTCGGATAGGAAAAAGTCCCACCATATGCAAAATTGGACATGGCACATCCGACAAGCAGCCGACAGATTTGCCTGAAAGCAGGCAAATGCTCAGTATGCACTATATTGAACACATCTGATGCCGTGGGGCATTTTTTGTATTGTATTTCTAACTCTACTCCTCGTCTTTTCAGCATTTCTGTTTTAGGATTAGATTTACTTTTCATGTTATTAGATAGTTAATAAATGAAGAGCTTTTATGTTTCCTGTGCTTAATGTATATGCTGATTTTTTGGATGGACGCTACTTATTTTTGTGTTGTATCGATGCAGATTCTGGATTCTCACATTCCTGCAAGCAGCAACGTGTCCCCAAGTAGAGCCAGATGTTGACCTCTACTGGTCAACTACCCATGCAGTACACCCCCTTTTTTTTGGGCAAAAAGGGGCAGCACCTGATCAGCATGTCCGTGCCATCCTGCCATCATCAGCAACTTGATCTTTTTTATTGTAAACCCAGTCTGCATGTATTAATTGTAAATAATCTTAGCAGACATGAGTCATGTATGTAATTTGCCTAGGTGGACCTAACTTTCTGATGATAATCTACGTTCCGAAAGGTTTTTCGTCTCACCGATCCACGGATCGGCAAAGTTTTCCTTCAAACCTGACCCCAAAGCCGGGATGCATTTTGTCATTAGAACTTCAGGAGAATCCTAGTGTGTTGATCTGCTAGATTATAGTTGTGTCGCAGAACTGGGTGATTTGTGAGGGTCTGTATTAAGTGAGTTTGTCCCCTTAAGATGTAAATTTGTAAAAGTCGTCATGAAATGTGTCTTGAGGGTTGAAAATGTTTTAAATCCCCTCATGAGTCCTAAGTCCTAGGTCCTAGGTGATGTTTCCGAAGGCTTAGTTCGGTGATCCATAATAAAATGAATTAAAAAATTAAAAAAATGAATAAAAATAATAAAATAATAAAAAAAAAAAATAGAGCAAAAACCCTAACTAATAAAATAATAATATTTTAAGTGAATGCATTTTTTTTTTTTTTTTTTAATAATAAATCGACGGATGAGATCAAGAGATGTCTTCATCCTCATCAACGGTCGAGATCATTTCAGCATGGATCACTCGAACTAGCCGTTGGAGACATTTCCTTTAAGTGGGGTGCTAGGGGTCATTTTCAGATCATCTGATCTGTGAGTCTGTACTGAAAGCTCTCTTGTAATCTGATTTCTGGTTAATAAAAGAAGACTTTGGGGTCCAAATTGTGCTGGTGTTACTCTCTGGAATTGTTGTGAGATCTTTAATTTTCTGCATATTTCAGTTTTCAGCCATCAATCATAGCTTGCTTTTTAGAGTACTGTGAGCACAGGTATCTTGTTCACATGCTAGGGTTGAGTGTTGCTAGGGTTTCTGAAATAATGGCAGGTATCTCCATTATTTCCTGAGATCTAGCAGCATTCTCTCTCTCTTTGCTGATGGTTGCTTGAGATGTGCAGGAAAACCTTTTAGTAAAGAATACTGGTGGGCGTTTGGGTTCTAGGTTGAACCAACCGACTCCCACAGGCTTTTCTTTGCAGAGCCCAGCTGATTTTGGCCCTGGGTTAATCATTTAAAGTTTATTTCCTGTTTTGCATGAGAGATTTTCTTTCTGTTCACAGCAGAATTCGCGTTTTCTGATATTTCGAAAATATTTCTATGCCTATTGCTGAAATCTGGTTGTTAAGGGGCCATATCTGTAAATTAATCAGCTGTTTTAGGGTTTCAAATTTATTTTTGGATCTAGGGTTTCAATTTTTTACAGTTTTCATTAGGGTTTTGTTTTCTTGTACAGGGTTTTCAGAAACCGTCTGTCAGGGCATAGCTGCAAATCAGTTTTCAAAGGCTACATGCGTGGGTGATGATATCTGTCAGCAAACCCTGTTGTGAACATCCGATGATTTTTCTGCATACAAACACGCAGAGAAATCCTACCTGCGAAATATTGCCAAGCCGCCATCTTCACCAGAGTTTTTTCGACCCTCTTTCTTTCGGCGGCTTTATCTACATTGCATACAAATCATTTTTTTTGCGGGTCAAGCAATCCATGGTAACAGAACTGCTCAGCGCTCAGATTTCTAAACGTTTTTCTTCACCATTATCTGCGGAGTGAAGCCGTCATCCTCGGGCCAGAACTTGCTCAGAAACGTGCCCATTCCATCACGCCAATCATCCGGGATTCTGCAATCGTTAAATGATCAGGTCGTCCTCCAATCCTCGCCGGCAGCAGGGGATACGATTCATCGTTGCAGATTAAATGTTGGGATCGTCGTGCATATTAGCGTAGGGTGATTTCTGAAGCGTTTATAAAGTGTGAGCATCAGGGTTTACGAATATGCACTGCTCCCCTTTTCTAACACGCTGGTTATATTTGCGTTCTTCACTTCCGTAATAGACTTAGCGTAATTGTTTTGATAAACCCGTCGTTTGGCGTAAACAAAATAGTGTTTGATGGTCATCCGTCCAGCGTTATGCTCCAATCCCCGGGCAGTAGCAGGCCATCAAAACAGGTTTTAGCGTCGGCATCAGGTAGAACGAGGTTCGTAATACGTATTGCAGTCTTGGCTTTAAAATTTTTATTTGTTGTATGTCACGTAGCTGTAGATATAGGTTAACGTAATGATTCCGTTTAAAATGTTTGCATAGTTTAGTTTAGAACTAAATTTTTGCTAAGATACAGTTCGATATAGTTACGATTTCAAAATTTCTTTTTTTTTTAGTTTTGATTAATATAAAAAAAAAAAAAAAAAATGTTTTAGATTTTCATTTTAATGTGTAGTTTGTAATTAGTTTTAATTTATTTCCTTTAGTTTAGTTTAGGGTTTAGATTAAAGGCTAACGTAGATTTTCCTTTTTTTTAACTTTAATTAGATTTTAAATTAGATTTAAAATTTTTGTTTTATTTTAGTTTTTGCTTATAATATAAAAAATAAAAATAAAAAATAAAAAGATTTATAAAAAAAAAAAAAAAAAAAATTAGGCTTAGTTTAATTTTTATGCAGTTAAGTTTTTAGATTAATTTTATTTAGGAATTTTTGTTTTAATTTTTTGCCTGAAAATCATAAAAAATATTGTGGGATATTTTTGCCAGTTTCAGTCTTGGCTCGGGAATTACCTAGGTTTCATCTTTTATGCCGAGGTTGAAAATTTTAACGTGGGAATTAGTGTTTAATCTGATTTAATTTTCATCTGATGATTAAATGCATGAATGTGGTCTCTTATTAGTATTTTACATGGTTGTTCAAAGCACTTTATCTTTCGAAATTTTAATTTGCTGGAGTATCACTAAGTCGTTTTTCTCGCATTTCATAAAAGTTAAATTTCACTCAGGCTTTGATGATAAATGATTGCTCCTAATGAGATCATATTTCTGCAGCATCTGGTAATCAAACGATTAAACATTTACTCCACAATCTCTTAAGGCACTGGTCTGCTAAATTAATCAAATCCATCTAGTGCTTTTCATATCGTGTCTCGTGTCTCCCAACCAACTGGTCGACAGTTGGTCTCATCATCTCATAGGGACTCCCCCCCTTAGCCGCGGGAGATAGGCTTAAACGGAGGGATCGGGGATCAGAGTGACAGCCCCCGGTCTGAGCGTTGTCGTGTCAATCCGCGCGACAACACACATTACAGGCCCTATTTCATCATCTTCCCTCTCTAGGTCCACATGATAACTGGGTCCACAAGGCACTAGTACACCCCCTCGCCTTGTCCACGTGTTTGGGTCGATCTTGGAAATGTTGCCCTGTGGGTTGATGTAGCTAAAATAAAAATAAAAAGCATATCATGGGCATGAACAAGAAACAAAAGAAAAGAATATTATAAAATGCAAAAGTTGATCGGGACATTATATTAGCATGTGGGAAAAAGCCAAACATGAGCTCTACCCCTTCATTATGGCCATAACTCTAGTTCCTAAGGCCCCATGAGTGCCCCCACATCATTTAGGAACACATGCATGTCCCCCTCTATGGCAAGTTACTTGAAGATGGGATTCAATATCATAAGAATTGCAGGAAGTTGGATTGGAAGGATCATCTACAACCTATCTAGAAAAGTCAAGAGTGAAGGATTTGTGCCTACACTTACATGTTAGTTTTTGTATCATTGGATGTGTTCTAGCCGCGAAATTTTGTGGAGAGACTAGAATACAGGAGATCTGCAAAACCCAGAAATCGTTTCTGGAAATTTTGCCTAGAAATGACTTAATTATAGATTATTAGTCAGTTTTTTAAATATTTCCTAAATCTAAACTTAGGGAATATGGTTAATTAATCATAATTAATTAATTCAAGGTGTCAATGATCTAGAAACTCACACGGATTGACTTCAAGTTAATCCTAGCCATCGATTAAGGTTTAATCTTAACTATTGGAGTCCCGACAGAGGATTATAAGAAGTCGTCGATGGGCACTTAGAGAATACCTATGTTGCAGGAAACGTGGGGCAGAAGGGCGTTTCCGTACGGAAACGGGTACGAAATGTTGAAACGCGTTTGGTACGGCCCTGAAACGCGTTTCAGGCCGTACTGCCACGTTTCACGAAACTGAAACGTGGCCAGTACGGCCTGAAACGCGTTTCAGGGCCGTATGACCCACGTTTCAGCATTTACTTGTGTTTTATTTTATTTTATTTGTTTTCTAATCTATTCTTACGTTAGCCTAGTGACTTCTAGTTGCTTCCAGATGCCTGTCTAAAGTTATAAAAGTGAACTTTTGCCCTAGTGTTGATATGCAGTTCATGGTAATGTTAAATTCTTAAAGTAAAAGTGATATTCTCCTTTATTTTTCATTTTCATCCTTTTACTTAAATTTTTAACATGACCATGAAATGACTCGGGATGTTTGAGAGTGGTTTCGCCCTCATTGGATTTCATATGGAGAAAGTAGAATTTTATATCTCACTCAAAATCCAGCAGACTTATCTGTTTTTCGGGATTTCAGGATTAGGGGGATTGCAATGTTTCCATTGAATTTTATCATGTACTAGGGTATGGGTATGGAACTTGTATTTAATCAAGAGAACCAAGCCCTCTATGCAGGGGAGACTCCCAATAATCAAGAGAATGTAGGGTACTAGGGTATGAAACTTGTATTTAATCAAGAGCATTAAGGTTGTTCGACTATGTAGGAGGAGACTCCCAATCAAGCACGAGACAAGAAATTAGAAATTTCTCGTGGCTGATTTTGGATATTTCTATTTTCATTATGTGATTATTCATGAATAAATGTGATGCAAATTTAGATACTTATAGTTTATGCATTGACAATTGACAGTTTTATCATAATGTAATAAATTAGAATGTATCATATATGCTTTATGATTGCACATATTTCTTAAATGTCCTATATATATATATATATATATATATATATATATATATATATATTCGTGTTTCCCCGTTTCCAAAATTTGGGGAAGTCGCGTTTCGTATCGCTTCCCGTTTAGGAAACTCGTACCCGTTTCCCCGTTTCGTGCAACCTTGGAGAATACACTTGAGCAGTTCGATTTCTGAGCATATCAATTTCCAGAGTAGCAGCAATGAGGGAGGGCTAGAGAGAGTGAAACCAGAGAAATATTTCCAGATCCGGTGAGTGCATTTGTAGAGAGGCAGAAGAGTCACAAAGAGGTTGGTGTTGGGGCAGTGCAGAAACCTCTAGACGCAGTTTTGATTCTACTAGGGAAAGATGAGTTTCAGTGCCAAAAGCTGGACAGAGATTCTGGAGGCCAAGAGAGACATTTTCCAAGACAGCAGCAGACCAAACGGCTCGAGAAGAAGCTAGTTTGAACTAAGTGCAGAAGGCACTGCGCTACGTGACGCAGTAGCTGTGTAGAGCCAGTTTGGGCGGCTCAAATTGAGCTGAGGACAGAGCTCGGATTTGCCTGTGGAGTGAGGAGATTTCCTCACTAGATTTTTCTTGCCAGTATTTCTATGTAGGATTGCTAGTTTTGGCATCCAGTGGTACTTAGATTATTTTACTGCTGCTTAATATTAAAACCCTCAGCTGTTGCACCAGTCTTCCCAAGTTGAGTTTTTCCAGGGACATTTGTCCAAAAATAATTCTCATGTTTTATGTGTGTGCTAGAATTTCTCAGTTTCCAACGAATTATTCTTCCGCAGTATTATTTATCTAGGTTGCAGTGTGAATTATTCAGTATTTGTTGTAAGAAACAGTAAATAAATTGTTTTAATTAACAATTAGGAGAATAATTTCCAATTGTTGCAATAGGATTCCGGGTTTCAGAATTTTCACATGGTATCAGAGCGCAATTGATCAGCCGGAGAGCTCAGTAGCGAAGAAAGGAGTTTCCCTGTTCAGTGTAGGCATCATATCGAAACCCAATGCAGTCACTTTGTCGAGAGGCCAAGTTACATGAGGAGATTCGATTTTTCTGAGTGAGGGACAAAAAAATTCGATCTCTCCAGATCAAGTGATTCCAGAGGCAGAGGAAGCAGCCCAATATTTTTCAGAGTAGATCTCTAGCTCGACACAGTAGTTTTGCAATAGTTTGCTAGAGCAAAGCTAGTGTCGAGTGGAAGGAAGAAGAGCACACACTGAGGGAAAATTTTCCTCAGGGAACTTCTAGTCTCAAGAAGTTTGATTTTCCTTGCAGATCAGCAGTCGTTGTGAGCAGAGTTTCTCACTCCAGAAGGGAGTGTGAATAGCTGAGCAGAAGGGAAGAGGAGATTTTCGACATTTGTTGAGATGGCCACTGCTGGACTTCGTGATCAGGACAAGTTGGATGGAGCTTCCAACTATGTCATCTGGAAGGCAAGGATGTCCTTCCTTCTAGATGAATATGGCCTGAAGCCATATATTGATGCAGTGGTAGCAGTACCCCAGGATGCAGATCAACTGAAGGAGTACAGAAAGGAGATGGCATGGGCAAAGAGGCTGATCCTAGACGGAGTTAGGGATCATTTTGTATCACATATAGCGGCCAAGGGAACGGCCAAAGAGATGTGGGATACCCTCTCCACGCTATATCAGGGAACTTCCGAGCAGCGAAAGATGTACTTAGAGAAGTTGAGGTTCATTCGGATGCACAAGGGGGAAGGCATAGACTCCTTCGTCACCAGGATTCAGCAGGTTCGAGACCAGTTGTCAGTTGTTGGGGCAATGCCTCAACCCACAGAGCTAGTGCGATTGGCACTAAACAATGTCTCTGAAGGGTGGCAGGTATTCGTCCAAAGTATCTTGGGCAGAGATACCTTGCCAAGGTGGGACAGGATGTGGGTCGATTTGCAGTAGGAGTTGAGACGACCTCTATTAAAGAGCTCCATTAGTGGCAACAGCAGCGGATCGAAGCAGGTGAAGGAGGAGGAGAATGTGGCCCTCGCATCGAAGGGTCCTAATCAGGGACAAGGGGAGCAGAGGAAGAGGAAGAAGAAGGACATGTCAAAGGTCAAGTGCTTCAGATGTGGTGATCTTGGTCACTACAGTACCTAGTGTCCTCTCAGGAATAAGGACAAGGAGGAGAAGCAGGACTAGCAGGCAGCATCAACAAAGATCAATAGGTTGTCCTCCAGGCTAGAGGAAGACTTCATTATGTTTGCTGACATACCTCCAAGAGTGAGATGGAGTCACTTGGTTTTGTAGCCCCAGAGTGCTACAGATGGGAAAGATCCTTAAGGGATCCACCTCCTGGATCAATACCTTGCTACTAGGGCCCACAGTATTCAGTAGCAGGATGGATCAATGGCAATAGATGCAGTCAGAGGCTGAGTGATAGTTGCAGACTAGTAGCAGTCAGATGCTGGGGAGCGCAGTGCAGAGTTGGTAGCAGTGCAGTTAGCACAGTGAAGAGTAAGCAGCAGCGCAGAGTCTTTAGTAGACAGAGCAGTAGCTAGTAGCAGTCAGGACTCGAGAGACAGATGCATTATATTGATCACAATTGATTCAGTATTTAGGATGCTTCTCAGTTGCAGTTGTTGCAGTTGCAGCTGTTGCAGTTGCAGCAGCAACAGATGAGAGGGAGTTGCAGTGCAGTGCAGATGCAGTGTTGGCCGCAATTCAGCAGGGTCAGCAGCAACACAAATGCAACGTATATTAGAGGTGTGCAATGGTTGGTGGGCAGCATGGCCAGACATCAGCATCGTGACAGGAGATGATGCAGAGATAGGGCGCTGCTACAAGACATGTAGTAGCACTAGAACACATTCCTCATTAAGAGGGAGTGTTAGTTTTTGTAGCATCGGATGTGTTCTAGCCACGAAATTTTGTGGAGAGGCTAGAATACAAGATATCTCCAAAACCCAGAAATAGTTTCTAGAAATTCCGCCTAGAAATGACTTAATTAGATTATTAGCTAGTTTTTAAATATTTCCTAAGTCTAAACTTAGGGAATATGGTTAATTAATTATAATTAATTAAGTCAATGTGTGAATGATCTAGAAACTCACATGGATCGAATTCAAGTTAATCCTAGCCATTGATTAAGGCTTAATCTTGGTCGTTGGAGTCCCAACAGAGGATTATAAGAAGAAGTCGATGGGCACTTTGAGAATACACTTGAGCGGTTCGATTTTTAAGCTGATCGATTTCCAGAATAACAGCAGTCTGTTGTCGAAGAGAGAGTTAGTGAGATCAAAGCAGTGAAAGAGGGGCAGAGACAATGAAACCAAAGGAAGATTTCCAGATCCAGTGAGTGCATTTGTACAGAGGCAGAAGAACCACAAAGAGGCTGACGTTGGGGAAGCGCAGAAGCCTCTAGAGGCAGTTTTGATTATGCTGGATAAAGATGAGTTTCAGTGCCAGAAGCTGGACAAAGGTTCCAGATGCCAGGAGAGACACTTTCCCAGACAACAGCAGACCAGACGACTTGAGGAGAAGCTAGTTCGAACTGAGTGCAGAAGGGACTGCACTAGGGTGACACAGTAGCTGCACAAAGCCAGTTTGGGCTACTCAATTTGAGCTGAGGTCAAAGCCCGGATTTGCCTGTGGAGTGAGGAGATTATTTCACTGTTGCTTAACATTAAAACCCTCAGTTGTTGCACCAGTTTTCCCAAGTTGGGTTTTTTCGGGGACATTTGTCCAAAAATAATTGTTTCCTATTTTATGTGTGTGTGCTAGCTTTTCTCAATTTCCAGCGCATTATTCTTCCGCAGTTTTATTTGTGTAGGTTGTTGAAATAGGATTTAGGTTTTGGAATTTTCACATTATAGGTACCCTTGATGATGACAATGCATGGATCATTGATAGTGGAGCATCAAGACATATGATGGGAGAAAGTGGACAACTTCATACTTTATCTAAGGAACCATCATCCCATGCAGAGAGCTAGGAGACAACAATAGTTATGCAGTCAAGGACCTTGGATCTACATCATTGAAGATGGAAAATGGAGCAAAGCTACACCTCAACAATATACTCTATGTTCCAGATTTGAAAAAGAATTTACTTTCAATTTCTTGTTTAGAAGATAAAGGAGAGAGGGTTGCCTTTGTAGATGGTAAAGTTCTGGTTTGGGGAAAAGATTCAAGCATTAATAAGGCAAAAGTTATTGGAGTTCATGAAGGAAGACTATATAGAGTTATAACAACATCTCCCCAAGCCCTAGTTGACATAGAGATCAATCCTATCGAATTATGGCATAGAAGATATGGGCATATACACTACAAGATAATTCCCTCACATAGTCAAATGGTAAATGGCATACCCAATATCAAAGAAGATGAAGGAGTATGTAAGGGATGTGCTCTGGGAAAGAATACAATGAAGCCATTTACAAGCAGTGACACAAGGTCTAAAGGAATATTAGACCTCATTCATTCTTATGTGTGGGTCAATGTCTATCAAATCTCCTGGAAGCCATATTATGTGACCTTCGTTGATGATCACTGTAGAAAGACATGGCCCTATCTTCTCAAGACAAAAGACGAAGTATTTGAAAAGTTCAAGAAACTTAGATCTGAAGTGGAGACCTTAACCGAAAGAAAGATAAAAACTTTGAGATCCGATAATAGTAAAGAATACACTTCAAAAGAATTGATTGCATATTGTAAAGAAGTAGATAGTAAGAAGGAGCTCATTGTTCCCTACAACCCCGAGCATAATTGGTAGTTTTAATTAACAATGGTATGTTCTATGTTTAGCACAATTTTACTTCAGTGTTCCTTTAGCAGCCCAATGACAATTTCAATTTAATTTTCCAATAGAAATCACATTAACCATAAATCACATTGACAGTAATTGTAGATAGAACATAAAATAGAATTCAGAAGACAAGACAAGACAAGAGGACATTTGGCGGATACCAGGGAAAAACCCCAATGTGGGGAAAACCCTTTGATCAATTCTTCTTATTATTATATAAAAATGTTCAACAGAGAGAAAGAGTACAAAAGGTCAAAGTTGACTTGCCAAATCCAAGTCAAAACAGTCCTGTCAAATTTGTAGTCAAATTTAGCCCTAACCAGAAATTCAAAGATGGTCAACACAGCAAAAAATCTTCCTCTTTGGAGCTCGGTCATACCCAATCAAACTCGGCCTAATAAGGTGGTCAAAGTCAACCCAAAAGAGTCCTGAAAACTGTGGTCAGGTCTACGGTCAACCCTGCAGTCATCCCTGTGGTCAAAGTGCCCAGAAATTCTTGGTTCCTGTGCCAAATTGTACAGCCTACAAAAAACGAAATTTTCCCACAAAAATCGCAGTCAAAGGATGAGTCAAAGTGGTCAGTCGATGTTGGTCAAACTCCTGCAACAGTCCTGAAATTCGGCCCTACAATTTGCCCAGAAAATTTGTCCTTCTGCCACACGTGTAAGAGAGAGAAGATCTGCCCAATGGCTGTACAAACCAATGTGAGAAGGAGAGAGAAGAAATGTGTGTGATGATGATCCCAAATGAGGTGAGAGGGCATTTGTATTTATACAAGTCGTTAAGGGTGAAGAGTCACGTCCATTAGACTTCATGAGCCTACACGATGATGTGGCTGACCTGAACAATTTGCACATGTGTGTGCATAAATTCAAAAACACACTTCTGCTTGTCCAAATTGGATGATCTTTATATCAATTTTGGTCCTCTCGAAAAGAGGAATTTAATGCAATCATCGTCTCCATCAAATGAGTTGTCCCAAGGTGGAATTTAGCCCTAGTTGCCAATTTTAACAAGAATGGAATTGCAAAAAAGAAGAATAGAACCATTGAAGAATGCATAAACCACAACTAACGTTTGTCTTCCAAGAATTTATGAGTCCTTCAAGCAACTTGTCTGCTTCCCAGTTTTCTTTTGTAGAACAAACCTGTTGACCACTGGAGTGGCACCTGATGGTTATATGAAGACTCCATGCCCAAAGATGATACAGAGGGTACTTGTACCATCAGATATCATCAACCAAAAGAGTTTTTTAACTCTATTTCTATCTTCTCATCATCTTTCTTGTACCCAAATTCCACACCCTGTGGGAATCGTAATAAGTGATACTAGTAATGATGAGTTTTGAGTCTGTAATAGGCCTAGGATGTTGGGACTTGAGCAGAAAACGAGTACACCTTGGAGTGTTTTTTTTATCTGGTTAATTATCCCTTCTTTTTCAGAGGCAGCTAATTTTTTGGGTTTTTTCACTCACTTTTTACCCCGAAGCCAAGGTGACAGTTTGACAGTTGAGCCCCTAACACATCTTAGCATCTGGAGTTGATGTATATTACCATACTAGATCACACACAAAAAAAAAATCGTGGAATTTGGTTAGGTTTAAGTAGTCATTTTTTAATTTCTTAGATTTCCCACGGGTCAAAAATTGCAAATAAAATTGTATTTAAATTGTAATAAGTGTAGTCTAGAGAAGTTGTATGGGGTATGAGTAATCAAAATTGCACCTCTTACTCTCAACTTTCTACCATGACATACTTTGATGGGTTAATAATGTGTTTTGGACCCTCAAAACCCACATTTCCTAAGTTTAGTGGAAATTGTGGCTTTTAATTAGGCTAGAATTAAATAAAATAGAGAGAAATAAATTATTTCATGTAACAGAATGACTTGGAAATGACTTGGAAATTATCCTAAGTCAAAGAGTTGAGTCAACGGACATGTGGAAGATGACAGAGCACACTGTATCATAAATACACCATTATTTCATAAAATCGAATTTCCCAAAGATAAAACAGCAGTTGCACATGTGGAAAATCGAATTTATTAGAGGAGCTCATGCACTGAAGGAATATTCTATGGCATATTTGGACGGAAGATTAGGTGGGGCCTCATCTCACAGTTATCTCAGATTCTTCTACTCTTAGCACTCCACTCTTGAGGATTACGAGTTTCACTTGCCCAGACTACGAGTTGCATATGGAGGAATCACGCAATTTTTGGGGACCTACGCAGAGCTATTTGGGGATCGTCTACATATGTGGTATCACTTAGTTCAAGTTTGCATTTGTTGACTGGACTTATCACGGTACTTGGATTCACTCATGGATGAGTTTACTATGCCATATATGGAATTCGGTTTCTCTTGATGTGCACATATGGGATTCAATTTTGCTCTGATGTCTCTATCTTCTCCACATCGAACTTGACTTATCTTTCCTTCGGATTTGCTCCAAGTTTAGTTCTTGCATGCACTCTTCCTTGGGATTTGCTCCCAACTCTCTATATAATGAGGCTATATGATCTCATATTGCATCATGTAATGAGCTATTGGGCTTGAGAAAACTCGGCCATTTTTACTTGCATACTTTCTTAATACAATCAAGACTTTGGGGCTATCTAGCTGGTGTTCTCTTGGCGTTATGAGGTGATGTCCTTTCATACTACTGTTATTGTGTTTAATTTCTTTTGCATATTGAATTAATATTAGTTTATACTTGCCATCTTGCTTGGATTGATGTGTGCAAGCTATCTTGAACATATCATTGATTTAGAGTAGTATTCTACGGATAAGCTTGCCAATTCATTTTAGAAGGAATGTTTGGTTTATCTTATTCGTTATATTGTTCTAACCTTGTGCAAACTAATATGTATTCAAGTGTGTAGGAAAGATCTTTTGTATTGCGTGCAGGAATCCATCCGGAAGTGGGATAAATCTCAATTAGATCAACTCACTCATAGAGTCATAGTGATCCAAGACTCAACCATTTTTTCGCTCCAAGTTTTCCATCCAACAAAGAGCAATGGGAGTTTTCTTACTCTATGCTACTTGATCATCCATTTAAATTCAAAATACTTCTTTGATTCTAGTTCTTTCAATGTTATATCTCCTATTCAAGAGTCATTTCCAAAACTAGGCAAGTATGGGGATTCACTCCCATTACTTGAGCAAATACTTTGTATATTAAATTTTAAGTTTAGTTTTGGTTTCTTTATCATAATTTCACACTGACAATTGGTTGTGTTTTGTAGCCCATAGGCTTGAGCATTGGGTAGCAAAGAGCTTGAGGAGAAGCTTTGAGAAACTACTCACTCGTGTTTATGAAGGACCCCCTCACGCTATCCAAAGACTAATTTCTAGGAAGGCCATAAGCACTTGGGAGAGAGTTGCAAACTCATTTAGGCCGTGGGCCTTTTGAGACTTGTGAATCTCTTTTGAAGAGTTTTTTCCATCTTCAAGTTTGTTGTTGTATTTTTTGGGGAGAGAGTCTAGCTTTGTTAAAGTCTCATCTTTGTAAAGATCTCTCTCATATTGTGGGCTGCCCTCTTTGAGACATTTTTACCCACTTTAAGTGCTAATAAAAGATTAAAAAAAATCATTGGAGGAAACTTGGGATTTTTCCCATGGCATCCCCCTTCCTCATTTAGAGGAGGGATTCTTGTGGGTGGCCTAATCCTGCTTCTATTTTTTCTTAGATTTCTAGCTTTTAATTTCATATTGTGCATGCTTAAAATTAACACATTTCACTCCACATGCAAATTTTTACTAATCTTGTATTTAAATTCTCACATGCATACACTTCCAAATTGTAAACTTAAAAAACTCTCATCTTATGTGTAAACACTTCATATTTTGGCAAGTTTTAATTGTTTCATAATTTCTTCAAGTATATGCTTCATTACTTGGTCAATTTATGTTATATGTCATAAAAGTTATTATTTGAAACAATTGTAGCTTAAAGAAATCTATTCCATTTTACTTGCTTATTTTCCATTCAATGGTGCAAACACATATGAGCTTATTTACATTCTAGCTTCTCAAGTTTTGCAAACTACATCTCTTTGAAGCATGTGCATGAACCATTAGTTTAATTTGGAGAATTAACACAATTTACATTTCATCTACGCATTTTAGTACAGGAAGGCCCCAAGTCTCACTAAAACTTACCTCCAACTTAAGTTGGTTGAATAAACTTTTAGGGACCCTCTACCTCTATTGACTCCTCATTGTGAGATCCAAATATTTGGGCGAGGATGAGGTCTGACGACTAGAGTTCAATTGTAATTTTGCCTTAGCACTAATTAATAAAATAAACCAAAAGCAACATTCCATCACATTTGCTTTGTTTGCAAAGTTCTTAAATTTCTTGCTATCTTGATGGTTTAAAGTCTCAAATTCAAATTTTATTTCAAGAGGCACTTTGGATGCAAGCATTGTAATCCCTTTTAATTTTGCAATAAGTTTTAATTTTATTGTACTTGGAAACTGGCTTATATTTTGGTTTAATTGCACATTATCATGAATGGTTGATTTCACTTTCAAGTACTATTATTTTGAGGTTGTAAACATAATTGCATGTTGTTAGCTTGGTCTAACATTTGAGTTCTTTTTATCATCTCATTCTCACAAGTAGATTTCAAATGGCATCTTTTTGAGCAAGATAGTTTCCATGCTTTGATTTGTAGACTTATTCATCTTAAAGCATTTATAATATCTTGTGCTAACAATTTATTGTTTCACTTTTCAAGATTATTTTGGCTTTCCATGTGAAAGCATTTCACTTCATTTTAAGCAAATACAATTTGATGTCTTAAAGAGCAATACTTTGAAGGCACTGGTTGTTTATGTATTTCATGCTTATCTTATGTACTGATGGTTATTGCTCATATCAGTTTTGCTTATCAAACTTAAAGAAATAATCTATTTAACTCTAACAATTCTCCTACAAACTCGCATCTTTTTAACTTAACTTTTCATTAAGTACCACCCCCCTTAGCTAACTTAGGAGATAGCTCAAACGGAGAGAATCGGGATTAGTTTGACAACCCCTTCTTTGAGTTCCCTGCCACCAACCACACCTTGTGGGGTTGAAAGCTTTTTTCACTGACTTGTAGGTAGGTGTAGGCGGCAGGTGATAACAAAACCTATGTAAGTCGACATAGATTCTTCTATTCTCAACCTTGAAGTATTTGTTCCACTCCTTGGAATCTGTCTTCTCAGGTTCTACAACTTTTCTTGGTCATACCTTCAATGTTCCTTCCACTAACTGGTTCAAAAAAAAAATGTTTAATATCTCCTTCAAGATTGCCTTCCAAGATCTATAAGGTTGATTTCCTTAGATGCCAAACTAGGATACTTATTTCAGGATGACAAGATTGTTGTTTTCCTTGAACTCTAGTTAGGGTATCCTATAGGTGCTGCTACAGGTTCTCTAGCTCGGCTTCTATGCTTCATGGCTTTACAATTCTTTGAGTGAGACACAAAGGGTCTTCTTAGATTATTGTCTTAAACAATGGATTTGGTTCCCATATCAGGTCTTCGGAACAATGTTGCGAACGTCACGATCGGGATTAAATCGGCGACCTAAATCAGAAAAAATCATAATAATCAAGAAAAAATTGGTAAAAATCAGGAACAAATCGGCAAATACAAAAATAATCAATTTTTCAATTTTTTTAATATCTAAAGCATACACAACATAAAATAAATGCATTGACGCATAAATATGAAAAGAGAACTAATATATAAGATGTGTAATATCATGTATAGTGCTACATCACACATAACAATGAATCATATCCTGAATATTAAGTCTCGAGTCCCGACTCAACCTCAAAATATCAACAAAAAATATAATAATGTATCTCATATCATAAGTCATAATGTCATATACAACGAAATGAACCAAATAACTAGTACTATTGATTTCCTTTGCCCCTCTTGCGAAAAAAATGTAACAATTTTCCCTCTGGATGAAGAAGGCATTCGGGTTGGCACTGGCAGTGGACTCTATTGTGCTTTAGAAGCTATAAGAGGTAGACCACGTCCTCTACTAGTGACCGTGGTAAGTGGTGTCACCTCCTCCTCTTGTTGCTCCTCCTCTTCCTCCTCCTCCTCTACAACTGCTACCCCCTCCACTACCTCCTCCTCTAGCCAATCAGGGGATGACTCCATGATAGGCCTCTCGGCCTCAACCCTCCATGCAGCAGTGGTGTCAATCCAATCCAATGAAATGGCCTCCACATCAAGTGTCTTCTCAAGTTGCCTCACCCACAATCAAAGACTGTAGTAGATGTAGAACATGTCATTAAGTCGTTGGGACTCCAACCTATACAAAGGTCATAAATTAATAAATTATAAATAATAAATTAATAATTATAAAAAATTATTATTTAATGAATTCAAAAAATTATTTGGAATATTTTTAACCTGTTGCCCTTTTTGGTGTGTATTTTTCAAATACACTCCAGTTGCACTCGCATCTGAAGGAGCTACATGTTTGGCTAAGCCCTCTAATGGCAAACCTTTGGAGATTGGGTACTCCGTCACCATGGCTATTCCACCATGCATCTACAACAAATAAGATAAACATAAGAAAAAAATTGAAATTTGAAAGTTGAAACAAAGTATGAAGAGACAATGAAATTTGAAACAAACTAAAGCTTACCTGGCATTTTAGTCTTCCTATCCCCAATAGCCATATCAAAGCTAAATGTGTCACCTACCATCCTATATATCTCCATTTCTTTAGAGATTTATGCACGTTATACTGGAGATGACACCATCTTCTTAATGCAATTGCAGAATCCATCCATGACCTCAACATCAAATAAGAAGCCACAGGAGTAAGAAAATGCGGGGTTCAGGTAGATCCCTGCAGCATGAATGGGACGGAGTGTATTGCTTCATCGTTCATCAATCACTTCCCATTTGATTTGTTGTCTCTAAAACCCCTCGTCCCCCTTATCATCATAGTAGGTACAAATGGATTCTTTGACCCTATCCATGGCTTCATACAAGTAACCCATTATGGGCTTGTCTCCATCAACTAATCGAAGAACCTTTACCAAAGGTTCAGTAATACTACACACCTCCTGCACTCCCACCCAGAAGCTTTCCTAGTATGAAACTAGCCTGCATATGGCCTCTCCCTCTGGTTTGTGGCTATATGGCAAAACACACCACTCCTTTAAAATAAACACTCTTTTCACATCCCACATAGAATTCAAGAGGAATTGAAGAGATATGAAGCTAGTGGAAAACCGTGTAATGGCAAGGCACACCAACTCCTTGTTGTTGGTGAATTTTCTCACCAAATTTATCACAGATGTGTGATTATATATAAATTTTGTAATGATTTTTTATGATTCAACAATATTCTTGACAAAAGGAATTTTTCCTATGTCCTCCAACATCAAATCAATACAATGTGTAGCACAAGGTGTCCAAAATAAGTTAGGATACCTCTCCATAAGCATCCTGCCAACAACAACATAATTTGCAGCATTGTCCATTATGACTTTGACAACATGTGGTGGACCCACCTTCTGAATGAACACGTCCAACAAATCACATAATAACCATACATCTTTGATTTGTGCAGATGCATCAATAGATTTCATAAACATTGTCCCCTTGGGACAATTAACCAAGAAGTTAATAAGGGTTCTACCCTTTTGATCGGTCCAACCATCTGACATCACAGTGCATCCTATGTGTGCCCATGAGCCCCTAAACTCCTCCAATCTCTTAGTGCATTCAACCTTTTCATTCTGAAGAATGCACCCTCTAAAGTCATCATATGAAAGGGCTTTGTACCCCAGGCCAACAATAGCAATAGCATCAATCGCAGGCTAGAAAAATGGATTGTTCTTGGCAATGTTGAAAGGAATATCACTCCAAAGAAGACACCTGCACAAAAACTTGTCAGCGTCTTCTTTCTCCCTTTTTTTAAGAGCTCACGTCATAGATGGTTATGCTCCAGGTGTGGTTCTAGGAACAAAAAATGATGAGGCAGCTATGGAGTTAAGTGTAGATGTTGATGTTGAAGAATAACCAGCACCACTCTCACGATCACCTCCCAACCCTACCACTCCACCGCCTGCGAGTTGACTCTTTAGAGCTACCTTGGTCACTTTGGTTATCTCTACTTCTTCCAATAATTTGATGGTTCTACGAATGATTTATGGATTTGTCTTTGTGCAAGGCCCTACCTCATGTCTAGGAAATTGTGCAAAGTGGAACTTCAATCTATATACCCCCCCATCATATGATGCCCACATAACTTGCAAGTCAACTTTGATCTGTCAAACCCTCCATCAGGTTCACCAAGTTTCCACAAAGGATCCAATTTCCTCAACATGTTTGTAGCTTTGTTGACTCTTGAGTTTTAATGTAATATTGAAGTTTGAAGTTTGAAACTAGGGTACAAGAAGAATTGCAAGTTAAATAAATGAAATTAAAAATTACATACAACATTTTTAATTTTTGACCCAAAAAAAACTCTCAATTCAATGCAACAATAATGGCAAAAAATCAAATTCAAACCTAAGCAAAAATTATGGAAAATAATTAGGGCACAAGGAGAAATTAAACAAATAAAACTAACAATCAAGATTTTGCATTTTTTACCAAAAAAAGCCCTCTCCACTAAATGCAACAAAAATGACATGAAAAACGCACTCAAATCCAAGCAAAAATCATGGAAATTATATGGGTGATAGAAACCCAAGGAAAAACAAGAAAAATACAAAAAAATAGGCCAAATTTGATGCCCATACCTGAAAACCACGCCCTGCTAAAGAAACTTGGTCCAAACTTGAAATTTTTTTGCTTGGGATGCTAAATTCCTTCACTTTTCTCCTCGCCTGCCCTTGTAGATGAGTTCTCCTCCTCCTTAGCTCTCACCTTTTCTCTCTGTCTGCAAAATGAGAAAAAAAACCAAAATATACCTTTATAATCGCTTTGCCGCGCAACCCGGCGATTTTTTCATATCAACTCGCGATTTTTTCAAGCCGAAAAAATCATCAATTTCATCGGCAATGCGATTGCAACACTGCTTCAGAATACCTGTAGCATTCACTGAAGACTTGGCCCTCAAATTAGGGCTTTCTTCAATGTGTCATGATTGATTGGAGTGAGGGGCTTCTACGAGCCTTGGTAATGATTTATGTAAAATTCAGGATTTATGAAAGTGATTGCAACCTTCTGGGGCTATGGATCAGTCCTTCCAAATGAGCCTAAAAATACTTCTATACAGTTTGGTCTAGGTCCATCTCATTGGTTGGTTGTAAGGACTATTTCTAGTCCAATTAAAGACACCTTTGAGATTCGGTCACTCTTATATTATTGCAAAGAACCTTGTGAAATTTAAACTTCAAAGATGATGTTGAGACCTTTAGACAATGCTCAGATCTTCGATCTCCTTCACAAGATTCTAGGCCTAGAATAGGTTTATTTCCTGGCTCCTTGGATCACCAAAATAAATGTTTCTCAGATTTTTTAATTTATTCAGCCTTCTAGCCCAAGTCTTTGGCCCTAATTGCAAAGGTCTGATCATATAATAGTAGCTTGGATCTGACTTCTAAGTAGTTCGATCTTTATAGTAAACAGTTCCTCATGCTATATTTGAAATCCCTTTTTTTCTAAACAATGATCTTCTAGCTGCCTTCATGCCATCGTCCTTAGCTCTGATAACATGTTAAATTGATTAGGGCGGCATTTTTAACCTAACATTTTCCTTCTTTGACATTTACTTGTGATTTAGGTTCTTCTTAACTTAACTATGTTTATGTTCTTATCATTAAATAAACGCCAAACACAATGAACACAGGATATACGCTCCATGTCAGGGCAAAACCCCTCCAAAGGGTAAAACCCATTAGAACTTCTCTTTCTTATCAACTTTCAAAGGATACTTCCAAGACCAAACCTAAGACCTTTAGCTTCCATCAAGGTACAAGTCAACCACCTAGTGAATCAAGTCTTCTTCACTTTTGTAACTTCATTAACTCTGCAATTTCACCTACATCTGCAACTTCGTTACTTCTGTGGAAACCCTAGCAGAATCTAGGGATATCGCATAAATAAAAAGACTTCAAACTTCCATCTTTGTAAGGCTCTTCTAGCCTCCTAATATCCTTCGCATGCCTCCCCAAATCACAGACCAGAATACTAATATATGTGAGTTTGATTGCTTGTTCACAAATGGAGGACGAGTCTTCCCTTTATGGTCTTCCAAGGTAGACTCATTAACCCTTTCTAGGTTGACTTCTACTGGTTGGCCAACTTGTACTTTGAGAGCTTACCTAGACACTTATACATCAAAAATAATATTTCTTCCTTTAATACAAGTGCCTAATAGGGTCTTTTACAATGTCACAATGACCTTGACTCATAACAAAAACCTAGAAGCATATAATGGATGCTTGACCTATTGACCAAATGACATAAGCATGAAACACATGCTTTATAAACAATTTTTCTTTTACATTTTCTTTCTTCTTTTGATCAATACATAAAAGTTACATCATGACATAAGACACGTGACAATTATGAAGGCCAAAACTAGTTACAATTTCCAACATTTATTTAGGTGTTTGTTTATATAATTTATTTAGGTGTGTGTTTATTTCGTACTTTGTAATTTGAATCATTTAATAAATATAAATTTATTTTATATTTCTTTATTAATTTGATTATAAATATGACTTTATAATCTTTGTTTATAATTATAATTTTATGAAAATTTCTTTATTCATTTACTTACAAATATAAATTTAATATTTTCTTATAAATTAGGTATTCAATTAGTATGCATACTAGCGCAACGCATGCGACGCTTGCATATGTAGCTATCATATGAATGCCTTGTATGCATGCTAATATTCCCATTCTGCACAAAATTTGATATTAGTCGTTACACAAGGATGACAAGGGATGGCTTATACTACCAATTGGAACCCCAATGTTTGAGAGAGAGTGTGCCATGTCATCCTTATAGCCCCTCGATGATGATGTAGGGCACCGAGCGCAAGTTTTTGACACATGGAGGGATTTTGAGGCATAACTTGAGGGCTTCCCCTCAAGGATAGAGTTGATTATGGTGACTGGAAATCCACCTTGCCTATTCCATAAATTTTAAAAACACATTGGCCAAAAAGGGTATGACATCTTGCTAGAGGAGAGTTTCAACCCACACATGTGGGCTTTTGTGGCTTATTTTTGTTATGTTGTGCTATTGGGTTGGCTTGTAGCCAATTTTCTTCATGTATACTCGAAATCAAACTTGTCATAGGGCTTTTAGGCTAATAATCAAGAGTGATACACCTCATAAATACAAGATTATTCTCATATCATTTTTTATCATCGCTCTTGAATTCCAAACTCTTCTTGAGAGCTCGACTTAGCCTTGTGTAACTCGCTACCAGTGGAGATGTGCTCTTTATGGTGTTATTGATGTTGGAGATAGGTTTTTGTCTTGGAGACGTCTTTTTGGGAGTGAAAGAAGGCTATTTCATGGAAGAATTGTGAATTTTATTGCATATTTTTATTGTTTTCATGAAATTGATTATTGCTAGGGTTTTTCTTTGTTCTATGTCTAAATGCATACTATTTTGGAAGATATTGGTGTATTGCATGTTAAATATCTCTTCCTTCAAATCCATAGGTGACCTCCTAGAGAGCTTCCCTTATTTAATTTCTCCCCTCATAAAATAAAGATAGTGAGATATTTGAAGGTGATCCCTGTTTGAAGTCTTATTATTCCCTTAATACCACTATGATGCATTTATGGTCATTGTCTCTAATAATTGGTAACTTTCACTTTAGTTTGAGATGGTTTTTCCAAATGGTCCTTCACGAAGCAACAGAGGCCTTGAGGGCACACACATCATGCCTACACTACACATGATTCCTAGGTCGTACTACACTTCTAGAGAGCAGTGATGACCTTGAAGATGCAGCGTTTCCCCTCTATAGTAAAGCATTTGGCACTTTGATGATCCCAGCAATTGATTGACACCTCAGAGCAACCCCAGATGCTAAAGCACGAAGTTCACTTTGCCTAATGTTGGAGATTCTTGATGATGTACCCAACAGGCCTAGCATGCCCCCAAGATGGCCTTGACATTTTTTTATGAGCATGACTTCATCCAGAGTCCAAATGATGATGGTAATCCCTATTATGACAAGGGATGGCTTATACTACCACTTGGAGCCCTCATGTTTGAGAGAGAGTGTGCCACGTCATCCTTATAGCCCCCTCAAAGATGATGCAGCGCACCTAGAGCAAGGTTTTAACACATGGAGGCATTTTGAGGCATGACTTGAGGGCCTCCCCTCAAGGATAGAGTTGATCATGGTGATTGGAAATCAATCTTGTCTATTCCATGCATTTTCAGAGCATTTACTAGCCAAAAAGGGCATGACATCTTGCTAGAGGAGAGTTTCGACCCACACATGTGGGATTTTGTGGCTTATTTTTGTGATGTTGTGTTATTGGGTTAGCTTGTAACCCATTTTCTTCATGTATACTCAAAATCAAACTTGTCACAAGGCATTTAGGCTGATAATGAAGAGTTATAGACCTCATAAATAAAGGATTACTCCCCTCTCATTTTTCATCATCGCTACTAGATTTCAAACTCTTCTTGAGAGCTTGACTTAGCCTTATGTAACTCGCTACCTATGGAGATGTGATCTTTATGGTGCTATTGCTATTGGAGATTGGGTTTTGTCTTGGAGATGTCTTTTTGGGATTGAAATAAGACTACTTCATGGAAGAATTGTAAATTTTATTGCATATTTTTTTGTTTTCCATGTAATTGATTATTGCTAGGGTTTTCTTTGTTCCATGTCTAAATGCATATTATTTATGGAAGATATCGGTGTATTGCATGTTAAATATATCTTCCTTGAAATCCATAAGGGACCTCCTAGAGAGCTTCCCCTATTTAATTTACTCACTCACAAAAAAAAAGATAGTAAGGGTTTGTAAAAGTGAAAACAAGAGGTTTTCCCCCTTACTCCAAGCATCTATCCATTGTCTCTTGAATTAGACGTAAGTACTCCACCCAATTAGGAATAGGCACTGGCAACCTTGGTGTTGATCAAAAACTTGCAAAACTTTAATATTTTCCCTTTCTTGTATTTTCTAAGCCTTTCAAGGAAGGCTTCTAGGACAATTTTGTATGGCCGAATTCCATTAGGGTTTTTGTTGGTGAAAGTTGGAGGTAATTAACCTTGAGTTTGACATTGATGACCCATTTAACTCAAAATATAACCTTTTGCATGTTTAAACTTACCCTAGGAGGGCTAACGTCATCCTTCTCTAAGTATTTTGTGCCCTAGAAAACCCTAACCCTAGCTAAGGCTTAATTTGAAGGTTTGCCTTTCTCCCTTATTGATCGTATATTTTTAAACTCTTTCTTTGTTGCATGTATGCCTCTAGGAAACCCCTTTGTTGCTACATATCTTGAAACCCTAGATCATACGTGTCATCTCTAGGTTTGATGTATGATACGCTGTTACTTTACAAAAATAATTGTGCCTTTGTCCATTAAAGATTGTCTTCACGTAGTCTATATCTATGTCACCTTGAGCCATATAATCTAGAATAACCTTTAGGTGATCACTGGGAAGCCTCCCTTCTGGTGAAATTATACTAAAGGGCAGAAGGAAGATTGTTGAGGTGACTGTGGCAATCTCCCTCATTGTTGCAACAAGGTGTGGCATTTGCCTTGTGAGGCCTCTCACAAGGCGTGCTAGATTTTGAGGCAAAAATGCCTACTTTTGTAGCTTGATTTTCAGTAAAGAAGTCTTACACATATCACTTTATTAATAAAAAAGTGTCAAAATTCCTTGAAATGCAGCAACTGGAAATAATTCTTCTAACTGAAAAATTTAATTATGCAATTTATTTTGTTTATGGCAAAATAATGAATTATTCACACCGAAATTTCTTCACCAAATAAAATACTACAGAAGAAAAAATAGGAACTAAGAAATAATAGCACACACACATAAAAATTAACACAACTATTTTTGGACAAATGTCCCCGAAAAAACCCAATGTGGGAAAACCGATGCAGCAACTGAGGGTTTTATTATTATGCAGCAGTGAATTCTGAGTACAATAAATTTGGATGCCCAACTGGCTATCCAATCTAAGAGAAATACTGGCAAAATCACCTGAGGGAATTTACCCTCGTCTCCAAGCAATCCCGACTCAAACTGACAACTAAAAATCATGTTGTCTAAACCCTCTACGCGGGCTTTGCATCACCTTTGCGCAGCCTGTCACACGATCAGCTCGAAATGAATGCTAATCAAGCCGTCTTGCATGCTGCTGACCGGGAAAGTGTCTCTCCTACCTCCTAGAAAATCTTCCCGGTCTCTGGACACTGAAATGACCTCCTCTCTAGCAAAATCAAATTGCTCAATGTAGCAGCTGCATAGGCCCTATGCTACTTCTAGGAGAAATAATTCGGCCTCCTCTCTTGCCTCTCCAGAACTGGAAAGTCTTCCTATGGATCACTATCTCTGCCCCTCTTTAGCCCCGCGTCCTCTCTCTGGCTTGAACTATGCTGCTAGCTAGCTCAAACTGCCCAAGGAACTTGCACTACTGCTCTCACTCACTGTGATGTGTGTTCCTCCATCTACCCATCGACCTCTTCTTATAATCTCCAGTTGGGACTCCAACGGCCAAGATTAAAACTTAATCGATGGTTGAGATCATCTTCAAGTCAATTTGTGTCAGTTTCTATAGAATTCTCACCTTTCTCAATTAATTAGTATTAATTAATCGATTTCCCTAAGTTAGGCATTTTTCAATTATCAATCAATTAATTTAATTTAGCTATCTCTAGGTGGAATTTCTAGAAACAATTTCTGGGTTTTGGCGAAATCCTGTGTTTGAGCCTCTCCACAAGGTTTCAAGACTAGAACACCATCTGACGCAACAAAAACTAACACTCTCTCTTAGCAAGGCAGGTGTTCTCCAACTCAATCTCCGTAACATCCTCTAACCACGTTGTTAATGTCTGACAATTGTTGTTGCTGACACTGCACTATACATCCTATACTACTGCCAACTCTGCATCTGCACTGCAACTCAACTAAAACTCCTTCTTGGTGGAATTTCCATAAATGATTTCTGGGTTTTGGAGAACTCTTGTGTTTTAGCCTCTCCACAAGGTTTCGAGACTAGAACACCATCTGATGCAACAAAAACTAACACTCTCGCTTAGCGAGGAAAGTGTTCTCCAACTCTATCTCTGTAACATCCTCTAACCACATTGTTGATGTCTGACAATTGTTGTTGCATGCCACTGTCCATCAACCACTGCACTAACTCTGATTCATCTGCCACTGACTGTAGTTTAACCATGTTGCATTTGTGCTACTGCTGACATTGCACGGTACGTCCTGTACTGCTTCCAACTATGCATTTGCATTGCAAATCAACTAACACTCCCTCTCAACTGTTGTTGATGCTACTGCAACTAAAATGGGTTCTACAATATAGCCATATGTTCTCTGAAATAGACAAACTTAGCTCTCCCTAGAGCTTTCATGAGTATATCTGCAATCTGATCTTTTGTAGGAACGTATTGTAGCTTTACCTCTCCACACTACACACAATCTCTGATGAAATGATACTGAATATCTATGTGTTTCGACCTGTCATGAAACATTGGATATTCAGAGAGCTTGATGCAACTCTAATTATCACAGTAGACGTTGGTTGTCTCCATCCTCAGCCTGAATAAGCTCACCAGCAGCTTTCGAAACCATATAGCTTCGCATGTAGATATGCTAGCTACCATATACACTGCCTCTGTAGAACTCAGTGCTACTGACTTTTGTTTCTTGCTGCAACAAGAAACCATCTTTGATCCAATGCTGAAGCAGTACCCAGAGGTACTTTTCCTGTCCATTAAATTGTCTGCCCAATCTGCATCTGTGAATCCACATAGTCTGACATCATCCCCTCAAGTATATTTCAACCCATACTCTATTATGTCGCGCAAATACCTCAGAGTGTGCCTCACTATTGTCCAATGCACTCTCTTCGACTCCACCATAAATTGACTGAGAGTCTTGACCGCGAAGCAGATATATGACCTAGTGTTGACCAGATACATGAAAGAACCGATGGTTGTTATACAAGGTGGATTCAACATACTTGTCATATGGCACGTCTATCTTCTTCCAGTTGGTGATCATGCGCAGACATGGGTTTACAATCCTGCATTCTGAATCTCTTCAGAATATCTGTAGCACATCTCCCTTGACCAAGGAAGATCTCCCCGTCCTTTTTCCACACTTCCAATCATAGGAAATAGTACATCGACCCCAAATCCTTCATATCAAACTCAACTGCCAGGTTCCTCTTGTAGTCTTCTATGAGCCCTGATGACCCTATCAAGAAGAGGTCATCCACATAAAAAACTAGGATGAGTGGCTCATCCTCTACCATCAAGTAGTAAATATCGTGATCTACGCCACTCTTGACAAATACCATATGCTACAAGTAGTTGTCGACCCGACGATACCATGCACTTGGAGCCTACTTGAGCCCGTATAGAGCTTTCTTTAGCCGGCACATGTGTGTGCCTCTCATGTGTCTCGAATCCCTCTGGTTGTTCTATGTACACCTCTTCCTCTATCACCCCATTCAAGAAAGTTGTCTTGACGTTCATCTGGAGAATCTGCCACTTCATCTTTGCTTCTAAGGATAAAACTGACCGGATAGAAGTGCATCTGGCAACTGGGGAAAAGGTCTATTCACAATCTATACCTTCCTTCTGCACATACCCATTTGCCATGAACCTGGCCTTGTACGTCTCCACATTATCGTCTGCAACGTACTTGATCTTGTAGATCCATCGGGAACATACAACTGACCTATCCTCAAGGCTCGACACCACCTCCCAAACATCGTTCGTCATGATAGAAATGTACTCTTATGCCATGGCATCTATCCACACCTGATGTTGTGCGGCCTCTTGATAGCTAGAAGGTTCTTCAACCTAAGCCACCAATGCCTACTATCTGCCCGGTTGTCTGTGCTCTCTTTTGTTCATCCTATGAGCTCCAATGAAATCCTCTACATCTCTCAATGTATGATGAACTTACCTGTTGGTTCGACCACTAGTGGTGGGAGGTTCGACCAGCTCCTCATCCTGCATTTGTTGCTCCATCTACTATGAACTCACTGGATCCCTTTCACCTAAGGAAATGCTAATACTAGTCACTATACTGGATCCCTATGACTATCCTACTGGCAGTCCTACTAGCTGCCCCTGTAGTTGCCCCTGCTGCTGGACCAAGGGAGCTTCTGTTGACTCACTCTGACCACCTGTTGGCATCTTGCGAGACTTCTTGAAGGCTTTGTCCTCCATGAACTTTACGTCCCGTCTCACTACAATCTTCCTACTACACTTCTCATCTGGCACATGGCAATAAGTTATGTTGTTGAAGACCCTAAAGTGACTTACCTTGGGCTTCTTTCCTGAGAAGACCTCTTCTGGCATTATCTTCTCAAATGCCTTATGAGAAATCCTATTCTGAATATACACCATTGTGTTACATGCCTCTACTCATAGAAACTTGGGCAAATCTTGGTCATATAACATCGATTTTGCAACCCCAACTATAGATTTGTTCTTCCGCTCCACTACCCCATTCTGTTCTTGATTGTATGGAGTTGTCCACTCTCTTCTTATGCTTTCCTTCGCACAAAAATCTGTGAAGTCTTTATCTATGTGCTCTCCACCATTATCTGAGCAAAGCACCTTGATCTCCTTCCTTATCGCATTCTCCACCAGAGCCTTAAAGTCCTTGAAGCGATCGAAGACCTCATCCTTGGTCTTCAAGAAGTAGATCCATGTTTTCCTGGAATGGTCATCAATAAAGATGATGAAATACTCGGCCCCACTGAGAGCTCTAGTGGACATAGGGCCACAAATGTTTGAATGTATCAGTCCCAACACACCATCTGCTCTACTTTCACTTCTTGGGAATGTTTCTTTAGCATATTTCCCAAGCACGCACCCTTTGCACATATCATCGTGTTATGTACCAAGTTCTGGAACACCTGTCACTAACTCCCTAAGCATTCTAAGTGTTCCATGATGTAAATGTCCCATTCTCCTATGCTATAGCTCGTTCAGGTCTTTCCCCCTAATATTGTCGTTGCTTATAAGTGCCATTGGAGAATCAAGCTGCAACCTGTACAAGTTGTTGGTTCGAACTCCAATTTGTTTCTCTCTCTTCAGCTCGGATGTTTAACAAAGACCTTATTCCCTATGAAGTGGACATCATATCCCTTATCCTGTAATCAGGATACTGAAATCAAGTTCATACGCAACCCGGCACATGCAGCTCATCTGTAGCACTGGTACTTGCTCCTAAGTACCTCTGAAAATCAATGGTACCTCTCCCTACAAGAGTGCACTTGGTCTTGTTTCCCATCATAATCTGGAATTCCGTTTGCTCTTCTTTGTAGCTAGAGAAATATTCTCTAACCGTTGCTATGTGAGTCGACGATCCACTGTCAATGTACTAGACACCCTGTGAAGTTGAGCTATTTAAGCAAGCAAAATCATCCTCCAACCTGGAAGACAATTCTGAAGCCCCCTGAATATCAAATTTGTCCATGGCCATACTTGAGATTTCTAGAGAATTTAATGAAGACATCCTGAGTATAATTTTGTTTATTATTTCTCTTCCACCTAGCACTGATTCTACTCTAGCAAACTACTACAAAACCCTACTTTGCCCATACAAGAAATATGCTTTGCGAAAATATTGATTTGTTGCTCCCTCTACCTACTGGAATCGCTTCCCTGAACAAATCGAATTTTCCTACCACCTGCAACTAGAAAATTGAACCCCTGTCTAGAAATTCACACTCCTTGGCTAGGCATTGTGCAACTCCAGAAAATTTAAGCCTGTTGCTCCCTCTTAATATTGAAATTTTCTTCTTCCGCCTCTAAGCCTCTTGTTCGTCAAATATGTTCTGATACCATGTGAATATTCCTTGAAATGCAGCAACTGGAAATAATTCTTCTAACTGAAAAAATTAATTATGCAGTTTATTTTGTTTACGGCAAAATAACAAATTATTCACACTGCAATTTCTTCACCAAATAAAATACTACATAAGCAAAAATAGGAACTGAGAAATACTAGCACACACACATAAAAATTAACACAATTATTTTTGGACAAATGTCACTGAAAAAACCCAATGCGGGAAAACCGGTGCAGCCACTGAGGATTTTATTATTATGCAGCAGTGAATTATGAGTACAATAAATTTGGATGCTCAACTGCCTGTCCAATATGAGAGAATACTGGCAAAATCACATGAGGGAATTTACCCCCATCTCCAAGCAATCACGGCTCAAACTGACAACTGAAAAGCAAGTCGTACAACCCTCTGTGTAGCCTATTACACGCTCAGCCCAGAACTAGTGCTAATCAAGTCGTCCTCCCTGCTATTGACTAGGAAAGTGTCTCTCCTACCTCCTAGAAAATCTTCCCAGTCTCTGGAAACTAAAACGACCTCCTATCCAGCAAAATCAAACTGCTCACTGTAGCAACTGCGCAAGCCCTGCACTACTTCCAGGAGAAATAATTCGACGTCCTCTCTTGCCTCTCTAGAACTGGAAAAACTTTCTTTGGATCATTGTCTTTGCCCCTCTCTAGCCCTGCATCCTCTCTCTGGCTCGAACTCTACTGCTAGCTAGCTCGAACTGCCCAAGGAACTCGCACTGTTGGTTCTCACTCATTGTGATGTGTGTTTCTCCATCTACCCATCGACCTCTTCTTATAATCTCCAGTTGGGATTCCAATGGCCAAGATTAAAACTTAATCGATGGCTGAGATCATCTCCAAGTCGATTTGTGCCAATTTCTAAAGAATTCTCACCTTTCTCAATTAATTACTATTAATTAATCAATTTCCTAAGTTAGACGTAGGCATTTTTTAATTATCAATCAATTAATTTAATTGAGTTATCTCTAGGTGGAATTTCTAGAAATGATTTCTGAGTTTTGGAAAACTCCTGTTTTTCAGCCTCTCCACAAGGTTTTGAGATTAGAACACCATCTTATGCTACAAAAACTAACAAAAGGAAGTTTTTATTAATAAAGGCATTTAATATTTGTTTTCTTGAAGTAGTATCATTTGTTTTATTATTCTGTTTTGGTGCTTTTCCAGATGTTTTGGAGATGCCCTAGGCACTTCTGCACTGCCATGATAACTTGCTGCATGTTTTAGTTCAATTGACCTAATTTGGTTATTTATGGACATTGATATAATTTATTTATTTCTTTCAGTTTGCAATCTGCATCCTGGCATTTCATTTAACAAAACAGATGAATAATGTAGATCAATTGATAGAATAATTACACATTATCACTCTGACTGACATGGAGAACCTTTAATCACAGACACAGCCCAGTGATGTTTATTTTAACTAAATTGAATGTTAGGAAACCACATACTAGAGCTTTAGCCAAACCAAACACGCTGCCTTTCAATATGGGCAATATGCTCTTCAATAGCATTTGTATTGTTATATTGTTTTGCTCTCTTTACTGATCTAGATTCTAAACATTTTGAAGAGGCCTAAAGCATTCCCAAACAACCATTGTAGCTTGCTGTACTTATGAGTCCCATTGACCTAATTTGAATTTCTTGTGATTAATATAACTTTTCTCTTTCTTTCTTTCAGTTTGGAATCTGCATCAGGGCATTTCATTTAGCAAAGTTGATGAATGATGCAAATCAATTGATGGAACATATTTTATACATCATCCTTTTGGCTGATAAGGAGACTCCTTAATCATTCACAGTCCACATGTTGGGGCTTTGGCAGACCAACTACATCATCATAGAATGGAGGTAACATCGTCTGAAGGAGAAAGTGAGTCCATTTATATTCCAAATATTCTAGGTGGAAGACATCCTTAAGTCTAGTTTTTGCCCTTTTCTTTTGGACAAAAACAAATGCAGTAGAATACATGAGTAAATAAACCTTCGAAAGATAAAAAGATACACGCAAAAGGAACTAGCAGGTAGTATTCAAATGTGTAATTATGAAAATGTAAGTAAGCTGTCTTTTTAATGCATCAGTATAATTGCAAAAAGCAGATATGATAGTTTATCATATAGATAGGTAAGACCACCTTAGCATATAAAATCTAGCAACCAAATACAAATAAGTACAAAATATAGCTTTGGATTTTGCACTAAAGCATTTAAAAATACTCACCTCTCCTTGGCTAGCTCCCTTGACAAGTCCTGCAATGTCCACAAACTCCATTAAGGCTGGAACCGTACGTTGTGACTTGCTGAGCTGAGAAAGTACATTCAAGCGCGGATCTGGCACAGTAACAACACCCACATTTGGCTCTATTGTGCAGAATGGAAAATTGGCTGCTTGAGCTTTTCCATTTTCAACCTAAAACAAAATCATAGTACATTCAAGTCTAAATGAACACATATAATCTGTATAATAGATGCATAAACATGTTAATGAGTTCCAAGAGCTTAACATTAAATTTTCCACAACTTGTTGATTTATTTAAGGAAGTTCATTTGAAGAGCCTATTAAGATAGCAAAACACAAAGCATGTATGTAAAGAAATAAAGTCCACTATATTTGATATCGGACCTTGGTTTATTTAGAGGAACTATATTAGTCAAACATCTAAGAAATTCTAAGGTGTTCTTATCAGCTGCAAAAGCTCATTTGTAGCCTACAATCATGAGGAATTATACTAAACCATTTCTGTCATCTCAACCTTTGATTGTTGTATATTACTTATTGAGGAATCGAATTGATTGTTGTAAATGAGGAATAGAACTGATTGTTGTATATTAATTATTTTGCATGGTTTGGATCCACAACCCCTGCAGGCTCAATCCCAGAGCTGCAGATCTACGCAATTCACAACATTTTAATAAACCAAAATGATACCAGCAGACCACAACTTGAAATTGTAAAGTGTTTCGATGCCAAAGCCTTCGGTAATATTTTATTCCTGCAAATTTTTGTAAACAAAGTTTTGGAACTCGATTTTGGCAGCAACCAAGGAGGATTTTGAGTGGTATGTGAAACTACTTTTTGGTAGTCGAGGAGCTCGTTTTTGTTGCAAATTTTGTGAGGCTTTATGTTGATGTAACTGCAATTTCGGGAGCTTAATAAAAGAGGCCACTCCCTTGGAGGCAGGACCCGGAGACAGTCCACATTGGACAAACTCCATTATCACTTGGGTGTCATTATTGTTTCCTTCTCTTCTCTATCTCCATATTTATTTTAATTGCAGCTTCATTAATGTCCTTTAAGCTTCATTTATGTTTAATCATTCACACTTGAACATTTTTGCAAAACAGGTCACTTTTAAGATCCCAGATCACACACACGCCTCCAAGCTCTCTCTCCTCCCTTACCTTTAGAACTCTCTCTTCCACCTGTACACTATCCACCTCCTGGAATTCAGGTACCTTCCTTAGGTTAAGCACCAGAATTCTCCAGAAAGGGTGCACATAGCCCATACCCTCGTGGCAGTTTGGTACCACTTCCTCGATTCCTCATAACCACTCGCAGTTTGGGTAGTTCAACTACCAAATCAAGAAAACCAGAGCATTAATTCAGTAAGATAGGAAACTTCCCAATCGCCCTTTCTAGGTTTCCCCTTAAGCAGGCTTCCTTACCAGGGTTCGGGATCTATGTTGCTCCCCCCCCCCCCCCCCCCCCCGCCTTCAGCTTTAGCAATATATTAATAAATGTATAATACAATTGTTCTAGGTCTTTGACCCATATTTACTTGCCTCTATGGGCATCATTAACATAATTAAATACAACATCAGTGGGGATTAATGATTGGGGTTGTTACAAAACCCTAGCAAAGATGAGTGAAATGAGTGAAATAAGAAATAGAGAGCAAATGGAGTGAGTGTTTTAATCCACCAAGGAATCCTAGCCATGCCTAAATCAACCTTTTGGAACCTTGTCCTGGTTCCCACAAACAAGGAAAAAAAACCAATTTTGTATTGATGTACAAGTTCGCTCAAGGAGCATTCGGGTGACTTTTAAGCTCCCAAGAGCACCTAGGGAACATCGTTCCTTGAGTGCTCCCTGAACACTCCCCACATAGGTAGGGAACAACTTTTTGGGGTCAAGAGCATGCTCCTAGAATTTGCTCCCAAAAGGGAGCATTCAAGAAGTGTGCTTTTGGGGGCAGTTCCTAAATGCTCCCTCTAGGAGCATTCTTTGGAATCCTTAAGGTTTCCAATGCAATACAACATTTAGGTTCTACCTAGCACTATATTGTGCACTTTATGCTTTCATGCTACTTGTTGAATTTTCCCTAAAGCAATGAATCACTTAGTTAAATGATCATTGTGGCCACTTTAGTTTTGGTTTTGTCAATCGTTGGCCCTGTTACCCACCAAAAGTGGGTAAACTCTAGGAGAAAAATTTTCTCCCCATTGGTCAACCAACCAACCAGCAGCCTTATGATGATCCATAGATAGTTTTACTTCAAAGCTCTCCACCTTTGCTCTAATCAATGCTCTCTCCCATCTAGCATACTTTTTGAACGAAGGTGGGTCATTTATCAAAAGGTAAAATAACCATTTCTGTAATCATGTGCTTTCATTTAATGTTTGGGGCATAGTAATATGGATCACAAGCTAAGTTGGATGATTGATCGCTCTTGATTGTACCCTCATTCCCATACTTCACCCTAGGACCCTTTTCTTCCACTATTAGGAGGGGCACTAATAGGAGGCATCGATTGACATACCGTGCCCAAGGTAATTTATACCTACTACCTTCCCTATTTCCCTTATGTCCACTTTCATTCTTTGGGTTGATTGTCATTGGTCATTGGGATTATAACCTTATATCCTCATCTTTGAGTCAAGGCTTGGAAAACCTGCCCTAAGAGGTTGATGCAGCTAAAAGAAAGATAAAAGCATATGAAGCCACAAATGAAAGAAAATGAAAAATGCAAAAGATGGTTGGGACATTGAATAAGAACATGGACAAAAGCCTAGCATGAGCTCTACCCCCCTCATTAACCATCACCCAGTTCCTAAGCATTCCATGCTCTATCTAAAAAAGGAATTTATGAATGTCCCAACCCCAATGAGCAATAAACTACTACATTCTTAAAGGGTATTTGGAAAGTATAAAGCAAGTGAGGTCACCTAAGCTATACAAAAAGAAAGACAAATAAATAAAGTAAAAGGTGCACCATAGGGGTGGAAAAAGTAGGCCGAGGTAAGGGGTAACTCATTCCTTCACGAGTGCTCCCTATTCTCATCCTTATACTCAAAATGTTGGACCCCCTTTAGCTAGCACCATGGCTATGGCAATCTTCCATGAATTCTTTCTCATTCCATGACCACATTATTGTTGGAAAATGTAACTAGGTTCGGTCTTCATTTAATGTATTTGAGTCATCTTGTGATGTACTTGTCAAAAGAATAAAGAAAAGAAATTTTTTTATTATTATTGTGACTTATTAAAGCATGGGTTTCATGCTTGGGTCACCATGTTTTAGGTCAAAGTCTCCATTGAGGACTTCTAGGATTTATTCTGAGTCAATAGAGTCATTGTACTTTAAAGAGACCCTGCTTGGGCTTTTCAATCATGTAAAAAGGTTAAGTATTGAGTCAAATGTAATTTATGTATCCTCCACATCAAGTCGGCCTAAGGACATCAATTCGACCTCCCTTGAAGCCTATAAATTTTAGCAAGTTGAATTCATTTGGAGCACTTCATCTCAAGCAAGTTTGATATCTCTAAGGAAGCTAGGAAGTGCAAAGTACGAGGTCGGGAAGCCAAAGGAAGTGTGAGTTGGGTGGAGTCTAGGGAGAAGAAGAAAAACTAAATTTTGGTGTCTCTCTCTCTTTGTTTCGTGCCCTAGATTGGGAGATCGAAGTCTTCCAAGTTTTGTTGATGCAGGAAGCTACGTCATGCTGGACGCTGCTACATAATCGAAGTTGCTGGAAGAAAGGTCAAAGATCTGGGAGGCTGACTTGGTGTGGATGGAAGGTTTGGTCTTTGTCTAGGGTGAAGAGTCTCAAAGAATACTATTGAAAGGAATTATCAAGAATAAGAAAATCTTTCTACCTTTCTGATTTTCTAACAATTATCACATGCATTTATGGATTGATGGGCCTACCTATGAAATGTCCTTCCCCTTAGGGGTTGAAAGCACCTAATACGGCGAATTCCATAATCATCCCTAACATAAGTGTGGTAACTTTCTTACAAATCATGAGCTAGAAAGACATTTGAAGGCAAGGTCTATGTGAAGTTTTTTTGTACCCCTAACGTTGAATATGGTCTACTATGATGCCTTAATGGTTTTTGTCCCTAATGTTGTTGATCTAACTTGATCTTGAAATTTTGTTTCAAGTGGTTCATACACATGCAAAAAAGATCCCCTGAGGGATGGCTTGCCACCTTTCTGGCACAGTGAAGAGGATGTCCAAACTAGATTTGAGAGCACATCTAACACTATAGCCCCACCCTTCTTGAGATGAGCAGTGGGCTTTATGGACCCTCCACATCATTGTATGCCCCTTGCCACACCACTGGATGTTGAAACATTTAGCCTAGGATCCAGGGTGTTGGCTTGGTTAATGATGTGGCCAAATGGACCCAGATAACCGTTGAGCTAGCATTGAACTTGCTTGATGGACATTGCCTTGTTTCAAAGCCCAACTGAGGATGGAGACCACTTGAGATGATTTGGGAGGGCTAACACAGCTTAGTTTGATGCCAAATCTTGATTCTAGGGCTACCACTTTACCCATGCATGCCCTAGGTTGGTGATGTGAGCCCTCTTGATGATGATGTCTTGGTGGAGGAGATGTTACTTAGAGATGTACCCATGCATTTTGATGATGTCCCGTGGAGTGAGGAGCACTCTTGGACCCACTGAGTCGCTTGCCTGATGAAGATGCTCATTTTGGGAGGTTGATGTCATGTTGGAGAGCCTTTCCTCCCACACGTGTGGAGGATTTATGACAATTTTATTATGATTTATCATTTGTAAAGCTATCTTTAGGTTGGCTTGTGACTTATTAGCTTGATTGAACGCTTCAAGCAAACTTTTAGGACTTTTTCATTGTAAATTAATGAAAAATGACTTGGTTGCCCTCATATAAATAGAGGGAAGTCATTTTCATTGGATCATCATCACACACACTCATCTCTCTTCTCTTGAGTGAGTGTGCACTAGCTCTTTTCTCTTTTTCTCTTGATGCAATGGAGAATAGTGGTGTGAATTGTCTTAGTGGGGATATTTTTGCATGGAGAGACTATCTTCTGGATTGATGAAGTGATTCTTGCTCAAATCGTGAAGTTTAATGCTATATTCTTCCATTTTGCATGCTATTTCTGAAATTGGGCTTTATCTTGTCCCATATTAAAAAATGCAATATCTTCTATGAACTCATGTTTCTATGTGATCATGCAAAATTTGTCATTCAAGAATCCATCAAAAGAACTTGTTTTCATGCATCCTTTGATTTTAAATTTCCTATGAAAGAAGTCGCTAGGATTTCTAAGAGAAGCAAATTAGGCTTCCACCCTCTCTATCCAAGTCCTTCCATCATTGACCTTGCCTTAATTGACTCCATTGCCCAATTGAATAGAGGCACTAGTCTAGTTGTGGGATCACCTTTTAAAATTTCTCTCTTTTCTTTATTTCTTGGTAACTAGGGTTAGGGTTTGGTTTAAATTTGCATTTAATAGCATTTTTTTCCTATATGTTATTGTCCTTTAGGTGTAAATCTAGCATTTATTGCATGTTTTCACCCCAAATCTAGAATTGATGTCTAGTGTTTATATTGTTGTTTTATGCATTTTTAACCATTAAAAACCTAGAAATGACCCATCCCTTGCTTACCCCTTTGATAGCCTTTAATCCTTTGTTGATCTCATCATTTATAGGCTATTTCTTTGTTGTTATATGCTTTTGCATGTTGTAAATCTGCATATCATAGAAACCTTATCTTATAACAGCTTTTCTTTAGTTTATTGGGATTGGTGGAAAGTGTGTTTCAACATTTGTAACTCTTATCTTGCCTTCTCCCATAACCAGTAGACTCTAGTCATCCTTGAACCCTCCTTTATTGAAGATCCTTCTAGGTGATTTATCTGCAGGCTCCTTAGAGGGTCATTTGGCTTGGACCCCTAGTCATCTAACCTCTAAGTCTTGCCAAGAATGCCTCCTTTATGCGAATAATATCCAACAAAAAAACTGTAGGAGAAAGGCCATTGAGCTGACAGTGGTGGTTAATCTCATTGTTTCCATAAGACTTATGTTGCCTAGTGAGGCTTTGCACAAGGCCAACTAGATTTTGTGGTAACCGGACCAAAAATATTTTCTTTCATTTTCAGTTTGATTATCAAACAGATACTCAAGGATGTTAGCAAATGTAACTATGTTCGGTCTTCAATAATGTACTTGAGTCATTATGTAATGTACTTGTCAAAAGAATAAAGAAAAGAATTTTTATTATTGTAACAATGACTTATTAAAGCATGGGTTTCATGCTTGGATCATCATTATATTAGTCAAAGTCCCCATTGTGGACTCCTAGGATTAATATTGAGTTTATAGAGTCATTGTACATTCGAAGAGACCCTTCTTGGGCTTTCGAATCATGTAAAAAGGTTTTGTATCAAGTCAAATATGAATTATGTGTCCTCCACATCATGTCGGCCTAAGGACCCCCATTCGACCCACTAGAAGCCTATATATTGAAGGAGGTCGAAGTCATTTGAACCACTCACTCTCAAGCAAGTTCGATATCTCAAGAAGAGCGAACTCTATTGTCGGAAGGACAAAAGAAGTGTGATTTTGGGATTGTCTCTAGAGAAGAAGAAAATCAAACTTTTGGTGCCTCTCTCTCTCTGTTTCGTGGTCTGGGTTGGGAGATCGAAGTCTCCTAAGATTTTGTTGTTGTCGTAAGCTACATGTTGCCGGAAGTTACTGCCTAGTCAAAGTTGTTGGAAGGGGTCCAAGATCTTGGAGGCTGACATGGTGTGGAGGGAAAGTCTGGTCTTGGTCTAGGGTAAAGGTCTCAAAGAATACTATTGAAAGGAAGAATTATCTTGACTGGATTTTCCCCTCGAAGGGGGTTTTGCCCTGGAATGTGCCTATATCTTATGTCTCTTTTTTTGTGATCTTCATACATGTATAATTGCTTGATGAAAAAAAAGATAATAAAAGTAAAAGAAGCCAACACACTCATACGTAATTATCAAGAAAGGAGAATCAAACCCTAATATAATATCTTTGATTTTCCAACATGGTTTCAGAGCTAAGGTCAAGAGAAGTCGAAGATCACTTGACTGGGTTTTCCCCTCAAAGAAGAAGAAAAGAAGCAAAAGAAGGAAGATCCTCCGGATCTCTACTATGAAGACCGAACCTAGTTACATTTCCTTCAACATGTTCCAGGTTTGAAAAAGAATTTACTTTCTATTTCTTGTTTAGAAAATAAAGGGGAAAGGATTGCTTTTGTTGATGGAAAAGTATTGGTTTGGGGAAAGAACTCTAGTATTGACAAAGGTAGGGTTATTGGAGTTCGTGAAGGAAGACTTTACCGAGTTATCACTCCATCCCCTCAATCTCTGGTTCATATGGAAATAAGTCCCATTGAACGATGACATCGAAGGTATGGCCACTTTCATTATAGGGTCATCCCTACTCTTAGTCAATTGGTTCATGGTATTCCTGATATGAAGTTAGATCATGAAGGTGTGTCCAAGGGATGCTCTTTGGGGAAGCATACTAGAAAGCCATTTCATCTTAGTGAACCTAGATCTAAATAAATATTAGATCTCAACCATTCTGATGTATGCAGGCCCATGTCTGACAAAACAATTGGAGGACATCTCTATTATGTAACATTCATTGATGACCATTCAAGGAAGACATGGCTCTACCTACCCAAAACTAAAGATGAAGTTTTTGATATATTCAAGCAGTTTAGGGCTGAGGTGGAAACCCTAACCGAAAGAAAGATAAAGTCTCTAAGGTCTGATAATGGTGGGGAATACACCTCTAAAGAATTAATTGCATATTGTAAGGACGTAGGTGTTAAGAGGGAGCTCATTGTTCCCTACTACCTTGAACGAAATGGATTGGCCAAAAGGAAGAATAGGTCAATTGAAGAAGGCATTCGAACTATGCTCCTTGATCAAGATCTACTGAAGTTCTTATGGGGTGAAGCAGTGATGGCTGCCGTGTACATTCAAAATAGAAGTCCTCACAAGAGTCTTGATAATACTACACCCAAAGAATTATTCACAGAAAAGAAGTCGAGCGTGGATCATTTCCGCATATTTGGAAGTCCAGCATATATCCATGTTCCGAAAGACAAGCGAAAGAAGTTAGACTCGACAAGCATCAAGGGAATATTAGTTGGTTATAGTCTTTCCTCAATAGCATATAGAATTTACATAAAGGAGGGAAGATACACTGAAGTAAGTGGGGATGTCATATTTGATGAGAATCAAGCTTACAAGAAATCAAAGGATATTCCTATTGATTCTGATGACAAAGAAGTTCTCGTATTTGAAGAAGATGAAGTTCATCATGAGAACTCTACTGCAAATGATGAAGAAGAAGGACCAAGTGAGCCTATTCAATCGGTGGTTATCCCAACCACAAGGAAGAGGCCAAATTGGTTGAAAGCTACATTAGAAGATGTTGAAGGACATGAAGCTACAAAAGGGTCCTCCAGGGAAAGTAAGAAACCGAAAAGGTATTATGGTTATGCTGCATATATAACAAAGTTGATTGAAGCCGAACCATCTACATTCCAGGAAGCTGAGCATGAAGAGGTTTGGAAGAAAGCTATGCAAGAAGAATATCAATCCATCATGAAGAATGGGGTTTGGGAAATCGTTCCTAGACCTAGTGACAAATTGGTTGTCACATCAAAGTGGATCTATAAGATCAAACATGTTGTTGATGGAAGTATAGACAAGTACAAAGCAAGGTTCATCGCAAGGGGTTTCTCTCAAAAGGAAGGCATTGACTATGAAGAAACCTTTGCACCTACAGCAAGGTACACTACCATTAGATTGTTGGTTTCATTGGCTACTACAATGGGGTGGAATATCCATCAAATGGATGTTAAGACCGCATTTCTAAATGGGACCATTGATGAGGAAGTGTACATCGAACAACCTAAAGGTTTGAGGTGAATAGCGGGGACTCTCATGTTTGCAGACTCAAGAAGGCCCTATATGGCTTGAAGCAAGCACCAAGGGAATGGTATGCAAAAATGGATGCATATGTTCTCAGGATTGGGTTCGTGAAGAGTACTGTTGATCAGAATCTATACATCAAGGTTGTGAATAATGAGCCCGTCATTATTCTACTATATGTGGATGATCTATTCATCACTGGTGTAGAACAAAGGATTCAAGAAAGCAAGAAGATGTTGGCAGCTAAATTTGAGATGAAGGATCTAGGACTAATGCATTACTACCTAGGTCTAGAAGTATGGCAGAGATCTGGGGAAATATATTTGGGGCAAGGAAAGTACATCATCAAGTTATTGCAGAAATTTGGGATGATGGACTCCAAGCCGATGGTTACTCCTATGATCACCAACCTCAAGAAGTTGAGGATCTCCAACTCTAGTCTCGTGGATCCTACCTCATATCGCCATTTGGTGGCTTCCCTGATATATCTGGTAAATACTAGGCCAGATATATGTTTTGCAGTGAACATTCTTAGTCATTTTCAGTTTGAGCCCCACCATGATCACTGGATAGCCGCCAAACATATATTGAGGTATCTTCGTGGCATTATACATCACTGCGTAAAGTATGATAGTAAGGAAGTCAAGCTAATTGGCTTCACAGACTCTGATTGGGGTGGCAGTGAGACCGATGGAAGAAGCACTACCGAAGGCTGCTTTAGTCTGGGCGCTGTTATGATCTCATGGATGAGTAGGAAGCAAGATCTCGTTGCATTGAGTAGTGTCGAGGCAAAATATGTGGTTGCATGTGAAGTAGGAAAAGGAGTTGTTTGGTTAAGGAAGAATCTGACAGATTTGTTTGAGAAGTCTCTGGGTCCCACTGTGATTTATTGTATCAAGATGTCTGGAGATCCCGTGTTTCATTCAAGGACGAAACATATTGATAATAAGTTCCACTTTATTAGGAACTTGGTACAGGATGAGATCATGAAGTTAGAGTATGTTCCGGCAGATGAATAGGTATCAGACATACTGACAAAGGCTCTTCCTAATAAAAAATTTGAATATCTAAGGACCCAGCTGGGTTTGGTAGATATTGGTGATTGTATTGATGATAATGAAATGGAAGAGACTTTTTGAGGCTTTGCAAGTGAAGCATTTCCTGGGGAGACATCAGGAAAACACTCTATGTTGATGTCTGGAATCCCGGAATTGAAAAGGTGGTGTTGTTTATTGAGCTCTGTTTTGGATACACACCTGTATGTTTGGGTTGGTGGTTAGCAAGTAAGCCTGATGGTACCTAGAGGGGCTGAAAGCTTGAGTCCACCTTAGTCCCACTTGGATAGATTGCCCTGGTCAGGAATCTAGTCCATGGCATTGTGGTGCCTAAATTGTTGAGTGGTTGGTTGGATAGATTGCCCTGGTTAGGAATCTAGTCCATGGCATTACTGTGCCTAAAGGTTCTTCATGTTTTCATATAGTTTGAGATCTTCCATTGTATATGTACATTATGAATACCTCCCTAGTTAAGAGGGAGTGTTAGAAAATGTAACTATGTTCGGTCTTCAATAATGTACTTGAGTCATTATGTAATGTACTTGTCAAAATAATAAAGAAAAAAAATATTATTTTAACAATGACTTATTAAAGTAAGGGTTCCATGCTTGGGTCATAATTATATTAGTCAAAGTCCCCATTGTGGACTCCTAGGATTAATATTGAGTTTATAGAGTCATTGTATATTCGAAGAGACCCTTCTTGGGCTTTCGAATCATGTAAAAAGGTTTTGTATCAAGTCAAATATGAATTATGTGTCATCCACATCATGTCGTCCTAAGGACCCCCATTTGACCCAATAGAAACCTATATATTGAAGGAGGTCGAAGTCATTTGAACCACTCACTCTCAAGCAAGTTCGATATCTCAAGAAGAGCTGGAGAAGTGCGAAGTTTGTTGTTGGAAGGACGAAAGAAGTGCAAGTTTGGGGGAGTCTCTAAAGAAGAAGAAAATAGAACTTTTGGTGCCTCTCTCTCTCTGCTTCGTGGTCTGGGTTGGGAGATTGAAGTCTCCTAAGATTTCATTGTTGCCGGAAGTTGCTACCTAGTAAAAGTGGCTGGAAGGGGTCAAAGATCTTGGAGGCTAACATGGTGTGGAGGAAAAGTCTAGTCTTGGTCTAGGGCAAAAAGTCACAAAGAACACTATTGAAAGGAAGAACTATCTTGGCTGGGTTTTCCCCTCAAGGGGGGTTTTGCCCTGCCATGTGCCTATATCTTCTGTCTCTTGTTTTGTGACCTTCATACATGTATAATTGCTTGATGAAAGAAAGAATAATAAAGAAGTAAAAGAAGCCAACACACTCACAAGTAATTATCAAGAAAGGAGAATCAAACCCTAATATAATATCTTTGATTTTCCAATAATCTCATGCATAGAATATTGCATGTTAGAGGCTAAAGTGTCACTTTGTTAAATTGGCAACTAAGGCCAAACTCCATGTGGGTCATCTTATTTATGGCAGCTGATATTTTTATTGGATCCCTCTCATCAAGAGGTGTAGGATTGATCTAAATATCATCCGATTCCGATAAGTATTTATGAAGTTATGAATTTATTTATGTTATGGACAAATTGTTAAGTCGGCAAGCATCTTACATAGGCTCAGAAGCCCATAGACATGTCTATTCATCATCTACGTTTTTAGTATAAATAAGTGTGGATTTGAAGTCATTTACACACACACACTCTTCATGTGATCTCCTCCTCACCACGTCTTGGGTTTTTGGTGAAGGAGAGACACACAAGAAAATACATTGGATGATGCCCTAGCAATATATGCACAAGCATTCATACGATATAAGGGAAGGAACACAGCGTGGATGGAAATACTAGTATATACGCAGCAATATATATACGTTGTCATGCACAGCATGGCCACGCAGTCATATACACAATATATATATATGTTGTCAGCCGCAGTAAGGGAAGGAACACAGCGTGGATGGAACGCAGTCATATATGCAATATATATATATATATATATATATACATACATACGTTGTCAGCCACAGTAAGGGAAGGAACACAGCATGGATGGAACGCAGTCATATACGCAATATATATACGTTGTCATACCTTACCACACAGTCATATACGCAATATATAAATACGATGTTAGCCACAGCAAGTAATGAAGACATAACGTGATGCCCTAATCTGCTTCAATCATAACTGCAGTCCAACATGGTTATGAAGAACGCTGGTCATATAGACAGTGATACGCTGGTTATGAAGAACGTTGGTCATATAGACAGTGATACGCTGAAGACACTATATACGCTGGTCATATAGACAGTGAAATGCTAGACACTTATACGTTGGTCAGATCCATACACAGTCATGGACTCCTCTTATACGCAGTCAAAAGGATCATACATTGTTCAAACCTAATACGCAGCCCTGATTCACACAGCAAACCCTATACGCAGCAAATAATGGGACTGCGTGGAGGATTCTGGAACTATAGCCTAGCTGCTTTGCTAGGCTGCAAGTCATAACAAGCAGCTAAGGCTAATATACAGAAGGATAGCAAGGGCAGCATGATGATATGAGCATTGGACAGCATCATGATGAATGAGATCATGAGCATGGACAGCATGATAGATTAAATCATGGGCAACATGATGCATGGGCAGCATGATGTAAGAGATCATGGGCAGCGTGACGAATGGGCAGCATGATAGATGAAATCATGGGTAACATGATGTAAGAGATCATGGGCAACATGATGCATGGGCAACATGATGCATGGGCAGCATGATGTAAGAGATCATGGGCAACATGATGAATGGGCAGCATGATAGATGAGATCATGGGCAACATGATGCATGGGCAGCATGATGTATGAGATCATGGACAGCATGATGTATGGGCAACATAGTGATCATGAGCAGCATGATGATGCATGATGCAGCATGATGGTGCTACACGGTAAGGTGCAGCAAATGGACGAGATGCAGCACTATGATAGGTGAAGAAGTCACCTTAGAGAATCAGTTGAAGCAATATGTCTTCAACTGATCTCTGTAGATATCAAAAGTCAAAGTGTTGACTTCTATTGTAAATGTACTATCTCTCTCACTTTCTCTGCTGAACTTTGAAGAACATAAAAGAAGAATTGATCAAGGGTTTCCCCACATTGTGGGGTTTGTCCCTGGCTAGCGCCACATCTTGTGTCCTCTTGTCTTGGCTTGTCTTCTGCGATTTATATATATGTTCTATCTGTAGTTTACTTTAATGTTGATGTGATTACTAACTGTGAAAATTTAAATAAATAGCTCTAGCATAGAACATACCTAAAATTAACACACTTTGATTCCCAAATAGCTATTTTTCATCCTTTTGTCAAACAATTGTTCAAACAAATTTGAAGTCCTTGTATGTACAAATTACTATTCACATCAAGGCTTCTTTATTCCTTCCAATAGCACAAGTTGACCTTCGACTTTAGTAAAAACACCTTAACAATCTGGAATCCTTCAGAACATGTATGGAATATCATTTGCTTTGGGGTTTTAAAGATTGTTTTGCTAGTTTTAAAAGTTGCATTTTGATTGTTTATAGGGCTATATGGCTCCTGACTACCCATTAAAAGACAGAACCTGTTACCCCTCGTTCAACAAGGGCACTCTAGAACATTTTGGCCATACTATATAAGCCCAAAGGATGTGCCTTATAGCCCTACAAAGCCATGTGGATGTGTGTTATCTTGTGAAAGACACTCTTAGATCCTCGCTGGGTGTGGACGGCCATGGCTATTCTTGACATTGCTTGTTTCATGATATGTTTGCCTCTATGGCATTGATGATTTGCCCTTGGTGGCTGGCAACTCCTTGCGTTGATGTATATTCTTATATCCTAGGATGGTGTGTGGGTATTGTTGACCACTTAAGGGTCAACCTCCTAAAGTGTCAAAGATTCCATTCCAGAGCATCCCATCATGGTCAGATAGTCAGAATTTCAAAACTTCATCATCATCATTCAGCTTCATCTCATCATGTTGTAAATCCAAATTCAGCATCCTTGTGGGGATGTTGTAAAAATGATTCTATTATGATGAATATAAATCCATGTAACACATCTATGTAGCTTAAGATTTTTGCTAGAGTTTTCACTCTAGGGAGTATTTTTTCTTTAGCTAGTTATTTGTGTTTATCAACACTAAATAATTGGTTAAGTTAAGGCTTGATGGTAAGGTCTTAGGTGAGTCCTAACGTACAGAGTCGATGTAAGATACCATACTAGATCATGTTTAAAGTTTCACAGAATTTGGCTATGTCTAGGGGTAAGTTTTTAATTGTCAAAATTTCCCTGTTGAACGGGATTTTTATGTAATATTTGATGTAAAATGTAAAAAGTGTTGTCTATAAAAGTTGTAGTGGGTATGAGTACTCAAAGTCAAACCTCAACACTTAACTTTCTATCTAGACACACTTTGAGGGTGGAAAAATATGTCAATTCCCCTCTAGAGTCATATTTTCTAATTTTTGGCAAAAAATGGCAAATAATTAGCTGGAAAATTAAAATGGGAGAAATAAAAATTCTCTCCGAGTCAAAATTATAAAAAATAAGATGGAAATTCCCAAATATTAAAATTAAATGAAATTTATGGGAATTTCATTTTCCAAGAAGCAGTGGTCCAAGGAAAAAGGCCCATGACCCAGAAAAAATCAAATTTCTAAGGAAGATGGTCCATGGAAGTTGGATTGAATGATAGATTTTTGAGACAAAGGGGCTAAAAATATTTTTATGGTCCAGAATTCAGAATTTGGCCAATGCAACTCCTATATCAAGGAAAATCGAACTCCTTCCTCCAGATCTGCGCTGGCAATCAATGGACGAGATTATTTTGACATGGATCAAGCCTTGGACTAGCTGTTTCATTGTGGTATCAAGTCAAATTCGTGCAACTCTTGGGACCTAGCCATTTTCACTTGGAGAGGGATCTAGATCTCTCATTTTTTTCTATTTAAGTAAGCTCTAAGCTCCTCATTGTAACATGAAAATTTCGAGCCCTTGGCTAAGTGAAACTCTGTTGGATTTGTAATATTTTTTCTAAGCAATAAAAGAAAGTCTTTGGGGGCAAAGCTATGGTGTTATTCTTCAGTATTTTATGGTAATATCATTATGATCTATTGTGCTTCATATTCTACTGATGTTATAACTTGTTATTTCCATTTGTCGTTTGGATTTATTGGTGTATAGTTATCTTGCATCATTATTTGGATTGGAGAAACACTTTAGATTGGGCAGATCTAGTGGGTTTTCGATTGAACCCCTAGACTTCCTTCTCACTGTGCTATCCAATCCCTATGGATCTAACAAATATTTTCGAAAGTGTGTAGAAATCAATTTTATTTGATCAGATCTTGAGCACTTGGGGACGTTCTTGGTTGAACCAACCAACTACTCAAGACATAGAAGTTGAAGAACTGTTAATTTTAGGCAAATTAATATTCAGATTAGCAATCACATCAACATGATAGTAAAATGCAAATAGAACATAAACATAAACAGTAGAAGACAAGCCAAGACAAGAGGATACAAGATGTGGCACCAGCCAGGGACAAACCCCAATGTGGGGAAACCCTTGATCAAATCTTCTTTTAGTCTTCACTAGTTCAGCAAAGTGAGATCGTACAATTTACAAATCTGATAATTTATAACAGCAGCAAACGAGCCCTAACCAGAAAATTCAATGCTGGTCAACAGGGCAGATTTGACCCTCAGCAAATCAGTCAACTTCAGCATCCAAACAGCAAAATAAAACAGTGCTCAAAACAGTCAAATTCAGCCCAGTCAAAGTCTGGTCAAACAGCCCACCTGCGGTCAGCCCTAGTTATAATCAACGTTGGTCAACAATCAACATTTAGCCTTGATTTCTATGCCCAGAAATGCAACTTGCCCAAACAGAGATAGCCCTCACAAAAACGCAGTCAAAGGAGGTCAACCCATGTTGGTCAACGCTTAGTCAAACTGTCCAGAAATTCGGTCTCCTGAAATTTTGGCCTCCTGAAATTTCGGACGTGTGGAGAGAGAGGCCCAGAAATCCGTACCCAATAAATGAGACGAGAGAGAGAGAAGTGTGAAGATGAGTGTGTCCAAATGAGGCTAAGGCATCATATATTTATAGCAAAACTTTGAGGATGAATAGACATGACTGTTGGGCTCCTGAACCTACATAAGTTTGCTGGCCGACCTTGACAATTTGTCCATAATCAAAATAAATTCATAATTTCATTTGTACATGTCGAAATCGGATGATCTTTAGATCAATCCTACACCTCTCGGAGAAAGGAATCCAAGAAAAATATCAGTTCTCATAAATAAGATGACCCATGTGGAGTTTGGCCCTAGTTGCCAATTTTAACACTCACTCTCAATTAGGGAGAACTCCATCTACTAATCCATCTGCCAATCTGTACTATCTCTGCCATCAATGCACAGCTCTGCACTGCTTTGCTGAACTATGAAGAAGAAGAAGTGATCGAGAATGTATCATACCATTCTCTACTTACCCGAAGTCAGCTCCAAAAAAGAGTGTCTCATCCCACTCTTACACCCGAAGTCAGTTCCAATTAATTCCATATCAATATCGGTCATCCTCACATAGGGAGTACGGTACACGATGCGTCCATCAGTAGTACTATGGTCCCTATCCTCATTTCCCTATTCATTGGCCAGATGAGAGGTACTTCCCATGAGTCCCAAACTGCATGGATAGGATGTCTCAGTAGGAGAAGGATGAACCACTCATCCTGCCTACATGTCACAAAGGGGTATCGCAAGGGAAGGCTGAACCACTCACCTTGTACACAGCAAACCACTAGGGGAAGACTGAACCACTCACCCTATGGTTGCTCATTACTCCAAGAAGTACCCCAAGCCCCCTGGAGCTCCCAAAGCTCAATGTCCATCTCATATAGGACCCTCATAAGAGGGTCACTCCACGACTCCAAGTCGTTCTCGGAAGGCCAAGAACTTGACCTTCCCCAGGGGCACTATCAAAATATCGGCAACCTGCTCATCAGTCCCAATGTGATGGAGCTTTATTGCTCCTCGTTGTACCATATCCCGGATAAAGTGGTACCAAATATCTATATGTTGGAGCGATCATGAAACATGGGATTCTCTGATAATCGGATCCCACTCTGGCTGTCGCAGAGGATCATCGTGGCATCCAACACATGTCCAAAAATCTCACTGAAGAGCTTCCTCAACTAGACATCTTCACAAGAGGCCATACTAGCAATTATGTATTCGGCCTCGCCGGTGCTCAAGGCAACCAATTTCTGCTTCCTTCTCATCCAGGATATTGAAGCAGAACCCAAAGAAAAACAGCATCCAAAAGTGCTCTTGCGATCCACCACACTGCCAGCCCAATCAACATCAAAATAACCATGCAGCGTCACATCTCCGACAGTGTATCTCAATCCATGAGTGATTGTGCCCCGAAGATATCTCAGAAGATTCTTGGCACCAATCCAATGTATGATGAGGCTCAACCATATATTGGCTCAATATATTAACTGCAAAACATATGTCCGGACGGGAGTTCACCAAGAACATCAGTGCTCCTATGGGTTGACGATACTCAGAAGCGTTTCCGAATTCAGGTCCAGCAGCACTACCACATAACTTCTTAAAGTTAAGTTCCATCGGAGTAGTCACAGGCTTGCAGTCCACCATCCCAAATATTTCCAATATCTTCACAACATATTTTCCTTGAGAGAGGAAAATTTCACATGGCTTTTGCCAGACCTCCAACCCTAGGAAATAGTGCATCGGTCCTAGGTCCTTCATCTCAAATTCAGCAGCCAAATCCCTCTTACATTTGTGAATGAAAGGGTCTACACTTCCATCAGCTCCATGCTTGATTTTGTAGAGTCACTTAAAGGTGACAACCGATTTGTCCTGGGGTCTAGGGACCACATCGCAAATATCCTTCTTCATAATTGACTCGTATTATTCATTCATAGCATCCTTCCATACTTGTTGCTTCACAGTTTCTTCAAATGATGAAGGCTCATTTTGAATGATAGTGTTCATGACAGTCAAGTATCCTTGATACCTGTTCGGCTTCTTGCTTTCACGAAAAGTCCCCCTTGGTGCAATATGTCTCTTGGCATCTTCGAGAGTCTCCCTAAGTCATGAGGGTCTCCTCTTGGATGTAATGGCCAAAAACAATAACCAGAACTGAATTACAGGAAAGCTAAAGATTTTAAATTTGTACTTACCTCAACTGCGGTTGATTCTGCTATTGAACTGGTGTCGTTGCTGATGCTGTGGCTAATTTGATCCAATTTCCGGGAAACCAATTCCTCCCAGCCAGACTGAGCAGATGACTGCTCAACCCAGTAAGCTACTCGTAGAAGCTTACTGCACCGTGCCCAGAACCTCAGGCCGGTTAAAGCTCTTCCACTGGTAATTCTTAGTCCTCTGGTCTGAACTCCTAATTTCAGCTCATGCCCTCCATTCTCCGTTTATTTTCCCCTGTGATCGATTCAGATTAGTGATTTTATAATTGCAGGCTTGGCGGTGGCCACCCTCCTGCCTACGGCCACCGCTCTTCTTCCTCCTGACACGCCTCCGCATGCATTTCATTATCAGATATTGTGCTTTACTCATATTTCATGTTTGCGTTACCTCTTTACGTAAGGTTTGATATTTTATATCCCCTTTTAATATAAACTTTAATTTTATGAGGTTTAATATTTATATATATTTATAAGTTTAAACTTTATATTTATAACAAAGTTTTATTCATAATTATTTTTAGTATAAAGTTTATCAAATCAGTTTTTAATATAAAGTTTGGAAGGGTTATTACATACACTCCCCCTTCAAAAACTTCGTCCCGAAGTTAGATTTCAAAATTTTGTTTTAATGTCAGGAGATTATAAAATTAGCGTTTTAGGTTTATGATTTTAAATGGATAATTCTTACTCAGGTTCCCAAGCTATTCTAAAATCATCCTATCCTTCCTAATCTCTTCCGCTCCCATCCTATCCGTCCTCTACTGGAGTATGCTGTGGCGTCAGTTTTACTGATCTAACCATTCATAACTCTAAGGTGACAGCGTCGGTTATACCGACCTGATTCTCAGTAGGCATCCGGCAGTCATCATCACACGTCTAGGGGAGCGTGACTCGCACAGTCCTCCCATGACTCCAGGGTCCGAAGGATAAACGGTGGGTAACACCTCCACCCCTCCCAGTAAAATTTGGGCTAATACCTTATCATAGAATCACTTTGAGCTTTAACTGTTCTGAGGTTCTGTCATCACGTGGTCATCTCGGAAATTGGATCATTTATCTGCAATCATACACTTACCCATGCATTTGTAAAATGTGCATCAGCATATTCAAAATAACTTATGTGTTATTTACATATGATACTACAGCATAACATATTTTGTCATATTCTATGCATGTATTTTGACTTTCATTTAGGATGCATTCACTTCCTGATTGCTATCCCTTTGATCATATTGACATAATTAAATAAATCAGATCTATATTATCTTAATTTCTATCAGAAGAAAATTATTTAACGGCCTTTAACCTTACTTTGACAACTATAATTTAGTAAAACGAACCACATATATCATTTTGGTATCCATGTACCAGCAGAAATTAAACATATATTAAGTCACAAAATTTCACGTTTATCTATAATCATTCAAAATGTTCCTGAGTCTCTGATTGCAGTGAAGTAAATATATACAAGACATAGTTTAAAATTTTTTTCAAAATGGACATAAAGTAGGGTATCTCTGACATATGTCCTCTGTATTCTCCCAAGTTGTTGATCCAGGACTATACTTGTCCCATTGGACCTTAACTTGGTCCACCTGGCGGTTTCTCAGCTGTCGAACTCTACGTTCTAGTATACGTAACGGTTCGACCGTTATGACTCCCTCGTCCGATACCTGCAATTCTTTCCACTGGAGGTTATGGGATAGATCAGCTATATAATGTCTTAATACAAAAACATGAAATACATTATGAATTCTATGCAGGTGAGGTGGCAGGGCAAGACGATAGGCAACAGATCCCACTCTTTCCACGACTTTAAATGGCCCAATAAATCGGGGTGATAACTTTGTCCCTTTTCCAAATCGAATAGTACTTTTATTTGGCTTGATGCGGATGAAAACCTGATCCCCTACTTCATAGTTCCTGTTTGTCCTATGGGCATCAGCATAACTCTTCTGTCTATCTTGGGCTTCCTTTAATCGTTGTCTAATTTGTTTTACTTGCGCTTCCATTTCATGGATTAATTATGGTCCTATTATCACTCGATCTTCTAACCTGTCCCAACTTAACGGTGTTCTGCAAGGTCTGCCATATAAAGCTTCAAATGGAGGCATCCCAATCAAACTGTGGTAACTGTTGTTGTATGTGAATTCGACTAAGGGTAAATACTTTTCCCAGTGTGATTGCTGATCCATCACATACATTCGCAACATGTCTTCAAGTACTTGATTTACTCTTTCAGTTTGCCCATCAGTCTCAGGATGGTAAGCAGTGCTTAAATTTAGCTGAGTACCTAAGGTTGTTTGCATGCAAGTCCAGAATCTGGAAGTGAATCGCGAATCTCTATCGGATATAATCTTCTTAGGTACTCCATGAAATCTGATAATTTCATTTATGAATACTCGAGCTACGTCAGCAACATCGTAAGTATCTCTTACCGGAATGAAATGGGCGCTTTTTGTTAATTTATCCACCACTACCAAAATGGCATTGTGTCTTTGAGAAGTAAGAGGTAGCCCAGTGATGAAATCCATAGAAATGATCTCCCATTAGACATAGGAATGTCGTGGGGTTGTAAGAGGCCCGCTGGGTGACAATGATCTGCCTTTACTTGCTGACATTCCAAACATTTTGCAACAAATTGAGTGATATCGCGCTTCATACCTGACCAAAAGAAGAGTCTCTTGGTATCCGCATACATTTTCCCTACTCCAGGATGAGCACAATATACTGCTCTGTGGGCTTCCCCAAGGATGGTATCTCGAAGATCTTTATCATCAGGAATATACATCCTTCCATGGAATCGTAAGATTCCGTCGTTTTCTAATTCATATCCCTCAAATTTAGATTATTTTGTCCTATTACCTTCAAGACTTGCTCTCACCTTTAAATACCAGTTGTCTTTTATAAGATGATCCAGTACTCATTGTCTTAAGTCCACTTTAATGGGTATGAGAGAAAATATCCGAGGTCTCCTGCTTAAGGCATCGGCTACTACATTTTCTTTTCCCTTAATGTATGATATTCCGAAGTCATATTCACTTAGGAATTCACTCCATCGCCTTTGCCTGGCATTTAAGTCTCTTTGGGTGAACAAATATTGTAGACTTTGATGGTCGCTTTTAAGTGTAAAATTTCGTCCCACTAGATAGTGTCTCCAAATCTTTAAAGCTAGCATTACAGCGGCCAATTCTAAATCGTGAGTAGCATAGAGTTCTTCATGAGGTTTTAGCTTTCTGGAAGCATAAGCTATCACTCCCTTATCCTGCATCAATACTGCGCCCAGCCCTTGCTTGGATGCATCAGTACATACCGTAAAGTCTTTGCCCATATCAGGGACTCTTAGGATTGGTGCACTAGTGAGTAGTCTTTTTAGTTCAGAGAATGCTTTATTACATTCCTCGGTCCATTCATACTTAACACCTTTACGCTGAAGGGTTGTAATTGGCTTTGCGATTTTGGAGAATCCCTCCACAAATCTTCGGTAATAACCGGCTAAACCCATAAAGCTTCGTATCTTATGTGCATTTTTCGGTATTGGCCCTTCCATGATCACTTTTACCTTCTCAGGATCTACTGAAATCCCTTCACTTGATATGATGTGACCCAAATAATGAATCTTTTCCTGAAAAAAAAGAACACTTGGATAGTTTTCCATATAACTGACGTTCTCTAAGGCAGGACAATACTATCCGCAAATGATCTTCATGCTCTTCTTCATTCTTGGAATAGATGAGAATATCATCTAAAAAGACTTGCACAAATTTATCAAGATATTGACGGAAAACACTGTTCATAAGATTCATGAACACGGCTGGCGCATTTGTTAACCCAAATGGTACCACAGTAAATTCATAATGTCCAAAACGTGTCCGGAATGCAGTCTTAGAGATATCATTTTCAGAAATCCTTAGCTGATGATACCCTGATCGAAGATCAATTTTTGAAAAGACAGCAGCTCCTTTCATTTGATCGAAAAGATCATCGATTCGCGGCATAGGGTATTGATTCTTTACTGTAGCTCGATTCAAGTCTCGATAATCTATGCATAATCTTAAGGATCCATCTTTCTTCTTCACAAAAATTACAGGAGCGCCCCAAGGTGAGGTACTGGGCCGAATATGCCCTATATCGAGTAGTTCCTTCAACTGGATTTGCAATTCCTGAAGTTCTGGAGCTGTCATTCTATAAGGCGTTTTAGAGATCGGTTGGGTACCTGGCTTTAATTCAATAGTGAGATCCAATTCTCTTACCGGGGGTAATCTAGGTAGTTCCTTTGAAAATACATCCGGGAACTCGGCTAACACCGGATATTGTTCTAAGGATGGCCCTTTTTCTTGGCTTACTTCGTGAATTGCATAAGCCTGACAACCCTTTCTTAAACAACGCTTCACCTGCATTGCCGAAATGTAGCGTAAAGAGACTTCCCTCTTGATTCCTTGAATTTGGATTACTTCTCCCTCATCATTTATGCCCAGAATCCTTTTTCCATAACAGTCCACCCAAGCTTGGTGAGCTTCCAGCCAATCCATACCTATGATAAGGTCATACGTTCCTAAGGCTGTGACATAGACTTCCAGTTTAGTCGAACGGACCCCTAGGTCAATTTTGCATTGATCCACACTCAAGCCCACGGTTTGGAGTTCTCCTGAGGCCATTTCCACTTGGTGGAAATCATTTTGTCTACGAGCTGCCAACCCACATTTGTTTAATGCATATGATGAAATGAAACTATCGGTGGCACCAGTATCAAATAAAATTTTGAGTTTTATACCATTGATAATACCTGAAGATTCCACTACAGTGGATTGATGGGCTGCTTGGTCGTGGTTGACTACTGCATGAATTCTATGATTACCTCTATTAGCTGATATCGGCTCCTTCCTAGTCCTATGCAATATATTCGATGAAGCTTCTGGGCAGTCACGCTGGAAATGCGGTCCCCCACATCCCCAACAATTGATCTGCGCTGATCCTCTTGAATCAAGGTGTGAATTTCTAGAGAACGAGCCGCGTCCTCCCATGTTGATTCCTCTCGCACTCCTTCCTCTACCGGCAGTCCCTCGCGATGCCCAAGGTCTGGTGTTGGACGATTCCGCGGCTATAGTGTTTACTGCCATGGGAACTCTTGTCCCCACATTTGGGGTAAACCTGTTACCGTAAGGTGGCCTCGAGCTACCTCCTCTAAGGAAGTTTCGGGGAGTCTTTCCTGTGAATCCTGATTGGATAGGCCCTGTTGGCTCCATATCTCTTTTAATTCCAAGGTGTTCTTCTGCATAACGGCCGCATTCGACTGCCTCGGCTACTGATGATGGGTTCCACATGCTTACTAAAGCTCTGATGCAAGGATTTAACCCAAAAATGAAGCGTTCAGCTTGACGTTCATCAGAGTCTAAGTAGTGAATGTATTTTACAAGCTCCATAAACCTTATCTCGTACTCTTCCACCGTTTTATTTCCTTGAATTAATGTATGGAAGGCTCTAGCTTACTGTTGTTGAAAGTATGGGGGTAAATACTTTGCGCGGAACCTTTCCTCAAATAGTTCCCAAGGGACATTATCCGATGTAAGGTGCAGCTGCCTTTCCAGATTTCCCCACCAAATCAAGGCACTTTCCTTTAGTTGAAACACAGCAATTTTTGTTTTTGCTGAAGACGAATATTCTCTTAACCTAAAGCATCTGTTCATTCCTTCCAACCATGCTTCAGCGCGTTCACCTACTCGTCCTCCTGAGAATTCTGGGAGTCTGATTTTCTGGAGCTCCCTAGAAATGTTCTCTTTCGATCTTTCGGGCTCAAAATTCTTTGGTTTCGTTGAACTGGTGGCTACCTGCTGAAATTCCTCTTTGGTTTTAGCCTTAGTTGTTTGCTTTAATGTCTCCAATAAGGCTTCCAAAGAGTTCATTATCACAGTCAACTCTGGCGCTGGGGCGTTTGATGTTGACAATGGTCTTGGTGGTGACGAAGGTGATGGGGATGATGATGGCGACGGTGGCGGCATTAATGGTGATGATGCTGCCTGGTCACGTCGTCGTCGCTCATACGTCCTTACCATTGTAATGGTTCCTGAACAAAAAATAAAATTTCTATAAAAATTTTGAGGTAGACAATCGAATTTAACACATAATTTTCTTTTGCAACTTCACATTCGTAAACGGGTATAGTTTTTCTATTTTTATCCGCTAGGCGGATCTTACTGGTACCGAGGTCAAGGAGGGTGGTCTCGCGACCTCCTTGGCCTAATGCAGGGTATTCTATCCTAATATGAAATAATGCAGAAGTGTATGGTTTATTAATGCCTAGGGTAGATCATCCAAAATTAATTATTAAGTAACATTTGCAAATTAACTATTTTAAATATGAATTATCTCGTTATAATGAACATCGTCAACACACCTATCATGTCTCAAACTATTACCTCTACAGACGGACACACATAGTTATAATGTTGAATATGTTATGTTATACCAAATAACATTTTAAACATAGCACAAAACTATATGGTATTTTTAAACGTATATGGTATATTAATCATATACGGCATACTAAGCATAATTATACTTTTATATAAAAATAGATTACTGAAAATTATACTAATTAAACGAACCAAACCTCCATTAAACTATTTACATTAATTTGAAAATAATTAAATTTAAGCTTGCCCAGCAAGTAATTAAGACATTACTATATTACAATTTTTTTTTTTTTTTTATCAATCATCCTTTTATTTTATTTATTACATTATCTTATATGTCTTTATGTATTGTATTTATTATTTACTTCTTATAACTCTGTATATTTTATCCCATTTCTTACTCTTACTTGTATTTACTTGTTTAATATGATTATATAACCTATTATTGTACATTATTATTTATATTATTTTATATTTTAACTATATACTTGCCACATTATCTGTCAACATATACTTAAAATATAAAATATTTTTAACATATGTTATTCACAAAGGTAATATATATATAGTTAGAATGCCAGCGTCGTGGTGTTTAGAAATTAAGTTTTAAACCAAGATTAAACCCCATTCGAATACTGGAGTATAGGGTCCACCTTATCTACCATTTAACGTAGCCGCATAGTATATAAGTTATATACATATGTATATTGCACAGCTCATTACTGCTATACGTCAACACGTCAACGAATATTTATCCACGGGCCAGACAAGGAAGAAAGTTGACGTATGTCTCGGCTTCCTTTCACGGGTCACTAGAATCATGACCCTAGTTATCTTGATGAAACGTTGAGGCGGTGACGAAGAATTTGATGCTCCACGCATATTTGAGTCTAGTAAATCCCCATTGACAATATACGAACAGTGATGAGATGTTGCACGATATGGAGGTTTCAAGTTCACTCCACAGTCCAGTTTCGACACCGACGCTGAGACAGTTGCATTAAAATAATTCGCTGGACCATAATTCGCTGGAAATCGAGTTCCTATGTCATTCTTTAATTTATACACAGCACCCTACAATCTAATTTCCCCCAAGGGTTTTGCACTGGAACCGAACACTGTACGCACGACCTGGCCTGCTGTCAAATTCCGTTTCGACAGTGGCCGTCAATTGATACAGGGTTTTTTTTTTAAATACTACTCAGGCTCGGTTGCCTTGTCAGCTATCTCTTTAACGAGATCCGGATACGAATAAGGGCATTTTGGATTTATCCAAGGTTTACATTTTTTAAATTAGGGCCTAATTCACAGTATTGGTTGGCAACTGCAGACTGCACAGTACAACACTTGCACTGGTCGTGGTTTTTCCGTAATTTCTTCTTCTATTCTAACTAACATAACCCTTCTTTGCTGAATTTAAACTTCCAAAGACAAGGAAGAGGTTTTAATAATAGCAGGTAAGCCAGAAATCTGAGGCGCAATGGTAGCGCATCTGACTCCAGATCAGAGGGTTGCAGTTCGATACTCAGAGGGTAGGGCAATTAAAACATGGGAATAACCTTACGTACGCAGAGTCAAGGAAAAATAATTTCCTACCTCTGACGACATTCCAACAGAAAATTTGACAGATAAAATTCAGTAGAGTTACATAATGCGTAGGGCCGGTAAGGTCGAAAGGGTTTGAACAAGGCTCTGATACCATCTGTAATGGCCAAAAACAATAACCAGAACTGAATTACAGGAAAGCTAAAGATTTTAAATTTGTACTTACCTTAACTGCGGTTGATTCTGCTACTGAACTGGTGTCGTTGCTGATGTTGTGGCTAATTTGATCCAATTTCCGGGAAACCAATTCCTCCCAGCCAGACTGAGCAGATGGCTGCTCAACCCAGTAAGCTACTCGCAGAAGCTTACTGCCCCCGTGCCCAGAACCTCAGGCCGGTTAAAGCTCTTCCACTGGTAATTCTTAGTCCTCTGGTCTGAACTCCTAATTTCAGCTCCTGCCCTCCATTCTCCGTTTATTTCCCCCTGTGATCGGTTCAGATTAGTGATTTTATAATTGCAGGCTTGGCGGTGGCCACCCTCCTGCCTACGGCCACCGCTCTTCTTCCTCCTGACACGCCCCCGCATGCATTTCATTATCAGATATTGTGCTTTACTCATATTTCATGTTTGCGTTACCTCTTTACGTAAGGTTTGATATTTTATATCCCCTTTTAATATAAACTTTAATTTTATGAGGTTTAATATATATATATATATATATATATATATATATATATATATATATATATTTATAAGTTTAAACTTTATATTTATAACAAAGTTTTATTCACAATTATTTTTAGTATAAAGTTTATCAAATCAGTTTTTAATATAAAGTTTGGAAGGGTTATTACATTGGAGGAGGAAGGCTCATGAGGAGGAGGATCTATAGGATCCATAGGTTCATCAACATCAGGCATTGTTTCGTCCTCTTTTTCACCCTAATTTCTGGGGTCAGCTTCTTTGTCCTTCCTTAGGATAGGAAGGTCGTTGATCTTCCTGAGGGCCATATCTTCGTCAAAGGTGACATCATGACTTATCTCAACTTCTAGCCACATAAATTCTATATCCCTTAGAATTTTCACTATAGCCCACAAAGATTCATTTCTTCCCAAATGCACCCAATTTACTTCTTTTCTCTTTCGGCACATGAAAATATACGGGACTTCCAAAAATTCTAAAATGAGAGACATCGGGTTTCTTACCAGTGAACACTTATTCAAGAGTCTTGGAGTCCAATGCTTGATGAGGGCATCAGTTTTGAACATACACGGCAGTATTTGTAGCTTCAGCCCATAGGAACTTCAAAAGGCCTTGATCATGAAGCATGGCATGAACTGCTTCTACAATAGAGCAATTCTTCCTTTCAATCATACCATTCTGCTCAGGAGTGTATGGCGTTGTAGTCTCCCTCTTAATGTCAGCTTCTCTGCAATAATCTTGGAAGAGGCAGTGGAGAGGGCCGATATAAGATAGTACTATTTTTGCTTATTGTTAACAACATTTGATTCTTCATACCTAGAGTTCCTTGATTTATTAGAGGGTCGACCATTTCCTTGATGTCCCGCATTCCTTTTTCCTTTGCCATTGGACCTGTCATTCCTTTGATCGTTGTTGTTGAAGTTGCCCCTGGAATGATTGTGATCATCATCATGTGATGTGTCCCTTCTATTTGGACACTCCCTTGCATAGTGGCCAAACTTATTGCAAACAAAGCACCTGCCCTTCCTTCCTCCCTTAGATCTAGGTTTTCCATGGAAATGACCTTCACACCCTGCATTATTTCTCATTTTGGCATGAGCGGAGAATGCAGTGGGGTTGCTTCTATTAGAAGGCATTTCTTGCTCCACCATTCTTGTTTCTTCTTGAATGCATCTCGACATCAATTCTTCAAACCCTAGAATTCAATCATTGTTGAGGACGGTGGTTCTAAATACATACCACTCAGGTGGGAGTCCTCCAAGGGTGGTGAGAGTAAGTTCCCTGTCAAGAATGACTTCTCCAATCGAGAGTAGATCATTCTTGATCTCAGTAATCCTCAAGAAATAGGATTGAATATCCTTGTCTTTGCCCTTCTTAATATCCTTCAACTTGTCCTTGAGAAATAGAATTTTATTAGCATTACTAGCCTTGAACATGCCGACCAACCTGTCATAGATCTCCTTGGCGGTCTTCAATTTGGAGATGTAGGCCACCAGATGCTTGTCAATGGAATCCCTGATAATCTTCTTTGCTTTGACTACAGCCCTATTGTACTTGGTCTTCACAGCAGCGGGTGCATTTGAAGGAGGTTCATGGATTTTACCCTACACATAGTCTATCACTTCCTTTTCTTCCAAGGTCAAATCAAGAGACATCTTCCATCCATGATAGTCAGATTTATCATGGAGTTTGTCTTCAGCCGAGAAGTTGGATAAGGGACCCATTGAGCCTTTTGTCCTTGTCCAACTGTCTTTGGTGATTGCTCTTTCACTCTTGCTTAGGCATTGTCTTCACCTCACCTCTGATACCATGTTAATTTTGTTGAAGTTTCTAAGTCTAACAGTTAAAAACCCTCCATGCACTTTACTAATTTATTCCTTCCTACTTGTTCTGTTAATTAACAAGTTATTTACCATGTAAATACTGAAAATAAATACAAGTGCATGCTCAACACATTACAGATCATCAACTGAAGGAAACAGAAACAAGCACACAAATGACACCGTTATTTTTGGACTAATGTCCCTGGAAAAACCCAATGCGGGAAAACCGGTGCAGCTATCTGAGGGTTTTATTGTTAAGCAGTTCTTTTCTGAGTACACTGGGTGCCAAACTAGCTGACCTGACAGAGATAAAAACTATGGCAGCAATACCTCTCTTCAGAAACAAATATTCGGAAAGCCTACTCCACGAAATCCCTCTCCAGTGCAATCTGAAGCCCAGCATCAGCCCTGCTGGCCTCTGCGTCAGCCTGCTAAGGCTCTACGCAACCTCTCTGGCTCTCTACGTCACTCCTGCGGGCTCTGTGTGGATGACGCAGGCCCTTCTGGCTCTGCACAGACTCTGCTACCTCTGTGTGGCTCCCTCTAGCTCTGCCTCTGCCTCTCTCTGCTTCTGTGTTGGTCTCTCGGCACTGTCCCTACCTCTCTGCCTCGTACTCACTGCCCCTCACTGCAACTGATCACTGATTCTATCTCTCTTCGCAAACCTCGCTCTAGAGAATAGAATGACTGATCACTCTGGTGTGTTCTCCAAGTGACCCTCAAGCCTCCTCTTATACTTTTCTCGTTGACAAATCAATGGTCAAGATTAAGTCCCTAATCGACGACTAAGATTAGATTTGGCATGATCCATGTCTTTTGGACCATTCTAACACAGTTTTATATTAATTCACATTAATATTTTAATTTCCCTAAGTTTAGACTTGGGGACTCCATTAAAAATATTAATTATTTTAATATCTCCCAAACTGTTTAGAATCTGCCCAAACCCTTTCTGGGTATTGGAGATCTCATGTGCCTTGGCCTCACCACCAATTTTTGTGGCTAGAGCACATCCGATGCTACCCCAAATCAACAAATTTTAGGCAACAATGGTATGTTCTATGCTTTAGAGCAATTTTACTTCAATTTCTTTATTAGCCCAGTACCAATATTCAGATTAGCAATCACTTCAGCATGATAGTAAAATGCAGATAGAACATAAACATAAACAGTAGAAGACAAGCCAAGACAAGAGGACACAAGATGTGGCACCAGCCAGGGGCAAACCCCAATGTGGGGAAACCCTTGATCAAATCTTCTTTGTCTTCAATAGTTCAGCAGAGAGAGATAGTACAATTTACAAATCTGATAATTTATAACAGCAACAAAAGAGCCCTAACCAGAAGAGTCAACGTTGGTAAACAGGGCAGATTTGACCCTCAGAAAATCGATCAACTTCAACCTCCAAACAGCAAGATAAAACATCCCTCAAAACAGTCAAATTCAGCCCAGTCAAAGTCTGGTCAAACAGCCCACCTGCGGTCAGCCCTAGCTGCAGTTAACGTTTAGCATTGATTTCTATGCCCAAAAATGCGGCCTGCCCAAATAGGGATAGCCCTGACAAAAACGTAGTCAAAGGAGGTCAACGCATGCTGGTCAACGCTTGGTCAAACTGTCCAGAAATTCAATCTACTGAAATTTCAGCCTCCTGAAATTTCAGCAACCTGAAATTTCGAACGTGTGGAGAGAGAGGCCCAAAAATCCATACCCAATCAATGAGGAGAGAGAGAGAAGTGTGAAGATGATTGTGTCCAAATGAGGTTAAGGCATCATGTATTTATAGCAAAACGTTGAGGATGAATAAACGTGATTATCGGGCTTCTGAGCCTACATAAGTTTGTTGGTCGACCTTGACAATTTGTCCATAATCAAAATAAATTCATAACTTCATTTGTACATGTCGAAATCGGATGATCTTTAGATCAATCCTACACCTCTCGGAGAGAGCAATCCAAGAAAAATATCAACTGTCATAAATAAGATGACCCATGTGGAGATGGCCCTAGTTGCCAATTTTAACAAGAACCTATACTGGGATTTTTTTCAAAGTCTTATCATACGAAATTTTGAGGGACTTTTCTTGTCATTTGCTCCAAAGAAAAAATTACTTATCTTCAAATTTCAAGAGCTTATTAACTAATCAAGGAGCGGAGTTGTACTCATACTTCCTTTGATTTAGCATTTGTAAAATTGTGAATAAATGTTATATATACAGATCTAACCCTTGTATATAAATTTCATTAATTTTGTATATATTTGCTTCTCACTAGTCATATGTCTTGATGCTCCATTGATGATTACCCAATCGTTCTCATCTTCAAATGTGCCAGTAAGAGCTAAGAATAGTCCTTTGTCTTTTGTAGATGTCTTGGTCATATCATTCTTGAAAAGTAGGAGATTCCACAATGCCTCGATGCCCTTCTTGAGATGACTTGCTACCATCGAAGACTTCCTTAGAAACTTCTTCAAGGGACTAGTGATCTTCATCATGCCCTTAGCCAACCTTAGCTTTGAAAGCATGTTGAGAAATCTATAGGGAAATGGATAGAATGATTTCTCTTTAGCTTGATAATTGTTTGTGATATCTTTTTACTTTTTCTTATTTATTAACTTCTTCTTGTATTATTATGTTATTCTTGTCATCAAACAACGACCAAAACAAGAAGATCAACAGCACACAAGAACACGGGATATAGGTTGCAAGCCAGGGCCAAAACCTCTCCACTTGAGAGGAAAACCCACAAATCTCTTCTCTTCTTATAGATTCTTCAATTGACGAATTCCAAGACCTCTAGACCAAGACCAATACCTCTCCAAGACCAAGTTTGACCTTCTTGATGATGTGCTTCCTTTTTCCAAGTCAAACCCAGTCAAATCTCTTCCAGTAGCACAACTTTCACCCCTAGCAACAATTTTCGGCCTCTATTGCATGTCTGAAATTTTCGGCCCTCCCAGCGAAAACTGCTTCCACACGTGTGAGCTTATTTCGGGTTTCCAAGACTTCTTGAGACCTTTGCTTGACTTTCTCCTTCTTCTAGGGCTTGAAGATGACCTAATGAGCCTTCCTTCGACCTTCTTTCTGCACTTTCTCCAAGTTCATGTAAAAAAATTTGAATCTTTACAAACATAAATCCTACTGCAGTTACTGGTTTAACATCTCCTACTTGTTATTTCATTCAACAAGTTATTTAATTTATAAGCAGTGATGAAAAACACTACTGCAAACTACACTGACATACAGATCATAAACTGAAACAATAGATGAGACAAACACATAAGGGACACTGTTATTTTTGGACAACACATCCCCGGAAAAACCCAATGCGGGAAAACTGGTGCAACAAATAGAGGGTTTGTATTATGAAGCAAGCAGAATCTGAGTACAACAGATTGCCTCTCACACCGGCTAACCTTTCAGAGAAATCACGGTAGCAAGAAATACATACGAGGGTTTACCTCGTTCTCCAAGTCACAACTGATCCACTGAGTGGCCTAACTTCGGCAAACAATGCGAAATCCCAGCGCAATCACTGCTTGGGCCAGCGTCTTGCCTCTAGGATTTTGTGTCACCCCTTCTGCTGAATCGATTTGCTAGAGGAAGACTGTTGTTCAGTCCTCCCGGCTCAGAACCTTGCTTCTCCAGAAAAATCTCGGACTTTTGACGAATACTCTGCACTGCCACTGCAAGAGACCCTCCTGGCTTGCGTCAGCACTGCTTGAGCCCCTTCCTAGGCTGCGTAAGCCTCTACGCTACCTCTCTGATGCTATTGTTGCCTCTCTGCTTTTGCTTCTGCCCCTCTCATTGCAACTCAAATCACTAGTTCAATTTTCTCAGCAAACCACGCCCCAAAAAAATTGAATTGATTTGATCACTCGGTGTATCTCCAACTAACCCTCAAGCCTCCTCTTATAGTTTTCCTGTTGATGAATCAACAACGGAGATTAAGTCCCTAATCAACGGTTAAGATTAAAACAGACTTGATCATCGTATCTTAGAAGGTTCTCACCCATATTTTTATTAATACCCATTAATATTCTTATTTTCCTAAGTTTAGACTTAGGAACCCCATTAAAAATATTAATTATTTTAATAACTCACAATCCGAGTGGAATTTCTCCAAACGATTTTTGGGTCTTGGAGATCTTATGTATTCTAGCCCCTCCACAAAATTTTGGAGCTAGAACACATCCGATGCTACCCCAAATCAACACTCCCTCTTAGCGAGGAATGTGCTCTAGCAATACTTCCCAATAGAAGTATCACACTGATCCATGGCATCGGTCCTTTGTGTTGCTGATGCTTGGCTTGTTTCCCTTCATCCACTGCACTGTTGCATCCTGTATTGTTGCCCATGACACTGCCACTATCACTGCTACATTTGTACTACAACTCCCTCTCAATATGTTGCATCATGTTGCCCATAGCACTGCCACTGCTAACTGTTGCACTGCAACTCAGTTGTTGAGAAATAAGCAACTGAAAATCTACCCAAAGGCTGACATGTTGGTCAGTCTGGCTGCCTCGTGATGTTGAAGCTACCTCTGTTGCTAATCTGTGCTGACCCTCTGCTGCTACTGCGCTGCTGGAATTTGCTCTGTGCCTCTCGCACTGCTGCAATCTCCATTGCGCTGCTCTAGACTCTAGCACTCTAGCTCTGCCACTGTCGCTCCATCATCCCTTGCACCAACTGACTCCCGTCAATCTACTACTGTCATTAAGGGCTCCCGTAGCTGCATGTGATCCAAGAGTTTGGGCACCTCAAGGATCCTGCCCCCGTGTAGTCCTCTCGACTATAGCTCTATGTCGCCCCACCTCTTCTCTAGAGGTGCATGAACACTCATGGCACAATCCTCGTCATCATCCTCCTTATCAGCTTTCGTTGGCGCAGCCTTCGAGTCAGACTTCTCTTCCTTGCCCTTCTTCCGAGGGCACTGAGTGGTGAAATGTCCCAGTTCCCCACATCTGAAGCATCTGACTTTGGTTATGTCTTTCTTTTTCCTCTTCTGCTACCCTTGTTGTCCCATTGATGCGAGAGTTGCATCCTCCTCTTCCTCATTCTTGACTCTGACTCCTTTGCCGCTACTTCCTGCCTTGGTTAATCGCCTAATCTCTTCCTATCGAAGAGTTGCCCACATCTCCTCCCAACTGGGGAGAGAAGCCCTGCCCAAGATGCTCTGGACAAAGGTCTCCCAATCTTCAGTGACTGCATTCAGGGCAATCTTGACCATGAACTCAGGATTTGGTGTAGACCCCACGAAAGTCAGCTGGTCTTGAATCCCTTGCAACCTGAGAAGGAAGGAATCGATTTCTTGTCCCTTCTGCATTTGAAATTGTCTTAGTTGGTTCTCAAGCAACATCTTCCGTTGGATGGAAGTTCCCTCATACAAGGTGGTCAAGGCCTCCCACATCTCCCTTATTGTTTCCTTTTCAGCAATATGTACGACCACATGATCCTTGACCCCGTCCAAGATCATGCACTTCGCCTTTGCTTGAGCCTCCTCGTATTTCTTGAGAGGATCAGCATCGACCAGTATAGCAACCACTTTCAAGGCATAATCCTTTATGCGATTCTTGTCCAAGATTGCCAGGATCCTGGCCTTCCAGATGACAAAGTTGGATCCAATCTGTCCTAATCCCTTAGTCCATTGACTGCCATCTCTGCTCAAACAAGTATAGAACAGGTTCTCTTCTCCCTCTCTCGCTACTGCCCCAGCAAGACTCAGATCTGGATTTCTTTGGCGCTAGAAATCCTCTAAGGAATAAGTTCCTTCTAGACTCCCTTTGAGTCCTGATTTCCTTCACGGAAATCCTCCCACCAAATAATGTCAAATCACCACTTCTCCAATCTTCCTTCGCTGCTGCTCAGCAGCCCGGACCTAGATTTCTTTGGCAAGAAATTCGTTAAGGCAGTGACTCCCTTTACCTTGGTTCAGTCTCCTCAGACATTGTTCTACAACAACAACAACAGCATCCCACCAGCACCTTAGATCAGATTTGCACTGCTCCTTCTGCCCCTGCAACTGAAGAATCTGAGCTCCTCCAGCTCTGCGCAGTCACTACATGAGCTAGATTAGCTCCTCCTGGCCACTACATCACTCCTTCCTAGTCCAGAAAGATGGCATGGCTCTGCGTGAGCCTGATCTACCCCTCTCTGCTTCTGTGTTGGCCCAGAAGACTGACGCAATCACTACGTGGGCTCATCCCAGCTACTGTGTCACCCTCTCCTGGCTCAGAATGCTGACGCAGGCATTACGTGAGCCTTTGTGTCACCTTTTCTGCACTGCATTACCCTTCCTCTGCGTTCTCTAGCTCTGGAACAGCGCTGTCACTCGGGGTAGCTGCCTCTCTGCAGCAGATTTGCTGGATCTCCCAACTGATGGCTTCAGTATCCTATGATCTGCAATGCTATGATACCATGTGAAAATTTCTGAATCTTTACAAACAAAAACCCTACTACAATTATTGGTTTAACATCTACTTGTTATTTGATTCAACAAGTTATTTAATTTATAAACAGTGATGAAAAACACTACTACAGACTACACTGACATACAAATCATAAACTGAAACAATAGATGAGACAAACACACAAAGGACATTGTTATTTTTGGACAACAAGTCCCAGGAAAAACCCAATGCGGGAAAACCGGTGCAGCAAATAGAGGGTTTGTATTATTAAGCAAGCAGAATCTGAGTACAACAGGTTGTCTCTCACACCGGCTAACCTTTCAAAGAAATCATGGCAACAAGAAATACATACGAGAGTTTACCTCGTTCTCCAAGTCACAATTGATCCACTAAGTGGCCTGACTCTGGCAAACACAATGAAATCCCAGCGCAATCACTGCTTGGGCCTGCATCTTGCCACTAGGAGACTGCGTCACCCCTTCTGTTGAATCGATTTGTTGGAGGAAGACTATTGTTCAGCCCTCCCGGCTCAGAAGCTTGCTTCTCAAGCAAAATCTTGGACTTTTGACGAATACTTTGCACTACCACTGCAAGAGACCCTCCTGGCTTGCGTCATCATTGCGTGAGCCCCTTCCTGGACTGCATAGGCCTCTACGTTGCCTCTCTGATGCTATTGCCACCTCTTTGCCACGTACTCTTTGGCTCGGAACTCCTTTTCAATCCAAATCTCTGCTTCTGCCCCTCTCACCGCAACTCAGATCACTAGTTTGATTTTCTCAGCAAACCACGCCCCAGAAAAATCGAACTAATTTAATCACTTTGTGTATCTCCAACTGACCCTCAAGCCTCCTCTTATATTTTTCCTATTGATGAATCAATGACCGAGATTAAGTCCCTAATCAATGGATAAGATTAAAACAGACTTGATCCTCGTCTCTTAGAAGCTTCTCACCCATATTTTTATTAATCCCCATTAATATTTTTATTTTCCTAAGTTTAGACTTAGGAACCCCATTAAAAATAATAATTATTTTAATAACTCACAATCCGGGTGGAATTTCTCCAAACGATTTCTGGGTCTTGGAGATCCTATGTATTCTAGGCCCTTCACAAAATTTCGGAGCTAGAGCACATCCGATGCTACCCAAAATCAACAGTTTGATCCTGCAGTAGCAAAACCCTAACCCAGCGGCAGAATCCCTAGTCTCTTTTCTTTGCACGTGTGAAGAGAGAGAGAGAGAGAAATTACCCAAGCACTCGATCTTCATCCTTCTTCTTCCTTCGCTAGCCTCTTTCTTCTTCTCCTTCACTTGCTTGATGAGAGAATAATTTGTGCCTCTAGGAGGTCGAGTTCCCTCCTATATATAAGCTTCCAAGGTGGACAAAATACCTCAAATTAGGTCGACTTCTTAGCTGGTAGGCTGACTTGGTCTTGGAGAGAGTTTTGACACTTTTAAATACAAACATAATAATTTTTACAAGTTACAATGTGCCCGATGGGATCTTCAACATATGACAATGACTCTTTTGACTTCTTGACCTAGGACAAACCCTAGAAGCTCTTAATGGGTGCTTGACCTCTAAAATAAAAGACCTTGAGCATGAAACCCATGCTTCAAAAATACCAATAATAATTTTTCTTTCATTTTATAATATACAAGAATCAAAAGTACATTTCATATTTATGAAGACCGAACTCAGTTACACATTTTTCAACACTCTTGTTTGAAAAGGTTGAGATCACAGTTGCCATAGTAACTACAAAAGTCACTGAGCGACAGCCAAGTAAGGCCACTGAACTCCATTGGGGAAGTCATTTACTCTAACACACAATTCCCCCGTCCACTTCTGCTTTGTTTTCCTCACTCACATACTATTTAGTCATGACTCTGTGCCATGGAAATAAAAGTTGTTATGCCTAATCAAGAAGACCTTGAAAATGGTATTGCCATCCATTATTTGTGTTTATGAAAAGATAATATTAGCAAAACACAGTAATACTCTAAATCCTAACAAAACTATGGTCAGCCCATATAACTTGCTACAGCACACGTGTATACCAAATTTCAGTTGTCAATGAAGATAGGGCTTCGCATCGCTTCTAAGGATTAGAATCAGTTGCCCTCGCAAGGGTTTGGCCTCACTTCAATAAACAAAACCCTTTTGACTCATAAAAACCCCATAGCTTGTCATTTGTACTTGCCAGAAAGAAGAAAAGACATGCTATCTGTCTGTTTTATTCTTACTATTTGCATCAATAAGTTTCCCAAAAGCCAAGAATACTTACTTCCACGAGGGCATTTCAGTAGGAAGAGGAATATACCCATTTGGTGGGTCTTAAAAATGTCTGCACGAGAGCTTCCACCACACCCGTGCCCCCCACCCTTTTTCTTTTGCACCACTCTGTAAACAAGACCATTCAAAGCCAGGGTAGCCTTCACCTCTTTTGATTTCCATGGCTGCTAAAGGGGGTACAAATTAGCTCTAGGGCCTCCCCGAAATTGGGTAGTGCCAATTTGCCCCTTTGCAACAGATTTAATCTCCAACAAAGTGCAAAGGTCCGAGTGAAGGAAGTTGGAACCAGATGATGGCCAAGTATGAGAGGAGTCAAACAAATAAGCATTGACAGTGGGGACACTGCTAGCACGGCTAGAGAACCTGATAGAATGTAAACCAAGTAGTCAAAATTTCACTATGGAACGCTCAGGAATAGTTATTCCAGAAACTTGAAAAGTTGCAGTTAGTGGGGAACCTGATTGCCAAGCCCCCAACTGAAATGCAGTAAAGCACCAAGTATGGATCCAAACAAGAGATAAGTGGATGACAAGATTCAAAACATGACAGAGACAAAAAGCAAATATGAAGAAACCCAAGGAGGTATCAAAATTGATTAAGGCGAGAAAGAAAGTATTTCAGGAAATTGCAAACTGCCATCACACGCAAGATTTCCATAACTAAGGAATTAAAAATTTGGCTAAGTATATCAGCCTTCAAGAAAGCATTACTTGAGAAGGCAAGATCTGTCTTAGGCTTTGGGAACCCGAACAGCGGCTGTGACTGCACTTTCAACCCCCAACATGTGAAATTCTCTAAGAACTCCAGGAAAGTGGATATCAAGGAACATCAAGCCTTCAGCCTTGTTAAACATCCAATGGACAATTTTCCAAGTGTCTAAATGTTTAAGTGTTGGATGAGGGAAGAGACAATTACTGAAAATTATTACAAGATCATTGAAATGAACTCTCATCATCAAGAACCCAAAAAGACGTAAAATCACCAAGGTGCTGAAATGGAAAGAACAATAACGTACTCAAAGAAGTATGTATGAGTCCCTCCGAGAGCAATGAACAAGGTACAAAGAAGTTTAACATGTGTGGCATTCATTGGACCACATTTATGCATAAGGTAGAAACCCAAACAAATGCAAGCGTGCGTGCACTGTGCAGTGACTCGCAATGCATTGGCATCCCACTACTTCAGGCAGTTGTTCCTCGTATAGTTCCCAAAAATATTTGGGGAGTGAAGGAGAGTGCACTCAAAGTCCAGATCTCATCTACCGCACAACATAACAAGGTTAGAAGAACTTGCAGAGATCAACAAATATTATTCAGGCAGAAGAAATAATGACTATACCATATAAACTTATAAAGTGACAGAAACGGGCTTCCATTTCAAAGCTAGAAACCTTCTCCGCTGAACTTCTCTATGACATGTTCAGATGAATCGGCTACCATCATGGCACTTCCGATACCTGATGTCAAGAGACAAGACACCTAACTTCTGAATACAAGACAAACTTCCCCTTCCGATTCAGAGCTTTTTTCAAACAGTTCAACTACCCATCATTCAGAACTTTTGTCCGACACCTCGCAGAAATACCATTCAAAAGTTTTCTCATATACTTCTCATCCACACCAAACCTAATTTTCCTTTAAATTCATGCAACGCACCTCTCCAGAAAGAGAAAAAACTGACAAAACCTTCCCAGTGATCCCCGGCTGAACATTCCCAATCTACAGCAACTGTTTCCAGGTTTTTGTTAGTGATTTTCTATATTTTTATGTTTCAGCTTTTATGGTATCCTTATTTTGGCACTATTATTTTTCATCCTTTTTATTTTTCTGCATTGCAATGGACTTTTGTACAAAAACAGGAAATGCGTGGAGCACACGCCACTCCCGGCTCCGAGTTGAATACTGACTGGAGGTTCGACGCAAGCTCGAATCAGCGATTAAAAAGTCTTCAACTTTAGGGACGATTAATTTGACTTTTACCATGCACTGTTTTACTTCGTGCAGACGCTCTGCTCTTCATCCGACCGGCATTTCACTCATCCCACTCACCAATATGAACACTGTCAGGCTTCCCGATAGAAAACAACTTACACATTTGCCTTTGGTGCATTCAAATGTTGTAAAATCAAGCACATATATATAGTTTAGAATAACCAATGCTGTAAATTCCTGCAGTCTAGTATATTAAGCTCCGATTAAGCTCTCGAAATGTGGGACTTCAATACTAATCCTTAAGTTCCAGGTTTAAGAACAATTTGTGTTTGGGATAGTAAATTGCATAAATCCAGAAAATAATACTTTTGTGACTGGAATTATTTCTTCATTACAATATTTCACAAAATAACAGAGACTGTGCTGCAAAAAGTGCTGCTTGACAAGTTCTCAGGCATTGCAAAATGGCATATTTCAACGTGAAATTTTCATGCAAGACTTGTGAGTTTAAATAAAATTTCGTGATCGCATGCAACAGCAGAAGAAATGTAGTATCCAAAAGAGAAAAACTAACCAGTGCATTGAAAAGAGTGGACTTCCCCACATTGGGCAGGCCAACAATTCCTGTCCTCAAGCTCATACTGATTTTGGATGAGGAAGAATATTGTCTGCGCCATGCGTTTTCTGGTACAATGATTCCTGAGAATGACAGGGATGATAAACGAATTGATTTGGTGTCATCAGCAAGTGCTTTGGTAAAGGATGAGCACCAACGAACTTGTGTCGACCCCAGTGGCTTATGGGTTGGCTTTGGAAAAGCACGAGAGGAGCAAGGTAGAAGCACCGATATGGGGAACAATATGATATTCGTCTGATGGACTTGAAAATGAGAACGACACGATGCTGCAATTCCCTTCATGCCTGCTCCTTCCCACCGCACCCACAACCACACTGGCAATTGGCAATACCAAATCCACACATGTTATAACCATTCCATTCATGTAAATGAAGTAACATTTTAATTGGACAAAGTTTTATGATTTAAACCTCGGTTTAACATGCTACAGTTTTCCTTTAATATGTCTATTTAAAATTCAGCATTATATTATTTTTTAAGGTTGTTAACTTTTCATTAAAACTCCACTTTACAAATCACACTCCCTAAAATAAGGTATTTCAATATATGTATATTAATTGCATTTATTTTAGGGGATAGGTATGATGTGGTATATTTTTGTTTTTTTTTATCCTATATTTTATTTTTAAATGGTGGTTTGAAGGACTAATTCTACACTTCATCCTTAAAAACAAATAAATTATTGTTTCAAAGGACTAATTCCACACTTCATCCTTAAACTATTGTTTTAAGGACTAAATTATATGCTACATCTTTAAATTATTGTTTGAAATACTAATCAAGTACATGTGGCATAATAAAATATTATAAATATTAGTATTTGTTTCGCATACTAACTTCATCCTTAAATCATTGTTTTAAGAACTAATTCTACACTCTAATCTTAAATATTTGTTTGTAAAACTAATCAATTCCCTAATCAAGCACATGTGGCATAATAAAATCATCATAAATATAAGTATTTGTTTAGCATGCTAGCTCTACTCTATAAGTTACATGTGGCATAATGAAATCATGGTAAGCATAATCCTTTGTTTCACATAACAACTCTACTTTAGAAAAGTTTATTGAATCTCTTACATGGAGATCTTGTCCCCTTCTCTATGTAGAACAACTCTAGGGTTTACAGTTAATGTCCATGCGCTCATGCATGTGACAACTTGTACATTGACTAAAAATGTGATTATAGGATCATTGAACTAATTATAAACATAAGGAATTGAGTATTTAATCTATAAACATTTTGCTTCATTATTTACCTATGGATGGCTACAAAAATTGTCTCAAAACTTATAGCACAAGCCCCATTAGCTTTGAGGCAAAAACATGATTAAATCCATTCCACACCAACGGTAAATAACTCATAAGAAACCTTTGAGTCATTTGATAGCTACATAATAATATATGGATAACATCCATATGTTTTTAGGGATATAGGAGGAATAATTCCCTCTTTCCTTCAAGAGGTCAATGTAAGACCAAATCATGGTACAAAACCAATTTAACAAAGACAACAATCTTAGATCACCCTGTTATAACCATTTTTTCCATTTTATGTCAATGAGAGGTGTTGCCGCAAAATCTGGCAGACCTTTGAGAGGGGTAACCTACAAGGCTAATACTAAACCAAGTGACAATAATGGGGTGATGGCCCACTGTCACCATAGCCAAAACCCCCTGCTCTTTATAGACTTTTATCAATGGGAGGAGTCCTCATATATGAAAATGTCACCTAAATGGTTATTATAAGGTTTAAGGGGCAAGATGACACAAGAGGTCTTTGATGGAATGACACAATTCAAGCCAAGGCTCCAAGAGGAGGCATTACACTCTCCTTAGAGATAGAACTATTAAATGTAGCACAAGATGTGGGGCTTGATTAATGAGTCAATAGTTGGGATGGCAAAACTCAAGGTGAAGAGAAAGAGTTTCAAATAATATATTCCAGCAAAGCCAAGGTACATGAAACCCTCAAGAAACCCCCAAGTAAAGCTAACTCCAAACTAAGGTTTACCCTACGACAAAAACTAGGGCAAGAAAATTTATGAACAAAATTGAAGTGAATGCCCACCAAGAGGGTTGATTTTGAGGCAGCCAACTATACCCTTGGCATTTAAACTCTCAAATCCAAATCCTTCTTGCCTAAAAATTTGCACCAAGCCCTAGCTTGGACGCTTAGCCTTAAAAGGCGTCAAATTAGGTCAAGAGAAGGAAAGAGAAAATTTTATGGATGAAAAGTGATTTGGTCACCAACAAAGGATGATTAGTGCCTAGTTCATTGGGAGGATGGAGTCTATGAGTTGATTAAATAGCTAAAAGTCACTAAGGAGGAAGGATTCCCTAACACCAATAACCTTAGCGATTATCTATGTAATGCATCAAGAAGTTTGTTATACTCTTAACCTACGAGAAATTCCATAATACCAAATTTGCGAAGAAATACAACCCAGAACATGGAACAAAATGATAAAAACAGCCAGTATTTTATTATTCAGAGATGAAAGCAATGTTCACTTGCCTCTTCAAGGGGGCAACCTCCAGTAGAGAAGAGCTCGATTACAAAATAAGACACGATATTTCTCAATGGGGAGTCTTTATCCTTTATATAGGATTCATACATACAATGCCATGGGTCATTACCATGGTTCTCTCAATACCATCTATCTAATACCATGACCTATTTGCAACTAACTATGGTCCCTTTCTTAAATGTGGGTCAACCATTTACAATTATTAATACGGGCTTTATTAATATGGGGCATTACAGAGACCAAATAGCATGACCAAGAATTCATAGTGGTTGTCATGAGTTTGGAAAGCAGTCTTGGGAATGTCTACTTCTTTCATCGGTATTTGGTGATAGCCCGAGCGAAGATCTAGCTTAGTAAAGAATTGAGCACCATGTAGTTCATCAAGCAGATCATCAACAACCAGGATAGGGAATTTGTCTTTGATAGTGAGCTTGTTGAGGGCCCAGAAGTCTGGACACATGCGCCATTTCCCATCTTTCTTGAGCACCATGACCACTGGTGATGAATAAGGACTGATGCTAGGACGAATAACACCGGCTTCAAGGAGTTCCTTGATGATTTTTTCAATTTCATTCTTTTGGGCGAAAGGATATCGATATGGGTGCACATTCAACAGTTGTGCCCCTAGGACCAAAGTGATGCTATGATCATGTTCCCCTCTAGAGGGTGGAAGCTCTTTAGGTTTGTCAAATACCTGTTGGTGGCGGTTTAAAACCTATTGCATCTCAGGATGAATATGAAGAGTAGTGGGCTTTATGGCCTCGATGGCATTAAGCTAGGCGATAACTCCATGATGGCCCTTTTTCAACAACTTTTCCATTCGATGCGAGCTAATGATAGAAGGAGCACCTGCCTGGAGTCCACGAAGGGTATGCATGTGGTCATTCTGCTTAAAGCTCATATATAACTCCTAGAAATCCATTGTGATTGGGCCTAGTGTACGAATCCATTCAACACCCAAGACAATGTCACAACCACCCATGTTAATCGCAAACATGTGGGTCTTTAGGTGGTAGTCTCTCATCTGAAGTTTGATATTTTTGCAGTGGCCTTCACATTTCATTGTCCCCCCATCAGCAATCTGGACCTAGAAATTAGAGACTGCCCTGACAAAACAATGAACAGCTTTGGCAACTCGCTAATGGATAAAGTTATGAGTGCTGCCACTATCAATCAATACTACTACATGGTGATGTTTAATAAAGCCTCTGATTTTGAGAGTTTGGGGTGCAAAAATGCCCACCAAAGTATGTAGCGAGATAACTGGTTCCTCTGGCGTAGATGGGAGCTCATTATCCTGCTGGGTTTCCTCAATTTCATCCTCTGGTACCTCAAGGGGTGGGGCTTCCTCAGATGAGTATGATCAGTAACATCAATTTGAAAGAATTTGGGTTCCTTGTATTTATGCCTCGGGGAGTATTTATCATCAAAATAGTAGCACAATCCCTGTTTTCTTATTTCATCCATTTCTACTCGATACACCTTTTGAACCTTAAGTGTTTGGGTAGGGCCCTAAACCTGGGTGGGGCATCCCTTGGCTATGAAATTTGGACGAGGAGACTGGGCATCTAAAGCACGTTCTACTTCGATATCCTTTTTGCAAGCATCTATCCATGTAGGTGGGTGGTGTATCTGGACATGTGCTTGGATGGCTTCTTTGAGACCACTTATAAAACATTCCAAGTAGAATTCATCTCCTAGACCTTCTGTGCGGATGGCCAATGTCTCAAAGGCTACAATGTATTCTTTTATTGTGCCTATTTGTCGGAGCTTAGTAAGACAACCCAAAAAATTAGAGTCTCTGTCAAAGTGGTCACAAAGAGATTTTGAGAACACATGCCAAGTTATGTTCCCGGGATAACATTTCCGATGCCACTGCCACCATTGACATCTCTCTTAGTCCAAGTAAAGGGCTCCCACACGTAGTTTAGTTTGATCGTCTTGGATATCATTCATAATGAAATATTGTTCCATTTGTGCTACCCATACTGTCAGATTAGAGCCATCAAATTTATACATGTCCAGCTTGGGTGGCCAAGGGTGGGAATGTTGGTGATTTCCATGGAAGTGAATATGATGGCTAGATTCTCCTTCAATTTTTTCATTAACACAATGTGCCTCCGGATGCAACCCCAACGTGCTCACTTTGAATTGTTCTATGAATTTTTACATCTGTTCCGCTAGGTCCTGGAAAGAATCCACCTATTTTTCAAGGCACTGGATCTTCTCGTTGGCCATGACTTGAGCTCTGGTTTCTACCATACACAGATCTTGGTCACTTGTCGTCACTTTAAAAATAATTGGGACTGCCTGAAAATTGAAGTTGACAAGTGAATGGTACCATTGTGATCAGCTCGTTGTCTTGACTCTTATGGGCTAAATCTCTTGTAAGCGTCCCAGGATTTTTTTTATTTTTTTTTACTCCGAATGGAGTTTTACTCCCCGCTGATCAATACTGCAATGGCCAAATTCTAGAAAATTTGATCCTGCCCCGAAAATTGGGCCCATACTATAGGAGCCACAAGCCTTGCTGCGCAAATGGTTAGATCTATCTGCGAAACCCTAACGGCTGAATGTGAGTTGGACTGCGGTGGCGACAGAAACCCAACTGCTATATCTGAATGGTATTGTGGCGGTAGAACCTCAATTGGTGGATATGATTGTTGCGTCGGCGATAGAACCCCAACTGCTAGATTTGAATCGTATTGTGGCAATGGAACCACAACTGGTGGATCTGATCTGGCAAATAAGATAATGGACGATCTTTAGAGAGTCGTGGGAACCATGGTCTCAAAGGAGTGTCAGGTCCTATAGATCGCAATATACATAAGGGTCCAACAATAGTACTCGGCCCAATATTTCAGGGCACTAACTAAGGAGGATCAACCGTACCCTTAGTCATACTACCCGACTACCCTATCATACGCGCGAGTAATCTCCTCGAGTGTTGTTCTCAGTGTACTGTAGCAACAAGATGACCGACGACTTATCTAAGGCGAGGTTTCAGGTGAGCCTAGGGGGCTTTTGATATACCTAGAGGGTATGTGGAAGGCAGTCTATGCGCGGTTCTTTCTATTGCGCTACTACTCGTAGGGGTACCCACAGGGGTTACAAGGGAGTCCAACAAGCATGACCACCTCTTGTATTTCCTGTGTGCATGCCTCCCCAAATATGCAGGTTTATGCACTCAACGACAGATCATGTGGTTTAAAGACGTCGGGACACGTCTCTAGCCTAAAAAAAATCTTCCAAAAAATGGAGGTACCACCGGCCCTGGAAAGTGCTCTGATACCACTTGTTAGGCTCTTAACCTGCAAGAAATTCCAGAATAGCAAATATGCGAAGAAATACAACCCATAACACAAAACAAAATGAGAAAAATAGCAATTATATTATTATTCAGAGATGAAAGCAATGTTCACTTGCCTCTTCGAGGGGGGCAACCTCCAGCAGAGCAGAACTTGATTACAAAATAAGACACGATATTTCTCAATGGGGAGTCTCTATACTTTATATAGGATTCATACATACAATACCATGGGTCATTACCATGGTTCTCTCAATACCATATATCTAATACCATGGCCCTTTTGCAACTAACTGTGGTCCCTTTCTTAAATGTGGGTCAACCACTTACAATTATTAATACGGGCTTTATTGACTCTTTAACTAACTATAACTATGACTCAACCCTATTACATAAATAAAGGGGTTAGGGTTAGACCCTAACAAAGTTTCCTGGGAGAGCTAATGAAAGTTCCCCACTAGGATTATCATTCACATGTTATATGTGAGTAATGCATGCAATAATGATATCTAGATTCTATCCAATAGATTTTCAATAAGTTAGGGCACAATAAAAAACCCTAGATTCGATATTCTTCATCCATTAGACATGAGGAAAATATTTATCTTACAAAATGCTCAGTTATGAGATAACATGCATGAAATTCCATTTATTGATATGAGAGAATAACTCCAAAGACAAGCAAGTAGCTCCAAATATCAAAATGCATTTATAGATCCAATTTCCGCGACAAGAAAAATAGGTCCAAATTCTCTAAGAGAGGCTGAAATATCCAAGTCATAGTGATGATGAGAAATACAATAGTCATCTCCTCTATTTATAAGAGGTCGAATAACATATATTTTAGCCTAAAATACCATAGGACAACAAGTTATATCATAATGGTGTATTCGGTCACAAGTCAACCCACTAGCTTAGACAATAAACATAATAATTTTCCCACATTTGTTAGTCGTAGGGCAAGACATGTTGACCTCATCCATGTGTTAGGCCATCTAGAGCATGCGTTGGTGCTTCTAAGTGCTAAACTTGGTGTACAAGCCTTCCAATTATACTTTGAGGGTTGGCCCTCAAATATTTGTTAATGTCCTTTCATGGACCCCAAATTTCATCTTGGGGCACAAAGGTGGTCTCATGGGTCTCCAAATGATCATAGTGTCAATCTCTACTCCAACGTTGAGGGCTTCCAAGGTGGTGTTAGCCCTCACATGTCTCAAGAGGTGAGACCATCCTCCTTTAGACCCTGGCTCAGTTGTCATCCCTCATGAAGTGTTAAGCCCATTGATGGCATGTTGGGTCTAGGTCCATCATCCCAAAAATTCATCAAATGTAGGGGAAAGTGCCAAGTTGTTGTGGGTGCTGGAGGTGCCCAAGGGTGTGTATGATGCTCTACCACTACTTGGAGTATGATGGCTCTCAACTCTTCACCTGTGGGTGTCAATATGCTTCTTTGGAGGCTTGGGCCCTAGTTAAGTTTCCCAGGTCATGGCTATGGAACCACCTAACAATCACATCACAAAGTCTAGCAAGCAACAAATCATTAGGTACAATAATAATTTTTGCATCTAAGTGGACAAAGCTTGAGACTAGAGGACTATTTGACACTTCAAACAAGGCTTACCTTCCAAATTTGGGGCTTTGAATTCACAATGGTGTTTCCTCCCTAGGTAAGAGTGGCTAAAGGACCACCCTATTAGGTGTTTCCAACCCCCAAGGGGGAGTGACACTTCCTCAATTCACCCTTCAATCAACAGTTGTTATGTGAACAATGATGCTAACGGAGGGGAGAAGACTTCATAGCCAAGTGCCATGGTCAAAGGGATCAACATGATGGGGATCCATATCCTGGGTGTATAGATGTGAGGAGTGAGAAAACATGGATGCATGAGTTACCGACCCAACCTTTATTTTTCCACCCCTCTTGTGCACCTTTTACTTTTTGTTGATTTTTTTTATTACAACTTGTTTCTCAAAAGGTTAAAGTTTTCTTTGTATGATGTATAACAATTGTATTACCCCTTTATGATGAGGTAGCTCATTTCCCATCAAGTTTGGGACATGTAAGGTTTCCTTCCATGATGTATAAGAGCTATATGGTGCTCAAGAACCAAGTGATGGCCATATGAGGTGAGGTAGATCTCATGCTAGGCTTTTGCCCACGTGCTAACATATATGTCTTGGTCATATTTTGTATTTTGATATTCTTTCTTTTATTTTTCTTGTGGCCACCTTTTCTTTTAGTTACATCAACCTCCCAGGGCCAAGTTATGGGACCTACCCAGGACTGAAGATGTATGGGTGCCAAATCCCAGAGAACCAATGGTCAGTTGAACCCTGAGAATAGAGGTGGAATATAGGGCTTGTAATGTAAGATGGAAAGTGGTAAGTATGGAATCGGGATAGATGGAACACTCTATCTCAATCAAGGCTTCCCAAGTAGTGACCCTTCTATACCCATTGGGCCATCAGGGGAGGTCCCAATGGACTAGGATCAAATATTAACCCCCCATTTAAGATGAGGGAACAACATCATAGTCAAAACCCCTCCTTCTTCTAGGTCACCCCATAATCCATGCCAAAATCTCAAAGTACAAACAAGCATAAGCACCTGATTGCAAAATGAATAAAGTACCTTTTGATTAGAAGCCCGCCTTCATTAATGTGCTTCTGCGAGATGGGTGATAAGCATATGATTGATGCAAGTGACGGAGATGTATGATGGCACGTCATAAGCTAGTGGTGGTGGACAGGGGTCTCTAGTTGGTCGACTGGATGTAAAAGAATAGGATAAAAAAATTCTCCTATAGGGTTACCCATTTTTGGTGGGTATCATTTGGCTCCAACTCGGACATGAGATCACTATAGATTGCATGATCCATATTCTTGAATGAGAGTTCATGAGAACTCCAACAATCCCTGGGCTCACGGACCTATAACCTGCACATTGCAACAAACCTGTTTGGGAGCATGTGCACTAGGTGTAGGGTATCACCCATGTTTTATTATGAAATGTATAAATCCATACATAAAATAAAATCTAAACTAAATGCAAACTATTCTATATGAAACATGATATGAATGATATTAGCATGCTCACATAATATTCAATGCAACTACACTACTATGCAATGCTAGCATAGAACACATGACCGAAGTATAGTCATATATCGAGTGCAAACAAAATATCATTAGATTAATATAACATACTTTTTCCCCGCGAGCACGAGTGGGAGGCGGGAAAATAAGAAGGCCATGCATCATGAGAAAGAGTCATGAATGAAGAGGGAAAAGATAAATCCAACTTGCACCATCAGATTTGTTATCTCAGTCTGGCTTCAGAGTATAAAATTCAACAATTAAAAAAAAAAAATTATTCAAAAAATTCAGGCGCACTGATAGTTGGATTGTCAATGCTAATCAAAAATATTAAATAAGGGTGTTGAAAGTTGGATTGCCAATGCACTTTGTTTATATATTCGCAGAGTTGAAGTGGTGTGAAGAAAAAGTTGATTGTTTCTTGAGTAGGTTGGGACATAAGAGCGCCACGAAAATATTTTCCAGCGCTTACAGGTAGCGTCGGTTTCACCAACGCTAAAAGAATGGAATCAAGGGCAAAAATCCATCTAAGTTTGGGCAATAATTATAAGGTTTTGGTAGTTCTTAATTACTGTGTTTGGCAAATAACTAGCATTTGCCCCAGATGTTGCAAAGGAAACGCCGTAAGGCATAAATTCGAGAAGCATTGTGACATATAAAGAATCATTGAAGATGAAAATTAGTAAATGGTGGGTAAAGACCTAATACCCAAAGCCCACTGCATTAAATAGGTCTTGTTTTTGGAAACTTTTTGGCTATTACATCTTGCCAAAAAAAACTTCTCATTTATAGCGGGCTATGGAATAACTTTAACTAGGGGACAATACTGAATACTATTGCAGGTATTGAGGAGGAGCAAAATGTTGTCCTCATTAGTAAGATGAATAAGGGAATCATTAAAAGAGGAACTAAGAAGGGTTAAAAAGGGTTATTTACAGTTCTCCATTGTGGGCTTTTTCTGTATCTCAATGTGTATGGTAAGTGTTCAACACTCTATCTGCTTTCAATGACTTCAATTTGCATATTCTTAAAAGGAGTTTCTGCTGCTGTTTAAGCTAACATCCTCTTTTTGGTTGGATTTATTTATGTGAGCAAGGTGCTATTCATTCTTTTGGCTCTCTTTAGTTCCCTTAGTTGTAAGTGGACAAAAATTTTGGAGTTATATGACACTGAAACAAAGAACCATTGAGCTATCACAGTTAGTTTATAAATAATCATATAACAGAGGTAACCATATCAACCAAAATTTGTAATGTATCAGGGTCATGGTCGACTCCCTGAGACCAAATAAAAACTAGAAGCCACTGTCATGACCCCGGTAGAGAGCCACAACAAAACCTGAGTCGTTTGGGGAGAATGGAGTCTCGGCATAAAAGCCAGAGAAGCCATTGTCATGACCCCGACAGAGAGCGGCAGTAAAACCTGAGTCGTTTGGGGAGAATGGAGCTCCCGAAAAGGGTTCGCTGACTAGTGCTCCCAAGAAAACCAATGTGGCGAGGAATAGGCTCGCGGCGTCTAACCAAACATTGGATGACAATATACCTGCAACAATGACGTGAAATGATTTACAATGAAGTTTCTATGGGTAAATAAGACATTGGAGTTTCAATCTAGCAGAACTAAAAGAAAGGATGAGAAAAATCTTTCTTACTTAGTATGCTCCCACCAAGTGAACCACAATGCATGCATTGGAAAATTCAATAAGTCAGTAAGGCTCATAGAATCCAAATTTTGTCAATAAGTTTCTAGGTGCATTTTCCCCAAAATCTGCATAACCCTAAAAAGCACATAACATATAGAAGGTAGTTGTTATTCTTAGTGACAACAAATTTTCTTTTGTGTCTTCGCTAAACATTAATGAATATATAATAGAAGAATAAGTATTGATTTATGGGTTCCCCCCCTGTGAGGCTTTTCCCTCGTCTTTGACTAAAAACTTTGGTGTCCTTATTGTGTATGTTTTTCTTCTCTTATTCCTTCATGTTCCGCTAAATTGTTCAATTTATTGTTCTCTCTACATTATTTCTAATGATGATATGATGTTATGGGGAGAACGTAATATGAAAACATTGAACAAGTTTAAAAATGCAATTATCTACAACAAAGAACAAATTAGCCCTAAAAATTTACATTCCACTCCCCCTTCCTCTCTCTCCACTCTCTCCTCTCTTTATCTCCCGTCTCTCTACCTCTCCATCTCCCTTCATCTTTCTTACTCATTATCCCTCTTCCTTCATCCCACTCTCTCTATCCCTCTCCCTCTTCTATCCATCTTTCCCTCTTTCCCCTCTCTCTTTCTCTCACTCTTTCTCTTCCTCCACTCTTTCCCTCTCCCTCTATTTATCTCTCTCCCTCTCTCTTGTCTCCCCATTTCTTACTTCTTTCTCTCCATTTCCCACAATCACTCTCTCTCTCTCTCTCTCAATCTCCTTTTCTATTTTCCTCTCTCCCTTCCTCCTTCCCTCCCTCCATACCGCCTTTCTCTTTCATATTCTCTTCTATTTCTCTCCAACCTTTCTTCAAATTCTCTACCTCCTCACTCTCACTCACTCTTTTCTTCCCCCTTTTCCCTCTCTCTCTCTCTCCACCTCCCTCCCTATTTTTATGCATCTATTTATATAATTTTTTCTAAGTTTTTCTCTATGTTCCTCTATCTCTCTCTCCCTCTCAACCTCCCAAACTCTATGTCCCTCCCTCCTTCCTTCCACCTCCCCTTCTCTCCCTTTTCACTCTTCTCTTTAGAATAAGATGCATAATATATAATTGGAATCTAACAATTATATAACAATGCAAAACATCAAACCTACAATAAAAATGTTTATAGAAATATTTAGCATAAGCTAAATAATTACGAAATCTTAATAACAATTACATCAATTTGATATTTATTTTATAATAAACCTTAGAGAGTCAAATAGAGAAAAAGATTGAGAGAAAGGGAGAGAGGGGGAGTGATAGAGGGAAAGGGAGAGAAAATTAAGAGGGGAGAGAGGGGGAGTGATAGAGGGAAAGGGAGAGAAAATTAAGAGGGGAGAGAGAGAGAGTTAATATATATATATATATATAGAGGGGGGTGAGAGAGAGAGTTAATATATATATAGAAGGGGGTGAGAGAAAGAGAGAGTTAATATATATATATATATATCCCCTCTTAATTCTCTCTCTCCCTTTCCCTCTATCACTCCCCCTCTCTCCCTCTCCCTCAATCTCTCTCTATTTGCCTCTCTACCTCCCTTGTTCCCTCCCACCATACCCCCTTTCTCTTTCATATTCTCTCCAACCTCTCTTCGAATTCTCTACCTCCTCACTCTCACTCACTCTCTTCTTCCCCCTTTTTCCTTTCTCTCTTCCTCTCCCTCTCCCTCCCTATTTCTATAAATTTATTTATCTAAATTTTTCTAGGTTTTTCTCCATGTTCCTCTATCTCTCTCTCTCTCCCTCTCAACCTCCAAAATTCTATGTCCCTTCCTCCCTCCTTCTACCTCCCCTTCTCTCCCTTTCCACTCCTCTCTAGAATAAGATGCATACTATATAATTGGAATATAACAATGCAAAACATCAAACCTACAATAAAAATGTTTATAGAAATATTTAACATAAGCTAAATAATTACTAAATCTTAATAACAATTACATCAATTTGATATTTATTTTATAATAACCCTTACTCTATATATATATATATATAAACTATTTAGAAATAGATATTAATATTAATAATCTTCTCGAAGACACCATCCCTCTGGATAGAGATGGAGTTAAGATGATCTATTAATCACTCCCTTAAAATAAGATATATTCCACATGAATATCATGGGTTGTTATAAACCTAAAGCTCAAAAACCACTAGTAATTTGACCAAGTCAAGTTTATCTTAATTGCCCAACAAAAATTAATAAAATTAATATCCTTAAATTTTAATTTTAATTATTTTAATTTAAAATTATTTTTATTTCAACAACACTAATTTTATTTTATTTTGAATTAATAAAAATATTTAAAAAGACATTACAACAATTAAAAAAAAATAAACAGTAATTAATAAAAAAATATTAAAATAACAAATTGCATCTATGCTTGAAACTAAATTAAGAAAATAAAAAATAATGAAAATTTAAATTACAATTTTACCAACTAAATTTTAAAATCACAATTTAAACTAAACCAAATTTTAAAATCACAATTTAAACTAAACCCATACATCATTCTTCTTCAACTGGTATAAACCTATACAGTCATATGTAAAAGCCAGTGCCATGTCATTCATTTTCAGAAACTAAACCAAATTTTAAAATCACAATTTAAACTAAACCGATACATCATTCTTCTTCAGCTGTACAGTCATATGTAAAAGCCAGTGCCATGTCATTCATTTTCAGAAACTAAACCAAATTTTAAAATCACAATTTAAACTAAACCGATACATCATTCTTACCAAATTTTAAAATCACAATTTAAACTAAACCGATACATCATTCTTCTTCCGCTGATATAAACCTATACAGTCATATGTAAAAGCCAGTGCCATGTCATTCATTTTCAGAAACTAAACCAAATTTTAAAATCACAATTTAAACTAAACCGATACATCATTCTTACCAAATTTTAAAATCACAATTTAAACTAAACCGATACATCATTCTTCTTCCGCTGATATAAACCTATACAGTGATATGTAAAAGCCAATGTCATGTCATTCATTTTCAGCTGGTATACAAACTCCACGTATATCAAAATAAATTGATACACAATCATATTTAGCCAGTATTATTCTTCTCCATCAGGATACAAACAAATTTTAATATATTTATTTATTTATTTGATATTGAATTTGAAACAAAGATTTTATTAAAGCTAAAGGCGAAAACCTTAGAGTTTAAGTTACTAATTTTTTAAAATTTAAGATGTTTAAGAAATTTAACACATACAAACAAATTGGATTTTTTAATATATTTATTTATTTATTTGATATTGAATTTGAAACAAAGATTTTATTAAAGCTAAAGGCGAAAACCTTAGAGTTTAAGTTACTAATTTTTTAAAATTTAAGATATTAAAACCTTAGAGTTTAAGTTACTAATTTTTTAAAATTTAAGATATTTAAGAAATTTAACACGCAATCCAAGAACAAGTATATGATAAAAAATAAAAAATAAAAATAGCTAAACAAATTTCGGCTTTTAATGTGTTTCATGTTTACAGGTATATGATAAAAAAAAAAAAAAAAAAAATATATATAACTAAACAAATTTCGGCTTTTAATGTGTTTCATGTTTAGATATAGATATTTGAATTTGAAAAAAAAAATTTATTTTTTGAAAAAAAAGATCCTATTAAAAAGGCATTTTGTTGTTACAGTTTCAGACTTTGAAAACTAATTACCTACTAAATATTCATTGAGAATGCATTTTGTTGCTCGAGTGTCCAAATCTTAGAAAGTTGATTACCAATGATATTTTGTTTGTACAACAAGGCCAAACCTTAGGAAGTTGATTACCAACCAAATATTCATTAGTAAAAATTCAAGACATTCAAAATTTCTGAGCTACAAAGCAAGAACCACTCTATAAAACTAATAACAACTTTATCTAAATAGTTGAGTTATACAATGAAGTCCACCATTAAAGATAAATAACAAGGGTCACCGTAATGAGAGATTGACATACTTCTCAAGAGTGATACTGAAAATAAAAAAAAGGCAGCCGTGTCATACGCTTCTTTGCAAGTGCTTTTCCTTGCAAATGCTTTTCTGAGAATCATTCTTCTTCCGCTGATATAAACCTATACAGTGATATGTAAAAGCCAATGTCATGTCATTCATTTTCAACTGGTATACAAACTCCACGTATATCAAAATAAATTGATACACAATCATATTTAGCCAGTATTATTCTTCTCCATCGGGATACAAACAAATTTTAATATATTTATTTATTTATTTGATATTGAATTTGAAACAAAGATTTTATTAAAGCTAAAGGCGAAAACCTTAGAGTTTAAGTTACTAATTTTTTAAAATTTAAGATGTTTAAGAAATTTAACACATACAAACAAATTGGATTTTTTAATATATTTATTTATTTATTTGATATTGAATTTGAAACAAAGATTTTATTAAAGCTAAAGGCGAAAACCTTAGAGTTTAAGTTACTAATTTTTTAAAATTTAAGATATTAAAACCTTAGAGTTTAAGTTTTGAGAGAAAGGGAGAGAGGGGGAGTGATAGAGGGAAAGGGAGAGAAAATTAAGAGGGGAGAGAGAGAGAGTTAATATATATATATATATATAGAGGGGGGTGAGAGAAAGAGAGAGTTAATATATATATATATATATATATATATATATATATATATATATCCCCTCTTAATTCTCTCTCTCCTTTTCCCTCTATCACTCCCCCTCTCTCCCTCTCTTTCAATCTCTCTCTATTTGCCTCTCTACCTCCCTTGTTCCCTCCCTCCATACCCCCTTTCTCTTTCATATTCTCTCCAACCTCTCTTCGAATTCTCTACCTCCTCACTCTCACTCACTCTCTTCTTCCCCCTTTTTCCTTTCTCTCTCCCTCTCCCTCCCTATTTCTATAAATTTATTTATCTAAATTTTTCTAGGTTTTTCTCTATGTTCCTCTATCTCTCTCTCTCCCTCTCAACCTCCAAAATTCTATGTCCCTTCCTCCCTCCTACCTCCCCTTCTCTCCCTTTCCACTCCTCTCTAGAATAAGATGCATACTACATAATTGGAATATAACAATGCAAAACATCAAACCTACAATAAAAATGTTTATAGAAATATTTAACATAAGCTAAATAATTACTAAATCTTAATAACAATTACATCAATTTGATATTTATTTTATAATAACCCTTACTCTATATATATATATATAAACTATTTAGAAATAGATATTAATATTAATAATCTTCTCGAAGCCACCATCCCTCTGGATAGAGATGGAGTTAAGATGATCTATTAATCACTCCCTTAAAATAAGATATATTCCACATGAATATCATGGGTTGTTATAAACCTAAAGCTCAAAAACCACTAGTAATTTGACCAAGTCAAGTTTATCTTAATTGCCCAACAAAAATTAATAAAATTAATATCCTTAAATTTTAATTTTAATTATTTTAATTTAAAATTATTTTTATTTCAACAACACTAATTTTATTTTATTTTGAATTAATAAAAATATTTAAAAAGACATTACAACAATTAAAAAAAAAATAAACAGTAATTAATAAAAAAATATTAAAATAACAAATTGCATCTATGCTTGAAACTAAATTAAGAAAATAAAAAATAATGAAAATTTAAATTACAATTTTACCAACTAAATTTTAAAATCACAATTTAAACTAAACCAAATTTTAAAATCACAATTTAAACTAAACCCATACATCATTCTTCTTCAACTGGTATAAACCTATACAGTCATATGTAAAAGCCAGTGCCATGCCATTCATTTTCAGAAACTAAACCAAATTTTAAAATCACAGTTTAAACTAAACCGATACATCATTCTTCTTCAGCTGTACAGTCATATGTAAAAGCCAGTGCCATGTCATTCATTTTCAGAAACTAAACCAAATTTTAATATCACAATTTAAACTAAACCGATACATCATTCTTACCAAATTTTAAAATCACAATTTAAACTAAACCGATACATCATTCTTCTTCCGCTGATATAAACCTATACAGTCATATGTAAAATCCAATGCCATGTCATTCATTTTCAGAAACTAAACCAAATTTTAAAATCACAATTTAAACTAAACCGATACATCATTCTTCTTCCGCTGATATAAACCTATACAATGATATGTAAAAGCCAATGTCATGTCATTCATTTTCAGCTGGTATACAAACTCCACGTATATCAAAATAAATTGATACACAATCATATTTAGCCAGTATTATTCTTCTCCATCGGGATACAAACAAATTTTAATATATTTATTTATTTATTTGATATTGAATTTGAAACAAAGATTTTATTAAAGCTAAAGGCGAAAACCTTAGAGTTTAAGTTACTAATTTTTTAAAATTTAAGATGTTTAAGAAATTTAACACATACAAACAAATTGGATTTTTTAATATATTTATTTATTTATTTGATATTGAATTTGAAACAAAGATTTTATTAAAGCTAAAGGCGAAAACCTTAGAGTTTAAGTTACTAATTTTTTAAAATTTAAGATATTAAAACCTTAGAGTTTAAGTTACTAATTTTTTAAAATTTAAGATATTTAAGAAATTTAACACGCAATCCAAGAACAAGTATATGATAAAAAATAAAAAATAAAAATAGCTAAACAAATTTCGGCTTTTAATGTGTTTCATGTTTACAGGTATATGATAAAAAAAAAAAAAAAAAAAAAAAAATAACTAAACAAATTTCGGCTTTTAATGTGTTTCATGTTTAGATATAGATATTTGAATTTGAAAAAAAAAAATTATTTTTTGAAAAAAAAGATCCTATTAAAAAGGCATTTTGTTGTTACAGTTTCAGACTTTGAAAACTAATTACCTACTAAATATTCATTGAGAATGCATTTTGTTGCTCCAGTGTCCAAACCTTAGAAAGTTGATTACCAATGATATTTTGTTTGTACAACAAGGCCAAACCTTAGGAAGTTGATTACCAACCAGATATTCATTAGTAAAAATTCAAGACATTCAAAATTTCTGAGCTACAAAGCAAGAACCACTCTATAAAACTAATAACAACTTTATCTAAATAGTTAAGTTATACAATGAAGTCCACCAATAAAGATAAATAACAAGGGTCACCGTAATGAGAGATTGACATACTTCTCAAGACTGATACTGAAAATAAAAAAAAGGCAGCCGTGTCATACGCTTCCTTGCAAATGCTTTTCCTTGCAAATGCTTTTCTGAGAATCATTCTTCTTCCGCTGATATAAACCTATACAGTGATATGTAAAAGCCAATGTCATGTCATTCATTTTCAACTGGTATACAAACTCCACGTATATCAAAATAAATTGATACACAATCATATTTAGCCAGTATTATTCTTCTCCATCGGGATACAAACAAATTTTAATATATTTATTTATTTATTTGATATTGAATTTGAAACAAAGATTTTATTAAAGCTAAAGGCGAAAACCTTAGAGTTTAAGTTACTAATTTTTTAAAATTTAAGATGTTTAAGAAATTTAACACATACAAACAAATTGGATTTTTTAATATATTTATTTATTTATTTGATATTGAATTTGAAACAAAGATTTTATTAAAGCTAAAGGCGAAAACCTTAGAGTTTAAGTTACTAATTTTTTAAAATTTAAGATATTAAAACCTTAGAGTTTAAGTTTTGAGAGAAAGGGAGAGAGGGGGAGTGATAGAGGGAAAGGGAGAGAAAATTAAGAGGGGAGAGAGAGAGAGTTAATATATATATATATATAGAGGGGGGTGAGAGAGAGAGTTAATATATATATAGAAGGGGGTGAGAGAAAGAGAGAGTTAATATATATATATATATATATATATATCCCCTCTTAATTCTCTCTCTCCCTTTCCCTCTATCACTCCCCCTCTCTCCCTCTCCCTCAATCTCTTTCTATTTGCCTCTCTACCTCCCTTGTTCCCTCCCACCATACCCCCTTTCTCTTTCATATTCTCTCCAACCTCTCTTCGAATTCTCTACCTCCTCACTCTCACTCACTCTCTTCTTCCCCCTTTTTCCTTTCTCTCTTCCTCTCCCTCTCCCTCCCTATTTCTATAAATTTATTTATCTAAATTTTTCTAGGTTTTTCTCCATGTTCCTCTATCTCTCTCTCTCTCCCTCTCAACCTCCAAAATTCGATGTCCCTTCCTCCCTCCTTCTACCTCCCCTTCTCTCCCTTTCCACTCCTCTCTAGAATAAGATGCATACTATATAATTGGAATATAACAATGCAAAACATCAAACCTACAATAAAAATGTTTATAGAAATATTTAACATAAGCTAAATAATTACTAAATCTTAATAACAATTACATCAATTTGATATTTATTTTATAATAACCCTTACTCTATATATATATATATATAAACTATTTAGAAATAGATATTAATATTAATAATCTTCTCGAAGCCACCATCCCTCTGGATAGAGATGGAGTTAAGATGATCTATTAATCACTCCCTTAAAATAAGATATATTCCACATGAATATCATGGGTTGTTATAAACCTAAAGCTCAAAAACCACTAGTAATTTGACCAAGTCAAGTTTATTTGACCAAGTCAAGTTTATTTGAATTTGAAAAAAAAATCTTATTTTTTGAAAAAAAAGATCCTATTAAAAAGGCATTTTGTTGTTACAGTTTCAGACTTTGAAAACTAATTACCTACTAAATATTCATTGAGAATGCATTTTGTTGCTCCAGTGTCCAAACCTTAGAAAGTTGATTACCAATGATATTTTGTTTGTACAACAAGGCCAAACCTTAGGAAGTTGATTACCAACCAGATATTCATTAGTAAAAATTCAAGACATTCAAAATTTCTGAGCTACAAAGCAAGAACCACTCTATAAAACTAATAACAACTTTATCTAAATAGTTAAGTTATACAATGAAGTCCACCAATAAAGATAAATAACAAGGGTCACCGTAATGAGAGATTGACATACTTCTCAAGACTGATACTGAAAATAAAAAAAAGGCAGCCGTGTCATACGCTTCCTTGCAAATGCTTTTCCTTGCAAATGCTTTTCTGAGAATCATACGCTTCCTTGAAAGTGTTTTTCTGAGAATAATGGTGGATATAATTCAGTGCTATTCTGAAAATAATGTAGATTTAATTCAGTATAATCATAACTGTAAAAAAATAAATAAAATAACCCATGCAATTTGAGCAAAATGTAAATTAAGTGGATAACACTTCATTGGAAAATGGCAGCACAAAGAGCAAATGCAATTCAAGTGAATGAATCTTCATTCGAGATTGACAACACACAGGTACACATATGAATATGAAATGACAAAGTTACTAGGCTTGCAATCTAGGAAAATGCAATCCTCAGTGGATTTCAATTAGAATCTATGCTGATGTAGAACTAAAATGGAAAAGAAATTTGCATATAATCATCATGTTTATGCAACGCAGATAAACAACCGATGGTATTTTTGGGCAGTGACAGTCAGTGTTTATAGAAGGAAATGTCACTGTTAGTTCAAGAGGGTCTTGGTGGTTTCTAATACAATTTATGTGTTAAGGTTTTTTTTTAGCAATTTTTGTCCTGGTTTCTATTAAGATCTATGTGTTGAGTTTTTTTTTTTTTTTAGCAATTTCTATCCTGTTTTTCTATATGTCCCAATTTATTTGTTAATGGAATAGCAATGGTACTGTTTTTTTTGTATGGAGGAAAAGGGTAAACAACTGATATATGGGGTTGTATTATATAGTGCACAAAAAAGGGAAAATGGCATAAGAAATATAAAAAAATTAAAAGGGAGCTATCCCATCATCCCCTCACGAATTGAGGGGAAACCAGAGAGGAGAATGTTCCAGTGTTAAATATGGTTGAACCCGCCAGAAAACCAAAGAGTTGGGTACAATTTCAGTGTACTTTGGCAGCACTACAAGAGGTAGCAGAAGAGCCCATAACTCTTGGAAAAATGCATAATGGAAAAGAGGCTTGCAACTATTGTGCAACAGAAGACCAAGCCAGCGAATTAAAGGAAACAAAGGCGATTGTAGTTTGACCTAATGTTAGGCCTGGAAAAAAAATATTTAAAAATAAAAGTAAAATTTGTGAATTGTGTTGAAAAATTGAAAGTCCGATCTAGTGAAAAGGAGATTGCCATTCTTGTATTTATTGTAAGAAGGAAAGGCCTGGAGGCTGGATGCATATAATTTGATTTCCTTGTTAATTAAAACAGACCAGACCATCTATATTGTTTATTTAGCACCTGTATGTGCCCATGCATTTTTTGTCCGTGCTGTTATGAACTGGGAAAGTCTTTTGCTTCAATGTTTGCTGTTATGAACTGGGAAAGTTGTAATAGAGCATGAGGAGGATGTTTCATCCTACACCGGAATGTGTTTATGATAAACTCACCACCTAACTTTATTTTGGGGGCAATACATTTGGCCATATATCAGTCCTCTTGTCCATACACAATAGCTATCATGGAATCCAAATTCCTTAAACATTCAGCTTAGACGAGGCTCAGACAGCCATGAGGCCTTGTTAGCAGTGCAACAGGGAATTTTGATGTCTATAGAAAATTAGATATGACAAACCATTGGTAATATTTACCAGGATTCCGAAAGATCATCAAGTTTAAATAAACATTGAAATAAAATCACTACCTACAAAATACAGAAATAAAACCACTGCGCACAACAGATCTTGCCATGACATATCATCAAAATTTGGAATGCGCAACAAAATTTGGCATAAGGCATATATCTTTTATGAGGTTAATTCCCTAGACTTTTCTCTAGCTTTCAGTGATTTGTTTTCCTACAGCAGTGATATTTCTGAAGAATTACAGAGGCTGGCAACAATTTCATCCCCACCTCCAGTTTTCCGTCCAAAGGAGACTGCATCTCTGGCCAATTGGATAGGTAGATTTGGGAAGTCATACATTTAGAAGAACATGGGCAAAGTGGGAGTGCGCGACATGTATCACCATTATTAAAAACAGTTGCAACATCAGGTACTCTTGAAACTGAAAATTTGGAGATTATTTTTAAAAGTTTGGTAGAAGATTTGGAATCAACATCAACGAAGTTGCAGAGGAAGGCAGCAGCACATTTGAGGTTATATGCAAAAAAAACATGGAGAATAGGATTATGATAGCTAAATCCTTTAGTATCATTGTCACGTTCTGTGGATCCTCTAACACAGGAAAATGCAGTCACTGCTCTGTTGAAATTGTCTCTTTATGAAAACAACAAGTTTGAAATAACATAAGCTATCAAGCCCCTTACACATGTACAGTTCTTAATTACTGTGTTTGGCAAATAAAAATTGTTTTTGGCCTATTATTCTCTCGAGTCTTTGAGCGGGTTTTAAAGCTATTTTTATAAAAAAACTTTACGGGCCCGAGGCCCACTTTTCAAGCACCTAAGCCATAACCAAGCATTGGCCAAACAACCATATGAAGCTCAACACTCAAGTAAAGTTGCACAAGTCACGAAGGGAGGATCCCACAAGAGGTATCGTCATAGTGCACAACGCATCACATGATCTTTTAAGGGTTCTCTCGTATATGTAACTAAGTTTATGTTCACTTGGCACACGTGGTATTTGTATTCCACAAACAACCAAATCCAACACAAACGAATAATGTAGACCTTTTGTTGGAGGAAGCAGAAAAAACTTAAATAAAATTTAAGTTACATTGTTGGCAGTTAATTCGTCAGCATTATTTTTAAAAATATTTTGACAGAGCGCTGACAATCAATTTGTCAGCGACTAGAGCATACACATTTTTTGAGGCAGTGATAAGGGGTTATGGTCACGATAAAACACATTTCAGATGGATTCACGCACCAAACTCCTATTTTGGCGAATCCATCAATTCGACTTGGGGATCAGATCTTACCATCTCCTTGATAATTTGAAAAAGCAAACTAAATATGGCTGAGGAGGTTTTTAGATCCATTTATTTTGGATCTTGATAATCTCTTTGATATTTTGGATATTTTTTAATTAAAGTTTCCCTAAAGGTAAGGGTTTCAATTTTTGTAAGTTTTCTATAAATTTGTTTATGAAAAGGAACCAAGGGTTGGATTTTGGAAAAGCTAAAGACTGTTATTGTGTATATTTTTATTTGATATTAATCAAAGCAATTCAAGCAGAAGCACTTGGCTCATTACTCCAAAGATTCATGTTATGATATTTTCACAATTCGTCTCTTAGTGTATGTGTTTCTTGCTTAGTTGTCATATTTTGCATTTCCTTTGTATCTGAATGAACGCATATGGAATTGGAATTCATCTTGTGATGCTCTAATTCATCAGAATAAAATTCATCTTTGATGCTTTGCTCTATTACATTCAGATATTTATCCATGTCTTTTTGATATTATAATAGAATTCATTGTTGATAGTGCTACGTTTTAATTGAAGTGTTATTTATTCCAATCACCATATTGCAACAAGTTTGTGTCCAGTCGAATGCTAAAGTAAGTCTCACAAAACCAGTCTTCAAGACTTCTGATTGATATTTCACCCCTGACTCCATGCCCAATGGTCTTTCCCTTTCCTGTCCCAACCACATTCATTTGTTACAAGTAAAATCTAGCCAATGAGCTTAATGACTTGCTGTTACAGTAATAGTGAGTAGTTGAATTAGGGATAAATCCCTCTCCAAATTGAAAGGCCAACTTTCAATATAAAGCGGTTTGAAGGTTCCCTCAGCAAGTTTCCTTCTACAGCTAAGGAAAACTTATGAGCGATAACATTTTGGTGTAGTTATCGGGGAACGAAGGTGATATCATCCCTGGGTAGTACGAAAAAGAAGTAGTTTTGATTGTTGATGGTGAACAAAAGTCATACATACACAAGTTGTGCATCATTCACCTGGTGACTCATTGTCAAACGATCCAGAGTTCGAAACACAAATGGTGACTCCACTGTCCGATGAATCCAAAGCATAATTTTCAGATCCAGTTGCCTAGTCAATCGAGATGATAGGGCATGTCTCGAATATTGTTTCTATTGAAGGTTTTAAGGAATATTGGAACAATTTTGATGATGATCGAATTGATGCAACTTTTTCAAGCTTTTGACCTATGTATTTACATTCATGCAAATTTTCTTCCGATGATAAGATCTCTTTTTTAGAAACATTCGTTGGAGAACTTGAGAATGTTATCGAGGTCTTAGAAGTTCAAATACAATCCCATAATTCCCAATATTAGAACCAGTCTTTTGAAAGCCTTTTTCAACCAATACAAGAGGAGGTAGTGCTAGCCCTCGGTTGTCAATATTGAAGAGTGTTTTATTTTTTGGAATGAGTTTGAAAATTCATAGTTGAAGTCATGGTTTGACATAGTGAATAGATCTGAGAAATTCAACCATGATTATCCAGTCATTCAATACCTTGAGGGTCATTAGATAGACCATCATTTTTATGATCTCATAGTTGACTACATGGAGGGTTTTATAGTTTGAATTTTCATCCATTTTTTCCCTATGGAGACAAATTATATCACGAGTTGCCTTTGCCACTATACTATCCAAGTTTGATTTTGCGGAAACACAAAAAAAGCCATGGTTTTTTAGCAACTACTAGACTAGTTGCATTGGCATTTTTTTATTATTTGATTGAGCAGTTATTTCAGCAATTTAGTGTAGGATGAGTGTGCAATAATCTTGTTGGCAAATAATTTATTTTCAACCTACAATTTCAATTTCATTTGCAGTGTGATTGTTTGCACCAGTGTACAATTTTCAATTTGAGTGTGGTTTAGTTGTAGAATAGGTTGGTTGTAGGCCACAAATCAGTTTGCAGTTTTCGGTTTGAGTTTGGGAGTAACCTAATAGATTAGGCACTAGATTAGTGAGTTCTTTGCTACCTCGCAAGGAGGACAACATCCTCATTGGAGCCAGTTGTTATCTCGGTCTAGCTTCGGAGTATAAAGCTCAACAATTTTAAATTTTTTTATTCAAAAGATTTAGGTGCTCTCACAATTGGATTGTCGGCGCTAATTTGAAAATATTAAATAAGGTCATTGATAGTTGGATAGTCAACGCACTTTGTTTATATCTTCACATAGTTGAAGTGGTGTGAAGAAAAATTTGATTGTTTCTTGAGTAGGTTGGGACATAAGAGCACCACGAAAATATTTCTAACGCTTACATGTCGCACTCGTTTCACCAACACTAGAAGAATGGAATCAAGGGCAAAAATTCATCTAAGTTTGGGCAAGAATTACAAGGTTTGGTAGTTCTTAATTACTGTGTTTGGAAAATAAAAATAATTTTTGTCCTATTATGCTCTTGGGACTTTGTGCAGGTTTTAAAGTTATTTTTATAAAAAACTTTACGATCCTGAGGCCCAATCTCCAAGCAACTAAGTCAAAACCAAGAATTGGCCAAACAACCATATGAAGCTCAACACTCAAGTCAAGTTGCATAAGTCACGAAGCGAAGAGCCCACAAGAGGTATTGTCATAGTGCACAATGCATCAAATGATATTTTAAGGGTTCTCTCATATCTGTAGCTAAGTTTATGTTCACTTGGAACATGTGGGATTTGTATTCCACAAACAAGCAAAGCCAACAGAAACCAATAATGTAGACCTTTTGCTGGAGGAAGCAAAAAAAACTTAAATAAAATTTAAGTTACATTGCTGACAGTTAATTGGTCAACATTCTTTTTGAAAATATTTTGATAAAGCGTGACAATTAATATGTCAACGACTGGAGTAGATACATTTTTTGAGGCAATGATAAGGGGTTATGGTCACAATAAAGCACATTTTAGATGGATTCATGCACTAGACTCTTGTTTTGGTGAATCCATCAATTCAACTTTGGGATTAAATCTTACCATCTCCTTGATAATTTCAAAAAGAAAACTAAAGATGGATGAGGAGGTTTTTAGATCCATTTCTTTTGGATCTTGATAATCTCTTTGATATTTTAGATATTTTGTAATTAAAGTTTCCCTAAAGTTCAGGGTTTCAATTTTTGTAAGTTTTATATAAATTTGTTTATGAAAAGGAACCGAGGGTTGGATTTTGGAAAATTTAGAGGCTGCTATTATGTATATTTTTATTTGATATTAATCAAAGAAATTCAAGTAGAAGTACTTGACTTATTACTCCAAAGATTCATGTTATCATGTTTTCATAGTTTGTCTCTTATTTTATGTGTTTCTTGCCCAGTGTTTCGTATTTTGCATTTCCTTTGTATCTAAATGAATGTATATGGAATTAGAATTCATCTTGCGATGCTCTAATTCATCAAAATAAAATTCATCTTTGATGTTTTGCTCTATCACATTCAGATATTTCTCCATGTATTTTTGATAATATAACAAACTTCACTATTGATAGTGTTCTATTTTAATTGAAGTGTTATTACTTCCAATCACCATATTGTAGCAATTTTGTGTCTATTGGAATACTATATATCTTTCCTTTGGAAAGTAATGTCTCATAAAACTAGTCTTGAAGACTTATGATTGATATTTCACCCTGACTCCATCTCCAATGGTCTTTCCATTTCCTTTCCCAACCACATTCATCTGTTACAAGTAAACTCTAGCCAATGAGCTTAGTGACCTGCTGCTACAGTGATCCTAAGTAGTTGAGTTAAAGATAAATTCCTCTCGAGATTGAAGGGCCAACTTTCAATCTAAAGCAGTTTGAAGGTTTCCTTAGCAAGTTTCCTTCCAAAGATAAGGAAAACTTTTGAGCGGTAACAAGATCCTTTATTTGAGCCTAAGTATGGAATAATTAATAATCAAGCTTTTGAACCTTCGTTTAAGGGCTATCTCAAGCATACCACATTCATCAATATTCTTAGAGTCATGTTGTGAATGTTAGCAAGAGATGGATGACATATTAACACTTACATCTCCTTGATCATCATGGGAAGGGCAAGGAAATACAAGGTTATTTTACTCTGGGAAGAACCACAACCCCTTTTCAAAGTGTTGAGGAGATTCATAAATTACATGGCCCCCAAGAGACTCTTATAGATAGGCATTAAGCACCACTTGGTCTGGTGACATCATGACTACTTGGTTGAGGATAATCATTATGAAACATGTAAAAAAGGACCCTTCGGTGAGTGATGTGAAGTTTTCATAATATTCAAATATGGAGTCATTGTGGTGAATTCTAAATTCCTTGAGAGATGCTTGCTTCACCCTACAAGCATTGAATTTGAGGTTCAATGAATAACAAGGGCTTTGTTATTCCAATGGAGTCCCCAAATAAGGATGTGTATTGTCATTTTGGATCTCCTTTGTAAAGGAATGAAGCTAAATCTTCAGATTTAGATAGACAGACACACAGTTTGGTCCTCGGTTATGACAACATGTTGTAGCGGCTACAACCACCCTTCAAAATTTTGCATATGCTTCGATTTTGGAGCCTTCCTTACTATCCACAACATCTCATATCGCGTTGATCCAGGTATTCGTGCTTCAATTGAGACTTATCTTTTCATTTTGGCTTGTGTTTGCTTACTTAGTTGATTTTTTAACTCACAAGTTGATCTCCTAACTTGGTCCCACAACAGTTCTAGGCTTGCCCCTAGAAACTGCGCAATCCTAGAGGGAAATCAACCTTGATGATGAGAATTACGTAGTCCTGACTGCCAATGAGCCTTGAGCTTAGAAAATGCACAGTCATGAACAGGCAACCCAACACTGAACCCATAAATTGTGCAACCCTCTCCAAGCTTAGAAACTACGCACAGCACTACGCCGAAAAGTTTCCTAGTTCCCCAGAACTGCGTTGTCTTTCCTGGCAGTGTGCATGGAAAGCTTCCCTGGAGAAAGCAAAAAAATAAGAATGCATCCCTAAAAAATAGGGAACTATTTTAGTATCTCAAAGGTACTTGCGTTATTTTTAGAAATTTCTGCCAAGTGTCGTTTTTCCTTGATTTTAGGCATGCGCGTAGTAAACCCTAATTTTCCAAAATCTATTTAATCGACATTTTTGGAGCTCATTTGCACATTCGATCTTGGAGCTCTTACATTCCCGAGGAGATAAAGGAGCCTTCAGTGCGATCGTCATCACTTTTTTGGGTGAGTTTTGCTTTTGTAGCCTTTTGCCACTTTTTTCTGTTGCTTTTTGTTGTTTGTCTTATGTGAGTGTTGGTTTACTTGTTTATCTTCATGGTTGTTGGAGTTTTGAACAGATGGCACTGTGCAATTTGGAGGCTCAAGCCACAATCTTGGCCTTTGGAATTGCTTAGTGCGCAGTCTAAGCTAGCTCCAATTACGCGAATTCTAGGAGCCAACCTCTCAACTTGGCCCTTAAGATTGTGCAAAGTGCAGACTCTCCTAGAAATCTGCCCAGGCTGAACTACGTATTGCGCAGTTTCAACCGACAGGCTTCAACCTTGGCTATTGGGACTGCACAGTTCGCAGTTCCCACAAGCAGCCAACAACCCCTGTCAGGGAAATTTGTGAAATCCTTCCCATTTAGTGTGTGGTTTTCTACTTGAACTTGGTTTGTAACTTGTTTTGCTTTAAACTAACATTTTCTTTCCATGAGTGTCCTCTCTGTCCCACAAGTACAGTAGTTGTTGAGCACCTCTCCAGCAGCCACTGTTACCATGGCATCTAAGAGAGCTGCATCAAAGGAAACCACAAAGAGCAATATTGGGGAATCATTTGAGAAGACATCAATCGATTTTCAAATATATGCAGATATTCAACTATTTATAGAGAAGGGAAAAACACTGACATGACAACATATCAAAGATACTTTTGCAAAGGAATTCGAGGTATATTTAGAGGATCGACAGGTCTATCTCAGCTTTTGGAAGTCAGGGTTATTCATGGTTGCATGCAGGTATCCCGCCTTCCATGTGCGGATATCATCAGTTGGATTGTATCACATACAAATGAACAAACTATGACATTGAGTAGTTCTAGTGGGCATAAGCTTGCCACCTTCAGGGCAGGAGACTTTCAACAGATGTATCACTTTCCTGAGCCAGTAAAGCACGTGGACTCACTCTTCTATGCCGCCCAAAACTATGTGAACACAATATACATTGTTAAGCGTTGGGTGAAAGAGCCATCAAAGTTTTGACAGACACCCACCCATGTCTACAAGACAAAGTCCCTCAAGAATGATTACTAGCTCTTAATTATTTTCGCTTGTAGAATCCATGGTCAAGAGAGCACATAAACCTTTATTGAAGGATGGACAATCTTATTCGATCAGTTGGTGAATGATGGGAGGCCATTCAACTGGCCAGATCTGTTGGCTCAACAATTGAAGGCCCATGTAGCACAGGCTCAGAATCTGCCCAAGGATGAGCGAGCAAGGTTCTATATGTCTGCATACTTACTGGATGCAATCTGTGTGCACCAACAATTCCTTATCATGAACTGGACATGGAAACCACGAGAGACTGTCATGAACATCTATTGCAAGTTGCTTTCAAACTGCATTTATCGAGGAGTAATGGCACGAATAACTGACCACTTTATCATCCCACTATATAAGCTTATATTTGAACAAGATCCACCTTTCATGTCTTGAGAAGCAATGGAGGAGATAATAGATATTGCAGATTGGTATGCCTCACCAGGTGGCACCTTCACCAGAGTGTTTGGTGGAGAGAAGCCTTTGCATGTGTTACCAAGGTATGCCACTGACAAACTGATCATGCAAGAAGTATCATACCACCTCGCTAAAGGGTTGTCAGCAACACTACAGAGGAAGAAGAAAGCACCATGTCTCACTCTTTCTTTGTAAATTAGATTATACGAGATAAAGAACTTGAAAGTCATAGATGTCGAGGCTAGGGAATAGTGAGATTTGAGTTCGGCACTAAGGACTTTAATTTGTATAATCGCCACAGTATTTGCAAGGACCACTGTATGATAGCTTACTTTTCGTGGATCGGCGGGGAATTTCATTGGCTAGAAGAGGATGCTTGGATGTATTGCTACGATGCCTCTAGACTCAATGAGCTAGTCAGTATAGCAAGGACTTCAAAGGATGCTCCATAGAAAGCGACATCTTGGGAAGCAGCAGTTACAAAAGGCAATAATCCTGTGCAGGACAAGGGGAAGAGGAAGATTGCTGACAGTACAAAGGGAGAGAAAAGTTGCAAAATGAAAGAAGATCCTCTTATTGCAAAGGAAACTTTGGCAGTACAAGCAAAGAGGAAGCAAAGGATGTAGAGAGAAGAGTTGAGGAAGAGAGAAAAGCATAGGTTGCAGGAAGCAAAATTGAAGTTGCAAGAGACAGAGAAGAATTTGAAGGAAGAACAGGAGTTGAGAACGAGAAGAGAAATAGAAGCAAGAGGAAGATCAAAGGCATGGTACGATGACAGAGGAAACAAAACTGATACAAGTTGAAGAGACGAAACAACTAGCAGCTGAGGAGGAAGGTGAACAGATGTAGGATAGGGAGCTTGCTCAACAGATTGAGCAACTAATTGAAGTGGAAGACATGGAGTTGGAACAAGAGCCACATAATGAAGATTTTTACCTAATGTCGAGAGCACCACAGGTCATCCCTTAGTCTCCACCACCTCCAGCAACAGAGCCAACCTTGAGCTAGCAAGGAGATGTCGTTCTCCTTGATGATGTTTCGGTCATGGATGTGTACAATCTATCATTTGATGAGTTCTAGAAGAGGATTGTATAAGAACGAAAAAAGAACTTTCTAGATGATCACGCTTTACTTGCATTCATCAAGGAAAGGGTGATAATTTTAGATATGAGGAAGCATCCAACTGCCATTTTCGAAGCCAGCTTAGCCTATGCAGGAGCAACAAGACCAAATGTTCAGTATTTGATGGCAGAGAATGAGCAATTGGCACAAAACTTACATGCTATCAGGAAAGATGCAGAATAACTCCGAGAAACAACGTAGAATGTTGTTTCTGCATTGGGAGAGACGAGAGAAGTGATACTTACTGAAGTATCAACACTTGGAGAAGCCATGCAAAAGCTATATGACGGGTTTATCAGCATGCACAAAGCATTTGTCTGTTTGCGTGGCCTACAACTACAGAGAAAAGAGTTTGTTAAAACTCTAAAAAACATACATGTTACCATCGCCTATGTACAAGAGTGGACAATGCAATATAAAGGGGCCCCGTTTGACTTAGTGAAGAAAATGAAGCCATAGGCAGAGCTAGAGAAATCGAAGGTTTGAATGTTAATTCAGAACAACAAGCAACTCGCCTCATTCATTGGTAGCACACAGGCCTCATATGTATGGTTGTACAGTAGTTTGGATGTCTTGGTGAGAACACACCAAATCCCATCAACCAGTTCCCTCACCAAAGCTCCGATACCAAATGTAGGTTTTAACCCCGTATAGAAATTACCTACATACGAATTCTAAAACACATAAAATAAACAATGCGAGAGCATAACACATATACACAAAGATTTTCCCTGGATCCCAAAACCGGGACTACTAGCTTGATTTTTCATTATGTTCCTTTCAATGTTACAATGCATATTTATACATGCCCAAGCATCCAATACCATGGATCGAAAACCATCGCATCCAAAACCATGTGTGAAAATCATGCACAAAACCATAGGTAGGTCCGCCCAACATAATATAGGGCCCAAAAACAACATTTTCCGGGGCACTGCCCTAGGCCCCATAGAGGGGGGTTACTTGCACCCCTCAAACCCCCTGTGACCCCCCCGCTACGCAATCGGCACAATGAAGGGGGAGGCTTCGCTCCCACTCTAATCCCCCGGTTAACTACGTGGGCTAGTCGTGGAAAGAATATAACACAATCCAAGATTCTCCCACTTGTTTTCTTTCCACAAGGGGCCACAAGAGAGCTTAGTCATTTATCCAGCCCTGCAACACCCATTGTTTCTGTTAGTTTCAGTCTTTCCAGCCTTACTCCAGTGATCAAACATGCTCTTATAAAGTGATTTTAAAGTATCAAGGTCAAATTTTGTCATTTCAGTGAGTCTTCAAGCAAAATTTGGTCACTAGGCATTAGGTCTAGGGTTTTCTTTCACTCCTTCCAAAGTTGTCCAAATGTCGGTCCATGTCATCATTCAGCTGAGTGTACCATCATTAAAAGGGTTGGAATTATCATGTCAGGTTCCATTGGGTCATTTTACACCTTGTTCATGCTTCAGTTGCGTCTAGGTAAGGTCATTTCCCTCTCCTAGGGTTTTGAAGGCAATTTCTCTTGGATGGTCAAATCATTAGCAAAATTTGTATCCGGATATTCATACACCTTCCCCTATCCTTGATGTACCTTATTAAACACTTCCCATCACTGAGATCCCCTGAATTCCTCATTTTTGCACAAACCCTAGTTTCTTGCTACAACTTGGCAATTTTCTAGGTTGGGCCTGTGTTTTGCCCTTTTGGACCCCTTCCCCTCACTCAATATCTAAGATTCCACTTTCTCCTGCTTTCTAACATCCCTCCCTACTTTCAAAAATTTTCTCAAGAACTTATAAGCCCCTTATCCCCTTCATTTTGCTTCATTTCGACAATTCCCTTGTTTCACACATCGGGATAGGTTTCACTCAAATGATGTTTCTGAGCCATAAAAGATGAATTTTTGAAAACTGAGAGAGGTTTTTGTCCAAAACAGGCCAAGGACGAAAAACCTCCTTCACTTTTTACACAAGTGTCATGGTTTTAGATAAATTTCAAAAATACCGTTGCCTCAGGAGAATTGAATGCACCTCAGAAGTGACCTTGGGAAAATCAAGTTTTCTCCTAGCTTGGTTGGCCAAATGACTTGCTTGATAAGTCAAAACATAACTAGACACAAATATCTTTCCAATGAGCTATCATGTGCTAAATTTGGGGTTGCGGAAGGCATTCAAACGTTGACTGCAACAACACTCTGCCTTGAGGCAGCCTCATTTGGCACATTTTGGCCAGTCTTGGGAGATTTAATTTTTGACAAGGCCAATGAACTCAAAATTAAAAAATTCCAGTTGGGTTGGAAAGTAGACTCAAATAATTTTCCAACGAGCTATCCTGCGCCCAATTGCGACACCAGGAAGGCCTCTAAAAGTCTCTTGTAAAAAGGCACTACGCACAGGGCTATATGCGCCGCGCCAATGTATTTTTACACTGAGAAATGAGGCTATATGCGCTGCGCCAATTGCCCAATGCGCCGAGCCATCAAAAACTTCACAAGCTTGCTACAAATCACCCGAAACCTATGGATCATCACTTGTTCAAGTAGGTTAACCCTCTGTTATTTCTTTTTACCCAAATTTGATGGTGGTTTGATGGTGTTTGTGTATGGTGAGTGTTCAAAAGGAAACCAAGCCCTACCTTTGAAATTTCTCAAAGCAAATTGCTGCTTAGGGTTTCAAACGGTTGTTTTGTTACTAAGTCCATCCTTTATTCCCTCACCACTCCCTTATTCCATTTTTCTCTTGATTTCCCTATCCCTAAACTCACACATCCCTAAAAAGTTCACTAATCCCATACCCTAAATCTCATTTCTCAAAATTTCACATGCAAATTCCCAAACCCTAGCTACACATTCCTAAACCCTAATCATTATCCCAAAATCTAAATACTATTCCTTAAACCCCTTGTTCCCCATATCCAAAAATGACATCAAGGTTGTCTCTGCCAATGAAGCAAGGAAATCAATTTTAATCAAACACCATCCTCTGTTCTTCAAGGCAATGATCCATTGTTGACAAAGGCACCTTCAGCCACAAATCAGTTGCATGTACAGCTAAGAAATTAGTTTGAGGCATGAAATCAAAGCTTGATGCAAACACAATCAGGCAATCAAATGCAATCTCCATTTGGTTCACATGTAGAGTTAGCTAGTTAGGGGCAGTCACAAAGTAATAACCAATTTCTTACTCAATTCACACAACAGGCACACTCATCTTTCAAGGACAGCCTTTAGGCCAAGTACAGTCTTCTTCCTCTAGTCAAATTTTGCCTCAAATATCGGGTTGCCATTCTCTGAATATTAATTACTTGGGCCAGCAAATTTATGATCAAGGTATTCCAAAGCAGATTAATTATCAGCCTTCAAATCAAAGTGATATCTCAGTCAAGCTCCTTGAATCGAAGGGGGCAGAAATTTTTTCTAGGCACTCTACAAAGTGAGATGAGTGATATGAGGTCAAAGAGACTACTGAACAGGGCCGATAGGGACAAAGCATTGCTGAGACACATGGATTTCCACTACATGGCGTGGAACAAGGTCTAAAAGGCACGAATAAGGAATCTAAAGGCGAAATTGAAGAAGGCAATCAAAAAGCAAAAGAGGAAAAAAGTGCACGATCGACTCCAAATCTTGGCTGAAGCCTCTTTGGCTTAGCATGATACTTTATTGGGGACCCCCAACCCAAATTTCAAGAAATTTGGAGAAAATTTTGTCAATTTTGAAATTTTTGGCAAAAAAACAGGTTTTTTCTCTATATGCGCCGAACACCTTGCGCAGCGCTTAGGATTGGGAGCTCCAAATCACAAACGGCTTGCAGTTTTGGATTTTTCATGATAAATCATGAATTTTGGTACTTGGACAACAAATTTGGGAAAGTTTTGGGTCCCCAAAAGGTCAAAAAACATGCAAAAAATGACCTCACTGCCCCTATTTTGACACACAGGAAGCAGTCTTGGGAGAATGCACTTTTGGAGGGGAAAATGGACACCAAATTGGAAAATTCCACTTGGGTTGGAAATTAGACAGGCAGGGCTTTCCAAAAAGCCAACCTAAGCTCAATTTGGACTCCTACAAGTGCCTCAAATTCAGCAGCAAAATAGCACGGCGCATATAGATTTTTTGCCCAATTTTTCATCTTTCAGCTCAGAAATTCGGCCAGTTTGACTAGTTTTGATTTGTGATGTAATTTTTGACTTCTGTTGATGTAATTGATTGAACATGATGTAATTTTAGTTACTTTTTCTAGAATATTCATTCACCAAAGAGTGAAAATTTAATGAATGAATCAGTTTCCTACCTTATAGAGGCAAGTTGTTTTGACTGCCTAGATTTTAGTGCTTTGTTTAGAATTGGTTGAAACATCTCCTAGAATGATGAGATCGACCCCTAGAGGCAAGGGAAGAGGTTGGCTTGCCTATATTATGTAATTTCTAAGTCATTTTCATGGTTGGACTCTTGGGAAAAGCTTGACACTCTATTGTACATTCACTTCTGCATTTTTGGCAAAGGAAAGACTAGGGTTTTGCAGCACTGTTTGGGATCCATGTGGTTTTATGTGTTGATGGTGTGCTTCTTTCAGTAATTGTAAGTTGTTATGTGTATCATTTTCCTTCTCTCATCTTCTGCAATTGAACAAATGAAGTGTTAAGGTAGAATCCATATATTGTTATGCTCTGCCTTTGAATTTGTTTAATTTTCCATGTTTTCATCTGTTTAAGGAGAATCCTTGAAAGCTTCTTGCTCTCCTTAGCTTCTCACCAGTCAGATCTAGCCATTCATTTTCTTTAAAAGAATCAAGATGATCGCCTAACTTTCCCCAAGTAGACCTCTGCAAAAACTGTGTCTCATCCCCGCACCCAAAATTGCCTTTTCCTTTGATTCAACAAAAACCTTAAAAAATCAACCTCAAACTCCTTGTACTTCATACCTAGCCTAAGATCAATTGCGAATTTAGTCATCTCGAGCCTCATTGATTACCTTTTGCCGAGATTGACCTGGGGAGAGCCCTCTCCTATCCTCGTAGGGCTAGCTACAAGGCTGAGCGTGGTTTGATGTGGACCTAGAACCTTGTCTTTTCAGCCTGAGACAAATCTAGGCTCTAACATAGTGGCGACCATACTGGGGACGGACAATGGTTTGCTTGTTCATTTCATTTGTTTTATAAGCTACAGAAGGAGCTTGAAGTTATGCCAGGTAGCCTTCGAAACGCTTTTGCTTTGCATTAGCAGAAGTAGATAAACGCTGCTTCAGTCAATCTCCGGTCTAGCTTGTAAACGTGACATCTAACTTGTTAATTGCCCCAGTACATGTATCGAGTTAGATCTGATTGTTGATGGTGTCAAACGATCAAACACTGGAAAGTCTAAAATCATTCACCTGGCGACTCTAAATCATTTTCGAGATGAGATCCAAAGACTCCACTGGAGGATGATCCTGACCAGCAGAAACATGAAAGGACAATATGGACAGATCAGGTATTCAAGTTGGAATTTCATCCAAGACATTTTGTTCTTTGTTCTAAATTATTTCTTCTCTTTTCCCAAGAATGTAAAGAAGGCTTTGCAAAGTATACTATGCTTGAGAAAAGATCCCAGGCTTGCATTTGATCCCTTCCCTTTGAAGATGGTAAATACCAAAGATTTGCATACCTTTGAGCTTGATCAAGACCTTTCTTCTAAATCTTGTGATGACCATCTTCAAATTGATGAGCCCCAAGAGACCAAGACTGATTCTATACCTGTTGTACATACCCCTACACCTTGTAAAATTCCAGATCGGTATAAACCTCTTGTTTTACCTTCTGTTCTCCATGCTTTCCCCAAAAACTATGATCTATACTTGTCGAGGTTTGACGGTGAATGTAAGAAAGTCAATGCTGAGCAACATGTGCAGAATTTTGAGTCTTTTCTAGACCTTTTTGAAGTTGATAACGAAGATTTCAGTGTAAGGCTTTTTGCTCTTTCTTTGCAAGGCAAAGTGAAGAGTTGGTTCAAAGCCCTGCCTAATGCGAGCATCTCAGATTTCCAGCAGTTCGTCAAAGTTTTTCTTGACAGGTGGATGATTGGATATAACCTTTTCCTTATTGTAGAAGAGTATAAGCAACTGAAAAGACTGCCAGGGGAGACAGTACAATAGTTTTCAGCCAGATTTAATCAAGTTTATTATTCAATGCCAGTTGAGATAAGGCCTACTCCTAGATCTGCTCTCTTGTACTATCCGGGTGCCTTTGACCGGAAATGGAGTTTCAGCTGAGAGAAAGGAATATTGCAACACTTCACGAGATGCAAAACAGTGCAGTAAATGTAGAGGCGCATCTACTGATCTGACGGGCAAGGTTGAATGAAGAAGAGATGAAAAACATAGATCTAGAGGAATCAACATCTCTAGAGGTAAAGCTTGACATTTTGGTAAGTGCAGTGGAAAAGATGATGGACAAGATCAACGCAAGGAATGAGAATAATGTTCAAGCCCATGGCTCGCTGATTGAAGAAGAACAAGTTGCTGATTCAAAACATTTTCTTTCTTATACCAGTTGTTATAGATCTGATAATGATTTTCTTATAAATCATCTTGGAGAAGAGAGATCTGTTGATATGACATGTATGCTTGATGATGTCTTTTATACTGATGATTTGCCTCAGTTTGATCAGTATGATGATGATTATGTTCTCCAAACAAAAGCTAATCTTGTAATCACACAAGTAGCTAGTTTGTGGGAGGAAGAAGTTCATTTTCAGCAGCTCGAATACAATGTTCAGCCGATGCATATCAGATATGACTGTGACGAGGAAAGTGCAACAAATTTTGAAGTAAGTGAAGGATCTTTGCCTTTTTGTTTTGATTCATGTCAGTTCATCAGAGACAACTTCCATGCAATCAGAAATCAGCTGTCAACAAGTCTTGATCTGGACCATTTTGAAGGCAATAAAAACCTTGTTCAAGACTTCTCATATTCAGCTTTGCAGCCCCCGAATGCCATTGATTGTCAAGTTGCAGATGAAGACATGGAAGCTGGCACATATGATCAAATGATGCAAGATGATTTCATACCATTTTGTTTTGAATCATTTCAGCTTTTGAAGGGAAAATTGCATAGTACATCTTCATTAAAGAATGAGTAGCATGTAGGCAATCATGTAATCTCATTGGAACTAATAGAAAATTGGGTTGCAGCAGTCTTTTCAAGTTTTTCATGATCCAATAGCTGATGTTTTGGATGAGGTTTGCATTCAAAGTCTTTCTCCATTGACTATATGTGAGCTTGAAACATGTATTGATACAAACTTGATCCGGCAGCCGGTTTCTTTGTCATTTTCAGCAGAGGTCTCGTCACAAGGCTCAGATCAAAGTTTGCATTCATGGTATGAGGAAAAGAGAAGTAATCCATTGGATGAGCTAAGTTCCAGTGTGCTTGAATTTCAAGATCCTTATGCAGTGTTTTTGGAGGCGGATAGAGAATCCATATCATTCAACGGATCTGTTTTTAAGTTGTCATGGGAGTTGCCTTTCAGTAGTTTTCTCTTGTTGTTCATAAGCGAGCACTTGCAGAGAATTCGAACAACAGATGGGATACTTACTTGGTTACATTGGTTGTTTCATTTCACTTGATCAGGTGATGAATGAAACTGTTAGATTAGGTTTTGATGAATAAGCTCCACTTTGAGCATCATTTCCATTTTGCCGGTTGTGTTTAAGTATTGAGTCAGATTTTAGTTGAGTCATGAGTCATTTATGAGTTAGTTTTTAGTCTTGTTGTTAAGTTAGTTTGTGTCGATTTTCAGTCCTGCATTTTAGCTTGAGTTTTGACTCCATTGCCCAATGGATGAAGGCACCGTCTACTCTCCCAAAGATCTGTCGTTCTTGGCGCCTCCAAGGAGCTACCATCCCCATTGGAGCCAATGTTAGTGTCAGTCTTTCCAGCCTTACTCCAGTGATCAAACATGCTCTTATAAAGTGATTTTAAGGTGTCAAGGTCAAATTTTGTCATTTCAGTGAGTCTTCAAGCAAAATTTGGTCACTAGGCATTAGGTCTAGGGTTTGCTTTCACTCCTTCCAAAGTTGTCCAAATGTCGGTCCATGTCATCATTCAGCTGAGTGTACCATCATTCAAAGGGTTGGAATTATCATTTCAGGTTCCATTGGGTCATTTTACACCTTGTTCATGCTTCATTTGCGTCTAGGTAAGGTCATTTCCCTCTCCTAGGGTTTTGAAGGCAATTTCTCTTGGATGGTCAAATCATTAGCAAAATTTGTATCCGGATGTTCATACACCTTCCCCTATCCTTAATGTACCTTATTAAACACTTCCCATCACTGAGATCCCCCGAATTACTCATTTTTGCACAAACCCTAGTTTCTTGCTACAACCTGGTAATTTTCTAGGTTGGGCCTGTGTTTTTCCCTTTTGGACCCCTTCCCCTCACTCAATCTCTGAGATTCCACTTTCCCCTGCTTCCTAACATCCCTCCTTACTTCCAAAAATTTTCTCAAGAATTTAGAAGCCCCTTATCCCCTCCTTAGTTCCAAAAATTTTCTCAAGAATTTAGAATCCCCTTATCCCCTTCATTTCGCTTCATTTCGACAATTCCCTTGTTTCACACATCGGGATAGGTTTCACTCAAATGATATTTCTGAGTAATAAAAGATGAATTTTGGAAAACTGAGAGAGGTTTTTTTCCAAAATAGGCCAAGGAAGAAAAACCTCCTTCACTTTTTACACAGGTGTCATGGTTTTATAAAAATGTCAAAAATACCGTTGCCTCAGGAGAATTGAATGCACCTCAGAAGTGACCTTGGGAAAATAAAGTTTTCTCCTAGCTTGGTTGGCCAAATGACTTTCTTGATAAGTCAAAAGGAAACTAGACACAAATATCTTTCCAATGCGCTATCATGTGCTCAATTTGGGGTTGAGGAAGGCATTCAAAAGTTGACTGCAACAGCACTCTGCCTTGAGGCAGCCTCATTTGGCACATTTTGACCAGTCTTGGGATATTTGATTTTTGATAGGGCAAATGAACTCCAAATTGAAAACTTCCAGTTGGGTTGGAAAGTATACTCAAATACCTTTCCAACGAGCTATCTTGCGCCTGATTTTGACACCAGGAAGGCCTCCAAAAGTCTCTTGTAAAAAGGCACTACGCACAGGGCTATATGCGCCGCGCCTTCCATATGCGCCGCGCTAGTGTATTTTTGCACTGAGAAATGAGGCTATATGCGCCGCGCCAGTTGCCCAATGCGCCGAGCCATCAACAACTTCACAAGCTTGCTCCAAATTTCCCGAAACCTGTGGATCATCACTTGTTCAAGTAGGTTAACCCTCTGTTATTACTTTTTACCCACATTTGATGGTGGTTTGATGGTGTTTGTGTATGGTGACTGTTCAAAAGGAAACCAAGCCCTACCTTTGAAATTTCTCAAAGCAAATTGCTGCTTAGGGTTTCAAACAGTTTTTTTGTTACTAAGTCCATCCTTTATTTCCTCACCACTCCCTTATTCCATTTTTCTCTTGATTTCCCTATTCGTAAACTCACATATCCCTAAAAAGTTCACTAATCCCATATCCCAAATCTCATTTCTCAAAATTTCACATGCAAATTCCCAAACCCTAGCTACACATTCCTAAACCCTAATCATTATCCCAAAATCTAAATATTATTCCTTAAATCCCTTGTTCCCCATAGCCAAAAATGACATCGAGGTTGTCTCTGCCAATGAAGCAAGGAAATCAATTTTAATCAAACACCATCCTCTGTTCTTCAAGGCAATGATCCATTGTTGACAAAGGCACCTTCAGCCACGAATCAGTTGCATGTACAGATAAGAAATCAGTTTGAGGCACGAAATCAAAGCTTGATGCAAACACAATCAGGCAATCAAATGCAATCTCCATTTGGTTCACATGTAGAGTTAGCTAGTCAGGGGCAGTCACAAAGTAATAACCAATTTCTTACTCAATTCACACAACAGGCACACTCATATTTCAAGGACAGCCTTTAGGCCAGGTAGAGTCTTCTGCCTCTAGTCAAATTTTGCCTCAAATATCAGGTTGCCATTCTTAGAATATTAATTACTTGGGCCAACAAATTTATGATCAAGGTATTCCAAAGCAGATTAATTATCAGCCTTCAAATCAAAGTGATATCTTATTCAAGCTCCTTGAATCGAAGGGGGTAGAAAAGTTTGCTAGGCACTCTACAAAGTGAGATGAATGATATGAGGTCAAAGAGACTACTGAACAGGGCTGATAGGGACAAAGCATTGCTGGGACACATGGCTTTCCACTACATGGCATGGAACAAGGTCTGCAAGGCATGGATAAGGAATCTAAAGGCGAAATTGAAGAAGGCAATCAAAAAGCAAAAGAGGCAAAAAGTGCACGATCGACTCCAAATCTTGGCCGAAGCCTCTTTGGCTGAGCATGGTACTTGATTGGGGACCCCCAGCCAAAATTTCAAGAAATTTGGAGAAAATTTTGTCAATTTTGAAATTTTTGGCACAAAAAATAGGTTTTTTCTCTATATGCGCCGCGCACCTTGCGCAACGCTTTGGATTGGGAGCTCCAAATCACAAATGGCTTGCAATTTTGGATTTGTCATGAAAAGTCATGAATTTTGGAACTTGGACAAAAAATTTGGGAAAGTTTTGGGTCCCCAAAAGGTCAAAAAACATGCAAAAAATGACCTCACTGCCCTTATTTTGACACACAGGAAGCAGTCTTGGGAGAATGCACTTTTGGAGGGGCAAATGGACACCAAATTGGAAAATTCCACTTGGGTTGGAAATTAGACAGGCAGGGCTTTCCAAAAAGCCAACCTAAGCTCAATTTGGACTCCTACAAGTGCCTCAAATTCAGCAGCAAAATAGCACGGCGCATATAGATTTTTTGCCCAATTTTTCATCTTTCAGCTCAGAAATTCGGCCAGTTTGACTAGTTTTGATTTGTGATGTAATTTTTGACTTCTGTTGATGTAATTGATTGAACATGATGCAATTTTGACACTTAGTTACTTGTTCTAGAAGATTCATCCACCAAAGAGTGAAAATTTAATGAATGAATCAGTTTCCTACCTTATAGAGGCAAGTTGTTTTGACTGCCTAGATTTTAGTGCTTTGTTTAGAATTGGTTGAAACAGCTCCTAGAATGATGAGCTCGACCCCTAGAGGCAAGGGAAGAGGTTGGCTTGCCTATATTATGTAATTTCTAAGTCATTTTCATGGTTGGACTCTTGGGAAAAGCTTGACACTCTATTGTACATTCACTTCTGCATTTTTGGCAAAGGAAAGACTAGGGTTTTGCAGCACTGTTTGGGATCCATGTGGTTTTATGTGTTGATGGTGTGCTTCTTTCAGTAATTGTAAGTTGTTATGTGTATCATTTTCCTTCTCTCTTCTTCTTCAATTTAACAAACAAAGTGTTAAGGTAGAATCCATAGATTGTTATGCTCTGCCTTTGAATTTGTTTAATTTTCCATGTTTTCATATGTTTAAGGAGAATCCTTGAAAGCTTCTTGCTCTCCTTAGCTTCTCACCAGTCAGATCTAGCCATTCATTTTCTTTAAAAGTATCAAGACGATCGCCTACCTTGCCCCAAGTAGACCTCTGCAAAAACTGTGTCTCATCCCCGCACCCAAAATTGCCTTTTCCTTTGATTCAACAAAAACCTTAAAAAATCAACCTCAAACTCCTTGTACTTCATACCTAGCCTAAGATCAATTACGAATTTAGTCATCTCGAGCCTCATCGATTACCTTTTGCCGAGATTGACCCGGAGAGAGCCCTCTCCTGTCCTTGTAGGGCTAGCTACGAGGTTGAGCGTGGTTTGATGTGGACCTAGAACCTTGTCTTTTCAACCTGAGACAAATCTAGGCTCTAACAGTTTCTCTACACCAAGAGAACTTCTCAAAGCTCACAGATTTTGTCACTGCATCTGTAGTATTCTTCAAACTATCCACCTTTACCAACAACACCTTTTTGTCTTCTATAATATCCCTCACAAAGTGATATTGAACATCAATGTGCTTTGTCTTTGAATGATATGCAAGGTTCTTTGCCAAGAAAATTTCACTTTGGTTGTCACATTCTATCCTTATAGCTCCCTATACTAACCCAATACTTGAACACAATCTCTGCAACCAAATTGCTTCCTTGCTTGCATGAGTGGCTAACATGTATTCTGCCTCTATAGTTGATAGTGCCACTATATATTATTTCTTACTCATCCAATTAACTGCACCTCCAAATAGGTTAAACACATACCCACTTGTAGATCTTCTTTGATCCGAACCTCCAGCCCAGTCTACATCAACAAAGCCATGAATATCCAAAACTCTGTCCAATCCTGGTCTTCCTTGATAGCACAAACCATAATCACTAGTGCCACCTAAATACCTGAAAACCTGCTTCACTACTGTCCAATGCTCCTTTCCTGGTTTTGACATAAACCTGCTCAATACTCCCACTGCATGTGCAATGTCTGGTCTAGTACAGACCATTGCATACATCAGGCTACCGACTGTACTTGCATATGGAACACGGGACATGTCCTCTTCCTCTTCTTATGTCTTGGGACACTGTTCAGCAAATAACTTCACACCTATAGGAATAGGAACCTTCACCGGTCTATTATCCTGCATATTAAACCTCTGCAGTATTATCTTGACATACTTCCTCTGGTTTAACCAGAGCTTCCTCTTTACCGATCTCTTTAAATTTCCATGCCCAAAATATACTTTGCAACACCAAGATCTTTCATGTCGAATTTGGAGGACAATTGGGTCTTCAAATCCTGGATAATTTCTTTATCATTTCCAACCAACAACATATCATCCACATACAAGACGAGATAAATAACACAGTCACCAATAATTTAAAATACACATAGTGATCTGCTTTGCTTCTAGTGAAGCCAAGTCCCCGTATAAATTTATCAAATTTCTGATACCACATCCTTGGCGACTGTTTTAACCCATACAGAGACTTCTTTAACTTGCATACCAGTTCTTTCTTACCCTTCACCGCGAAGCCTTTAGGTTGCTTCATGTAGATTTCCTCTTCGAGATCCCTGTGAAGAAATGTTGTCTTCACATCCATCTATTCTACCTCAAAATCAAAAGCAAAAGCAACAAATAAAAGTAATCTAATAGAAGTTACCTTGGAAACAAGAGAAAAAATATCACCAAAATCAATTCCAGGCACCTGGGAATAACTTTTTGCTACCAACTGAGCTTTGTATTTCTCCACCTTTCCTTCTGCATTTGTCTTCTTCTTGAACACCCATTTGCTGCCAATGGGTTTCCTTCTAGCTGGCAACTCCACCAGATCCCAAGCCTCATTTTTTTGCAAAGATGCCATTTCATCAACCATGGCCTCTTTCCAGAGTTTGTCATCCTCTGAATCTACTGCTTCCTTCACAGTTCTAGGATCATCATCAGTAATAGATAAAGAAAAATTTGAATAGAAAGCAAATGGACTATACCTTTCTAGTTTCCTTCTTTCTCGAACTGATCTTCTCACACCCAAAGTTTGTGGCTCTTCATCTTTTGATTCCTCCTCTGTTGTAGAGTCCGATTCTTCCTCCTTAAGCTCAAACTCTATCTTCTTAGGTTCCTTTGGTTGGACTTCATGTTTAATAACATCTTTTACCTCTCTGAACACCACATCTTGGCTGTACACAACCTTCCTTGTTACTGGGTTCCAAAGCTTATAACTGTTTAAACCATCCTTATAGCCAATATAGATGCACTTTTAATATTTACTATCCAACTTGGTTAGTTTCTCATTTGGAACATGTACATATGCATCACATCCAAATGCCTTCAGATGTGAAAAAGAGGGTTTCTTACCAGTCCATACCTCTTGTGGAGTCTTATCCTCCAATGTTGATGAAGGTGATCTGTTGACCAGGTAACATGTTTTCTCCACTGCCTCTACCCAGAATTCCTATCCTAACCCGGTACCACTGAGCATGCTTCTTTCCCTTTTCATCAACGTCTTGTTCATTCTTTCTGCAACTCCATTTTGCTTAGGTGTGTATGGAGTAGTCTTCTTTCGTGCTATACCACACTTCTTACATAATTTTTCAAATTCCTTACTACAAAAGTCTCCACCGTTATCTATCCTCAACATCTTTATCTTCTTCTCTGTCTGGTTTTCCACCAGAGTCTTAAATCTTTAAACTTGTCAAAGACTTCAGATTTCTTCTTAAGGAAATATATCCATGTATTCCTTGAGAAGTCATCTATAAATGATACATAGTACACAGACTTACCCAATGATGGAACCTTCACAGGTCCAAACACATCATTGTGCATACGTTCTAATATCTATTTCACCCTCTTACCACTAGAGGGGAAACTCACCCGATTCTGCTTCCCATATACACAATTTTCACAGAAATCAAAATCCAGAGAGCTATTACTCATACCTTCTACCATACCTTTACCATGAAGTATTCGAAGGCCCTTCTCTCCATTATGTCCAAGCCTTGATGCCACAACATGGTCTTCTCTCTAGAGACCACTAGATTTTCTGCTCCAATTTAAGGAACCACAGAATTGTTGCACCCATCAATAACAATGCTACCTTGCAGCTTGTAGAGAGTTCCAATTCAAACTCCCTGCATCAATACCAGTGCTCCCGAACCATCTTGCAAGAGGTATCCTTCTTGAACATTGTTTTTACATTTGCATCATCCATCTTGCTTACAGAAATTAGATTTCTGGCCAACGCAGGAATATGCAGAACACCCGGAAGTGTTCTAACCCTTCCACCTTGCAACTTCAACTTTACTTTTCCACGACCAACGATTCTAGCCTTCCTGTCATCCCCCAAGAAGACATCACCACCATCATATTTCTCATACTTGCAGAACCACTCTCTATGGGGAGTGAAGTGAAAGGATGCCCCTGAGTCAATCAACCATGCCTCATGATCTACATGTGTACTTGAAGAAGCCAAGTACACATCCCCACCTTCATCTGAGGTGGTTTTCACCTCTGTAGAAGGAGCATCATCAGATCCCTTTCCTTTTTCAGGAGCTTTAGATTTACAGTCCCTTTTGTAGTGCCCTTCCTTTTCGCATTTCCAGCACACCACCTTTACAGGTTTTCCTGGAGATTTAGATCTCCCTATAGATTTAGACCTCCCACTCGATGACTTATTTTTGTTTCTGTTTTGGGACCGTCCTCTTACAAACAAGGCATCACCATTTTGGCTCTCCATATTTTTCTGTCTCATTTCCTCCATTAGCAAGGATGAGACTATTTCATCAAACTACAATATAGTTGCATTGGCACCTATTAGAATAACGAGACTAACCCACGAATCTGGTAGAGAACACAACAAATTGATGCACTTATCTTCATAAGAAATTTTAATATCAACAGATAATAAGTGAGTTACCACAATATTAAATGCGTTCAGATGCTTTGTCACCAAGTCTCCATCTTTCATCCTTAGGTTATACAGCTTTTTCCATAGGAACAGTTTATTCACTAGAGACTTAGATTGGTATAAAGTCCCTAACTTGTCCCACAAAGCCTTCGTCTTAGCTTCCCCTGATACATTCAGTAATACTGAATCTGACACACACAATCGTATTATGCTCTTTGCCTTCCGATCCAACTTCTTCCATTCTTCATCAGACACTCCCGTTGGTTTAGTACCTAGATCTACCGCGATCCAAGATCTTTATCCACCAACAGATCCTCCATCTTGAGTTTCCATAACGCAAAACTCTAACCCTTAAATTTCTCAATCTCTATCTTTCCACTGCTCACCATCTTTTTTCACCACCAGAATCTATCCCGCGGATCTCCCACTGAACAGGGTCTACCATAGGCCCGAGCGAAACCCCTCAGCAACAAAGGCATCCCCTTGAAGCCAAAACAACTCTGATACCAAATGTAGGTTTTAACTCCATACAGAAATTACCTGCATACGAATTCTAAAACACAGAAAATAAAACACATATACACAAAGATTTTCCCCTGGATACCAAAACAGGGACTACCAGCTTGATTTTCATTATTTTCCTTTCAATGTTAAAATACATATTTATACATGTCGAAGCATCCAATACCATGGACTGAAAACCAGCGCATCCAAAACCATGGACCGAAAACCATCATGTCCAAAACCATGTGCGAAAATCATGCACAAAACCATAGGTAGGTCCGCCTAACCTAATATAGGGTCCAAAAACAAAATTTTCTAGGGCGCTGCTCCGAACCCCATAGAGGGGGGTTACTTGCACCCCTCAAACCCCATGTGACCCCCCACTACGCAATCAGTGCAACGAAGGGGGGGGGGGGGGAACTCCGCCCCCCCTCTAATCCCCCGGTTAACTAAGTGGGCTAGTTGTGGAAAGAATATAACACAACACTTGGAGAAGCCATGCAGAAACTGTATGACAGGTTTGTCACCATGCACAAAGCATTTGTCTGTTTGCATGGCCTACAACAACATAGAAAAGAGTTTGTTAAAACTCTCAAAAACATACATGTTACCATCGCCTATGTACAAGAGTGGACAATGTAGTACAAAGGGGCTTCACTTGACTTAGTGAAGAAAATAAAGCCATAGGCAAAGCTGGAGAAATCAAAGGTTCGAATGTTAATTCACAACAACAAGCAACTCGCCTCATTCATTGGTAGCACACAAGCCTCATATGTATGGTTGTATAGTAGTTTGGATGTCTTGGTGAGAACACACCAAATCCCATCAATCGGTTCCCTCACCAAAGCTAAATCCAAGAACCAAGTCTGGCAGGAGGTCGAAGAGTACTTGGAGCAGCTAAGACAAGATGGCACTAGGGAAGACTTGGAGATGAGCGCACACAACATGAAAAAGTTCATTGGTGGTCCTGTCAAAGTCAAAACAATGTTGCTCATTCTTCAGAACAGGTTAGACACAGGTTCAAAGACAATCTACCCAGATGCCATGGAGGCTAGAGTCTGCTTCCAGCAACACACCGTTAAGCAGTTGGGGACACCATCATACAATACCAAGCTTGGCACCAATATGTGACTGAGAAGTAGCAAGTGGAGGTTGCTGAGCTAGACTTCCCCCAAATCCCAGCATCATAGTGTTGTGTCTTGTTAGGCTCTCTCTACCCTATTTTGTCTTATATGGGTACAAGTGGAAATTGTAATATTATTTGTAATTATGTTGTTAGTGAAATTCCAAGTGTCAATATTGGAATATGAAAAGTCATCATGTAATGTAACATGTTATTTCCTGAAGAAGTTGAAGAGTCATGAGGGTTGTTCAAAGGTCATAAAAGGGAGTTGAAGAGTTGCCCCTTTTTGTTATAAATAGAACCTCATAACTCATATAACATGCTTTTGGGAGCTAAGATTTTGGCTAGTCTTAGGTTTAGGAAGAGCTTAGGAGTATTGTGAAGAGCCTTCGCTTCTCCATAGCATAGAGCCGGTATACTTCTTTGGAGGAGCAGGTGTTCTTGATTGTAATGTTCCACTGTTGGGGCTTGTGGTCGTCAATGTTGTATGTATGGGTGGAACTTTCACTTATAATTATAAAATTAGAGCCAACACGCTTTCATTCATATGTTGTTAATATAGTAGTACTATAATTATTGTATTGGAAATGTATGTTATTTAACATACGCATATGCTTATGAAATATTTTGTGTGCATTTGTACGAATCTTACTGAATGTGTTTTGTTGGATTAACTCATCACTTTAACTTGTGGACTATTTCACATCTTAGCTTGTGATGTCATTTTTCTCGTGTGTTACTTTCAAATTGCGTACTATTGCAGGATTCCAAGGGGCGCACTTCCTTGTCCCTTCATGTGTTGGAACCTTCATGCGTCACACTTTACTCTCGACAAGGTCACACACTTGATCTTACCCAAAGCTATCATACTTTCCTCTGCGCGTTTCCGCGGTCAAGGTATAACACTACCACCCACTACTGGGACTCCTACCCAAAATGGTGTGAGGTCTAGTTGGGACTTCATATCGCAGATATCCCTTGAATGTTTGTGGGTCCAACACCATCAACACAACCCTAGAATAATTTCCCTTGGTTGTAATATTTCATATTTTTTGATTAAAAATTAAAAGGCGTAAGAATTAGGACACAAATTCTAGAGTTTGAGGAAGGACATTGCTAGGGATTGGAAGGAAGCTTGACTTGTTTCATGACAACAATTGAAGGTTGGCAGGTGTGCCTTAAATGCATTGGTTTTTCAAATTAATTGAGCTTGAAAGAAGGGAAAAATAACCATGCCTACCTTGGATAAATCTACAAAGAATAATGGAAAAAATTAAATAGAGAATGAGTTGCATTAGTAATTGGGGCATACAAAAGTCAACCAACAAGAAGTGGGGAGGAAGGAAGTACTGACACACAACATCCTCCACCACCAAGCAGGATAGAACCATTGTATTCGTGAAGGAAGAGGAGTGACAACAATGTTTTCCCATGCAACCAAAATGGTTGCAATTGCACGATGGAGATGATCATCACATTCCACAAAAACAAAGACAACCATTGGGGGTGGGGGGCCACACATTGCAAAGAGGAGGGCATTCGTAAAAGAGAGCACTCACACACATTGAGGAATAACTACTCTAATACATAGAAAACAAAGGACATTGGAGCACACAATTGATTAAGAGCAAGAGAATAAAACTTTGTGTTAGTATTAGAACAAGGGGAGCAGAGCCATCCTTCGTGTGATCATTGCGAGGTGGAAGAATAGATCTTAGGTGAGGACAATAGTATTTGTATTCCCTATTATACTGGAGGGAGGAGATGGTTTTCTTTGGATTCCCTTGACAACTTGGGTGGAGGCATGTTCCTTGGATTCTTGGTAGGAGAGTTCTTTACCCCCCTCTACTTTTTCTCTTTGTTTCTATAGTGAGCTTTGGACTCCCTTTTTAATTTGAGGGTGGAGGTATAACCTCTAGATTCCCTTTCTACTTTGAGGGTGGAGGTATAACCTTTGGATTCCCTTTTTATTTTGAGGGTGAAGGTATAACCTCTGGATTCCCTTACTGATTTGAGGGTGGAGGTATAGCCTCTGGACTCCCTTGTTGTTTTGAGGGTGGAGGTATAGCATCTAGATGCCCTTGTTGTTTTGAGGGTGGAGGTATAGCCTCTTGATTCCATTGTTGATTTGAGGGTGGAGGTAGAAACTTAAAAATCCATTGCTGATTTGAGGGTGGAGGCATAAACTCTAGACTCATTTTTTGATTTGAGGGTGGAGGTATAGCCTCTATATTCCCTTGTTGTTTTGAGGGTGGAGATATAGCCTTTGGATTCCCTTGATGTTTTGAGGGTGGAGGTATAGCCTCTAAATTACCTTGCTAATTTAAGGGTGGAGATATAACCTTTGGATTCCCTTGTTTTTTTTAGGGAGGAGGTATAACCTCTAGATTCCCTTCTTGATTTGAGGGTGGAGGTATAGCCCCTAGATTCCCTTGTTGATTTGAGGGTGGAGGTATAGCCTCTGGATTCCCTTATTGTTTTGAGGGTGGAGGTGGTGAACCTTTGGATTCCATGTGATACGTTGACTACATGAAGTAGCTAGTGGGTGGAGGTGTATGATCCTTTGTAGTCCTTGCTTCAACTGGTAGATTTGGTTTAATCCCTTAAGCACTCATCCTCAAGCTCTGAATCTGGCTCAGGGGTGACTACTGCAAGAAAGACTTGGTTGCAGCATGTCTAAGGTTGGGTGGAGAGTTGAAGTCCCAATCTAAGTTGTTTGGTTCAATCTATCAAAGATTAGTGTCCATTTATGCCTCTTATGTTCTAAATGATTTATGCTTACTTGATGTATTGATTTATCATAGATTATAGAGCTAAGGAAGGAGGCATTCATGTATGAATGAATATTATTATTTTAAAGGCATGGATATGGAATTCCTTGTTTTAAATTGAACATAATCCTAGTCTAGATGGTTTGTATGCAATGAATGTGTGAATCTTGTAGGTTCTTGATTTAGAAATATGGTCTATGTGTTAGAATGTCAAAGGGATGGGTGAATCTCTACAACGATCGTACTATGTTAAAAGAATAGCTAGTAGGTTTGTTGCTAAGTTACAAGCCCAGGAAGGCTAGAGATTTTGCACAGGGTAATGTGTTGGTTTAGTACATGTGACATGTTGGGAAAATGAATTTCTATATAATGTCAAGTCTTGTACCATGGATGAGGAAAGGTTCAGTCATGAAAGACTCATACATGTATGTTGCTTATGTTTTCATATAATGAGTATTGTATGTTGGCACAAGGCTAATAATATGCTCTAGTTAATAACCATAGATGTCAATCTGGCATGGAAATGTAGTGCGGGTGCCTAGAATAACTCTCTCTCTCTCTCTCTACCTAGGCTTAGAAATGGGCTTAAGGTATGTGTATGGTGAGATGGGCATATCTCTGTTAATTTAAATAGATGTCTAGACTAGAAATGAGATGGCCATTCGACCCTAATTTAAATAATTTAAGCTTAGGAGGAAAAGTTGTATACATATATGCATGTGTGGCCAGGTCCGACCTGTACTCAATTTATATACATATACATATACATATATGGTTGAGATAGGTCAAATTCTAACTATAAGATTAGAAGAGATAGTAGGAGGTTGGCGAAGGTGTAATCATTACAGGTATTCCTTATATAAGTCGTAGGTCGGTTTGGATCAAAAAGATGCTAAGCTTAGGAGGGATAACTCTAAGGAGATGTGTAAAATTAAATGGGTGCAAGTCCATGTAATTGTGCGAGGTAGTAACCCTTATCTCTTTGGAGAATGGCGTTAGGTCTCGTACAACCATGCGAACCGAAGCCATGACCAAGGGTGAAGCTGGGAGAGATCCTAATCATTGGATTTCACAAGGTGTTAGAATTGTCCACTCATCCTAGAGGTTTGGTACCTCGAAGATTTCGATGGGAGGTGGGGAAATCCCGTTGGGAATGTAATGACGGGGTGACATGGTGGGGTGGGGCTAGATGTGAACGATTTCATGCATCAAGGCAAAATACATCCAATTCTCCCTATAATGTGGAAGTTATGACTTGCAAGGGGTTTGAAGACTTGTGCGGGTCCCAGGCCACGTGAAGGACATGACGATGAATGAAATCACTTTGAAACCCTAGACCCTGGATATTTTAAATGGAGGGCATGACAAAAATCCCAAGATTTAAGTCCTGGGGTGTCTTGGCGTGTGGGGCTCATTTAATGGGGACACGTGTCGTATGGCAAGGATCTGTTTACTTATAGGCTAAGAGGGAGGCTAAGCCTTATTACACAGTGTACATTTCCACATAGCCCAGAAGGCCGCCCCTGGCAAGTTAAATGGGGGTTTGTATTGGAACCCACCAAGATTTTACTCCCATGGTGACATGGTCACCGTGGGTCCACACCCACGTACATTGAATATATATTATGTATTATGTCACAGTTTAGTCCTTGTAAGACATAAAGAGGGGTTAATACATAGCATGATGTGAATGGGTCGATAGCTAAGGTAACACTACCATGTGGTAGTGAGGTGGATGACTTTGATAGCCACGTGGGTACCACGTGGCATGTTAAGATGATGTGGCACTATATGATAAGATAGTCTTTGAATGACCATATCTTTTGATCCAGGGGTCAGATGGAAGAAAATTTTATATTATCGAAAAGGTCTCGACGAGATGAATGTAACAATGCCATTAGTTTAGGGTTATGACAAAGTAAAAAAAAGGTTGAAAATTTTGGACCCAATTTCCATAACTAGATAATGGAGGTCGAGTCAGTGTCCTTCTAACTTTAGTCAGGGCTAGGGATAGTAGGGGGTACACTAGGAAAGACACCAAAAATGTTGCTACAAAATCTTACAGACCTTGGAGAGGGGCACCGTAAAAGGCTAATACTAGACCAAGTGACAATAATGGGTGATAGCTCATTGTCACCATAGCCAAAACCCCATGATCTATATGGAATTTTACCAATGAGATGAGTCTTGGTGTATGAAAAGGTCACCTAAATGGGTATTTCAAGGTTCAAGGGCAAGGTGACATAAGAGGTATTGAATGGAAAGATTCAATTTAGGCTCAAGGCTCCAAGAGGAGACAATACACTTTCCTTAGAGAGAGACCTATTAAACGCAACACAAGACTTAGGGCTTGATTAATGAGTTGATAGTTGGGATGGCCAAAGGTCAAGGTGAAGAGAAAAGGCTTCAAACAATATATTCCAACAAAGCCAAGGTACATGAAACCCTTAAGAAGCCTCCAAGTTTAAGCTAACTCTAGACAAGGGTTTACCCTAGGGAAAAGAACTAGGGAAAGAAAATTTATAAACAAAATTGAAGTGAATACCTACCAAGAGGGTTGATTATGAGGCAACCAACTATACTCTTGGAATTTATACTATAATCCCAAAAATCCTTCTTCCGTAGAAATTTTTACCAAGCCCTAGCTTGGACTCTTGGCCTTAAAGGGGCCAAATTAGGTCAAGGAAAGGAAAGAGAAAATTTATGGATGAAAAGTGATTTGATCACCAACAAAGGATGGTTAGTGCTTAGTCCCTTGGGAGAATAGGGTCTATGAGATGATTAGATAGCTAAAATTCATTAAGGAGGAAGGATAATTGATGCCTTAACACCAATAACCTTAACGATTACCTATGCAATGGATCAAGAAGTTTCATGGGAGAGATAATCAATCTTCACCACTAGGACTATCATTCACATGTTATCCATGAGTAATGCATGCAATAATGATATCTAGATTCTATGCAATAGATTTTCAATAAAATAGTGCACAATAGAAAACGCTAGATTCAATATATTCTATTTATTAGACACAAGGAAAATATTTATCTAACAAAATGCTCACTTACAAGATAACATGCATGAAATTCTATCCATTGATTGAAGAAAATAGCTCCATATACAAGCGAGTAGCTCTTAATATCAAAATTAATTCATAGATATGATTTCCTCCATAAGAGAAAGAGGTCGAAATTCTCCTAAGAGAGGCCGAAATATCCTTCTCGCAGTGATGATGAGAAATACAATAGTCTTCTCCTCTATTTATATTAGGAGGAATAACATCTATAATAGCCTAAAATCCACTAGGACAACACGTTAAGTCATAATGTTGAATTGGGTCACAAGTCAACCCACTAGCTTAGAAAATAAATATGAGAATTTTCCCACACGTGTGAACTATAGGGAAAGATATGTTGACCTCATCCACACCTTAGGTCATCTAGGGCATGAGTTGGTGCTTCTAGGTGCCAAAATTGGTGTAGAATCCTTCTAAAATCGTCTTATGAGGGGTAGTTATTTTATCTCTATCAATGTACGACTATGGACCCCAAATTTCATATTGGGGCACAAAGGTGCTCTCATGGGTATCCAAATGATCATGGTGTCAATCTCTGCTTCAACGTTGAAGGCTTGCAAGGTGGTTATGGCCCTCCCATGTCTCAATGGGTGAAACCATCCTCCTCTGGGCCTTGGATTAGTTTCCATCCCTCATGAAGTGCTAAGTTGGTTGGTAACTTGTTGGGTCCAGGTGCATCATCCCAAAAAGTCATCAAATTATATAGGGAAAAGTGCCAAGACACTGTGTGTTGGAAGTGCCCAAGTGTGTGTATGATGTTTTGCTACTACTTGGAGTCCCACGACCCTCAATTCTTCACTTATGGGTATCAATATGCTTCTTTGGTGGCCTAGGCCCTAGTTAAGTTTCATGGGTCGTAGTCATGGAACCACTTAACAGTCACATCACAAAGTCTAGCAAGCATCAAATCATTAGATACAATAATCTTTTTTGCATATAAGTGGACCAAGTTGGAGAGTAAAGGGCTATTTGACACTTCAAATAAGGTTTCCCTTCCAAATTTGGGGCTTTGAACTCACAATGGTGTTTCTTCCCTTGGTAGGAGTGGCTAAAGGACCACCCTATTAGGTGTTTCCAGCCCCCAAGGGGAAGTGATACATCCTCAATCCACCCTTTAATCAATAGGTGTTATGTGAATAACGATGGTAGCAGAGGGAAGAAGACTTCATAGCCAAGTTACATGGTCAAAGGGATCAACATTATAGGGATCCACATATAGGGTGTATAGATGTGAGTAGGGAGAAATAGTGGATGCATGAGTCACCCACTTAACCTTTTTTTTCCACCCCTCTTGTGTGTCTTTTACTCTTTCTCGATTTTTTTTTCATATTATTACTTATATCTCGAAGGGTTAGAGCTTGCTTTGTATGATGTATAACAACTGTATTAACCCTTTATTATGAGGTAGCTTCCCATCATGGTTGGGACATGTAAGGGTTCCTTTCATGATGTATACAAGTTGTATGGTGCTCAAGAACTGGGTAATGGCCATAAGGGGTGAGGTAGAGCTCATGTTACACTCTTTCCCACATGCTAATGTGTATTTCCTGGTCATATTTTGCATTTTGATATTCTTTATTTTATTTTTCTTTTGACCAATATATGCTTTTTCCTTTTCTTTTAGCTACATCAACCTCCTAGGGCCAAGTTTTGGGACCTACCTAAGTATGACGACGTGTGGGTGCCAAATCCCAGAGAACTAATGGGAAGTTGAACATGAAGAATGGTGGTGGAATATAGGGCTTGTAATGTGCTCGTAATGTAAGATGGGAAGTGGTAAGTATGGAATCAGGATAGATGGAACACACTATCTCAATCGGGGCTTCCCATGTAGTGCCCCTCCTATACCCATTAGGCCATTAGAGGAGGTCCCACTAGACTAGGGTTGAAGATTAAACCCCCATTTAAGGTGAGGGAACAAGATCATGGTAAAAACCCCTCCTTCTTCCAAGTAACCCCATAATCCATGCCAAAATACCAAAGTACAAACAATCATAAGCACCCAATTCTAAAATGAACAAAGTCCCTTTTGATCAGAAGCCCACCTTCATTCATGTGCTCCTGCAAAATGGGTGAGAGAAAAATGACTAATGCAGGTGGAAGAGATGTATGATGGAAAATCATGAGCTAGTTGTGGTTGTTAGGGGTTACTAGCTGGTCAGATGGATGTAGAAGAACATGAGGAAATTTTCTCATATAGGGTTACCCATTTTTGGTGTGTAATAAGAGGAACCTATTGACAACCTTCTTCAATTGTTGGCCTGGATGTATATCTTCTCCTCCTTGTTTGTGCTTAGTTAGTAGCTTGTTTCTCCCATAATAATGGTATCTTATATACCCATTGATCCCTTGTGTTACACTAAAAAATGTCACCATGGCTATTTACAGTTGGTATGGCTCTATCAACAGTCATACTACCCTCTTAAGCAAGTCTTATGCCTCTGCTATCCATGTCAAACTCCAAGAAAGAGAGAAAGTCTTTATAAATGTGTTTATCTCTGGGTACGCAGGTTCTCTCAACCTTGCCTGCGGGTACGCACCTAATGTTCATGATGTCTGCATCCAAAGACGCTCTGTATCTAAAGGGGCAGGTGCGTCCCTCTGAAAAGGTTAAAATGCGCAAGTTTTATCTTCAAAAACTTACTTGTGGTCATTTCTAGAGCATTCTAGAAGGTTGCTTGACGTGTATGAAGCGCCTCCAGATGGTTCATGCACCCCTAACAAAGAGGAACTTATCCCATCAATAAGGGAGCTATCCCACCCAAAGAGGGGATTATCCCATTGATGTTGGACCTGAATAACTTCCTTTTGAGCACTATAAATACAGGCATTGGGCCAGAGGGAGGGAGGCTGAAAGCTAATAATTCCTAAGGGTAGATGCTGCTGGAATTAGGACCTCTTTGTGAGAACTTGTGAGGAGAGATTGTCATCTTTTCTTGTTTCCATTGGGAGGAGGGTGAGCTTTGTCAAAGTAAAGGAAGACTCTTGTGGACCCTGGAAGGAGCTTGCACAACACCAAGGCTCAGGTTGTAATGGTTCCTTTTTTGTTACCTTTAATGCAAATTAGTCCATTCTTCTCAATAACTTGTTGTTTATGGGTTATTTCATGTACTCCTTGGTCTACATGTTGAATATGCTTTGTTTTATGTTATAATCAGGTGCTATTTAATGGTTTGACTGTTGGTGGTTGCAGGTTTTGGAGAAAAGGAGGAGCTCATCCAGATCAACAAAGCTTGGACTTCTACAACAGCGTTTGGACAAAGGTAAGAGTCACGTACTTGATTTCTCATATAATAATGCATGTTTAGAGAAGGATAGTTCTACTTTGTTTTGTTTGTCATTAGAATGTCTTAGACTTCTAGGAAGGTCGGTTGTGTCCGCACTATTGACTGATTCCATGTGACAAATTGGCGACTCCGCTGGGGATCGAACCCAGAATCACAAGGGATTGCCCTCATCGGGCAGAGGTTGCGAAAATCGTTAAAGGTTCCTCAACTCCTGCTGTTTTGAAAGATCCATTTCCAAAGCAGGAGACTAAGATGATAGGTTCTTCCTCGGGTGCTAGTGAAGAACCCATATTAATGATGTCTCACGTACGGATTGCGACTCGGTCGCATGATTATGGTAGTAAGAGTCCTGTTGATGGTAAAGAAGCAGAATCTTCTCATTCTAATCCATCAACCTCAGCTCCTGGTTCCGATCCACTACAGATCGAGAAACCTAACCCAGACTTGGTAATCAAACCGCCCGCCAAGGGTATACTTCGAAAATCTGCTTTCAATCCACATGCGAGAGCAGCTCAGAATTATAACATTGTTGAGGACTTAGCTGTTTCACCATCAGCAATGTCGGCCTTGGAAGTGCTGCAATCATGTCCAGCACAGCGCAAATTACTATTGTCGGCTATAGGAGCTGTTGATATTCAGGATCCGAACCTGATAATCTTCGATCTAGAAAATAATACACCACGTCTCCCTCATCAAATGGCTTTCCAGATCCCAGTGATAGTAAAAAACAGACCCATTCATAGGACTGTAATTGATGAAGGAGCTTCCACGTGTATTATGTCGATTCAATGTTGGAGATCGCTTGGTTCTCCTACATTGAACTAATCCCCGACCATTCTTAAGGCCTTCGATGGCCGTGGGTTCCATCCGTTTGGCATTCTTTAGGATTTGCCTATTGGGGTTGAAGGAAAAACCGTTAGTCTGGATGTGGAAGTGGTTGATGCCCCTCTAGACTACAACCTTCTTTTGGGTCGAAGTTGGTCTTACGCTATGACAGGGGTCGTGTCATCGGTCTTCAGAGTTATAAAATTTCCACACAATGGTAAGATCGTGACCATAGATCAGCTGGCTTATTTTTCATCTGACCCAGCCTCTTCTGAGAGTATTCAGCATGTCGGAAAAACAACAATCCCTTATAGGGACGTTGGCGTAGGTTTAGTTAAAGATTCCGGTTTACTGGGAACTTTTCCTTTCCCTCCAATCAACGCAGACCCTTCATTTGCAACAATTCATATGATTACATCAGAAAGTATTATCTATGATGATCCTTGGATTGTCCCATCTGAATCTGAGATAGACTCATTCGGTGATGCTATGCCTTTGAGTCCATATGAAATTGCTTATGAAGCAGTTATGTCTTTTTCCGACACGAGTTCAACCCAAATTGACCAAATGAATGTGGTCGGTGAAGAGTCACTTTTCACATCAACCTCATAACGGATAACGTTTCCTGAAGTTGTGTCATCTGACGAACAACTTCGCGAAATCCTAAGTGTAGACAATCTACCATGGGAAGATCTCCATCATAGATCTTCGTTTTTACCTGAAGATGATGATTTTGAAAAAGATTTTTCATCTATTTTTACCGCTGAATATGTCAAGGACGCTCAGAATCCAATGAAACATCCTGATTCCGAGTTGAATTTAGCAAATATTTCTCATACTGTTGCCATTGACATTTCAGTAAAAACTGGAACTATTGAGAACATTCATATAGGTGCCTCATGTACAGACGATGAAATTCAAAATTGCAAGGCCCTATTCCAAGAGTTCCGCGACGTGTTTGCCTGGTCTTACGAGGAGATGCCAGGAATTGATTCCTCCATTGTTGTTCATGAGATTAAGACTTACCCGGACGCTAAACCCATTCGGCAACATCTGCGTCAGATACACCCTAGGAAAGTGGCTGCAATAAAAGCAGAAGTTGAGAAGCTGTTGAAAGCAGGTTTCATTTATCCAATTCCGTTAACGGATTGGGTTTCGAATATTGTTCCGGTGAACAAGAAACAAGGGACGATAAGAATCTGTATCGATTATAGGGATATAAATCGTGCTTGTCCAAAAGACAACTATCCCACGCCCTATATCGATCAAATCATTGATGATTGTGCCGGCAGTGAAATATTTTCCTTTATGGACGGTTTTTCCGGATACAATCAAATCAATATTCTACTTGCCGATCAACCAAAAACGGCTTTCATTTGCCCTTGGGGGACGTTTGCTTATTGCAAACTACCTTTTGGACTTAAGAATGCCGGATCCACTTTCCAACGGGCAATGTCTTACGCGTTTCACGACATCAAACACATTGTGTAACCGTATCTCGATGATTTGCCTGCTCACTCTTTACGTCGAGCTGATCACCCTGTTCACTTACGAGCTATTTTTATGAGGTGTCGGCATTATCGAATTCGTTTGAATCCACACAAATGTGTCTTCTGCATAGAAGTGGGACGATTGCTAGGTTTCGTTGTTTCAAAAGCCGGTATCCGCGTCGATCCCTCGAAGGTAGAAGCTATCGTCAAATTGCCTCCTCCCTCGAGTTTATGCCAACTCCAAAGTTTGCAAGGGAAAGCAAACTTTTTACGTCGGTTCATTCCTAACTACGCCGAGATTACAAAGGGTTTCACCCGGTTGTTGAAACAAAATGTTCAATTCTTTTGGGATGAGATAGCTCAGAAATCTTTTGATGCGCTCAAGCACGTGTTAACCCATGCACCGTTGCTGCATCCTCCCAACTACAACCAGGACTACCTCTTGTATCTCGCCGCCTCCCACTCCACCATCGGAATGGTTTTAGTTCAGGAAGATGAACTTGGAACGAAACATGTGATATATTATCTTAGTCGGACCTTAAATCCAACCGAATTAAAATACTGACATGTGGAAAAGTTGGCTCTGGCAGCCGTTCAAGCTGTTCAGCGTTTTCGTCACTACATCCTTCTCCGCAAAACTATTGTGATTTCGGATTGCAACCCTATGACCTATATTTTGACAAAACAATTGCTAGGGGGCAAGTACTCCAAATGGATCGTCATCCTGCAGGAGTTCGATTTGGAGTTCGAGAAGTCCAAGTCTAAGAAATCCTTAGTTTTCGCTGAGTTGATGTGTGATTTCCCGTATACTGATACAGAGACTGTGGCAGAGGAGCCCATTGCGGACGAATCTTTGTTTCTTATCAGTACTTTAGATCCGTGGTATGGGGATATAATCATCTATCTCCAAACCCAAACCTTTCGGCCTGAAGCTTCAAAGTCGGAACGTCGAAAAATTCGGTTTCAATCCCAGCAATACAAGATTATTGGAGATACACTTTATTGCAGGGGGGCAGACTTAGTTTTTCGGCGTTCTTTAACTCACGAAGAGGCTGAGAGGGTTTTGAATGACTGTCACTCTGGAGCATGTGGGGGTCATATGTCTGGGTATGCCACAGCTCAGAAGGTGTTGCGCGCTGGCTATTTCTGGCCGTCCATGTTTAAAGATTGTATCATTGCGGTCCGGAAGTGCCACAACTGTCAGGTGTTTGATCGCAAGATGTGCGCACCACCTGCTCCTCTCCACCCTATAATTGCCGTTGGTCCATTCGCCAAATGGGGTATCGATTTTATTACTTGTAACCCTCACTCGGCCGGGGGGCATGCGTATATCATCCTCGCGGTTGATTATTTTACTAAATGGGCCGAGGCGATGCCTACATTCGACGCAAGCGGCAAAACAGCTGCAGTTTTCGTATTCAATCATATTATAACTAGGTTTGGTGTCCCACAAGCAATCATTACTGACCATGGGAGTCACTTTCGAAACATCATGATGACTGAGCTTACAAGCCAGCTTGGTTTGCGCCACGACAGTTCTACTCCTTATTATCCACAAGCCAACGGCTTGGTTGAATCTATCAACAAGGTTCTAGTCATCATGATTCGACAGATCATTGGTATGCATCGGTCGAATTGGCACAACATGCTATTTTCAGCGCTATGGGCATACCGAACCTCAGTAAAAACTTCAACAGGGTTCACTCCTTTCCAGCTAGTTTATGGCTTGGAAGCCGTGTTACCCATTGAATGCGAAATCCCATCACTTCAAATGGCTGTCGAATTACTTTCGGCTACTTCCGAAGAGGAGAAATGTTTGTTATACTTAGCCAAATTAGATGAGAGTCGACGTGAAGCTACTTTAGCAATCGAGACTCACGCGAAGCGAATGAAAGCTCAGTATGATAAGAATGTGACCCCTCGCAATTTTTCGGAAGGAGACCTAGTGCTATTATATGATCAAGCTAACGATAAGCTAGGTGCTGGAAAATTCGTTCCTATGTGGCATGGGCCCTACATTGTAAAGCGAAAGCTAGCAAAAGGGGCCTATGAGTTGGTAGATTTTGATGGGGACTCTTTGGGTAAACCCAGAAATGGGCTTTACCTAAAGAGGTATTATGCTTAAATGATGGGTGTGGAGAATTTTTTAGTTAGGTTAGATTTACTTTTCTAGCTAGTATGTTTGTTAGTTTAGTCAGTGTGCTTAGTTTAGAAGAGTGTGTTTTCGTCATTATTCTGGCTTATCTTGGTTTTGCTCTTGATATTGCAGATGTCGACCCCTCTCCAAACGTATATAGGATTTGCTAATGGTGCTTGTTGTAGTACACGGAATATCTCTTCCGCAGCTTGGGTTATCTATTCGCCCTCTGACGAGTTAGTTTCTATGCATGGGGTAAGCCTCGGTCAAACAACAAACAACATTGCAGAATACAGTGCAGTGATTGAATTATTATCTGAGTCCATTTCATTTGGGATTCAGAGTTTGATAGTGAGGTTAGACTCTGAACTCATTGTATTACAGCTTAATAGAGTTTATGCCATTAGAAATCCTGTGTTGTTAAGATTGTTTTTGAGGGTGCGTCTCTTGGAACGTGAATTTGATTACATTGAATATCAACATATTCCAAGGTCCTTAAATACGTTAGCAGATGCATTGGCGTCTCGAATGTTAAATAGACATTTGTAAACAATCATAAATGCAAATTTATAAACATTTCATCATACATGTTAAACAAAGTAAGCCGGTAATAATGATATATATGTAGATAGAAGTGTGTCAAAAAATATACATCGCCTTCGATCATAGGTTTAAAACACCTTATGATCGGTAAAATGATAAGTACAAAAAGTCAAAAATGTCACATGTGACTACAAAAGGTGACCATCCAGTCACTGGTGATGCTCTCTGTAAGACACTACTGCCCGAGCCACCTTACATAAAAACCCCCTAATAGGCCCCGGGACCGCGACTACATAGCGCTGCAGTCTGATAGGAATGTCGTCTATGGTCGTCTCCGGTATGCCTACCGTGAGACGCTCTAGGTCATGCTCCAACTCGACTAGCATCTCTGCGGCCGCATCCTGTGGGGCCGGTGGCGGTGCAGGTGGGTGTCTCCTCTCGAATGCCCGGAGATTGGCTGGACGCCGTGGGCCTACATCTGCATTTTAAACATTTTTTACTGTCAGTTTAAGGCGATATATATAAAAACAAAAAAAATACATAACTTAAAACACTTGTGAAAAACAAAGTACCTCTGTCATCCCATTGTTCTCCCTGTGGAAGAACCATGTCCGGATCATTCCGAAAATCTACTCCGGCATACGGAAAGTCCTGAATCGCAAACACCTGGTCCTCTAACCAGTGAAAGTAACCATCAGTGAATCGAACAACTGCCGCACCCTCGTAAGGATGCCGGGCCATCACCGTAACCCATCGTATCAGCTTTGGCTCCCGAGGACCCAAAATATCAACAATGAGATGCTGAGGGATCAGCATCGGAACTCTCTCTAAGGCAAAGCTCACGACTATAGGCCCATATCCAAAGGTCTTTAGTTTTCCGGTCTTTGCCCTGGTCAGTTGGGCTTTCAAGTTAGCCGACACCGCATCGCACCAGTTGAAGATGGTGCCTTGGAGACAGTCAATTGCCATCCGCATTTGGGACCCAGTGGCAATATGTAAAGTGGCTGAGCCACAAATCCTGGTCACAGTGAAAGCTAAGACCATGAGTTCACGCCGAGAGATGTATTTGATCTCTATGCCTTTCGCATGGTGTCGATCGGGTAGGCACCAATATGCTCGGAGACTATCAAGGGATTGGCCACCCGGCCTAGTCCCGGCTAGATTGAGTTGCCCACCTCTATTCGGCAAGCCAGTGAGAAAGTAGATGTCGGAGGGCTCTATCTCGAGCTGTTGCTCTCCGATATAAAAGCATTGTTCATGAACGTTCCATCTCTCGACCAGCCACTCCAAGAATCTTACCTGAGCCCTCATGCCAGGTATGGCCCAGTATTTGTATAATCCACATCCTCTTAGGGCATCGAGGGAAGGTTGATGATTGATTGCAGCTTCATCAACCTCCTCATGCTCTCTTTCTCTCCAATCCAGCATGGTAAGTGCCCTACACATGAATAAACAGGCATTAGAATTAATTTTAGGCAAAATGAATGGTTAAATTGGGAGCTTGGGGTTTCAAATTCCGCGTTTTGCGGAGGACGCACCCCGCGTTTGGTGCACAGAGCGCCGGGACGCAGGTGGCCTGAAGGTAGCCTGCGTCCCCCGACCTTTTTCCTGTGTAGGAAAAAGTCGAGGGACGCAGGCCACCCTTTAGGGCACCTGCGTACCCCGCGGAGCGGTTTTCAAAACCCAAAACCCCCCAAAAATCAAAAGTGAAACCTAAAATGAAATTCTAAACGGATGAAATTGACAAGGAGGATGTTGTGAAATACCTGAAAGAGACGGCGTTCGATTCTGACGGTCGGATTATCCGCAATGACCACGGGAAGTTTCTTGCCAAAAGCCCTTTTTTCAACCTCAACAGTAAAATGGTAAAAATGACATGGTAAAAAGTCTTTTTATAGGTTTTTTGGATAAATGAATGCTAGGTTTGTTTATTTTTCACCATGAAAGGATGTTTTTCAATGAATTTTTGCCTATCTTAAACAGGTATGAGTAATGTGTCGTTTTTGTGCAGGACAAAGGGATTTAGAGGGAAAATTGTCATTTTTCACGAACAAAAATATCAGAGTCATCTTTTAAGCCCTTTTCTGACTCCTAAAACATGAAAAGATTGCCGAGCGTTTCTTTTACACTCGTTAAAACGGAATTAAAAGACGGTCCCCTTATAGCTCTTTTCTGACCGTAAAATCAGGAAAAGATTGCCGGGTTTTTGTCGTTTCAAACTCGATATGGAAATAAAACGACGTGTCCTTGATCGCTTTTTACTTTTCAGGTCAGTGGCACTAATCATGAAAGTACTCCTTGGTCGCAAGATCAAGCGGTTCCCCCAGGTATTATTTTATACTTTTTCGGGCTTGAGGGACACAAATCTACGAAAAAGTTCAACTTGGAGTCTTCTTAAGTTTTTCAGACTCTCTAAAATTGAAAAACGCCGAGTTATCCCTATACTGGACTCGTTAAAATTTCATAGTAAAGGACCTGTTCAAGTACAAACAGGAACGAACCACTCCTTCCTAGGGTTCGAATCAAAACTAGGTTGGACTCATCCGAAGGATGAGCTTATAATCAAGCATATGTTATCCTCCTCAAGCTTGTTAAAAATAAAGAGGTATTTGCCAGAAATGGTGGGGGAAAAGAGAGAAGAATGAACCTATTTGTTATCTTTTACTACAGAAGAACCTTATCACCACTCTTGGACGCGACACTTTTGATTCACCTGGGTTGGGAAATCTTTTACCTCACAGTTGACCAAACCACTTTGAAAGTTTTCAAACCAGGTTCTGGGGATTAACTTTGAGTTATTTATCACCAAGCCATCTGTCGTGTCGTTATGTGTTCAAGAGGTCTGCAAACAAAACTTTCATCTGCAAAATACTTGTCATCCGTTTGACCATCCCTGAGTCAGTCCTTACAGCAACATTTCTTCAACTTGACCAATGATTTCGTGTTGTGGGCTTCCCTGCAACGGGTCACTTTCTATCGACATCAACACATTATCTAGAAAGATGACTTAGAAATCGTCAGTACCTTGAAGTCTGCATGCATCAATGGCAGGTTTCTCGCCTTTGACGACAGTTTACATCATTGACTTTCGATCGAAGGATTCCGTGAAATGTTCGACATCAACTCATTCATTCACATCTCATGGATTGTACTGGGTACTTTGAGAACCATTGACATTACTGGTGGTCTCTCTCACACTTGTTAACAGTTTACATCATCGACTGGTAATCAAGTGGTTTCTACCATGTTCGACATCAACTCATTTATTCGCATGGATAGGATCGTACCAATTCGGGAAGTAGAAATGAAGACCCTGGATCTAGTTTCCACCATCCAGGCTGCGAGGAGTTTTGTATTCATTATCTAAGTAGACTAATCATAAACAGATGGCTGCGCCCATACTGTGTCTACAAAAGTCTATGATTATGATGTATTACAAGATCATTCCTGTATCAGAGTAGTTAGTCTGTTAGTTAAAGTTTTGATCTGAGTATGGGGATGCCTACCTCAGTGATGATATAATCTTATACATGTATTTTGTGTTGAAAATTGCAGGTTCCGACCAGGTTCTCCACGAGATAATCCTTGAAATGATAAAGCGCTTCACCCTTCCTAGATGTACAAAACCCTAATCTACTACAGGCTTCGCACTTTAGGGGGCAATCTGTTACACTAAAAAATGTCACCATGGCTATTTACAGTTGGTATGGCTCTATCAATAGTCATACTACCCTCTTAGGCAAGTCTTATGCCTCTGCTATCCATGTCAAACTCCAAGAAAGAGAGAAAGTCTTTATAAATGTGTTTATCTCTGGGTACGCAGGTTCTCTCAACCTTGCCTGCGGGTACGCACCTAATGTTCATGATGTCTGCGTCCAAAGACGCTCTGTATCTAAAGGGGCAGGTGCGTCCCTCTGAAAAGGTTAAAATGCGCAAGTTTTATCTTCAAAAACTTACTTGTGGTCATTTCTAGAGCATTCTAGAAGGTTGCTTGACGTGTATGAAGCGCCTCCAGATGGTTCATGCACCCCTAACAAAGAGGAACTTATCCCATCAATAAGGGAGCTATCCCACCCAAAGAGGGGATTATCCCATTGATGTTGGACCTGAATAACTTCCTTTTGAGCACTATAAATACAGGCATTGGGCCAGAGGGAGGGAGGCTGAAAGCTAATAATTCCTAAGGGTAGATGCTGCTGGAATTAGGACCTCTTTGTGAGAACTTGTGAGGAGAGATTGTCATCTTTACTTGTTTCCATTGGGAGGAGGGTGAGCTTTGTCAAAGTAAAGGAAGACTCTTGTGGACCCTGGAAGGAGCTTGCACAACACCAAGGCTCAGGTTGTAATGGTTCCTTTTTTGTTACCTTTAATGCAAATTAGTCCATTCTTCTCAATAACTTGTTGTTTATGGGTTATTTCATGTACTCCTTGGTCTACATGTTGAATATGCTTTGTTTTATGTTATAATCAGGTGCTATTTAATGGTTTGACTGTTGGTGGTTGCAGGTTTTGGAGAAAAGGAGGAGCTCATCCAGATCAACAGAGCTTGGACTTCTACAACAGCGTTTGGACAAAGGTAAGAGTCACGTACTTGATTTCTCATATAATAATGCATGTTTAGAGAAGGATAGTTCTACTTTGTTTTGTTTGTCATTAGAATGTCTTAGACTTCTAGGAAGGTCGGTTGTGTCCGCACTATTGACTGATTCCGTGTGACACCTTGGAGGTGTTCATCCTATCAGGTGGAATATATCTTGCCTTCATCCTGGGAGCGGTGGAGGTAAAAAGTCTAGAAGTGGCCCTTCACAAGGAGATGACCTCGAGTTATCTTATCCTAAGTTGGATGAGGATCAATTATTGAAGAATATTCCTAACTTCTCATGGCACTACGTGTCTAGATACATCCTACTAGATCTAGGAAAGATCTATTTAGTGAGATCCTATCAAGGGTGAGAGGAGGAATTAGAGAGCTAGATCAGTAATGTTGGTAAAATCTCACTAGAATATTTTTCTCTTGAATCTCAAATGATCCCAGTTTGTCAGTAAACCAAGGTAAGAGGAGAAATGATGAATTAGAGGACAACACATGCTATAGATGTGGTATAATTCCTTATGTATTTTTTATTATAATATAAATACAATCTAGTTCCCTTCTCCATTTCATGTCTATGTCTGTGAGAAATTATTGGGCTTTGAAATTGTCATTCACTTCCATTACATTTTCACTTATATTTCCATATTGTCACCTTCACTCCACCTCTATTTCATTACATTTACCTCCATTTCATTACATTTACCTTACCATTATCATTCTTTGGTCACATTTATGTTTTTCCAAACTTTATTAATTCTTCGCATTTTTAAGTGAATTTATGGTTAAAAATTAGAAAATAATGTGCATATGTGTATGCCTAACAAGTGGGATGAGATTGTTGACATGTGTAGGTCAAAAGGAAGCTTCTAAAAGACCTTTATGTGGCCTCTCAAAACCAAATTCGAATTTGAGTGGAGAAGATCATGGGATCATAAGGATATATGTCTCATTAGCTATTTGTATTGAAACTCTAAGAAGACATGTGTCTTATCATTTCCTATTTTGATTATAACTCTAGAGATATAGGGAGAGATTCATGGACTTTCATTAATGAGATAGCTTCTCATCTTTTTTGTATAAATATGGGAAATTTTCTCCTATCATTTGAATGTGAAAAGTTGGGGAAACACTGTTGTTTTGAATATAGAATTTGGATTTGGCATCATACTCATGAGTTATGTTCACTTTGATTTGGTTATGCTTGTATTTGGAGCCTCTCAATTTACCATCCCTCATGCTTTTGGATTGGCCATCTATAATGTGTGAGATTTATTGTTTTTCATAGATTAAGATTTATTTCTTTCCTATGTGAGAGGTTAAGAGTGATTGTTTTTATTTGCTTTCATATCTAGAGGCTAAGAATTATTGTTTTTGCTTTCATTTCATATCATGTGGTTTTGATTATTCATTTTCATAGGATCCTGATTTGATAATGCACACATGATCCCTTAGAATAGATTTCATTTCGTGCAGTTTCATTTTTGAAAGAGTGGTGTGCTTTTAATTCCCACAAGTGTGGTAAATTAAGACTTCAATTCCTGCAAGTGTGGTAGATTAAGATTTCAATTCCTGCAAGTGTGGTAGATTAAGATTTCAATTCCAAACACTGTACTATAATTTCCTTTGAATTGATTGTTGAATTATAATAGGTGAATTTGGTTTGTCGTTATTTGGTTTAGTAGTTAGATTGATCTAAATTGGAAGTTAATTTATAGCATATATAGTGCAAGCAAGCTTTGCAAGTTTTACGAAACCCTCGGGTTGACAATTAAATGATTGGTAATTAATTTTCCTCAACATTTTTCCACCATTGCCTATCATTTAATTGTCAACCCGGGGGTTTCATAAAACTTGCAAAGCATGCGTGCACTATATATGCTATAAATTAACTTCTAATTTAGATCAATCTAACTACTAAACCAAATAAAGACAAACCAAATTCACTTATTCTAATTCAACAATCAATTTTGTTGAGGCAAATTAATTACCTATCATTTAATTCTCAACTCAAGGGTTTCGTAAAACTTGCGAAGCATGCGTGCAGTATATATGCTAGAAATTAACTTCCAATTTAGATCAATCTAAATACTAAACCAAATAACGACAAACCAAATTCACCTATTCTAATTCAACAATAAATTCAAAAGAAATTATAGTACAATGTTTAGAATTGAAATCTTAATCTATCACACTTGCAGGAATTGAAATCTTAATCTACCACACTTGCAGGAATTGAATTCTTAATCTACCACACTTGCAGGAATTGAAAAGCACATCACTCTTTCAAAAATGAAATTGCATGAAATGAAATCTACTCTAAGGGATCATGTGTGCATTATCAAATCAGGATCCTATGAAACGAATAATCAAAATCACATGATATAAAATGAAAGCCAAAACAATAATTCTTAACCTCTAGATATGAAAGCAAATAAAAAAATCACTCTTAACCTCTCACACAGGAAAATATATGAAAGAAATAAATCTTAATATGTGAAAAACAATAAATCTCAATCTATGAAAAACAATAAATATCACACATTATAGATGACCAATCCAAAAGCATGAGGGATGGAAAGTTGAGAGGCTCCAAATACAAGCATAACCAAATCAAATTGAACATCACTCATGAGTATGGTGCCAAATCCAAATTCTATATTCAAAACAAGAGCATTTCCCCAACTTTTCACATCCTTCATGCTTTTTGATTGGCCATCTATAATGTGTGAGATTTATTGTTTTTCATAATTTGAGATTTATTGTTTTTCATATATTAAGATTTATTTATTTCACATCTTTTCATGTGTGAGAGGTTAAGAGTGATTGTTTTTATTTGCTTTCATATCTAGAGGTTAAGAATTATTGTTTTTGCTTTCATTTTGTATCATGTGGTTTTGATTATTCATTTCATAGGATTCTGATTTGATAATGCACACACGATCCCTTAGAGTAGATTTCATTTCATGCAATTTCATTTTTGAAAGAGTGGTGTGATTTTCAATTCCCGCAAGTGTGGTAGATTAAGACTTAAATTCCTGCAAGTATGGTAGATTAAGATTTCAATTTCTGCAAGTGTGATAGATTAAGATTTCAATTCTAAACACTATACTATAATTTCCTTTGAATTGATTGTTGAATTAGAATAGGTGAATTTGGTTTGTCGTTATTTGGTTTAGTAGTTAGATTGATCTAAACTAGAAGTAAATTTCTAGCATATAAGTGCATGCATTCTTCGCAAGTTTTACGAAACCCCCGGGTTGACAATTAAATGACAGGTAATTAATTTGCCTGAACATTTTGGCGCCGTTGTCGTGGAAGTGTGCATAGGAACTAGCTTTCAGTTTAGGGTGCATTTTATTTATTTTTTGTTTTTTCTAATCATTTATGGACAAAGGGTCTAGAATGCAGCCCAAAGACTACATTGAGGAATGGTATCAAAAAGTGGTTATGCCACAATATTCATCAATTCTTCAAGAGATCCTTGCGGCAAATCAAAAGGTCAAGTCGATTTCACATATCCTTACAAACAATCAGGGACATTTTTCAAGTTTGGATATGAGCATTTCAAAAATTCTAATCCGTAAATGGCTTCATTGGAAGCATGAATATACTTAAAAAAAATAGTTTTAGATAAATAGGAAAAATAAAAAGAAAAGGATTGATAAAATCTTGACTATGCTAAAAAAAAATAAAAAAAAATCTCTCAAGTATGCTCTCCTTCTGCACTTCATGTGACTTGGAGGATCAGAAAAAAGAAATTGTTTTGTTAGTATATCATAAAAATTATTTAGCTACAGAATGCAATTCTGCAGCTTATTTCTATTTTCATGATTTGATTTAATTTAATTTGATTTTTCAATAAACTTAAAAACAAGAAAAAATTCAAATGCATTTTCTTTATTAATAAATTGTTTTGTTTAAATGAAATATATAGGTATTGTTATCACTCAGGTTGTTCCCAAAAGTTGTAAGAAAGGGAATACAGTCGAGGTAACCACAGACCAATATTTTAGACACAGATTCTAGCCAATCTGCATCCAGAGAGGGCTCTCTCTTTATAATTAAGCTTTGTTTTAGGGTGTATTAGGCTAGTTATGAAGAGCAAAGGTTTGTTTTGAATTTTGGTTGGAAGGATGGGGACTCAATAGAATAGTGAGGTAAAACTGAAACATTTTAGTCCATTGGGCATGATGGAGTCAAGAAGGATAGCTTCCTAGGTTAGGTTTCTTATCAGAGGATTTATCATAGAGCAAGGTACTCAAATATGGAACAATTTATAAGCCGAAATCAGATGGAATGGAGTCAATGGGTGAAGAGAAATTAAGAATCCTTCATCATGTTGACAGAGGGAAAAAGGATGATTATTGCCAAGGAGAAATTAAGAATTCCTTAGCTAATATTCAAGATGAAAGAACCAGGGGAAACATGAGCAATTAAGAATTCACTGTTTATGCTAATTCTTGAGGAAAACATTAATAATAACAGAGATTGAACACAAAGTGCAAATAAGAAAATTCTGGGTTATTCTTTTTCTCTATTACTTAGATCATGAAACATAGATGATATAGTAAACACAGAAACTGTAAAACACGAGTTAGAAGAGACTTATTGATTCATGAAATGATTCAATAATTCTGCAACATGGTCCTTAGCATCAAATCTTCATCTAGTGAGCAAAACGAATTGTTCCAACAACCTTTTATTCCAAAAATTGTTCAGTATTACAGTCACAGCTATGAACTTTCACCACCAACCAACCACAAATACTTTGTCTAAGGGGCTATTTATACAAAAATGCCAAGACATTATGCAAAATATCTGATAGAAATAAATATCTGCTGATAATTAATGTTTCTTATACATAGATAGAGACAGACAGTCTCGAAAATAGGGAGGTAATAAATAGATGTAATAAATTCGTGCTGCGCTGGCTGGTCCGAATTTATGGGAAGTACTGGAGGTAGATGTTGTAAGTCGGTCTCCCAGCTGCCTTCTATGGATTCTTTGTGCTGATCTTTTTGCTTTGGCTGGGCCTTCTTTAATACTGATGTGATATGCTTTAATTTGCAGGACCGTGGTTCATTTCTGTTCTGCACATTTACAATATATGGTGCACAATTTTGTTTTGACATTTGATAAGTTTACAGGATTTCTAACATGCTTTGCCACCACTCTGGTCCTGGTATTTGGTGTCTCTGTAGCTTCCTTAAAGTCTCATTAGTCTCTGTGTACCTGAAAAAATTAGGTGGGGTGGTGAACAGATGCTTTACTTCATGCTCTATGTAAAAAAGATTTTCCAGGCTGTCATAAAGGGACTGAGCAGATGGAAGTGCCTTTTCTGCTGAAGTACTTGAAGATGCACTAGCTTGACTGACAGAAAATGTATTTAATTTGTGTACATATTCCTTGTGCTTCATCAGACGCTCATTATCTCATACAGGACTTGACAAACCTTTTTGCTTCAGGACTGTAAATTTGTCTATGAAAGAATCAATTTCCACCTGCATGTCCTGGCATCTCCTGTCCAAGTTTTGCATTAGAGTTCTCATGGTTAGAACTCTCTTGATGTCCAAAATAGTACCTGTTCTATCTCTAATGTCAAGCGCCTCCAGCTCTTCACTGGTCTTGTTATTCAAAAAATGTATTAGCCTGTTAGCTTGCTCAGGCATTTGCCCCAACACGGCTCTTGTTTTCTGAACTTCCACTTGGGCTACTTTTATCAAATCAATATGTTCCTAAATGGTCTGAATAGACCTCCATACACCACTAAGTGATTGAATGATATTAGTCCACAAAATTCCTCTGATTTCTGCCAGAGGCTTATGCAGAGAGAGATCTTTTTCTAAGGCTCTTACCTTGTTTTCCAATGCTTTGACTTCCCTTGTTTTTTCTGCCACAGTCATTTTGGATTTATCATAGCTTTGCTCAATCTTTGCCAGTTTTTCTTTGACTTGCTTCAATTCAGATACTTGGAGTTTCAATTCCTCCATGGCTTTGATTAACTGCTCTGTGGTCATGGCTGTACTGCCTGGTGCTGTTGCTGTTGATGTCACTCATGTGATGATTTCTGTAGTTGATGCTGGGACAGTGGAAGGCATTGCTGTTATAACTGTGGGAGGGGCAGTTGTGGCCGTTGGAGTTACTTGAGGTGGCTGGGAGGCTGAGTCTCCCTGCTTTTCTTGTAATGCTTTCTCCAATGCCTGCTCTGTCTCACTCAATCTTTCATTCAACCTCACGAGCAGGTCCATCATGCCCTCCTCGGACTTTTAATGTACAACATCTGCTGTCTGTGGATGCATGGAAGGAGGCATTTTGAGCTGTTTGCTGAGGGCAACAATGTCCTCTTCCTTTTTCTTCATTAGTGCTCTTATGCCCTTAGCATCTTTGGGATCATGTCCCAGCTTAATGATAATATCTTCCAAGGATTTGATCCTGTTGTCTTTTGCTAGAGAGGAAGCTTTCTCTAAATCTAGCTGAGCAGAGGTGTTCTCCAATGAGTTTTGCAATTTGTGAGCCAACATTTCTTTGTCAGCTAGTGTAGAATACACCATCTCTCCTGTCTGTTTGTGCAGCTCAATCTGATCTATTGGATGAATGTCTTTGGCCAAGACCTCCAGATTTGTCCTAATATAATCAGCTGCTGACTGTGGTTGCTGCACCTTGGGCTTGAAATAGCTCATGATCATTTTTCCCTCCTTAATGTCATATGCAGACATCAATCTTTGCTATTTTGTGGGGGCCATCTTAAGATATTGGTCATAAATTTTCAGCCTCAATGGGTCATTTCTAGCCTTTATTTCCGTGAATGTTCTTTTTACATCAGAGGTCTGCTTGCTTGGTGGCCTTGTGGATGAAACTTACACACTATGCTGCCTTTCCAGCTCTTGCTTGTGTGAGCTGGTTGATGTATCTATCACTGAGGAGGTCTGTGGGCTGGTTGCCCTCTCACCTCTTAGGCTTTCTAATGTTTCTTCAATCATTTCCTCTTCAGATAGAGGATTTATTCTTTGCCTTTTAGCACTTGGTTGTTCTACAGGCCCACTGATGGGTGTCGCCTCTTCTCTGTCCCTTTTCTTGCCCTTTTCCTCATTTAGAGGAGTCTGTAATGCTGGTATCTCTAGTGCTTTGGTCTGCACTAGAGGAATTTGCTCCTGTTGATCAGTCATTTCTTGCTGTCATGCGCCTGCTACTTCCTTGCCCTTTGATGAACTTGAAACTGGTGTGGTGGCCCCTTGTATAGGTTGCTGTGAAGTCCCAGCAGAAGATGTACCCACTCCGGCTTGCTGAGGCAGCTTGAAAGATACCTGTCTAAAAGAGTCTAGGTCAAGGGTCTTTTCTAAATCTTTCATAGCTTGTTCCATTTTTTGTTGCCAAGTAAGTTCTTCTACTAATGTACCCTCTATCCATTCATCCTGATTGGCATATTGTTCTACTTCAGGGATCCTATGATGTGTGTAAGCTGACAGTCCGTTTTTTACTTTTCTTTCACTTATAAAGCCATTTGGGTCATATGGTACCGACCAGAAGCTTTTCTTCAATTTAAGCTCTTCCCCTAATTTTTTATCAGCATCTTCCCATGCTTCCCTTTTGTTAATAATAAAGGGGTCTAATTGGTTTCTTATCCTCAAATGTGCTTTCTTTTTGACATTGCAGAAGTGAGTTAAATCTGCATTGATTAGTTGCCTAAAATATTCTAGAGAAAATAGTCTCATAGGCACATATTTTGACAGCGTATAAGGGCACAACTCACAGCCATATATCCCGATTTCAGTGTGATCCTGGTAGAAGTACCAGTCACCAATCCTATAGTTCTTGGAGAGCTGTAGAATCTTCCTTATGTCACCAGAGAGTCTGGGAGGAGGAGCTCCTATCAAAAGAGTGGAGGCTGGATGTATAAACAGGTCAATGAATTCACAGTAGGTATAAGGGGATTCAATAATTCAGTGGAAGACTGAGGTGCAAAAGATTACAGACCTCCTCTCTCCTTTGGCATCCAATTTCCTGATGGGAAATATAAAAATGTCTGGGTGATAATATAACAGTAAATGGTATATAAAACTTGTGTATTTAAACACTCATTCTCTTTCCAAATTCATAAATTGACCATGGATTTTGTCAGCAATGAAAGAGGCATAATCTTACTTAATAGCAGGGGGTTGTCTTGAAGTAAAGGTGGATAACAGAGCCAGGACCATTTCATCCACAAATTCACTGGACCTGAATCCCAAGATCACTGATATCATGTCAAGAAGAATTCTTCCAATCTCATTGAATGAGACATATAAATAAGGAGGTGGGCCTTGGGGTTGGCATTCTGGCTTCATGAATAACTTAGCAATCTTGGTTATTTTTGCACTGGACAGTTGAGAGCCTTGCTCCAGCAAATATCCCATGGAAAGAGGAGCAAGAGGTTGAACTGGATGGAATTGTATCATTTCATTGATAGACTCAGCAGTTATGTAAAACAAGACAGTTTGTGATGGAGAGATATCTGCTTTACTAACAGGGTCATAATTGGCACAACAGTGGCGAACAATATCTGGGAACACATTGACTAAGGGAGGGTAATACCTGGGTAGATTGGACTCCCATATTCCATAGATATTAGAATTGTCCAAATGACTGTTTCTAATTAGGCAAAAAGTATGAAGATGATTTTGTAAACCAATTAGGTCTTTTATCTGGAAATCTCTGTTAGCCAAGGGTAAATGATGTTGGTCTTTATGAGGTGCATTGAGAGGCACGATATTGAGGGCGACCGGGGCTTCCATTGTTCAATTGTCTGTGTTTTTAACTCGGAGGTTGAATTTCTGTGGAAAAAGGCTACAGAGCAGTAATGGTGCCTTGGTACAGCAATTATGGACTGTTTTTGGCTTGAATTTGGCTATTACAGGTACAATTTGCAGAGGAAAAACCAAAAACACGGGTTCAGGAGGTGGAACGAGGTAAATACCTGTGTTTTGGAAGCAAACCAATGCAATTCGCAAGTTGACTGACGATGTGCAGAGCAGAAAACTGGACTTTGCTAGTCGGCGTGGCGAACTGGAGCTTGCGTAGTTGCCGGACGTGATTTTGCATGCAACAGTCTAGGGAAACAGATGAATGAAAATGAACGAAAATGACGTTTTTTACGGGTTTTTTTGACAAATATTGGCTTCACGGGCTTTTTGGCGCTTTTGGTCGGATGATGTCAGCATGACGGATAGTTCGTCGCGTAGCGGAGGGTACAGGTGCTGACGTGGTGATGACGTGGAGGTGACGTAAGCAGGCGGGTTAGAAGGGGTGGTAAGTGGTTTGGGCCCGCACCGCTTATCAGCCAAGGTGGTATCAAGATGAGGGGCCGCGAGCATGCCGGGAGGGCGCCACATGTTTCGGGTACGGCAGGAATACCGCCGACTCCCTGGGCGGTAAAGATTGGATGGAGGGGAGCGTGCGATATGATCTAGAGTCGTCCGATCAACAGGACTGGATCCAACAGTCAGCACATATTTGAGGTGGTGGAGGGCTATGGCGCGGGACCCAGTCATAATAAACATTTGATTAAAATATATCGGGGGCATGTTGATTGGCTGTTGGGGGGTTTAAATTTGTTAATTAACCATTTGTTAATTAACCTTGAATATTTGAGCGCAGGGAGGGTTTTTATAAGGTTCTAGATGAGCCTATAATCCCTGATAATACAGTGATATGGTTTATAAATAAACCGGGGCGGGATATTATAAAATCTTGGGTTTTGCATATATTAATAAAGTACGGGAAAGGGGGAATAACCATAGGGAGCTATATACTAGTGTTTGCAGTTAATATGGGTTTGTAATAAAAAACACTAAGTTATAAAGTTTGATAACTTAGGTTGAGGGAAAAAAAGGATTTTACGCAAGGAATGTGGCTTCTTTTCTTTGAGCAGGAATGCTATTTTCCTTAGTCTTTTCATGAAATGGAGTGATTGTAAGAGTATTGAGCAGATCTCAATATCCTTGGGGGGAGGTTAGTAAGTGTTTTTTGGGAGAAGTATGAGGGGAAGTTAGACATGCATCACCTGTTTTGTAGCCAAATAATTGCCATTGTACTTATGATATCAAATAAGATGAACCTCTTGAGAAACCAAAGTTAATCATAAGCATGCTTCTGCAACACCAAAACTACCTACCCAGCCTATTATATCTAACCTTTTTCTTGTTCTTCCATGGGTGCACTTGGACTAGCAAACCCTTACTCTTTTCTTTTCTTTTGACTGCAATCCTATCTAAGTCTGCCCTTATTTCTTCCAAGGGCTTAGATTTAGATGTTGAGCACCTTTGCTTCTCTATGTAACTATTTATCTACCAAGCTTGAACTGTTTGGACAGATTTTATTCTCTATTTCTAAAACAAGAAATTTAAACATGAACTGGCCAAGATTAAGCTGTTTGGCCATCCATCAACTGTGGCAAGAGTCAACCAATTGCACACAATGAGATTCTTTGCAAAAATAGAATAACAGTGGCATTTTGGACGAGCACACTTTCCTGGTCTTCTTTGTTTGGGGTTCATTTCTTTTATTTTTTCTCTTGACCATTTCATTCTTTTTACCCTTTGATTTTTCTTTTAGGGCATACCCTCTTTACATTTTTTAATCTTTTTGATCTTTTCAAAATATGGAACCTTTGCAACATGGGAAGGATGAACATATTTGGGATTTACCAGTCAATCATGAAATATGACATCTATTGGTATAGGAGCATAACACTGGCTCCACTTGGGGATGACTTTTCCTGGTGAAAAGTCAAGAACAACAGGTTAGATGGCCTTATGTACAATTTTTGCTATATTCTTGAAATTTTCCTTTGTTGTAAACAAACTATACATAGGACCCTGTAAAATATACACATCTCTTTATGAGCTGATTCAAACATTTTCACTTCTATTTTTGGATACTTTGTTTGAATGTTTGTTCTCATATTTTCAGCTCCCAAGTCTTCTTATTCAACTTTTGTTTAAACCAAAAAAAAAGGTAACACAAAAAGGTGGTAAGTTCCTTGACTTTTTCTCAAAACTTCCTACATATTTCTTCCCATTTTTATTGTTGTAATAAATTGCAGAAACTAAGCATTGTTATGTACAAGTTAGAGTCCTGACATATCAACAAACTGGATCAAAATAATGCTTCAACATCCGACCATTAACTGGTCCATCTTGTGCTTTTGTACCATCCAAGCTTTTCAAAAAGTAGGTATTGTTTCCTTGTGAGGCTTGAATAACAAAAGGTCCCTTCCATAGGAAGTCAAACTTCCCATGTTTTCCTTTATCTTCCCTTCTGGAATCCCATTTCAGTACTTTGTCTCCTATGAAAAAATCCTTTGCCTTGGTCCTCTTGTCAAATATCTTTTTAAGTTTTTCTTGTAACACTTGAGATCTGTGATATACCTCTTCTCTAGTATGCTGTAAATATATGTCTGATTTATTCTTCTCTGAATGTCATTGGGCTGTACTTGGACTTCTTGCAATAATTTCATTACATGTATTCCCAAGGAGGAAGTAAATACAGCTTCCATCCCATAGACAAGCTCATAGGGACTGGTTCCAATGGATCTCTTGGTAGTTAACCTGTCTGCCCATAATGCATTTATGAGCTTCTTATGCCAATTTTTCTTGTTTTCTTCCAATACTTTCTTAATGATATTCATGAGGCTTTTATTGGATGACTCAGCTAGACCATTACCTTGAGGGTAATAGGCTGTGGAGTGGCCTAAGGTAATGTGGTATTTGTGACAAAAATTGATCATTCTCTTGGATTTAAAAGTAGCAACATTGTCTGTTATAATCTTTTCAGGACAACCAAATCTAGACAGGATGTTGGTTTCTAGGAATTGCATGATCACTGAATCATTGGCTTATCTACAAGGGATGGCTTCTATCCACTTGGTAAAATAGTCTGTAGCTGTCAGAATCCATTTATGCTGGCCGGAAGAGGGAGGGTGAATTTCCCCAATGAAATCTAAACCCCATTGCTGAAATGGTCTTTTGGTGGAAATTGGTTTAAGGGGTCGAGGCAAAAGTTTCCTCTTGCCTTCAAAGATTTGACATTTATGGCAAGTAGTAACAAATTTTTTGACATTAGCAAACAAAGTGGGCCAGTAAAATCCAACCCTTAGGATTTTATCAACAGTTGATTTCCAGTACAAATGTCCACCACAGTCCCCTGCATGAAATTCTTTGAGCACTTTGTGAGTTTCATATGTAATTAGACAATTTAACAGAATACCTTCATGGTTTTTCCAAAAGAGAGCACCATATAAAATACAGAACTTTAAAGCTTTCATTTTTATAAACCTTTTCTTTGTTCTGGATAACCCTGGAGGAGCCTGCAGGTTTAATAATACATAACAGGTATCAGCATACCATGGTGATTCTAGGTAGGCCTAGTTGATTTGTGGAGTCGCCATCTCCTGTTCATTATCCAGTTCATTAATATCTAGGGGTTGGAAATTGGTCTCAGTCATGAGTTTAGCCAATCCCCGTCCTTTTATAAGCTTTGTAGGTTTTATTTCAATGTCATATTCTAATATAGTAGCAATCCATTTGCCTCTTTTTCCTTCAATCCCCTCTTGGGTCAGGATATCTTTGACAACAGTGCTTGGCACATAAGCTATTATGTGAGAGTATAATACATATATTCTGAAATCTTTGATGGCTTTCACAAGTTCATAAGCTTTTTTTTCCATGATTGGGTATTTTAGAGGTGCATCCCTCAGTGCTTTGCTAAAGAAGGCTATGGGTTTTTCACATCCTTGGTCATCTTTTGTTAAAATTGGCAACCAGGGCAAAACTTCATGTGGGTCATCTTATTCATGGCTAATAATATTTTTATTAGATTCCTCTCGTCGAGAGGTGTAGGATTGATATAAAGATCATCCAATTCCGATAAGTATTCATGGAGATATGAATTTATTTTGATTATGGAATTATTATCAAGCCGACCTACAACTCATGTAGGCTCAGAAGCCCAACAGTCGCATCTATTCACCCACCAACGTTGTGTATAAATATAAGAGGACTTTTCCTCATTTAGACTCACTCATCTCATCACATCTCTCTCTCTCTACTGCGCAGATATGAGTCTCTTCTCTACTGCGCTGAAATGGGTCTCTCTCTCTCACACATGTGAAGCCGGAAGCTGTTGAAACTGAAGCTGCAACTACAGAAGCAAAGATTGACTTGCATGGCCTAGAATATCTCCTCATCTGAACTGCGCCGTAGGTTCATCTAAACCTCCTTTGAAAGCCGCAACTTTTGGTGGTGGAATGAAGTCAATCCGACGAACGGTTTGCAAGATATCGACTGCCCTAGTTTGAAGCCGGAAACTGCTGAAACTGAAGCTGCAACTGCAGAAGTAAAGATTGACTTGCGTGGCCTAGAAGATCTTCTCATCTAAACTTCACTATAGGTTCATCTGAACCTCCTCTGGAAGCTGAAACTTTTGGTGGTGGAATGAAGTCAATCCGACTGGTGGTTTGTGAGATATGGTCTGCCCTAGTTTGATAATGAAGCCGCTAATGCTGATGCTACTGATCTAGGGTTTGCTACTGCTGATATGAATCAGATTTATTGTACTATTTCTCTCTGCTGAATTATTGAAGATAAAATAAGATTTGATCAAAGGGTTTCCCCACACATTGTGGGGTTTTTCCCTGGCTAGCCGCCACATCTTGTGTCTCTTGTCTTGGCTTGTTTTTTGTCGATTGTTTAATGTTCTATCTGCACTTTACTTTATGTACATGTGATTGCTAATCGGTGGAATATAATAAGAAAAAGAAGTAAACTGTTATAAGCATAGAACATACCATAACTTAACATGGTATCAGAGCTGAGGTGAAGACAAAGCCCGAGCAAGAGCAAGAGCAATCATTGAAGAGAAGATTGGCAAGGCTATCCTAAAAGAACTATGGGGTCCTCAACACTCTTTCCTGCCGAAGACAAGCTCCGTGAGAAAGCTGACTATCACGGATAGAAGATGTCTATCGATCTAACCCTTGAAGATCAAGGAGTGCTGGACCATGTAAGAGGCAATATTGTTGAGCCTTCATCAAATGCATCTGCTGCTGCCTGGAACAAATGGAAAAATGGAGAAGTCAAAACAAAGAAGATCATCCGGGACTCTATCGACAAGCGCTTGGTGGCCTACATCTCTGATCTAGACACCTCCAAGGAAATCTACGATAGACTGGTGAGTTTATTTAAAGTTAATGATGCAAATCAAGTTTTGTTTCTTAGAAATAAGCTGAGGGAAATCAAGAAGGGTGAAGATGAAAGTATGCAAGCATACTTCTTAAGAATCACCGAGATCAAGAACGATCTCCTATCTATTGGGGAAACTATTACTGACAGAGAAATGGCACTCACAACTCTTGAAGGATTACCATCTGAATGGTATGTGTTCAGGACTACTCTTCTGAACTATAATGTAATTCCTGGTTTCGAGGAATTAATGGCTAGATGCATTCAAGAAGAAACAAGGGAAGAAGTATAAGAAATGCCCATGCCTAAAGGTCCTCCTGCTGCCTTTTCTTTTCATGCGAAGAAAAGAAATAATTCCCGGACTAAATCAAAAGGAAAGGCTGGACCTAAGGCTAGAAGAAAATGACGATGTTACATTTGCGAGAAAGCAAGTCACTATGCAAGGGAGTGCCCTGATAGAAAGGACTCACTCTAGGACGATGATCAAAATCCCTCTGATGGAAATCAAAGGAATGACAAATTCAACAACAAAGGTAAGAGGAGAGCTGGGAATCAAGGAAGAGGACAAGCATTCAAGAAGGCCAGAAATTCCAGGATGTATTAAATGCGCCTGACCTAAAAAAGAACCTAGTGTCCATCTCAGGAACAGAAGACAAAGGCTACAAGGTAACCTTCAGCGATGGCAAGGTATGTATATGGAAAAATAATGTTAAATATGCCTTTACTCTTGTGTTTAGTGATTCATTATATCAGGTCGATGGAAGTCTGATAGGTGTCATGTCTTATGACACATCTCTTCAGTCCGAACTTTGGCATTAGAGGTTTTCCCCCCTTCATTATAAAGCTATACTCGGTGTAAGACAAATGGTGATAGGGATGCTTGAATTTTGAATAGAGAATGAAGGTGTATGTCCAGGATGTGCTGAAGGAAAGCTCAAAAGGGGACCATTCCCCTCAAGCCAAAGCAAGACCTCTGATATATTACAATTGGTTCACTCAGGCATACCTGAGGTTGGCATTAAGAGGGAGACTACTACACCACATACTCCTGAGCAGAATGGTGTGGTGGGAAGGAAGAACCGCACGATGATGGAAGCTGTCTGGGCCATGCTACATGATCAAAGACTTCTGATGTTTCTATGGGCTGAAACTACAATCACCGTCGTATATGTACAAAATTGATGCCCTCATCAAGCATTGGGTTCCAAGACTCCTAAAGAAAAGTTCACTGCAAGGTGAACAATCTTTCGACTTTGAGGAGCTCTCAAGAAGCCAACACCAGGGAACCGAAAGAAAAGGATGATGAATCAATGCCTGATGTAGGAGAACCCATGGATCTGATAGATTCTCATCCACATGAGCCTTCCTCTTCTAGGAAGAGGCCTTCATGGCTTAGGGGGATACTTGATGATGCTAAAGGACATGTTTCACCCTGAGGAACCTTCCGTCAAAGTAAGAAACTTAATAGGTATCAAGGATACCTGACCATCAAGAGCACGATCATACAAAATGAGCCTTCGTCATTCTCAGATGCCGTCAAGCATCAAGTATGGAAGGATGCTATGACCGTATAATATGAGTCTATTATGGAGAATGATGTCTGGGAAGTAGTTCCCAGACCTTGGACAAGACAATTGTTACTTCAAAATGGCTTTACAAGATAAAGCATGCAGCAGATGGAAGCACGGAAAAGTAAAAGGCTCGTTTTGTTGCTCGAGGTTTCTCCCAAAAGGAAGGTATAGACTATGATGAGATATTTGCACCTGTTGCCAGATATACGACCATCCGCTCGATCATAGCCCTTGCCGCTTCACAAGGATGGAACCTACATCAGATGGATGTCAAGACTGCATTCTTGCATGGCTCGATCAAAGAAGAGGTCTACGTGGAGCAACTCGAAGGATTTGAGATTTATGATCGAAAATCTCATGTATGCAGGTTGAAGAAAGCTCTCTATGGGCTGAAGCAAGCACCCCGAGCATGGTATGAGAGGATCGATAGCTACTTGATGAAGCTGGGATTCACTAGGAGTGAAGCCGATCCTAACCTTTACTTTAAGGTTGAAGATGACAAGCCTCTCATACTGGTATTGTATGTGGATGACCTCTTTCTAACAGGTGCAAACCCTCTCATTCACAAATGTAAGAGGGAGATGGCTTCTGAATTTGAAATGAATGACCAAGGACTTGAAGTGTGGCAGAAGCCAAGGGAAATTTTCCTATCTCAAGGAAAATATGTGGTAAATATATTGGAAAGATTTGCTATGATGGATTGCAAGCCTGTGACTACCTCGAGGATCTTAACTTTTAGAGGTTATATGGTAGTGATGCCGGACCAGACTTGGGAAATGCCTCTGAGTTTCAAAAACTCATTCGCATTGATGTTCTTGGTGAACCTCCGTTTGAACATATGTTTTGCAGTTAGCATTGTGAGCTCATATTTGGTTGAGCCTCACTGGATTGATGCTAGGAATCTTTTGAGATGTCTTCAGGACACAATCTCTCATGGATTAAGATACACTGCTGGAGATGTGAGACTACTGGATATACTGATGTTGATTGGGCAGGAAGTGTGGTGGACCGTAAGAGCACTGCCGGGTACTGTTTCACCTTGGGATTTGCTTCGATATCCTGGATGAGCAGGAAGCAGAAGTCGGTGGCTTTGAGTGCCGCCGAAGTAGGATATATTGTTGCTAGCATAACCTCGTGTGAGGCAGTCTGGTTGCGAAAGCTCTTCAGTGAGCTGTTTGGATTTACATTGGATACCACTGTGATTTTCTGTAATAACCAGAGGTGGGATTTGATTATTCAGGAATCCCATATTCGTCAATTGCTCTAGCAGATAGACATCATCTGGGATATGGTAAGTCGATGAGCAAGGAAGCTCCATCACATTAAGATGATGTACAGGTTGATACACCTTGTCAAAGCCCCGAGGAAAGATCTAATTTGTGACTTTCCCAAATGACTTGGAGTCGGCAAGAAACCCTTGTACAAGGGTCCTGCATGTTGCATACATTGAGCTCTGGGAGCTCTGAGGGCTTTCGGTTCCTACTGGAGCAACATATGACCACAGGGTGACTCACCCTCCCTTGGTGGTGCACACTGGAACAAGATGATTCGCTCTCTTGTGGGACAAGATGATTCGCTCTCTTGTGGAACAGGATGATTCGCTCTCCTGTGTAGCCGGATGATTTGTTTTCCTGTGAGGCCTGGATTGATGTGTTCTCCATGGCAGTCTAGATTGATGTGTTCTCCATGGAAATTGTAGTAGGATTGATGTGTTCTCCTGTGAGGCCTGGATTGATGTGTTCTCCTATGAGGCCTGGATTGATGTGTTCTCCATGGAAATTGTAGCAGGATTGATGTGTTCTCCTGTGAGGCCCGGATCGATGTGTTCTCCATGGCAATTGTAGCAGGATTGATGTGTTCTCCTGTGAGGACAGGATTAATTAGTTCTCCTGTCGAGGCATCCTACCCATGCAGTCTGGGACTCATGGGAAGTACCTCTCATCTGATCAATGAGTAGGGAAATGAAGTTAGGGACCATAGTAGTACCGATGGACGCATCGTTGTAACTACCGTACTCCCTATGCTAGGATGACCTCCATTGATCTGGGATCAATGATACTGGTCTGGGACCAGTGGTAGGAGTTGTACCATACTATGACGCTGACTTCGAGTCGGTTGAGACTGGTCTGGGATTAGTGGTACATACTCTGAGACTGACTTTGAGTCAGTGGAGGATGATATTGGTCTGGGACCATTGGAGTTATACTCACTATGACGCTGACTTTGGGTTGGTTGAGACTGGCCTGGGACCAGTGGTACATACTCTGAGACTGACTTTGAGTCAGTATGATACATCCTCGATCATTTCTTCTTCTTCATAATTCAGACAAAAGCAGAGTAGAACATAACAATGCAAGAGCAGAGCAGAATAGAACAAAACAATACAGATCAGTGCAGGGCAGAACAAGACAAAACAGAACAGGCAAAATAGAGCAGAGCAGGGCAAGGGTCAGGCTGTACAAGGCAGTGCATTTGATGGATGAATAGTAACGACTGATAGACAGATTGCAGATGAAGTTCTCCATGGTTGAGAGGGAGTGTTAAAATTGGCAACCAGGGAAAAACTTCATGTGGGTCATCTTATTCATGGCTAATAATATTTTTATTAGATTCCTCTCGTCGAGAGGTGTAGGATTGATATAAAGATCATCCAATTCCGATAAGTATTCATGGAGATATGAATTTATTTTGATTATGGAATTATTATCAAGCCGACCTATAACTCATGTAGGCTTAGAAGCCCAACAGTCGCATCTATTCACCCACCAACGTTGTGTATAAATATAAGAGGACTTTTCCTCATTTAGACTCACTCATCTCATCACATCTCTCTCTCTCTACTGCGCATATATGAGTCTCTTCTCTACTACGCTGAAATGGGTCTCTCTCTCTCACACATGTCAAGCTAGAAGCTGTTGAAACTGAAGCTGCAACTGCAGAAGAAAAGATTGACTTGCGTGGCCTAGAATATCTCCTCATCTGAACTACGTTGTAGGTTCATCTGAACCTCCTTTGAAAGCCACAACTTTTGGTGGTGGAATGAAGTCAATCCAACGAACGGTTTGCAAGATATCGACTGCCTTAGTTTGAAGCCGGAAACTGCTGAAACTGAAGCTGCAACTGCAGAAGTAAAGATTGACTTGCGTGGCCTAGAAGATCTCCTCATCTGAACTGTGCTGTAGGTTCATTTGAACCTCCTCTGGAAGCTGAAACTTTTGGTGGTGGAATGAAGTCAATCTGACTGTCGGTTTGTGAGATATGGTCTACCCTAGTTTGATAATGAAGCCGCTAATGCTGATGCTACTGATCCAGGGTTTGCTACTACTGATATGAATCAGATTTATTGTACTATTTCTCTCTGCTGAATTATTGAATATAAAAGAAGATTTGATCAAAGGGTTTCGCCACACATTGTGGGGTTTGTCCCTGGCTAGCCGCCACATCTTGTGTCTCTTGTCTTGGCTTGTTTTCTGTCGATCGTTTAATGTTCTATCTGCACTTTACTTTATGTACATGTGATTGCTAATCGGTGGAATATAATAAGAAAAAGAAGTAAACTGTTATAAGCATAGAACATACCATAACTTAACATCTTTCTGTAGCAAAACAACATCAATAGTATGTTCAGATGCAAATGAAAATATAATGAAGTCTCTGTCAAATTTTGGGCTTGTGAGGATTGGAGTTTTTGTTAAGGCTATCTTGATTTCTTCAAATGCTTGTTTGGCTTCTAATGTCCATTTGACATTGGAATCCTTTTTCAGCATATTATTCAACAATCTTATTAATTCAGCCAAGTTGGGTATGAATCTTCTTAGGAAATTGATTTTCCCTAGGAAAGCTTGGAGTTCTTTGACATTTCTAGGATGAGGTATTTGTAAGATGGCTTGTATTCGGTCAGGGTCAATTTAGATGCCATCTCTTGAGATTATGTGACCTAACAGTTTCCCTTCTTCTAGGCCGAATAATGACTTCTTTGGATTCAATGATATACCATATTTTCTGCAGGTTAAAAATACTTGTCTGAGATGATTTAGATGCTGCTGATCTGATTTGGAAAACACAGTGAGATCATCTAAGCATATGACCATGAAATCATGAATTTCCTTAGAAAAAGCTATGTCCATTGCACGTTGGAAGGTTGCCCCTACATTCTTGAGTCCAACTGGCATTTTCACATATTTGAAAGTTCCCCATGGAGTTGTAAAAGCAGTTTTTTCTTGATCATCAGGGTGAACTAAAATCTGGTTGAAGCCTGAAAACCCATCTAGCAGTGAAGTTCTAGAGGCTCCTACTACCCTTTGTAAAATGTGGTCCATCTTAGGTAAGGGGTAGTGGTCTTTCAAAGAAACTTTATTAAGATTTCTCAAATCAACACGCAGTCTAATTTCTCCTATTTTCTTCCTAGTGGGCACTAAATTGGAGACCCATTCTGAAAATCTCATGGGTGCAATTATCCCAGCTTCATAGATTCTTTTGACTTCTTTTTCAATTACGGGGAGGAGCACAGGGTTTACCCTTCTGAGTTTTTGCTTGAAAGATTTTTTATTTTCTTTGAGGGGTATTGTATGCCGAATTACAGAAATGTCATAGGATTGAGATCTTCATAGCTCCATGCAAAAACATCTTGAAATTCTTTGAACAGTTCAATATATTTCAGCTTTTGGTCAGGATGCAAAGTTTTGGACAAATTTATCATTTTAGGATTATGTTCAGTCCCTATGTTACAGTCCTCAATCTCTGCGTTTAATGGCTGCATTTTGGGTTTCCTTGGGATATCATTAGAATAAAAAATGTCTTCCAGAGGAGTCAGACCTGTGGGTAAAAAATTGTCCTTTAAATCAATAAATTCAGATTCTCCTCCAATAGTTTCATCAATGTCTATTTCCTTGAGCTCTTGCAACTCTTTGCTGGTAAATTTCGTTGGATGCAGTATTTGAGTTGCTGTTTCAGCTGAAATGCATGTTTCAACTTTGTCTATTTGATCAACTTCACCTACAATGCATGTATCTATATTGGTGCTGGAAAATTCTTCTTTCAAGGTCAGGAAATTATTAATTTGAGAGTCATTGTCAAACACCTGCTAGTTTTTTACATTGTCTGGTACAGTTGGCTTGTGTTTAATTTCAGCTGTAAAATGATGATTAGGCTTGAATGACAGTTTACAAGTGCTGGCAAATGTTGCCAAACTGTGAGCATGCAAATTATGTTTCCTTGGAATTTTGGCAAGTTGTGTTTCTAAAAAGGTATTGAGTATTTCAATTGCTGCCCCTCTATAAGACCTTAATCTGAGATCATTTGTGAGGAAGTTTCCTTTCATTTGTTGAATAACTAGATCAGAGTCTCCCAAAATTGATACCCTAACTGCCCCTAGACTTTTGATCAGTTTAAGTCCTAGCAAGAGGGCTTCATATTCAGCCATGTTATTAGTACATCTAAAATTCAACCTGTATGCATATCCTTCAGCATGATCATTTTCCATATTATGTATCCAAATTCATGGTCCAACCCCTAGTTTATTAACAGATCCATCAAACTCCAAATACCATAGGGTTTCTTGATTATAACTAGTATCAGGGATCTTAGAAATTTGCTTACTAGGTGGGTTTGGATCTTTAGTTTCATGATGTTTCCCTTGTGGGTCTATTATAATAATTATTTCAGGACTTTCTTGGGTTTGAGCAATAGGTTTTTCGTTTACGATCTCTTCTTGTTCAAGTGCTAAAACCATGTCATCAGTTGGAGGGTAAATCTCAACATTTTAAGGATGAAGGAATCCATATCAGAATGCATGGAATAAATGGGAAAATTTTGGGGTTTCTCCTGGCTGCTCACCATGTATTTCATCAAGGTTTCCTGATACAATCTCTTTGGCTAGCCAAATAATGAAATGGTGGCATAAGACATGTCCAACTGTAAAGATCCTTGGAGCTTTGCACCCCAAGATCTAGACAACAACATGCCATATTTAGGTGGGATATCAGCTACCACTACATCCATCAAAATTGTCTTGGCAGGGAATTGAACTAATGATACACATAAATCTTTTATCAATCTTAGACATCTAACCTGGCTTGAATCAAAAGAGAACAAGTCTTTGTATGGCCAGGTGATATCTAGGTCCAACTTTTCCATTACAGATTTGGGCATTAGATTATGGGAAGCTCCAGAATCAAACATTGCATTGTGCAATATTTTGTCATGAATGTTCAGACTTACATAGAAAGGAGGAATCCATCCATCTACTGATTTACCGTTTACTTCAGGGCCAAAAATTAATTCTGGTTGATCATCAAGGACATTTACCGCATCTCTGTTTTCAGAAATTTGAAGTGATCTGTTGATTTGTTCTCTATAGATATGATGCTTAGCTAATTCTGACAATGAAATTGCTATTTTTAATTTGCCTATTTCGGTCTCAAGGTTGAAAGGTTTTTCTGTTTGAATTTTTTCATTTCGGGTAGTGAGATTCTCTTTTTCAGCTGTTTTTTCAATGTTTTTTCCTTTATCAGGAGCAGTGTTATGCGCTGAAGTTGTTTGTATGTCATTTTCAGGAGGTTATCCCACAATTTCTTTGGAAGGAATGGGATCCGAAGATTTTTTATTAGGCTGATGATTATCTGAAATGTCTTCCACTATTGGACTGTTTGGGTTAGGAACCGTTTTAGGAGGAGTTTGCATAGGAGGGTTCTTGACTTTAGCTCTGCTAGATTGTGTAGTTTCTTTCTGTTTATTTTCATCAGGGACATCTATTCTCCTACTTCTTAGATTGTATTGCTTATGAACTTCATAGATGGCAGTGTCATATCCCTCCCTAAAATCAAATGATTCCCCTGATTGGATTTGGAACTGTTTAACAGTATTAGCTTCTTGGTCTTCTTGGGTCAAGAAAATTTATTGTTCACTACTGAGCCCCATTAAGTTAATTTGTGTGTCTTCTATTGGTTCACTAGAAGTTGAAGCTTCAGCATAGTTTTCTTGGAATGGGGGTCTGATGTTTTGGTCAGGACTAGCTTTTCCAGTGTTGGGATTTTGATTGTTTCTGAAATTTGGGTTTCTTCCCATGTTGTTCGGTTGACCATCCCAAGGGGACTTTCTTTCAATTGTTTCTACTCTATCACCAAGTTTGTCCATTCCTTTAATGATAGCATCTAATTTCTGCTCAAATGTAGAAGGTTCTTCTTTGATGGGTATTCTTCTTTCAGCCCTAGCTCGGGCCCATTTGGAAATCAGGTTGGCCTCAACACTGACAACTATACTTTGCATGTTTTCTAGGCTTCGAGGAGCTCTTTCGCTAAGCTGGTATGCCATGTCAGAGTCAAATGCACAAGGAAATTTGATCAAGGCCAAGTCCGGTGGAGGCCTAATATTCTGAGGGATAGCATTGTAAACATTGTTAAATTTGGTGCAGTAATCTTAAATAGTTTCTTGTTGACCTCTTTTTAAGTTTTCATATTCTGCTAAAATGTGGAGGGGATCTTTTTTCTTTTTCCCATCTGTTTAAGAAGGTCTAAAAAAGAGCTTCAGGATCATTGATAGTATTTGCAGGGAGTGCTCTAAACTAGGTTCTAACATATCCAGTTAAGCTCTGGACAAAATTTTTCATTCTGACATCATCATCATCAATTTCATAGTTTTCAAAATAATCCATCGTTTTCTTGGTGTGTTGTTGAGCTGTGTAAGTGCCAGTACCATCAAAATAGGTGATTTTGCTTTGATAATCTTGAGGCATAGCCCCTGGATTAGCAGGTAATTGTAGGGGAGCATATTGGTTTGCCATATTTGCAGAGATAAATGTAACAGCTGGGAGAACAGGGATAATAGTTGAAATTTATGTAGTGGATGGGGGAGCAAAAAAGGTGGTTTGAAGTGCTGATCGTGTACTAGGAGAAGCAACAATAATGGCAGAAAGGACTGATGATTTTGTAGGAGTTAGCTTAGATTGGGTAAGGTTCTGCTGGCTTTTAAGGTTCTCAGGAATCAAATTAGGATTTTGAAAGACAGGTGGGGGATTTGGATCGGGATTTGATCTAGTGTAATGGATCTTCTTCTTTGGAGCCAGATTCTAAATATATTTTTGGTTTTTCTTGAAATATTTGAGGGATACAACTTTAACAGTGTCTTGAAGGAAGTTTTAGAATATGGGAGTTTTGAATTTTCCTAAAGATCTATTGAAACAAGGAACTGATCAAATATTTGAGACAACTGTTCAACGCCTAAAACTAGACTGGAGATAAACTGAAGTAGCTTTTATTTACTCCTGCAATTGCATAGCAAAAGCAGTTTCAAAGGCTACCTGGCTAATTTCAGGCTCCACCTGTAGCTTTAAAAAACAAACAGTAATAACAAACAATTATTCAGGTCCCCAGTGGAGTTGCCAATGATGTTATCACTCAGGTTGTTCCCAAAAGTTGTAAGAAAGGGAATACGACCGAGGTAACCACATACCAATATTTTAGACACAGATTCTAGCCAATCTGCATCCAGAGAGGACTCTCTCTTTATAATTAAGCTTTGTTTTAGGGTGTATTAGGCTAGTTATGAAGTGCAAAGGTTTGTTTTGAATTTTGGTTGGAAGGATGGGGACTTAATAGAATAGTGAGGTGAAACTGAAACATTTCAGTCCATTGGGCATGATGGAGTCAAGAAGGATAGCTTCCCGGGTTAGGTTTCTTATCAGAGGATTTATCACAGAGCAAGGTACTCAAATATGGAACAATTTATAAGCTAAAATCAGATGGAATGGAGTCAATGGGTGAAGAGCAATTAAGAATCCTTCATCATGTTGACAAAGGGAAAAAGGATGATTATTGCCAAGGAGAAATTAAGAATTCCTTAGCTAATATTCAAGATGAAAGAACCAGGGGAAACATGAGCAATTAAGAATTCACTGTTTATGCTAATTCTTGAGGAAAACATTAATAATAACAGAGATTGAACACAGAGTGCAAACAAGAAAATTCTGGGTTATTCTTTTTCTCTATTACTTAGATCATGAAACATAGATGATATAGTAAACACAGAAACTGTAAAACACAAGTTAGAAGAGACTTATTGATCCATGAAATGATTCAAGAATTCTGCAACATGGTCCTTAGCATCAAATCTTCATCTAGTGAGCAAAACGAATGGTTCCAACAGCCTTTTATTCCAAAAATTGTTCAGTATTACAGTCACAGCTATGAACTTTCACCACCAACCAACCCCAAATACTTCGTCTGAGGGGGTATTTATACAAAAATGCCAAGATATTATGCAAAATATCTGATAGAAATAAATATCTGTTGATAATTAATGTTTCTCTTACATAGATAGAGACAGACAGTCTCGAAAACAGGGAGATAATAAATAGATGTAATAAATTCGTGCTGCGCTTGCTGGTCCGAATTTATGGGAAGTACTGGAGGTAGATGCTATAAGTCGGTCTCCCAGCTGCATTATACGGATTCTTTGCACTGATCTTTCTACTTTGGCTGGGCCTTCTTTAATACTGATGTGATACGCTTTAATTTGCAGGACCGTGGTTCATTTCTGTTCTGCGCATTTACAATAGATGGTGCACAATTTTGTTTTGACCAATGATAAGTTTACAGGATTTCTAACAAGCTTTGCCACCACTCTGTGTACCTAAAAAAATTAGGTGGGGTGGTGAACATATGCTTTACTTCATGCTCTATGTAAAAAATATTTTCCAGACTGTCACAAAGGGACTGGCCAGATGGAAGTGCCACTTCTGCTGAAGTACTTGAAGATGCACTAGCTTGACTGACAAAAAATGTATTTAATTTGTGTACATATTCCTTGTGCTTCATCAGATGCTCATTATCTCCTACAAGACTTGGCAAACCTTTTTGCTTCAGGACTGTAAATTTGTCTATGAAAGAATCAATTTCCACCTGCATGTCCTGGCATCTCCTGTCCAAGTTTTGCATTAGAGTTCTCATGGTTAGAACTCTCTTGATGTCCAAAATAGTACCTGTTTTGTCTCTAATGTCAAGCACCTCCAGCTCTTCACTGGTCTTGTTATTCAAAAAATGTATTAGCCTGTTAGCTTGCTCAGGCATTTGCCCCAATACGACTCTTGTTTTCTGAACTTCCTCTTGGGCTACTTTTATCAAATCAATTTATTCATTAATGGTCTGAATAGACCTCCATACACCACTAAGTGATTGAAAGATATTGGTCCACAAAATTCCTCTGATTTCTACCAGAGGCTTATGCAGATAGAGATCTTTTTCTAGGGCTCTTACCTTGTTTTCCAATGCTTTGACTTCCCTCGTTTTTTCTGCCACATTCATTTTGGATTTATCATAGCTTTGCTCAATCTTTGCCTGTTTTTCTTTGACTTGCTTCAATTCAGATACTTGGAGTTTCAATTCCTCCATGGCTTTGATTAACTGCTTTGTGATCGTGGTTGTACTGCTGCTTGGTGCTGGTCCTGTTGATGTCGCTCCTGTGATGATTTCTACAGTTGATGCTGGGACAGTGGAAGGCACTGCTGTTATAACTATGGGAGGGGCAGCTGTGGCCCTTGGAGTTACTTGAGGTGGCTGGGAGGCTGACTCTCCCTGCTTTTATTGTAATGCTTTCTCCAATGCCTGCTCTATCTCACTCAATCTTTCATTCAACCTCATGAGCAGGTCCATCATGTGCTCCTCAGACTTTTGCTGTACAACATCCGCTGTCCGTGGATGCATGGAAGGAGGCATTTTGAGCTATTTGCTGAGGGCAACAATGTCCTCTTCCTTTTTCTTCATTAGTGCTCTTATGCCCTTGGCATCTTTGGGATCATGTCCCAGCTCAATGATAATATCTTCCAAGGATTTGATCCTGTTTTCTTTTGCTAGAGAGGAAGCTTTCTCTAAATCTAGCTGAGCAGAGGTGTTCTCCAATGAGTTTTGCAATTTGTGAGCCAACATTGCTTTGTCAGCTAGTGTAGAATACACCATCTCTCCCATCTGTTTGTGCAGCTCAATCTGATCTATTGGATGAATGTTTTTGGCCAAGGCCTCCAGATTTGTCCTAATATAATCAGCTGCTGACTGTGGTTGCTGCTCTTTGGGCTTGAATTAGCTCATGATCATTTTGCCCTCCTTAATGTCATATGCAGACATCAATCTTTGCTGTTTTGTGGGGGCCATCTTAAGATATTGGTCATAAATTTGCAGCCTCAATGGATCATTTCTAGCCTTTATTTTCGTGAATGTTCTTTTAATAGCAGAGGTCTGCTTTCTTGGTGGCCTTGTGGATGAAACTTCCACACTATGCTGCCTTTACAGCTCTTGCTTGTGTGAGCTGGTTGATGTATCTATCACTGGGGAGGTATGTGGGCTGGTTGCCCTCTCACCTCTTAGGCTTTCTAATGTTTCTTCATTCATTTCCTCTTCAAATAGAGGATTTAGTCTTTGCCTTTTAGCACCTGGCTGTTCTGCAGGCCCACTGATGGGTGTGGCCTATTCTCTGTCCATTTTCTTTCCCTTTTCCTCATTTAGAGGAGTCTGTAATGCTGGTATCTCTGGTGCTTTGGTCTGCACTCGAGGAATTTGCTCCTGTTGATCAGTCATTTCTTGCTGTCCTGCACCTGCTACTTCCTTGCCCTTTGATGAACTTGAAACTGGTGTGGTGGTCCCTTGTATAGGTTGCTGTGAAGTCCCAACAGAAGATGTACCCACTCCGGCTTGCTGAGGCAGCTTGAAAGATACCTGTCCAAAAGAGTCTAGGTCAAGGGTCTTTTCTAAATCTTTCATAGCTTGTTCCATTTTTTGTTGCCGAGTAAGGTCTTCTACTAATGTACCCTTTATCCATTCATCCTGATTGGCATATTGTTCTACTTCAGGGATCCTATGATGTGTGTAAGCTGATAGCCTGTTTTTTACTTTTCTTTCACTTATAAATCCATTTGGGTCATATGGTACCCACCAGAAGCTTTTCTTCAATTTAAGCTCTTCCCCTAATATTTTATTAGCATCTTCCCATGCTTCCCTTTTGTTAATGATAAAGGGGCCTAACTGGTTTCTTATCCTCAGCTGAGCTTTCTTTTTGACATTGCAAAAGTGAGTTAAATCTGCATTGATTAGTTGCATGAAATAATCAAGAGCAAATAGTCTCATAGGCACATATTTTGGCAGCTTATAAGGGCACAACTCACAACCATATATCTTGATTTCAGTGTGATCCTGGTAGAAGTACTAGTCACCTATCCTATGGTTCTTGGAGAGCTGTAGAATCTTCCTTATGTCACCAGAGAGTCTGGGAGGAGGAGCTCCTATCAATAGAGTGGAGGCTGGATGTATAAACAAGTCAATGAATTCACAATAGGTATAAGGGGATTCAATAATTCTGTGGAAGACTGAGGTCCAAAAGATTACAGACCTCCTCTCTCCTTTGGCATCTAATTTCCTGATGGGAAATATAAAAATGTCTGGGTGATAATACAACAACAAATGGTATATGAAACTTGTGTATTTAAACAATCCTTCTCTTTCCAAATTCATAAATTGACCATGGATTTTGTCAGCAATGAAAGAGGCATAATCATACTTAATAGTAGGGGGCTATCTTGAAGTAAAGGTGGATAACAGAACCAGGACCATTTCATCCACAAATTCACTGGACCTGAATCCCAAGATCACTAATATTATGTCAAGAAGAATTTTTCCAGTCTCATTGAATGAGACATATAAATAAGGAGGTGGGCCTTGGGGCTGGCATTCTGGCTTCATGAATAACTTAGCAATCCTAGCTATTTCTGCACTGGACAGTTGAGAGCCTTGCTCTAGCAAATATCCCATGGAAAGAGAAGCAAGAGGCTGAACTGGATGGAATTGTATCATTTCATTGATAGACTCAGCAGTTATGTAAAACATGACAGTTTGTGATGGAGAGATATCTGCTTTACTGACAGGGTCATAATTGGCACAGTAGTGGCGAACAATATCTGGGAACACATTGACTAAGGGAAGGTAATACCTGGGGAAATTGGACTCCCATATTCCATAGATATCAGAATTGTCCAAATGAATGTTTCTAATTAGGCAAAAAGTATGAAGATGATTTTGTAAACCAATTAGGTCTTTTATCTGGAAATCTCTGTCAGCCAAGGGTAAATGATGCTGGTCTGTATGAGGTGCATTGAGAGGCGTGATATTGAGGGTGATTGGGGCTTCCATTGTTCAATTGTCTGTGTTTTTAACTCGGAGGTTGAATTTCTGTGGAAAAAAGGCTATAGAGCAGTTATGGGTGCCTTGGTACAGCAATTATGGACTGTTTTTGGCTTGAATTTGGCTATTACAGGTACAATTTGCAGAGGAAAAACCAAAAACACGGGTTCAGGAGGTGGAACGGGGTAAATACATGTGTTTTGGAAGCAAACCAACGCAATTCGCAAGTTGACTGACGATGTGCAGAGCAGAAAACTGGACTTTGCTGGTCGGGGTGGCAGACTGGAGCTTGCGCAACTGTCGGACGTGATTTTGCATGCAACAATCTTGGGAAACAGATGAATGAAAATGAATGAAAATGATGTTTTTTATGAGTTTTTTGACAAATATTGGCTTCGCGGGCTTTTTGGCACTTTTGGTCGGATGACGTCAGCATGACGGGAGAGTTTGTCGCATAGCAGAGGGTATGGGTGCTGACGTGGCGATGACGTGGAGGTGACGTAAGCGGGTGGGTCAACGGGGGTGGTAAGTGGTTTGGGCCCACATCTCTTATCGGCCAAGGTGGTATCAGGATGAGGGGCCGCGAGCATGCTGGGAGGGCGCCGCGTGTCCCCGGTACGACGGGAATACTGCCGGCTCCCCGGGCGGTAAATATCGGATGGAGGGGAGCGTACGATATGATCTGGAGTTGTCCGATCAACAGGACCAGATCCAATGGTCAGCACAAATATGAGGTGGTGAAGGGCTACGACGCGGGACCTAGTCATAATAAACATTTGATTAAAATATATCGGGGGTGCGTTGATTGGCTGTCGGGGGGTTTAAATTTGTTAATTAACCAGGTGTTAATTAACCTTGAATATTTGAGCGTGGGGAGGGTTTTTATAAGGTTCTATATGAGCTTATAATCCCTGATAATACAGTGATATGGTTTATAAGTAAACCAGGGCAGGATATTATAAAATCTTGGGTTTTGCATATATTAATAAAGTACGGGAAAGGGGGAATAACCATAGGGAGCTATATACTAGTGCTTGCAGTTAATATGGGTTTGTAATAAAAAACACTAAGTTATAAAGTTTGATAACTTAGGTTGAGGGAATGAAAGGATTTTACACAAGGAATGTGGCTTCTTTGCTTTGAGCAGGAATGCTATTTTCCTCAGGTTTTTCATGAAATGGAGTGATTGTAAGAGTATTGAGCAGATCTCAATATCCTTGGGGGGAGGTTAGTAAGTGTTTTTTGGGAGAAGTATGAGGGGAAGTCAGACATGCATCACCTATTTTGTAGCCAAATAATTTCCATTGTACTTATGATATCAAATGAGATGAACCTCTTGAGAAACCAAAGTTAATCATAAGCATGCTTCTGCAACACCAAAACTACCTACCCAGCCTATTATATCTAACATTTTTCTTGTTCTTCCATGGGTACACTTGGAATAGCAAACCCTTACTCTTTTCTTTTCTTTTGACTGCAATCCTATCTAAGTCTGCCCTTATTTCTTCCAAGGGCTCAGATTTAGCTGTTGAGCACCTTTGCTTCTCTATGTAACTATTTATCTGCCAAGCTTGAACTGTTTGGACATATTTTATTCTCTATTTCTAAAACAAGAAATTTAAACATGAACTGGCGAGGAATAAGCTGCTTGGCCATCCATCAACTGTGGCAAGAGTCAACCAATTGCACACAATGAGATTCTTTGCAAAAATAGAATAGCAGTGGCATTTTGGACTAGCACACTTTCCTGGTCTTCTTTGTTTGGGGTTCATTTCTTTTCTTTTTTCTCTTGACCATTTCATTCTTTTTACCCTTTGATTTTTCTTTTAGGGCATACCCTCTTTACATTTTTTAAGCTTTTTGATCTTTTCAAAATATGGAACCTTTGCAGCATGGAAAGGATGAACATATTTGGGATTTTACCAGTCAATCATGAAATATGACACCTATTGGTATAGTAGCATAACAGGTATATAGTAACATATATAATTAAAAAAAAAAACAAAACACATAAAATAATTAAAATCAAATAAAAACAAAATACAAAAAGACAAAACATTAATTTTTTTTACAAAAACTAAAAACAAAACAATACCAACAAAAACATATAAGATAAAACAACACATACAATAAAAGGGAAAAAGGGTGTGCATTACACAATAAAATCCAACATTATTATTGAACTTCATAAAAACGAAGGTCAAAATTTATAAACCATTTTTCATATGATTATTCACTGGTTAATAAAACCCTTGGTATATGTAGCACATTGCAGTGTCGAATTTGATGTGTTCTTAGTTGCTCAGGTTTAGCCTGTAACAAAAAAAAAATGAAAAATAAAAACCATGTATCCTGCACAAAACTGTCAGCGTTTGTTCAAAGATAAAATGCTAGATTGAACTGAGTAAAAAGCTTGTGATAATCATCTCTCTGCAGAACAAAGAGATCATCAAAAACATTCTTAGATAGAAGAGCATAGAAGAAGGAAGAAGTTACAGTTGAAGAAGCAGAGAGGAAAGCCAAGGGAGACAAGAAATTTGCTCAGAAACTACAGCGAAACTGGAGGCATAATCGTTTGACAAATCCAAAATTGATTTTTGCAGAAAATGTAATTGTCAGAAATTGTAACTGTCTTGACACTCGATTTTAAAATGAATTTTCTGAGCAAACCAGGGTGAATCTAAAAAAATTGAGACATGGTTTTTCCGGAACGGGATGAGTTTAATAAACCAAAAATCGTTTCCTCAGATTTCTAACCGTTCGGGAGAAAATTGCGGTTATTCGGGACCCTGTTTGGTGACTCCGTGAGGAAAACATATTCATTTTTTTTATGCACGAGGTTTTTCTGGCAATAACACATTTAATTCACTAAGACTTCTAATCAAACAATGACTCTTGCTCCTCCGCAAAATTTCAACAGATTTACCCTCTTTACATCCTTGAACACTTGAGAGAAATTGCTAACTTTAGATTTGTGGTTGATACATTAATGTGACTTGTTCCAGACATGCAGATAACAACTGATGTGATATGTGGATTTCCAGGCGAAATGATGGAAGATAATTTCAAGGCTTGAGCTTCAAGTGAACCAGTAGGGTGAATTAGCAAAATCCAAGAGTGGATTTTTCCCAGAACAGGGGCAATTAGGTAACCCAGAAACCATTTTCTGGATTTTGAAACCAATTGAGAGAATTTTGCGGTTCTTTAGAGCCATATTTTGTTGTCTGCTTGAGAAGAAAAAATGTTTTTTATATATACACAGTGAACGGTTTCAGCAAGTTTGCTGATCTTGACTATCACTTACGTGATGGAATTGTACTATTAATGGTATTATCCCGTCTACTTGATGGAGGGAGTTAATTTATTTTTCATGGTTATTTCTTAAAAATGGATTGTTATCGATATCATGAATTGGACTGAATATAGCACTTTTGATTTTCCTTAGTTTGTTTCATTTGACATTTTGTGTAAGAATCAGAAAGGAATTGATCATTTCTTTTTGAACACACTTATGTTCTTTATGTCAAGTTTTTGTTGCAGGTTTGGGATGATCGAATGATCGTTGAAGAAAACTAATTGTGCGTGCAATTGGTCTTCAAATGACCAATTCCATGAGAAACATAAGAACAAGTCCATCTCCATATCCACCAAAACCATTACCTTTCCTCCCTTTGAATTATAAATCCAACCAATCAATTCAAAGCAAGCCACAATCATTTTTCCCAACAAGAGTCCGTTGTTCATTTTCCTTTATTCACATACACTTTCCGTCTACTCCACAAATAAAAGCAAGAAGCTTATTTTCATGATTATTGCCCATTGTCATATTCCATTTTCATTTTCCTTTTCCTATCCTTTTCATTTCACAAATAAACCATGCTTCAATGCCAATTAGTGAGTCCATAGTCCTTTGAGTCTAAAATCCTTGCAAAACACCTTGAGGCTTGCATGTCTTAATGGAAAGTCCTCATGCTGATGAACAATGGGAATACATCAACATCCTTTGTTCATCGGATCTTCTAGGTACTCGACAACAACAAAATTATTCGTACTTAGCAAGATGTGTTTGGGTACCTTGACTCTCATTGTCATCAATGGTGATAGTTCTCGTGTTGACTAGTTGCATCCATTAATGGCCACTAAGTCAACAATTTCCTGCTACGTTCGACATCAGAACGTCTATTCACATAGCAAGAATTGTGCCAATGAGTTTTGAAGAAATGAAGACTATCATTTTCATCATTCTGGAGAAAATGTAGAAGATATGCAGCTGCAGAATTAGACAACAGCTGCAGAATCAGACAACAGCTGCAGAATCAGACAACAGCTACAGAATGAGATGATAACTGCATAATCAAATAACAGCTACAGAATCAGATGGCAGCAACAAAATTAGCACTATTCCGCAATAGATTCAACAAATTTTAATAAAAGCAAATAAAAAATCATCTTGACTCTTTTCTTCATGACTTGTCTAGCCACTTGAAGAAGATTATGATCAAAATTTTTCAGCCACCACACATACAACTCATCCAATTCTAAAGGGTAAGTTAAGGTATGTCATTTTCTAACTTTTTATCGTAAAATTCCTTGAAAAGCTAGAATGATAATTTTTGGAAAAAACATTTCTCTTCCTCATCTCATAAAATTTCCAATATCATTAGTTGGGGGGGATACATTCATATTTATATTTTTCCATATTTATATCACATTCAAAAGCCCACATACTTTCAAAAGATATTAACTATTACATTATTTTTATGAGCATACAAAGGGTTGTCAAAATTACTAAAAAGATAATTGGATACAAACATAATCATGGTTGTCACACAAGAACCAATTATGATGCAATCCAATGAAGATATACTTTGCAACAATAATCAAATTATCATTATGCAAAGTTCAAAGATAAAAAAATGAATGCAACAACAAAATATGGTTGTAACACAAGAACCAACCATGTTGTAATTCAACTAAAAGATTTTGCAGAAGTATGAAGTTATCAAATGATATCATGCAAAGTTAAGCCAAAGTTCAAGGATAAAAAAGAATTAATGTAATAGATTGCATGAGGACATGCAATAGCTTCAATTGGGGGGTATGTTGGGCCTTGAAATTGTTATTCACTTCCATTACATTTTCACTTATATTTCCATATTGTCACCTTCACTCCACCTTTATTTCATTACATTTACCTTACCATTATCATTATTTGATCACATTTATGTTTTTCGAAACTTTATTATTTCTTAGCATTTTTAAGTGAATTTATGGTTAAAAATTAGAAAATAATGTGCATATGCTTATACCTAACAAGTGGGATGAGATTGTTGAAATGTGTAGGTCAAAAGGAAGCTTCTAAAAGACCCTTATGTGGCCTCCCAAAACCAAATTCGAATTTGAGTGGAGAAGATCACATGATACGTGTCTCATTTCCTATTTGTATTGAAACTCTAAGAAGACATGTGTCTTATTATTTTCTATTTTGATTGTCACTCTAGAGATATAGAGAGAGATTCATGGACTCTCATTAATGAGATAGCTTCTCATCTTTTTGTATAAATATGGGAAGTTTTCTCCTATCATTTGAATGTGAAAAGTTGGGGAAATGCTCCTTTTTTGAATATAGAATTTAGGTTTGGCACCATACTCATGAGTGATGTTCACTTTGAATTAGTTATACTTGTATTTGGAGCCTCTCAACTTTCCATCCCTCATGCTTTTGGATTGGCCATCTATAATGTGTGAGATTTATTGTTTTTCATAGATTAAAATTTATTTCTTTCTTGTGTGAGAGGTTAAGAGTGATTGTTTTTACTTTCTTTCATATCTAGAGGCTAAGAATTATTGTTTTTGCTTTTATTTCATATCATGTGGTTTTGATTATTCATTTTCATAGGATCTTGATTTGATAATGCATACATGATTCCTTAGAGTAGATTTCATTTCATGCAATTTCATTTTTGAAAGAGTGGTGTGCTTTTCAATTCCCGCAAGTGTGGTAGATTAAGACTTCAATTCCTGCAAATGTGGTAGATTAAGATTTCAATTCCAAACAATGTACTATAATTTCCATTGAATTGATTGTTGAATTAGAATAGGTGAATTTGGTTTGTCGTTATTTGGTTTAGTAGTTAGATTGATCTAAATTGGAAGTTAATTTATAACATATATAGTGCATGCATGCTTCGCAAGTTTTACGAAACCCCCGGGTCGATAATTAAATGATAGGTAATTAATTTGCCTCAACAGAAACCTCAGTAATTTACTTCATTAAGTTTATGTTGCATGCTAATTTTCCTTCTAGGGTGGAAAATCTCATCCTTGTTTGATTTCTTGTGTGTAGGAGGTTTGATTAAGGAGTCTGAGTGGGATATTCGGATAGGAGAAGGTTTTCCAAATACAAAATGGGCATGCAAACTATATCAGCCTGAAAGGGTTTGAGGTATGATCATTTATCCATTTGTCTTTGTTATTTGTATGGTTGGCAATGGCATTTCAACAACCAGGAGATTAACATGGTTATTCCACCCATTGTCTGACAAATCTTGAGGAAAGATCTACGGAGAATAACTCCTTGGTCTCTCTGTGATTTTAATGCTAACAAAACTAGTGACTCCACTGGGAAGAAATCCCTAGTGATTTTTTTCTCTTTCCTTCTTTGCAATCCCCAGATTTTGATTTTTTTTCTTTTGTCTTTATTTCTTGATTTTTACCTTGTTTAAGCCTTTAATAGGCTTGTTTTGCTTCATATTCTTAATATATTAGTGATTATATTCTTTTACTTTTGATCTTAGGGGCATTAACTCCCTATATTTGAGTTACATAGTGAATACAATAGTTAATCGCTCATAGGAAATTACCTTGTAGTGATTGGGACTCGCCCTAATCCTTGTCTAGGAGTGATGGCCTCTTAACATTGACATTTTCAATAGGGTTTGCTTTAGATATGGTTGTCAGAGCTTTAGGTTTGCACTTTCCTGTTTATGGTTAATTATATATGGTCCTAATATTATCTATACCCTTTCTAAGTTGTGAGATTTAGTTCATTTTTTACAATTTTCCTGTTTTTACAAGGTTTTTGTTTGTTGATTGATTGCTTCCAACAATGATTGATCTTTTTGTTGTTTGCTTGACATTGAAAATCTGATCAAAGTTGTTTGGTTAGTATTTATGATCTATTTGATTGTTTGAGTTGCAAATAAATCCAAGTTGCATGGAATTTTAAGTCTTTTTCCTCTATCTAGTGTTTGGAGTGCTTTCCCTTTTAGGTCATTGTAGTTGTGTGTTTGTTCATTGCTTGTATTGAGCTATAAAATCAATCTTTCTTTTTGTGTGAGCTTGATGTTTGTTCATTGCTTGTATTGAGCTATAAAATCAATCTTTCTTTTTGTGTGAGCTTGATGTTTGTCTAAGTGTGATAAGTGATAGTTCATTCCTTTCTCTTTAAAATCCTTAGTTTTGAGCTTTTGAGTGCTTTTTGGTGCTTTTGATTTGGCATCTTTAGAGTATTTATTTTGATTTGTAAGTTGTTTGGTGGATTGGCTCTTTATGTGAATTTGGTGAGTAACTAAATATTATTAAGAGTGACTATGAGGGTCTTCCTTGCCACTTAGAAAAAGAATAAATCTCCAACCTTCCTTATGTTGGTAGCATGGTGTTGACATTGATGTCAACCCTAGGAGACAATCAACCAATCAAATAGTTGTGTTGGCATTGTTGGAACAGATGCCAACAAATTGATGAGCTTGCATGGTGTTTTAATCAGGTGCAGAAGTGTTATGGAGGTCTACTGATGCTTGAAAATATGGTTGTAGATGGCCTGGAGCAGCAATGGTAAATTTGGATTAAAGAAACTTTAGTTTTCTCCAAATTAGGGGAAGGATGCAGATTAACCATTAAGAACGCTTATCCTGTAGAAAATCCTGTAGATTCACAAGCTAATGCAATTTGCTAAAGCAAGAGACAAGAATATATTTCTACTCTTTACAACGGAAGCCCATAAACATCAAGCAAACAATAATCAATAGAGGAAGCGAATCAAAGGCACATAACACAATAAATATCCGAGGAAAGCCATAACTCAAAACCCCGCTATCTGTTTTGTATTAATTCAGAAAATCAAGATGAAATTACAATGCTTGTTCTCTCTAGAACAATCCCAGAACTCAAAAAATTCAATCTCCAACTCATAAGAAAGCTCAAGGCCAAAGATTAGCCTCTTCACAAGCTCTCCAAGTCTCTATTCCAATTGTAATTCCTATGAAGGATAACTTATATTTAAAGGGAAATAAAGCCTCTAAAAATAGTGCAATCCCTCAAGGATCAGTTCCTGATTGCATGCACTATTAGTGCCACTCAGAAAAATCTAAAACAAATAGTACACTACCCATGCACTCTAGTCTCAACTTGGTCTTTCTCAGAATCGACATGCATGAGTTTTTGATGAGTAAATATTCAGTTAACTAGAGTAGCATTGGTGGAGTTCATTAGTGTCACCACTGACTGTTAACTCACTATTAGTTCTCTCAATCATTTTGAGAACCAATTTAACTAAACTGACTCATGAAACTGAGTCTTCTATTTTACAACTCACAATTAACTCACACTGGACTCCTACAAAGTAGGGAGAACATATACATGACTTCCAAAAGACTTCCAACTCAAATTTCATATGTTAAGTAAGTTTAATAAACTTAATTTAACTATTTTAAGTTGCTATGAGAATAGAATTCAAATTTAATTCACAATTTAATTGAAGGAAATTTAAACTAGAATTTCCTGTTTCCATTTCTCAACACTCCCTCTCAATAAGAAGGGATTATCAACTACCCCGATCCTGTCTCTGTGAAACTCGAATTTACATCTTGACAATGCCTTTGTCAAGGTGTCAGCATATGCTCCTCCATGGGAACGTAATCTAACAACTATGATCCGCCTCAATACACAATCTCTGAGATGATGATACCAGATATCAATATGCTTGCACCGATCATGGAAAACTGGATTTTCAGAGAGTTTGATACAACTCTGATTATCACAGTAAATCAATGTTGGATCCATCTGCTGATCAAACAAACCAACCATGATATTCCTCATCAATATAGCCTTACATGTTGCTTGACTTGTAGCCATGTACTCTACCTCTGCCGAAATGAGTGTGACTGATCTCTGTTTCCTGTTGTACCAAGAAACTGTTGCTGACCCAATACTAAAGATCCCTCCTGATGTGCTCTTCCCGTCGGATGGGCTCCCTACCCAGTCTGCATTAGTGAAGCCTTGAGCTTCACTCCCTCTGTATGTTTGTACCATAACCCAAACTGAGTAGTGTCTATGAGGTATCTCAATACATGCTTTGCCACCTTCCAATACAGCTTGGTAGGCCTAACCATCGCTTGACTAAGCTGGTTAACTGCATAGCACATATCCGGTCGTGTGTTCACTAAGTACATGAGTGAACCCACAAGCTACCTATAAACAGTAGCTTCAACTACTTCCCCTGAGGTAACATCCTCCTTCCTCCAGTTACTAGCTAGAGGAGTCTCCATGGGTTTACTGCTCTCCATGTAAAATCTCCTGAGCATCTCGTTGGCATACTTGCCCTGAGATATAAACAACTCCCCATCTCCCTGTCATACCTCCATGCCATGAAAGTAATGCATGAGCCCCATGTCCTGCATCTCAAACTCTCTTGCAAGGTCCCCCTCTGCAAGATTTGATGAGCTTCTCATCACCTGTCAGTATGAGATCATCTACATAAAGTACAATGTGTTAGCGTTAGTCATTTCTTCCTATCACCAGTGATCAAATATGCTTTTACCAAGTTTTGTTAGGGGTCCCAAGGTCAAATTTTATCATGTCACTAGGCTTTCAGAATAAAATTTGGTCATTGGTTAGTTTATCTAGGGTTATCTCTATTCTCTCAAAAATTTCACATGTCGGTCGCTTATATCCTTCAACTGAGAGTTTTCATCATTAAAAGAAGGTCACTATCATGTCAATCATCACCATCATGATTTCACTCAGTCTAATGTCTCCATTAGGTCATTAGGGTTTCAAGGTCACCAAAACTTTCATTTCATGCATAAAAATCCGGTATATGATGAGTTGTGATAAGGAACTCTTTTCAATAAATTTTGATGAAATTTCATTAGTACTTCATGGCTATAGTCTCAAGGTTCCAAAAGAAAGAAGGTTCATTGTTCAAAAAACATAAAAAGAAGTCTAGGTTACAAAACACCAAGGTTCTCAAGTTGAAAAAGAGTGAAAATCATGTTTGAAAAAGATATGTGGGGCCCATTTTCACTCAAAAGAGAATCATACTATGTCTATTGATGGGCCTCTAAATTAGACATAAATTAAGGCCTATGCCTCTAATTTAAAACATAAATTAAGGCCTATGACCATCCTTCAGCACATTAAACCTCTCTTCTTGCATTGGATAATTTTTTGTAACTTTAATATATTCATTAGGAAGGTTTATGAATAATTGAACATTTGTGCCTAATATTATTTATTTTTTGTGGAATATTATGAGAATATTGGGCAAATTATGAAGAGTTGGAGGAGGAGATTATTTAGGGACTTGTTCCCTACTACTGGAGGATCAATAAAAAATAACAAGTCAATAAGATATTATGGAATTATAGCACAAATTGTGGAATTCCAATTATTGAGAAAATCTAGAAATGTGTTCCACTAATCAAGGGAGCAGATCCACTAATCAAGGGATTTCGGTGGGTAAAGATTCCTCCATTCACGAGGAATGATTCTTTATCATTTTGTATAAGTACCAAGTTGAATTTGCCTCTAGGGAATGATTGAGAAAATCTAGGAATGTGTTCCCTGCCATTTAATGCAAATTCCTAGTATTGGGGACTAGATCCACTAATCAAGGGATTTTGGTGGGGAAAGCTTCCTCCATTCATGGGGAATGATTCCTAATCATTTTGTATAAGTACCAAGTTGAATTTTCCTCTAGGGAGGGATTTTTTATTAGTGTTATTGTGGAGAGAGCTTGTATTTTTGCAGCTCCATTGTATTTTCTTGCAGAGATGTAATTCTATTGATGAAAATAATGAAGATTGGTGTCATGTTCAGCTTCTAAATCTTGTTCTCCTCCATAGGTCTCTAATTTTCCTTGGGCTTGGCCATCCCAGGAACCTCAAAGCCATTTTGTATCATTTTCTTTCCTTCTTTTCATTGCTTATTCACATGCATCTCTAGTTTTATTTATTTCTATTTCTACATTTAGTATTAATGATTTATTGTTGTAGGTTTGTTATATGGTTGATGTAAGTTCTTTTGCAGGATCACAAGCATTATTTCATCATTGGAAAAGCTTTGGAAGTTCATAATAATCATTGAGTTGCTTGGATTAGTCTTATTCCGAAATCTAGATTGTTGGACCTCCTTTTTAGCAAAGAACAATAAATTTCTACTATTTTTTAGAGCATGCTAATGAGATTCAATCGAATTGATTCCACTTGCATTAGATAAAAAAAAATTCTAGTTCATAACAAAAATTACCCCATTGCATTTTCACTTGATTTGGATAGGAATTTTTAAGATTACTAGCTCACTAGTTCTCGAATTTCTAGATTTTTGACTAGAAATGTTTTTTTTATTTTTATTTTTATTTTTTTTGCAGGGTTAACGGAGGTCTTTTTGAGTGATTCTACTTGGAATAGGGACCTAAGAAATCCTATTTAATAAAAAAATTCATCTCATCAAATTTGGATTTGATTTTCTTGATCATTAAACCCTCACCAATTTCATCAGTTCACAAGGAAACTTCTCCAAATGTTTTGAGCAAATCCATCCATCTCCCAACTTTGGTTTTGAGTTCTGAGTGATCCTAGGCATTTTATCACTCCATTCCACCCATCTACCACCTTATATAAGCCTTCCATCACCTCCAACACCTCATTTTTCTCTCGTTTGTATCTTGTAGGTTCACTGTAATTCCTATAAGATCATTCTGTAGGTTTCTAGTACATCTTTTAGGTTTTCCTGAAATGGCCTGTTTTGAGGTCGAATTGATGGAAAACCAATATGAAGTCACCAAAATCCTCCCAAGGGTCTCCCACACCATCCAACCATCTCCTAACCCTTCCATCCAACCTTCAACATCCTTAATTCACTTGCCACATCACCAAAAGGAATTAGTTTGCATACTTGATTTTGTAGGAAAAGACAAAAAGACAAAAACATATTTATTTCAGCCCCTTTACTTGCACATTAGTGATGTTTGATGTTTCTTACTTCCATGCTTAGATAGTAGCATTTGGTTCATGATAATTTAGCATTATTGCAAAACATAGTTTCTTGGCAATTAATTAGTAAATGGTGTGATTTAGCATTGAATTTTCGTCTCTTTCCTTGTACTTTCTTTCTTGCAATAGGTTAACGTTCTATTTTGAGCATTTCATTTTCTTCAATTAGTTTAGGATTTGAATTCAGTGCATGCACTCCATTACATCATAACAACAAAGGAAGGACACATTGTATGCCGCACATATAGTGCCTACACCTCCTAAGATTGTACGAACCCCGGTTGATAATTAAAGTCGATAGCCTTGGGAGTTGCAACATTCTTGTTGCAATAATGAGGCTCATCACTTTTTGGTGCCGTTGCCAGGGAGATGTCAAAGTATGAATTGTTTTCTTCCCTAGTTGATTCATTTCTTTCTAATTTTTGCAAAAACAAAAAATAATTGCATTAGGCATATTTCATTTCAAAAATAGAAAAGTGCATTGCATTAGTGTTTTCATTCAATTATAACGACAACAAAAAAATCTCCAACACCAACTCACCCCCCCATTTGTTCATGTGGTGCAGTAAGAGCCATATCACCATTCACTTTTGCAGGTAGAAGAAGAAGATGTCAAAGAATGTAGAAGAAATGGATGGAGATGATGGCAATGAGGAAGATCCTCTCAGATTTCCCATTCAAGATACTGATGGTAGTATGCACATGAAGAACATCCCTCCATCTTTTCTTCCAAAATTTCATGGTATAATGTCAGAGGATCTAGAAACCTTTCTCTTTGAATTTGAAATTTTTTGTAGATCTTATGGTTACTTATTAAAAACTCAAAAACTGAGATTGTTTCCGGCAACATTCAAGGATAGAGCTCTTAAATGGTTCATGAGTTTAGGGACTAATTCAATAAGATCATGGAATGATATGTAAAAGATATTTATAGAAGAATATAAAGATCATGATCTTAAAGAAGAAATCTTTAGAATGAATCAAAGATAAGATGAGAGCCTTGAGGATCTAATAGAGAGGTTCACGTATAATTTTAAGAGGGAAAAACTACATCATTTAGGATCCGACACACTAAAAACCCTCTTACTTAGAACAATTAGGGATGAGTGGATTGATCTCCTTAATCTCATGAGTAGAGGTGACGTATATCAATTATCACTTGAGGAAATTTTTGAAACATGCAAACACATATCAAGAGGAAAAGCGAGAGTAGGTAAATGAACATCAAGATCGGTAAGTCAAGCTAAACTTGGAAAGTTGTTTGATGATTTTAAAACAGGAATTCTTAGCTATCTAAAAAAACAAGTAGAAATGTTAAGAATGCAGGATGAAGGAAAAGAAAATGTTGATATTTGTGTTGCAGAATTGCATGATGTTAAACAGTGTCCATCATTACCAAGGTTGAAGGAAGTTTACCAAGAAGAAAATGGAGCAAGTCAATTGCTAATGCAACAATGTTATGTAGCTCTAGGAGGACCATGTCAGCCTATTCATCCTGATATGATGCAAAAGCCTAATTCATAATTTCAAGGTTATGCATATCCACCTCAAAGTAATTGGAACACACCATTTCCTTGGCAACATTGGCCATCTCAACCCCAAAACCAATCTTGGCAACAAGGTTGGCAAGGAACTTATGGGATCCATCCACAATATCCTCAATATTTTCCTCAATATCTTCCATACCAAACTCCATGTTATCCTTACCATTCACCTCCACCACAACCACAACCCCATCCACATCCATCTCAAATATACACTCCCGCTCAACACCCGTACCACCATTTCCAAACCCACACATTGAAGTAGCTCAGTCCACTTACAATGGTGAGGTACAACACTTTCAAATAACTCCTCTTGAGCTCAGATATTCACCATAGCTTAGGAAGAGTATTGCAAAAAAGAGATTATATTGATATCATTGAAGGACCACATCCAGAAGAAGAAGACTCAAAAGAGAAGATCAAAGAACCATGGGCTGCATTTGATGAAGAGTAGACAAAAAAATCGGAGAGTGAGAAAGCTCCCTCATGGTTACCATCAAATCCTCCATGTATTCAAGAGATCAATCAATAAAAAGAGGAGGACTTGAAAGTCATGGTAGAAGAAGAAATACAAGATGATATAAATCAGCAAGTGGACCAGAGGCATCACAACTATATTGAAATATGGTTCCAGATAGTCACTAAGTTGCAGCATCACTCTCTTCCTCAATTATGCTTGATCTTTTCAAAGTCAAATCATTTGGTCTTTGAAATCCAGGTACATGTCAAAGCATACATTTCAAGCCTCCACATCATTTTGTTTTTCATCTTGATGTGCACATGGCTCCATTGGAAGTATTCTTATACTTGAAAGTGATTTTGTTTTTCAAGTAGGGTAGGGTAGAAGAAAAAAAATGACAAATAGGAGAAAAAAAATAAATCTAAGGTGAAAACCTCCTTGGAGGTGCCTTAGATTGGCTCATTGATTGAAAAACTCCATGAGGCGGTCAACGGGTTGAAAAAAAAGAAAAAAAAGAGAAAAAATAAGATCCTAGGTGAAAACCTCCTTTGAGGCACCTAGGCAAACCTACTAGTTGAAATCCTTATTGAGGCGGGTAGTAGGCCTAGAAGAAAAAAAGAGAGAAAAAAATAAAAGAACCCTTGGTCGATGCATGCATGTACTCTCCAACATCTGCAAGCAACAAGAACAAGTTGGTACCAAAAAGAAAATTGGTCAAGCCTAGTCAAAAGAAGTCAAATTTTGACTTTCTCCTACTTCCCCTAAATGCTCCAACAAGGCCAAGGCCATGCTAATCCATCACCCTCATCTATTTTCACCATCCACCCATCATTCTCAAGCTTCTACCACTCATTTTCCTTGCTGTCCTAAAAAACTACAGGATGCTTTGTTTTACTACAGGATACAAAAATACATAGAGCAGAAATTTGTTTTTGCCATAACTTGAAAACCATGCATCCATTTGCCAAGTTGTTTCAGGGGGAGATGCATATGGATGATGGTAACATGCTCAAGCAATTTCAGCAAATTCCAGTGCACAGTTTCCAAGAAATCGACCTCCATCACCTTCAACCATTTTTGCATTTTCTCAATATCCATGCATCCATTTAAAAATTTGTTTCATGGGGAGATGCATATGGATGATGGTAACATGCCCAAGCAATTTCAGCAAATTCCAGTGCATGGTTTCCAAGAAATTGGCCTCCATCACCTTCAACCATTTTTAGTTTTTCTTGAGATCCATGCATCCATTGACCAAATTTTTTCTATGGGGAGGTGCATAATGATGATGGCAACATGCTCAAAATTTTCATCTTAATCCAGTCTACCGTTTGGGAGATATGGACAAAACAAGTTGGTATCCTGTAAACCTACTAGATACAGAACACCTATAGGATTGGTAGTGAGCAGTTTTAAAGGAGATCCATAGGTCAAAGAAGCTCCTCTAGAGCTTAGCAACAACATCAGCATCATCAGCATCACCATCCAACACCTACACATCAACATCAACTCTGGAGTAGCATGTATGTCTCTCCAACAACCATCAGGTAATTACAGGTATGCAAGATTCTTGACCTCTTCTCTTGAGCATATTATAGTTAGAAATTTGTTGTCAATGCATGAAAGATGAGGTTTTATAAGCTAAGGATGGGCCAACAGTCTTAGCCGCCTTCAACTAGTTGATTGCAGCTCACTCCTTCACTCATGCAGTGTTGAAAAGTCAAATTATGAAGGGTGATGATTACAAGGAATGAGGACAACAATTAAAAGAAGAAATTTTTGCAAAGGACAAGGTCACCACAACACTCCAAGCCCTCCATCCACTTCATAATCATTATCTATTCATCATTCATCCATCCCATTTCATTCTTGAAAAAAAACAAAAAACAAAAAACAAAAAAAACAAAAAAACAAAAAAACAAAAAAACAAAAAAACAAAAAAACAAAAAAACAAAGAGAGCATCCTCTCCATTTTCATGAAATTTTCATTTGCAGGTCAGCAAGAAGGACGATCAAAGAGAAAAGGAGGATCACAAAGAGACCCCTGTCACTCACATTTTTATTTTACCACTCATTACCATTCATTCCTCCACCATTTCTGTCATTTTTTCCTCTCCTTTACTTCAGTTTACAAAGGGACTGTGTTTTCTACAGGATGATCCTGTAGGAATTACAGTGACCCAAAATTTTTACAGGGGGCAGTCCTAAGGAAAATAAATGGTGGAATAAAGTAGCAGAATGTTTATAAGGGTGTGGAAGACCTTGCCAAATTGAAAAAATAATCAAGAACCATCTTGAATAAGGGGAAGAAGGAAAACTAATGGTCTCAAGAAACAAGGATTTTTCTTTGCACAAATATGTTTTTTGTCTTGTACTTGCAGAGCTTACAACCAAGATTCTTAATGCACAAGAGAAAGGCTACCAGGGCCATGGATGAGGCACAATGAGGTCCCTAAGTTGCTCAGATGATGAGCAACACTTTCAGCAGGGGGTATGATGGGCCTCTAAATTAGACATAAAGAATGCCCATGCCTCTAATGTAAAACATAAATTAAGGCCTATGACCATCCTTCATCACATTAAACCTCTCTTTTTGCATTAGATAATTCTTTTTTAACTTTAATATATTCATTAGGAAGGTTTATGAATAATTGAATATTTGTGCCTAATATTATTTATTTTTTGTGGAATATCATGAGAATATTGGGCAAATTATGAAGAGTTGGAGGAGGAGATAATTTAGGGACTTGTTACCTACTACTGGAGGATCAATATTAAATAATAATTCAACAAGATATTATAGAATTATGGCACAAATTGTGGAACTCCAATGATTGAGAAAATCTAGGAATGTGTTCCACTAATCAAGGGTGCAGATCCACCAATCAAGGGAGCAGATCCACTAATCAAGGGATTTCGGTGGGGAAAGCTTCCTCCATTCATGGGGAATGATTCTTCATCATTTTGTATAAGTACTAAGTCGAATTTTCCTCTAGGGAATGATTGAGAAAATCTAGGAATGTGTTCCCTGCCATTTTATGCAAATTCCTAGTATTGGGGACTAGATCCACTAATCAAGGGATTTTGGTGGCAAAAGATTCCTCCATTCATGGGGAATGATTCCTAATCATTTTGTATAAGTACCAAGTCAAATTTGCCTCTAGGGAGAGATTTTTTATTAGTTTTATTGTGGAGAGAGCCTGTATTTTTGTAGCTCCATTGTATTTTCTTGCAGGGACGTAATTCTATTGATGAAAATAATGAAGATTGGTGTCAAGTTCAACTTCTAAATCTTGTTTTCCTTCATAGGTCTTTGAGTTTCCTTGGGCTTAGCCATTCTAGGAACCTCAAAGCCATTTTGTATTATTTTCTTTCCTTATTTTCATTGCTTATTCACATGCATCTCTAGTTTTTATTTGTTCTATTTCTGCATTTAGTATTAATGATTTCTTGTTGTAGGATTGATTTAAATGGTTGATGTAAGTTTGTTTGTAGGATCAAAAGCATTATTTCATCCTTGGAAAATCTTTGGAAGTTCATAATAATCATTGAGTTGCTTGGATTAGTCTTTTTATTCGAAATCTAGATTGTTGGACCTCCCTTTTAACAGAGAACAATAAATTTCTGCTATTTTTTGGAGCATGCTAACGAGCTTCAATTGAATTGATTCAACTTGCATTAGATCACAAAAGCATTCTAGTTCATAACATAAATTATCCCATTGCATTTGCACTTGATTTGGTTAGGCATTTTTTAGATTTACTAGCTCACTAGTTCTCGAATTTCTAGATTTTCGACTAGTAATGTTTTTTATTTTTGCATGGATTAATAGAGGTCTTTTTGAGTGATTCCACTTGGAATAGGGACCTAAGACATCCTATTTAATAAAAAAATTTGTCCCATCCAATTTGGATTTTATTTTCTTGGTCATTAAACCTTCACCAATTTCATCATTGCACAAGGAAACTTCTTCAAGCTTTTTGAGCAAATCCATCCATCTCCCAACTTTGGTTTTGAGTTCTGAGTGATCCTAGGCATTTTCTCACTCAATTCCACCCATCTACCACCTTTCCTAAGCCTTCCATCACCTCCAACACCTCACATTTTTCTCTCGGCTATATCCTGTAGGTTCACTGTAATTCCTACAGGATTATCCTGTAGGTTTCTAGTACATCCTGTAGGTTTCCCTGAAATGGCCTGTTTTGAGGCCAAATTGATGGAAAACCTATAGGAAGTCACCAAAATCCTCCCAAGGGTCTCCCACACTATACAACCATCTCCTAACCCTTCCATCCAACCTCCAGCATCCTTAATTCACCTGCCACATCACCAAAAGAAATTAGTTTGCATACTTGATTTTTCATGAAAAGACAAAAAGAAAGAAATAGGTTTATTCCAGTCCCTTTACTTGCACATTAGTGATGTTTGATGTTTCTTACTTCCATGCTTAGGTAGTAGCATTTGGTTCATGATAATTTAGCATTATTGCAAAGCATAGTTTCTTGGCAGTTAATTAGGGAATGGTGTGATTTAGCATTGAATTTCCATCTCTTTCCTTGTACTTTCTTTCTTGCAATAGGTTAAGGTTCCATTTTGAACATTTCATTTTCTTCAATTAGTTTAGGATTTGACTTCAGTACATGCACTCCATTACATCATGACAACAGAGGAAGGACACATTGTATGCCGCACATATAGTGCCGACACCTCTTAAGTTTGTACGAACCCCGGGTTGATAATTAAAGTCGGTAGCCTTGGGAGTTGTAGCATTCTTGTTGCAATACTGAGGCTCATCATTTATAAAGGCCCAAAAGTTTCAAACACATTTCATTTTCATCCTTACCTCATTTGGTTATCGAGCTCTTTCCTTCTTAGGTGAAAAAACATGAGTTTTCAGCTCAAATTGGCAACAAATTCCTTGTGCTGCGCTACGCTTCTGTGAGCTGCGCTGCGTTTCTGGGAGAGGTGTTGTGCTTCTGTGAACTGTGCTGCATTTCTGGGAGAGGTGTTTCGCTTCTGTGAACTGCATTGCGCTTTTGTGAACTGCGCTGCGCACAGGACAGAGTATCCCAAAACTCACAGAAAATCACCCAAATTCAAAATTTAAGCTTGCATTCGAGTTTCTTGTTGCTCTAAGCCATTTAGCAAGTAAGTAAACTAATTTCACTCCCTATTTTCCTTTAGCAAAACAAACAAATGATGGTGAGCTTAATCATCTAGGGTTTGTATGAATTTCATGTTTTAAAGCTTGCAAATGGTGAGTTTAGTTAGCTGGATCATTCAAACACTAGAAATTGCTATCCCATACATCTATTTGCATACAAATCACCATCCCATTCACTAGACAAATCATTTCCCTTCAAGTTTACTTCATCTTCTTACAAATCCTAGCTCTTACATATCAAATTGAGTAGTTTCCCTAGCTAGGACTGTTTTTAAATTCTCTTACTCATGTCTCATTCATTTCCCTCCATTCAACTTCCTAAAGATTTCTAAAACCCCGGCCCATCTCCAAAAATTTCCCTATCACCATTTCCCTTCCCTAACTATCTCATTTCACCACTTCACTCATTTCTCACTATTTTTTTCTATTTTCCTGTCATCTAGGGTTTTCAAAATGGAGGGAGATTCTTCACCATCGGAAAAGAGAAAACATCATAAAGGGGGGAGGATTATGAGGTATGAGCCCACAAGCTGCAATGAGATCAACTCTTCACCATTCATTAGATAGTGCTTTGAATATGTTAGCTGCCTAGGGTTTTGTCAAAGAGTGGGTGAAGTAGGTTTTCATGAGAAACTCACTGATTGGATTGCCACCAATTTGAAGGGAGAAAAAGCCACCATAGTAGGGATCGATTTCACATTCTCAGTTGCTGCCATCTCTCTTACCACAGGGATACCAAATCATGGGGAGTATTGGTTCAAAGACATGAGCCTAGACCTTAAGAAATACAAACCTTTCTTGAAATCACCTTATAGAGAGTCTCATTCACACATCATTCCATTCAGATACCTATTGGAAAAGTATGCACCACTGATGAAGGTTGTGATGAAGTTTTTCAATTGTGAAGGGAGATTTTCTAGATTGTACCAATACCAAATTAGGTTTCTAATGCATTTCACAGCTGTGAAGCCTCTCAACCTATGTAACTACTTATCTAGAAGTCTCATCAAAATGTCAGAAAAGGTTCAAATGAAAAACAAAGAGCATTACCCTAGCCTTTTCAATCACATTTTGATAAAGGTTGTAGTCCTCCACTAGTTGGAAGAAAAGAACATGGCATGGGACACCTTCATTGAAGCAGCCTTGCAATGGCATGAGACTACTTCACTAAGCCAACACCAAGATACAGTAGCACAACCTATGGAGGTAGGGTCATGAAGAAAATTAGAGGAGGTTCCCAGGGCATCTAGACCTGAGGTGACCAAAATGTACCAGAGAGGATAAAGACTTGTGTTTACTTCTCAAGTTGAGAAAAGGGTGAAGTCTTCTACATCAACACAACAGGAATCACATTTGCAGGACGAGGAGCTAATTGAGCATGATTTTGAACTAGTTGAATTGGAGGTAGCAGATGAGAAATCAACCTTGCAACAAGATATCAAGGAGAAGGATTCCCAAATTAGAGAGCTCATGGACAATTTGGCAAGGGCCAGATTTATCATTTCATTCCTTAAGCAGGAAAATAATCAACTCAAGGCAAAACAACTAATCATGGAGAAAGAGAAATCCAAGATGTTGAAGCAAGAAGTCAAAGGTAAAGTAGTGTTAGAGAAAGATGAGCATGATGAAAAAGAAAAGCATGTTGGAAAGAAGAGGCCTAGGACAAAGGGTCTTAAAAAAGCATTGCAGAAGGAAAAAGACCAAAATCTACTTGATGAAGATTTGGATATTGAAGACAAAATTTCCATGGAGATCAACGAAGACAGAGAATATTGGTTAGGAAAAGTCAATGGCCATCTATAGCAGCTTCTTGAAAAGGCTAACAAGGACAACCAGCTGTTGAGGCACATGGTGGTGAGCACCAATATTGTAGCAATAATGCTGCAACCCTTGGGCTTCCTACTTTAACTTTATCAACCCGGTAGTTCGTAACAAACTTGGAAGCGACGGTGCTATATGCACAAGTACTAGTTCTTACTACAGGCTGTCAATTGGTCAGCTGGCGCAAGATCAATAGGAGCTCAAGCCAACTTGAATGAATTCCATAAGAAGCTTTATATGTGATGAAAGAAAGGAAAGTTTACTATATAGAGGCTACTCTACTTGCAGAAAGAGAAAGAAGACTGAAATGTGAAGTAAACCTAGAAAACCCTAATTAACCAACTAATCTTACTTTTGTAGAAAGAGAGATGAAAAACCATAAAATGAATACCATTACCTACTTAGGAAGTAAACAACATCTACTCAAGCTATTTCTAGAAGGAAATGAGAAAAAAAACATCTTTTTGGATTTTTATGTATTTTTAGGTGAAATTGTCATGCATATAATTTATTTGTTTGTGAATGTGGCAACGATTAGGTGACGATGGAGGGTGACTTTGGAGTTTGCAGAGGTGTAGGAAGGTGTGGATGGGTCTTAGGAGGTCCCAGGTGGCCTTTTGGAGGCTTTTCCTACAACCAGACTTCAAAAAGACACCTACAGGAAAATCTACAGGAGGCTGCAGGGGATCTACAAGAGGATGCTGAGAGCAGTTTTAGAGGTTTTGAAGGTGGGAAAGCGGGTGGAAAGGGTAGATGAAGGCTAGGGTGATGTGTTAAGGTGTCTAGGGTTCATCAAGAAGGATCATGAAAGAGAAATATGGTTGGACTTGTTCAAGGACAGAGAGGAAAGTTTATAAGAAAAGTGCAAAAAACTAAGGTAGATTTGTGAGGGATTTTGAGTGACCTGTGGAACATAGATCAAAGAGAAAGGGTGATGGCTGATTGGCTGAATTACTGTGAGAAGAGGATTTCTGCAAGAGAACTGAAACTCACACCATGAGATTAAGCAAGCAAGGAAACTAGCTACATAAAAAAAACAGAACTTTGCATCAAGCTAGTCTAAATTCTGATCTAGGAAAGTAAATGCTGAAAAATGCTACATGGAAAGAAAGCATGGAAGGAAATTAATTGCAAAGACAGAAATGAATATGGTGAAACAGATATACAACAAAGCATTAACCTTCTAACAAACTGCAACACCAGCAATCCTATGGAAAAGGCAAAGCTGTGTTTTTGTGGTAGCAAAAGGGTCTTGGCCTCAGTTCATGGTCCCAGAGGGAGGAAAGGAGGCCAAGGCTCTGTTGATGGCCTTTTTGCATCTTTTTCCTATCACTGTTCAACCTACTACAACAAACTGAAATGGAAACAACCTTTTAAATCACCAACAATAACCTATTCTTAACTAAGAAAGAAATCTATCTAACAACAACTAATTCATAAAATGAAACAAATCATATAAATACAAAACAAGAGGAGCTTGGCTGCTTGGATTGGGCCCTAACCCAAGAGCTTCAGTCCTCTGAGGTAACTCAGTGCTAGCTTGAACATGATCTCATCTTCATTATCAAAATAATAATAGGATTACATGACACTGTCAACAAAAGTAAGCTCGAAGTTGAGTAGAGCAAAGCTGTAACAAAAATTGGAAAATTTGACTAACTTCCAACAACCTAATGAGGCCCTAGGCCTCTCTACATATAAAATTGAAGCTCCCAACAGCTTCTTAAAATTAGGGAGGCTTGGCTCCCAAAACTTGAGATAAACATAAGTTATCCTCCACTTGCTCGACTGCCTCTTTGGTGCGTTGATGTGGCTGCTTGTGCTCCGAGCTGCATGATGGAGAATTCGAAGTGGGGAGTCATAAATGAGGGGGATACCCTCCTATAAATCCTCTCCCTTGTCTTCTTCGAATATTTTCTACCAAATGTCCATTAAATCTTTGACTTTGCTTCTAAAATTGACCAAAAATCTGCATTAAACACACATTAGAGTCCATGGCATAATGACCAACCCAACTCACTCTATTAGCATAAATATAATCGAAAAAAATGCAATAAAATAATGAGAATTGTGTATTAAGCTAAGTTAGGAAGCAAAATGAGCCCATATAATTACCCATTTATGAGGCTCATCACATGGCCCACCACTACCAAACTAGAAACAAGATTTGCAACATCAAGGTCAAGCAAATGCAAAACAAGCTAAAGGAAACCCTAAAAAGAGAATTTGAGAGGGAAAACTTGGAGATGCTTGATGAAGCATCCGTGAGAGAATAATATACCTGCTTTGGTACTTGTGGACCAATTTTGGGAGTTTTCTGAGCATTTTTGGTTTTCTGTGAAATTTGGTGCAAAGTTCAGAAATTACACTAGTTATAGATTTTTCCTTAGATCTCCAAATGAAAAGTGGCTTACATTTTTGGAAATATGGTGGCCTCCTCTCAAAAACCCATTTCCTCAGATTTCTCAGACATGGCTCAGATTTTGAGAAAAATGAGAAAAAGGGGTCAAAAATCAACATTCTGCCCCTCTTTTTGATAGGCACTACGCTTTTGGAGACACCTTGGGATAATAAGTTTTTGAAGGCCTTCCCTTGGGTAATTTTCACAAATTCAAGATGTTATGGAAACTAGACATGCAAAGCTAGTTTACCATTCTTTCAGATTTCAAATTTGACTCCAGGAAGGTACCTAAAAGTGGCCTCAAAGTTGGTGCTGCGCTTCTGCAATTTTTCTGATTTTTTAATTAAAAATTCCACTATGTAATTTCTCAGATTTCTAGTTTGACTTGGTCAAAGGTAACTTGATGATGTAACTTTAGTAGTTTGAAGTCTAGATGACGTAATAATGAATAAATTATCATGATATGTTTTTTTTTTTTTTTTTTTTTTAAGCCTCATAAATAAAGCAAAACTCAAATCAAAGTCTAAGAGAAGAGTTTGTTTTTGACCTTCTCTCTCTCACTTGTTGGTTGAGAGATTCTTGGAAACTGTTCCACCACTTAGGGGTTTGACCCCTGAAGGTGTAGAAGCTATTTGTTTTATTCTATGTTAATGTCAGTGTCTTCACACTTCCATTGGTGATCAAATTCCTCTTTTGCATGCATATTAGGTGTCTCATTCGATCAGCTGCATTCCATTAGGTCATGGATCAACTGATGGTAGTGGTTTCAGTTCCCCTCATGACATCCACCTGTTGACCTGTTTACACATTTTTTTTAGTCATTCATAGTCATCCTGTTTCATTTCATGTATAACAACTAGTCCTAGGGTTTAGTTCCATTAGGTCTTAGGGTTTGTCAATCATGCTCAAATAAAGAGGTCAATAGGCACATGAAGGTTCATAAAGTCATAAGTTTACTTTTGATATGCTCAATAAATCTTTTTCACCTCAAAGCTCTCTTTTGAGGTGAAAACAAAGTTTTTCCATTTTTGTAAAAATTTCATGTAATTTAGTTGTTTCTATATGTAATAAGCACTCAACAATTGTTCCTGGTCTCCTTGCCAACTCATGCTACTGCAAAAGAAAAAGTATCAAGTCATCAGTCCATCAAATTGCTAAGAAAGGGGGTCAAGTTTCAAATTGAAAAACAGAGTTTTGAAAAAGTTACCAAGACTTTAGAAAAGTGGGTTTGAAATGAAGAAAAATTAAAGTGTATGGTATATAAAGCAAATTCATGATAGTAAGCCATTCCATTGTGCAAAAAGTCAAGTTGAGAGCTAAAATCGTGTTTTGAAGGAAGATTGAGCAAAGGAGGAAGAAAACCTAAAATTTGCAGCAAGTTTGCCTGGTGCTGCACATCAGAGGGTCGGCGCTCCGCATTAGAGGGGCATTTCCCATCAAGCAACTTTTTCCTGTGTAAAAATACATTGGTGCTGCGCATCAGGGAGGCGCTGCGCATTGGGTTCAGCACACTGCGCATTGAGCTGCCAAGGTTCCAATTCACCCAAAATCATCCTCTATCAATTCTTTTGCTGCATTCACCTCCTAACAAGTAAGTGTTCATATATCCTAAGCTCAAATAGGGTTTTTCATGTTTGGTTCATGATTTTTGCTTCCTAAAGGTCAAACCCTAGCTTGCCTCCATACTCTATTTCACATCATTGCAAAACCTTCACATCATTGCAAAATCACAATCCCTTGTCCCTTTTCCCAACTTCATTGCACTAAAACTACCCCTTGATTCTATTTTCCCTTTCCTTATTTCCCTAAGAAACTAATCCCCTTTATCAAACCCTAAGTCCCTCATAAATCAAAACCCTAGCTCCCCAAATCCTTCCCTTCATTCCCCTACCTCATCTCATTACTATTGTTCCATTTACAAAATCTCTTCATACTCACCTTTTGTTCCCACCTATTATCCATTATTCACCATATCATCACCATATCCATTATTCTCATAGAGACAAGCATGGAAAGAAGCAGTGAATCAAATTTTGAAGAGGACACACTTAGTGATAGCTCAAGAGAAAGAAATGTGCAGTCCAAGAAGCCTCACAAAGGTGGAAAAATCATCAGGGAGGAACCTATCAGCATGAGTGAACTCCTTGCCTGCCCACTAGCCACCACATGTTTCAGATATCAGTCCTGTTTTGAGTTTTGTGAAATGGTTGAGAGGGTCAAATTTCACCATGAGTTAGCAAGGCAGTTTGTGATAAACATGGATAACAATATGGTACATCTTGCTGGGGTAAACTTCACTCTTTCACCAACTATCATTACAGAGGCCACAAGAATTCCAGATGTAGGGGAAAAGTGGAACAAAAGGCAAAATATTAGTAAGCAACATTATGAGCCTTATATCAAGGCCAAATACCTTGGAAAACTCAGCAGGGTGTTTCCTTTTAAATTCCTGGAGTACCAGTATGTTCCACTCATGAAACTTATCATTAAATACTTTGCATGTGAGGTAGGTTCTCCAGGCTTTATGCCTACCACATCAGATTGCTCATGCACTTCACCAGGGTCAGAATCATGAGCATCCCTTATTTCATATGCAAAAACTTAGAGAGGATGAGAATGATTGCAAAGAGAAAGCCATATCCATAGCAACTCAATAGCATTTATCATTTTTCTATCATCAAAATTATTGTTTTGCATCAGCTCACTCAGTTTGGAGTGCCATGGGAAACTTTCATTGCCCATGAGTGCTTCAAGGGGCCTCAAATATTTTTAGATCCCCAAGAGGAAGGTGAACCTTTTGGGCAACAAAAGGAGCCTGAAAATAAAACAAAGGAGGTTCCTGTGTTTGTTACCTATGAAAGAGGCACTAGGATGCTCTTTGCAGCTGCCAAGCGAGTACTATCTCCACAAGGGGTGGAAGGGGTCTCGTTTTCTTCACCAGACCACAGGCAAATGCTATCTCCACCGGGGGTGGAAGGGGCTTTGCCTTCTTCTCCAGCTAAACAGGTACAGGTTGGGTAGCAATAGAAGGGCATAGACAAAGGGAAGCAAAAGATGCATGAGGAGAGCCCTACTGAAGGATAAGACAAAGAGTTTATTTTGATTGAGGAGGATGCCACTAACTTGGGCTCTTAAGGCTTAAGAATCAAGGACATGATTATCAAAGAGAAGGAGGCTGAAATACAAGCCTTATCACTTAAACTTGAGAGGGCCAAATGGATCATCAACTTTCTTGAGTAGGAAAACAAGAAATTGATAAATAATCAAGCTATTATGGAGCTATAAATGATTAGGGAAGATAGGCAAGAGGCAAAGAAAGCAAAGATCGAGATGAACTCCCTTGAGTAAGAAATTGAGAATGACTGAGAGACATGGTTGGAAAAGGTGAACATTCACCTTGAGAAGTTGCTTGAGAAAGCCAACAAAGAGAAGAGAATGTTTTGCCATATGGCCTATCATTACTTAACTCGGAACAAGATTTGCAAAACAAGGGTAAAGAGGCTAAAGGCTAAGTTAAGGAGAGCCTTGAGGGCCAAGAAAGAACATGATAAACTCAAAATCTTGGCTAAAGCTTCATTAGCTCAAAAAATAACTTAATGATGTTGCCTCTTACCAAATTTGAGGAAATTTTTGAAACTTTTTGTCATTTTTCATTTTTGAAAATAGAAACACAGGAAATTCTAGCTGATGCATAGCGCCACCAGCGCTGCGCATTGAATTGGTGCATTCTTTTGACAAGTGGCTTATATATTTGGATTCATCATCAAAAAATAAGCAAACCTAGAAAGTTTCATCAATTTTGGAGAAGATCTTGGCCACCAAAAGGGCAAAAAACACTCAAAAAATGCCCTCTCTGTCACTTTTTGGACCCACAGGAAGCAGTCTTGGGAGAAATGATTTTTGAAGGGGCAAATTAACTCCAAATCAGGAAATTCAAGATGTTACAGAAAGTAGACAGGCAGGGATTTCCAAAAAGCTATCTTGGGCCTGATTCGGTGAAGTGGAAGGCCTCCAAAAGCAGTCTTGAAGCGGCATTGTGCATCAGGCAGATTTTGCCAATTTTGCCTAAAACTCAAAATTTAGCCCAATTTCTTCAATGGTTGACTTTTTTTCTTGTTTAGGTAAATGTATGCATGGTAAATGATGTATTTGATGTAAGTATAGATGAAAATCACCTCATAGGGTAGATACATCAAGTTCCAAGTGGTTTTGAGCTGTAATGAATTGGTTTCCTAAGTTTTAGAGGCATGCTGTTCCACCGCCTACTTTTGTGTTCCTAGTTTAGATATGGTTGAAACCACCCATTTTCTCATGAATTCGACCCTAATAGCTAGCATGAGTGGTTTCCTTGCCTATATTATGTGATTTATTAGTCATTTGTAAAGGTTGGACTTTGGTAGAAGTGGTGGCACTCATTGAACATTTGTATTAGCAGTTTGGCAAGGAATAAAACTAGGTTTCATAGCTATTTTTGTGGGATTCTTGTGATAGTGAGTTTATGTATTGTTTTTTATTTGTAATGAGCTTTTATTATGTTTTATATGTATCCAAATCCATCTTTCTCTTCTAAAACTAAATGAATCAAGGAGAATGGACAAAATACACTGCTATGCTTTGTCTTGGGAATGCATTTGGTTTTCAATGTTTTCAACTGTTTGAAGATGATTCATAGTTTCTTTATACCCTCCTCAACTCCTCAGTTGTCTTAATCTATTATCTTAATCCATTTCTAGTACATAAACCCTTTTCTAGTTCGCCCCACAGAACATGACTGTATCCCTGAGTTGATTTCCCGGACCCATTCTGCCTTCTCCAATTGATCCAGCAACCAAAACCTAAAAATCAAACCAGAAACCCTGAACTACTGTACCTAGCCTAAAATATACATTAAATTATATCTCAAGCCATAATTTCCAAATATCCTAATTGAGATTGACAAGGAGAGAGTCCTCTCCCGACCTGGTAGGGCTAGCTACCAGGTTAAGCATGGTTTGATGTTACCCTAGACCTGCCTTCCTTTAGCTTGAGGTAGATCCAGGCTCTAACAGTCTATATGTATCATTTCTCATTCGGAGAGAAAGGTTGGATTTCAGAGGAGAGGACTTTTATCTTATGCTTTCACACAGTTAATCAAAGGATCAGTTGCAACTATTTTTCAGGAATACATGTGCAGTGAGTTTGTGATGTTGTTTTCTTTCTATATCAGTTTCTTATGAATGAATCCATCTCTCTTAACATGTTTTTCTTTCCTCAGTGATTTTCCTTACAGTTATATAGGCAAAATTCTTTATATTCAAAGCTCTGTTTATGTGGAAAATCATGTCTATGTATTTCTTCTTCTAGATTAATGAATTCATGGTAACATGCCCATTATGACCTTGTAAGCTTTTCAAACCCTACACTACATTGACCAAACTCTTAAATCCATCATAAGGCACTGCTATGTTGCTCCTCTTTATTCCTGCTACTACAAACCTCTGAGATCTTAACCTAATTGCTTTTTCTCATTCCTGGTCCAGCAACCCAAAAATCCTAAATTTTCAAAAACTCATATAAAACTATTATATCTAGCCTAAAATCCATTTCTCTTCCAGTCATTGACTATGAAATTCTTAGAGATATCCCTCTCTGGTTTAGCAGGGCTAGCTGCTGAACTACAAGTGGTTTGAAGTTACCTCTTTCGATCTCCTCAGTCTAGGACATTGTAGAGGATAACACAATGATCAATAGCTTACCTTCCACCACTATGTGATACAGGTTAACATCTACTTTTGTCTTCGTGAAGACCAACCCAATGAAGTATCTATCTATCCTAGTGTACCAAGCACGGGGTGCTTGCTTCAGCCCATAAAATGCTCTCTTGAGTCAACACACATGCGACTCACTATCCAAGGTTTCAAAACCTTTAGGTTGCTCTATGTACACCTCTTCCTCAATCATGCCATTGAGGAAGGCAATCTTCACATCCATCTAATGGATCTTCCAACCCATCTGTGCTGATAGTGCCAAAATATATCTGATTGACGAGTACCTTGCAACAGGAGCAAAGGTCTCATCATAGTCAATCTCCTCTACCTGTGAAAAGACACGAGGCGCAAATATGGCCTTATGCTTCTCCAGACTACCATATGCAGCTTTCTTTACCTTTTAAAGCCAGCAGGAGCTCACAACTGACTTGTCCTCTGGTCTAGGGACCACATCCCAAACACTGTTTTGAACTATGGAGTCATACTCCTCCACCATCGCATCAACCAAAACCGTTTGCTGCACTACTTCCTAGAAGGAAGATGGTTCTGTAACAACACATGCACCCATAAGTGCCATGTATCCAATGTACCTCTCTGGTGACCTCCTCTGTCTACACTGAAAAGAGGGTGCTCCCACATTCTCCCATGCAACATCCAACAATCTGTCAGCCTCTCTAGTGTGCTTTCTTCCCTCTCTAGAAGACTCTGCTTGAGTGGATGTCTTCACTCTATGAACCTCTGCATGCGGCTTTTCCACATCAATCTGAGGCCCTTAGGAGCTAAAATCTCCTCATCCGCATGTAGCTCAAGCTCCTTTTCAATGGATACTCGCATCGCCTTCTCCTCATCGGACCTGATATCCCTGCGAACCATTGTCAACTGACTAGTCAGCATCTACACCTGATAGTTGTGGGGTGTATCAGTATACCCCACAAAGATCCCCAACTTTGATGTTGGCTCAAGCTTCTTCTGTGCATATTTGGTCACATGGCAATAAACCAAAGACCCAAAAATCCTGAAGTGACTAATGTCTGGCCTCTTATCAGAATAAGTCCCTATGGTGTCTTCATCTCAAGTATCTGATGTCGGTTATGGTTATGAACATAAATCGTTGTGTTGCATGCCTCATCCCACATGTGTAGTGGTAGGCCCTGATCATGAAACATTGCCCTTGCTACCCCTACTATGCTCATGTTCTTCCTCTCGGCAACCCCATTTTGTTGAGGGTTATGGGGTGTCGTCAACTCTTGTTTAATCCCTTCCGCTGCACAGAAGTTCTTAAACTCATTGGAGACATACTCACCACCATTATCACTCTGTAGAGCTTTAACCTTCTTTCCAGACTCTTTCTCTACCAATGATTTGAACTCACAAAACTTTGTGAAAGTTTGATCCTTTTTCTGCATAAAAAATACCCAACATTTACGAGAATAGCCAAGAACAAATATAACATAATACCTGTGTTTGGCTGTGGATGTTGTCGAGAATGGTTGATTTGGAATTAATCCAGGACAAAGAATTAAAGGTATTACAGATTCATGTGCATGGATGTGCCTATGTTACTTATGCAACAGATCGATAAGATTGCTAGAATAGATAGACACTGAGGCAATCAGAGAAAACATAACAGTCAAACATGTAACCAAAACAAGTTTAATAAGGAGTTCACTCAATGCTCCTGGGTTATGTCTCCTGGTCCAGCCTTTCAGTGGTGGCCTCTCTATTATGTTTTCAAGAAGAGTTTTTACAATAGTGAGCTCGATTCGAGACTCACTAAACAGAATGAAGCTAATTGGAATGGAGTGCACAGACTCTCCTTATTGAAACTCGACCTTTGAGGGTCACAGAAGTATGACAGGCTTATGCCGAGGAGTTTGCTTGAACCTCTCAAGCCTTCAATGTAGTACACAAACTCTCTGACTCTCTCTGGCTCTGTCTGGCTTGATGCTGCCTTAAGGTCAACTCAGCTTCTACTCTCTGTTCTCTGCTATTAACTTCCTGCGTCTAGCTGACTCTTGTCTGTCTCCCTGTGTTTTTTTCCTGCTTCTGTCAGGTCATGGCTTTAAAGCCAGTATGTTCTTTTGACTGTTCGTTTCTGCTTCTCAGACTTCTGGTTTCCTTACCTTTGTCCGTTCGAATTCCTCTGCTCTACGTCATCATCACTAGGTAACACCTCGCAGGGAGGTGGCCACCTATTTCCCAATGAACTGGGTGTCAGATTCCTTGAATCATTTTTGAATGGTTGTTAATTCCGTTTGCTTCAAGATCGCCTATGAATCATGAACGATTTGACAACTCATCATCCACGTCCGACTTCAAATCCCTGGTCATCTCCCTTTTTGACCTGTCAAATCTGGTCAATCCTCGGGATGCATCTTCGCCGTTGATTTGGGCCCCCCAGATCCTACAGTCGTCCTTCATAACGGGCGGACAAGTCGCATGATGTTTACCTGTCCGATGCGGGTGGTTTTCTCTCTCATCCGCCGGACGCATGTCGCTTGATGTGTGGCATCGGGCAGGACTCAGTCAAAACTGCATACCACCTCCAGGCCTTCGGATATCCTGCCGGTTTGTGGAATCCTACGCTATGGAACTGAACGCATTACTTTTCCACATTTCATAGCATTTTTGGGTCCGGACGCTTCTAGGCTTTCCTTGAGGGGGATGCCCTGCGATACGTGATTAGTGCTTTAGAAACCACCCCCATTTCTTGATTTGGCCTCCGGTTTTGCCAGTTTGTGCCAGTGCGCGTTATCATGGGCCAACGGTCTGTGCGGTCGACCAAGGGTCCTCGTTGCTCCGCTCTGGCCACAACTGAAACTGTTACTAGGATTCCTTCTGATAGTTTTTATTTTTATAAGACTTGATTATTTTGGAATAATTTGAAATAGTCATGAAAACTTAGAGAGTGTTTAGGATCCAATTTGGATCACGACCTTCCCACTGAAAAAGCTTTTAGACCACCAAAAGTTGGTTTTCTTTTAAGCATCAATCAAGTGAGGGTATTTATTCCTCGCTTGCTCAATTTCTATCTATTTCACACTGCTTGGCTTTGAACCTTTGAGTCCAATCCTGAGGTACTCAACATCCCCTCTGTGCGTAGTTCTTACCTTCCTATCCAGAACTGTATCTTCCTGCAATTCATTAAGATATTCAGGCAATAGATCATCAATAGAAGGCAATTGACTTTTCTCTTCGGGATCTTCGATTAATGAAGGTTCAAATAGTCTCAAGCTGTCTGCATCAACGACTGAGTAGATGTGCATGTAAGCTGGTAGATCAAGGCGAAAAGCATTCTCACCAATTTTCTCAAGTATCTTGAAAGGTACATAACTTATTGGCTTCAGCTTCTTACCTTCACCTTGCATTCTGTCTTTGCTGATATACAGCCAGACTTGATCACCAACTTGGAAACTATGCTCCACCCGATGCTTGTCATGCCTTGCCTTGTACTTGGCTTGGCTCTTTTCCAGTTGTTCCTGTACTACCTGGTGAATCTCTTGGATTTGTTCAATGAACTTGGTTGCCTTGTCCACATCACTGTGTCCATCAACTACTATGTCTTTACCAAAGACAAAATCCAAGGGAGACCTTGGTGTGAAACAAAAACAGGTCTCGAAAGGAGATCTCTGTGTAGAAGAATGTTTATCTCAGTTGTAAGCATGCTGCACATAACATAAATTCTCATCCCAAAGTTTGGGATGCTTGCTGCAATAGCCTCTGAGCAACTGGATCACTTTCCTATTGACCACTTCTGTTTGGCCATCGGTTTGCGGGTGAAAAGTTGTGCTCTTCTTCAGCCTGGTGTCCATCAATTCCCACAAACTTGACCAAAATTTCCCAAAAAATCGGGTATCTCAATCAGATATCATGGAAGTGGGTAATCCAAAATCAACCCATACATGTTGAAAGAACAAATTTGCAGTTTGTTCAGCGGTAATTTGTTTGTTACAAGGTATTAAAATACACATTTTGCTGAACCTATCCACAACAACATATAAATAGTCATGACCTTTCCTAGATTTAGGTAGTCCTCCAACAAAGTCCATGGAAACGCTTTCCCAAGGATGAGAAGGAACTAGTAGTGGAGTGTACAAGCCTATTTTTCTATTGCTGGGTTTACTTTTAGCACACATGGTACACCCTCTTACATATCTAGAAACCGTCTCATTCATTTTTGGCCAATAACAAAATCTTTGCAACTGTGCAATGGTTTTACTTACACCAAAGTGACTTGATATTAGAGAAGTGTGTGCTTCTTGATTTATCTTTACTCTTTTAGTTTATGGAATGTATAGCTTCCCAAAATGATACAAGAGTTGGTCCTAAACATGATAATCCAGTTCTTTTACTCATTTTCCTTGACTTAAAGTTGCATATACATCTTTAAAATCTATATCTTGAGCATATTGTTCAATGTAGCTCTCATGCAATACTGGATTATGCTTTAGTAGATGCATTTATAATTGGTCTGGACAACATATCTGCAACTTTATTGTGTATGCCCTTTTTATATCTGATGACTAAATGAAACTGTTGTAGAAAACCCATCCATATATAGTGTCTTGATTGCTACAACTTAGTTTGGGAGTGTAGATATTGAAGTGGTTGATGATCAATATGTATAACTGTCTCTTTTCCCATTCAGTAATGTTTCCACTTTTTCACACTCTGTACTAATGCATACAATTCTTTATCATATGTGGGATAGTTAACTACTGCAGAATTAAATGTCTCAGAATGATAACATATGGGTTTACCGTGCTACATCAACACTGCTCCCATGGCATAGTCACTAGCATCTGTTTCAATCTCAAATGGTCTTTGAAGGTCGGGTAGTGCTAGTACTGGTGCTATACTAATCTTTTCTTTCAAGGTGTTGAAGGCTTTCTTCTATTTGCCTCCCCACTGAAACACCTTGTTCAATCCTGTTAAAGCATGTAAGGGAGTTGCAATTAAGGAAAAGTTAGAAATAAACTTTCTCCAATATTGTGCTACTCATAAGAAGCTTCTAACTTCGGTAGCAGATTTGGGTTTAGGCCAGTTTACAATGACTGCAACCTTAGAGGGACCTATCTTCAATTCACCACCCACTACTATATGCCCCAAATAATTCAAAGATGTTTTTCCAAATTCACATTTTGAGAGTTTAACATAGATATTTTCTCTTTTCAAAACATCTAGTGTCTGCTTAACATGCTTTCAATGTTCTTCCCACATTTTTCTAAATATAAGAATGTCATCCAGATATACTATAACAAAATCATCAAGAAAAGGTCCGAGTACGTCATTCATTACTCTCATGAAAGTAGCAAGAGCATTAGTTAAGCCAAAAGGCATAACCAACCACTCATACAATCACTGCTTTGTTTTGAAAGCAGTCTTCCATGCATCTTGCTCTGCAACTCTGACCTGATGATAGCCACTATGCAAGTCTAACTTGGAAAAATAAACAACTTCTTTCAACTGATCTAATAGATCATCTATGCGAGGAAGGGGATATTTATTTTTGATCGTTATCTTATTCAATGCTCAGTAATCAATGCACATTCTCCACGAGCCATCTTTCTTTTTCACCAAAACAATTAGAGACCCACATGGTGATGTGCTAGGTATGATGAACCCCTTCTCGAGCAACTCTTGTACCTACTTCTTGATTTCTGCATTCTCTAAAGCGGACAACCTATACATTCCGATGTTAGGCAATGGAGCATCTTGCTGCAAATTAATATCATGCACTATTTCCTTTTTGGGCGGTAGACATTTAGGTTCTTGAAAAAATATATCATATTCTGAAACAACTTTTTCTAAATCAGCTTGCTGTTTAACATCACAACCCTCAAATACATTGGTTTTATTAGGTTTCTTTTCCTTTACAACCAACAGTAAAAATTGTTTGCATGAATTTACAATTCGTTTCATCTGCCCTAAGTTTATGAGAGTATAATTATTCTTGAGCTTATGATCTCTTAAGGAAATAGCTTTTCTATCATACAAGTAAGGAATTCCTAAAACAATTCCACATATATCCAAAGGAACTATATCTAACTCAACCTCATCTACAAATACTGACCCAAAAGAAAACTTAAGTTTACATTGTCTAGTCACTTGTAGCTTTGCTTTATCACATAACCAACCTAATGGATATGATTTCTTGTGAGGTGTGGTTAGTAATCCCAACTTCTTTACAATTGCTTCAAAAATTAAATTTACTTGTGAGCCACTATCAAACAAAGTATCAATCTTTTGATGATTGGAAATAACTTGAATATGAAAAAGCTCATGTCTTTTTCTCTCATTTTCTTCATTATCAGTAGATTGTGCAGAATTACTAGTAGATGCTTCAGACTTTTTACCTTTTATACCTATGGCTGTGATTGTTGCTTCATCTCCTGAGTCCAATCCCAAATCCTTTTGAATAGCTGCAACAATCTTCTTCTTCTTGCCCTCGAACTTCTTAGGTTTCAACTCTAAGTGCAGAATCCGACAGTGTTCATCATCATGCCCATCCTTCTTACAGTGAGTGCATGAAGACTTGCTTTTCTGCATAGTGTTTGTCTTCCTCTCTTTCCATTTCTATTTTCTTTTCCTCTTATTTTTGCTTGCAGTGGGTTTGGATGATCCCCCAACTTCCGGGTTCCCATTCTTACCTCTAGCTTCTAGATGCGTAGCCTGAATGGATACCTCATCTATACTAGTGGGATTAAACATGAGGATAGTGTGCCTCATGTAGCTGTGTAGACCACCTATATACTTCAATAAAGTCTCAGGTGAGTCTAAAGAAATTTCTAGAATCAATTCTCTTTTCTTAAATTCATGGGTGTAACCTTGTACACTTTTCCTTTTTAGTTGTCGAAGAGTTTGCCAGCTCATCATGGCTTGCTGCATGTAGGCTAGTGGATAGAATTTCTTTTTAATTGCAGAAACAAATTCATTCCAGACAGAAAGAATCTTACCATGTTTCTTCATGTTAACTTGTGTCTTGCCTTCCCACCATACCAAGGCAGTGCCTCCAAGGTGTAGGCTGGCCAACTGAATCTTACTCTTGTTTGAATCAATGCTTTGCACTCTGCAATAAACATCAATATGTCTGATCCAATTATCCAGCTTCTCTGCATTCAACTCTCCATCATATATTGGTAAATCAAATTTAACATCTAATTTAATCAAAGATGTCTTGTTTTTATTTTTAGGGCTATTAGGAGGTGTGAGAAATTTTTCTTCTTTCCCTTTGCCTTTAGAGTGGTCATGGAGGAGAGATTCTTCTACTCCTTTGTCTTGTTTGGAGTTTGATGAATCTTCATCTCTATTTTTCTTAAATTCCTTATACATTTCCTCCACCATGGATCTCACGGTTATAACACTATCCATGAACTGGGGGTTTGATTCCAAGGGATTTTCTTATGACATTTTCCTCTTAGAATAGACTCTTCCAATTTCCGGGTTAGTTTCAGCCAACTCTCTTTCTCCTAATTTAAGCTTTTATCTAGTTAGCATTCAACAAAAGGATCCAACACAAGCTTGTCTAACCTTAGTAACCTGGAGCTCTGATACCACTTGATCTGGAATTTATCCAGGACAAAGAATTAAAGGTATTACAGATTCATGTGCATGGATGTGCCTATGTTACTTATGCAACGGGTTGATAAGATTGCTAGAATACATAGACACTGAGGCAATCAGAGAAAACATAACAGTCAAACATGTAACCAAAACTAAGGAGTTCACCCAATGCTCCTGGGCTACGTCTCCTGGTCCAGCCTTTCAGTGGTGGCCTCTCTATTATGTTTTCAAGCAGAGTTTTTACAACAGTGAGCTCGATTTGAGACTCACTAAACAAAATGAAGCCAGTAGGAATGGAGTGCACAGACTCTCCTTACTGAAACTCGACCTTTGAGGGTCACAGTAGTATGACAGGCCTATGCAGAGGAGTTTTCTTGAACCTCTCAAGCCGTCAATGGATTACATAGACTCTCTGACTCTCTCTGGCTCTGTCTGGCTCGATGCTAACTTCAGGTCAGCTCAACTTCTACTCTCTGTTCTCTGCTATTAGCTTCCTGCATCTAGCTAACTCTTGTCTGCCTCCCTATGTTTTTTTTCCTGCTTCTATGAGGTCATGGCTTTAAAGCCAGTCTGTTCTTTTGACTGTTCGTTTTTGCTTCCCACCTTTTAGTTTCCTTACCTCTGTCTGTTCGAATTTATCTGCTCTGCGTCATCATCACTGGGTAACGCCTCGCAGGGAGGTGGCCACCTATTTCCCAACAAAATGAGTGTCAGATTCCTTGAATCATTTTTGAATGGCCGTTAATTTCATTTGCTTCAAGATTGCCCGCGAATCATGAATCATTTGCCAACTCATTATCCACGTCGGAATTCAAATCCCCTGTCATCTCACTTTTTGACCTGTCAAATCCGGTCAGTCATCGAGACGCATCTCCGTCGTTGATCTGGGCCCCGGAGATCCTGTGGTCATCCTTCATATCGGGCGGACAAGTTGCACGATGTTTACCCGTCAGATGCAGGCAGTTTTCTCTCTCATCCTTCGGACGCGTGTCGCTCGATGTGTGGCATCGGGCGGGACTCAATCAAAACTGCTTACTGCCTCAAGGTCTTCCGATATCCTGCCGGTTTGTGGAATCCTGCGCTATGGAACCGAACGCATTACTTTTCCACATTTCATAGCATTTTCGAGTTCAGGTGCTTCAGGGCTTTCCTTCACTAAGGGTGACGCCCTGCGATACGCGATTAGTGCTTTAGCGCTAATCGTGTATTAGAAACCACCCCTGTTTCTTGATTTGGCCTCCGATTTTGCCAGTTTGTGCCAGTGTGCGCTACCATGGGCCAACGATTTACGCGCTCGACCGAGGGTCCTCGTTGCTCCGCTTTGGCCACGACTGCAACTGTTACGAGGATTCCTTCTGATAGCTTTGATTTTTCTAAGACTTGAATCTTTTGGCATAATTTGAAACAGTCATGAAAACTTAGAGAGTGTTTAGGATCCGATTCGGATCAATGGTCCGCACACATCTGAATGGACTCTCTCTAGAATATGTAGAAATTTTGAATAATTTAACACATATTCAACAGAGATTATCCTGATCATTTACTATTGCAGAATACATACACAATACATAAGCTCCTCTACGTTGATCATCAATATAGCAGCATCAATAACAATAAAACATCAAGAGCATTCACACATTAACACAGTATGTAACCCGGGGAAAGCATCTCGCTAAAAACCCCACACTATATGTATATTAATGATTGAGACCATGTAACATTACAAAGTACAATGCTTATCACAAGCAATCCAGTACCAGCTCCACCTGTTACACACAATACAGCTAAGATCTGATCTCCAAATCTATTCCACTGCTTGCCTGCCTCTACTGCTCAATACCTGCTCAAGAATGAAGGAGAATGGTCTACCAAACTCATATTTCACCTCCAAAGAATCACTCACAATGTGTAAGACATGAGTAGAAGCTACAAACTGGGCAAATACATGAGCAAACTCATTGGCATACTCAATCCCTTGATTGTGCAAGATCTGATGCACAACTATAGTCACAACTGATAGCAATCTGATTCTCTAACACCTGTCCCTGCTGAACTGAACATGCACTGACATGCAAATGAGTTAACTGATGTATTCTATAGTTGAGTTAATAATTAGTGTAACAACTCATCATTAGTCTATTTGTAGTTAGACTAACTACAACTAGTTTAACCAAGTCAAACTGAACACAACTCCATCAACTCCACAATCAACTCCACCAAACTCAACTGATTGAGTTCTAACTGAATTCATGCATGCAACAACTCAACTGACTCATAAGAAAAGCGTACTTCCTTCTGACAGCTGCATGGGCCACATCTGTAGCTCAAACTGAAGTGCTCCAAGAGAATAAGATCAAGTTTATAGTCCAAATATTATTATGAGACAATAATATTTGACTTTTCTATTTTTGACAGCCAGTCTAAAAATAGACTTTGATCACCCACACTATGATCACTCACACTGTGGTCACCCACACTATGGTCACCCACACTGTGATCATCCACACTGCGATAAAAAATAGAACTTGCGCCATAATTTGCCTGCGGGCCCACTTAGTGAAGGCGACTCTTTTCACTAAGCTCCATCGTCTTGTTGCAATCTCAACACTCCCTCTCGACAAGATATGGATTATCAGCAACCCCTATCCTGCCTCGGTGGTACTCGAATATGCTCCTGGTGAGAGCCTTCGTCAGAATATTAGCATCCTGATCCTCCGTTGGAATGTATGAAAGCAACATGATCCTCCGCTGCACACAATCTCTGATATGATGGTACCTGATGTCAATATGCTTAGATCTATCATGAAATACAGGATTAGCCGAGAGTTTAATGCAACTCTGGTTATCACAGTAAATCAAAGTAGGATCCAAATGAGAACCGAACAAACCAACCAAGATCTTCCTCATCCATATAGCCTCACATGCAGCCAAACTTGCTGCCATATACTCGGCCTTCGCTGAACTGAGTGCCACAGATCTCTGCTTCCTGCTGTACCAAGAAACTGCTGTCAATCCAATACTGAAGACCCCTCCTGATGTGCTCTTTCTGTCCGTTGGGCTTCCTACCCAATCTGCATCCGTGAAGCCACATAGCTTCACCTCATCCTCCTGTCTGTACCACAAACCATATCTTGATGTGCATCTCAAGTAGCGCAATACATGCTTGCCCGCCTTCCAGAAGAGCTTGGTAGGCTTAACCATAGCTTGTGAAAGCTGGTTAACTGCATAGCATATATCAGGTCGTGTATTGACCAAATACATCAGCGACCCCACCAACTGTCGATAAACAGTGGCATCCACTTCTTCTCCCGAAGTGGCATCCTCCTTCCTCCAACCTCCAGGAAGAGGAGTATCAACAGGCTTGCAGCCATGCATGTTGAACTTCTCCAGTATCTCCCGAGCATACTTGCCCTGAGAAACAAACAGTCCACCACTGCGCTACCATATTTCCAATCCTAGGAAATAGTGAAGGAGGCCCAAGTCCTTCATCTCAAACTCTGTAGCAAGATCCTTCTTGCATGACAGTATCAATAGCTCATCACTGTTGGGTTGTGTTATATTCTTTCCACGTAGTTAATAGGGGGTTTGAAGGAAAATTTTGGTTTTGGACCATATGTTAGGTTGGGCGGACCCACCTATGGTTTTGTGCATGATTTTCTCACATGTTTTTTTGGACGCGATGGTTTTCGGTCCATGGTATTGGACGCGATGGTTTTCGGTCCATGGTATTGGATGCTTCGGCATGTATAAATATGTATTGTAACATTGAAAGGAACATAATGAAAAATCAAGCTGGTACTCCCGATTTTGGGATCTAGGGAAAAATCTCTGTGCATATGTGTTTTATGGGTTATGCTCTCGCATTGTTTATTTTCTTTGTTTAAGAATTCGTATGCAGGTAATTTATGTACAGGGTTAAAACCTACATTTGGTATCGGAGCTATTTTGGCTTCAAGGGGACTCCTTTGTTGCTGAGGTGTTTCGCTCGGGCCTGTGGTAGACCCTGTTCAGTGGGAGATCTACGAGATCGATTCTGGTGGTGAAAGAAGATGGCGAGCAGTGGAAAGATAGAGATTGAGAAGTTCAATGGTAAGAATTTTGAGTTGTGGAAACTAAAGATGGAGGATCTGTTGGTGGATAAAGATCAGTGGATCGCGGTAGATCCGGGTACTAAACCATCGGGAGTGACCGATGAAGAATGGAAGAAGTTGGATCGGAAGGTAAAGAGCATAATACGATTGTGTGTCTCGGATTCAGTATTGCTGAATGTATCAGGGGAAGCTACGACAAAGGCTTTGTGGGTCAAGTTAGGGACTTTGTACCAATCTAAGTCTCTGGTGAATAAACTGTTCCTGCGGAAAAAGCTGTATAACTTGAGGATGAAAGATGGAGACTCGGTGACAGAGCATCTGAATGCGTTTAATACTGTGGTAAGTCAGTTATTATCTGTTGATATTAAAATTTTAGATGAAGATAAGTGCATCAGTCTGTTGTGTTCTCTACCAGATTCGTGGGATAGTCTGGTTATTGCAATAGGTAGCAATGCAACTGCTTTGCAGTTTGATGAAATAGTCTCAGCCTTGCTGACGGAGGAGATGAGACGGAAAAATATGGACAACCAAAATGGTGATGCCTTGTCTGTACGAGGACGGTCCCAAAACAGGAACAAAAATAAGTCATCGAGTGGGAGATCTAAATCTAGAGGGAGATCTAAATCTCCAGGAAAACCTACAAAGGTGGTGTGCTGGAAATGCGGAAAGGAAGGGCATTTCATAAGGGATTGTAAATCTAATGCTCCTAATAAAGGAAAGGGATCTAATGATGCTCCTTCTGCAGAGGCGAAAACCACCTTAGATGAAGGTGGGGATGTGTACTTGGCTTCTTCAAGTACACATGTAGATCATGAGGCATGGTTGATTGACTCAGGTGCATCCTTTCTCTTCACTCCCCATAGAGAGTGGTTCTGCGAGTATGAGAAATACGATGGTGGTGATGTCTTCTTAGGAGATGATAGGAAGGCTAGAATCATTGGTCGGGGAAAAGTAAAGTTGAAGTTGCAAGGTGGAAGGGTTAGAATACTTCCGGGTGTTCTACATATTCCTGCATTGGCCAGAAATCTGATTTCTGTAAGCAAGTTGGATGATGCAGGTGTAAAGATGGTGTTCGAGAAAGATACCTGCAAGATGGTTCGAGGAGCACTGATATTAATGCGGGGAGTTCAGATTGGAACTCTGTACAAGCTGCAAGGTAGCACTGTTGTTGATGAGTGCAATAGTTCTATGGTTCCTGAAAATAGAGTAGAGAATCTAGTGGTCTCTGGAGAGAAGACCATGTTGTGGCATCAAAGGCTTGGACATATTGGAGAGAAGGGCCTTCAAATACTTCATGGTAAAGGTATGGTAGAAGGTATGAATAATAGCTCTCTCGGTTTTGATTTCTGTGAAAATTGTGTATATGGGAAGCAGAATCGGGTGAGTTTCCCCTCTGGTGGTAAGAGGAAGAAACAGATATTAGAGCTTGTGCATAGTGATGTGTTTGGACCTATGAAGGTTCCATCACTGGGTAAGTCTGTGTACTATGTATCATTCATAGATGACTTCTCAAGGAATACATGGATATATTTTCTTAAGAAGAAATCTGAAGTCTTTGACAGGTTTAAAGAATTTAAGGCTCTGGTGGAAAATCAGACAGAGAAGAAGATAAAGGTGCTGAGGACAGATAATGGTGGAGAATTTTGCAGCAAGGAATTTGAAGAATTTTGTAAGAAGTGTTGTATAGCACGACAGAAGACTACTCCATATACACCTCAGCAAAATGGAGTTGCAGAAAGAATGAACAAGACATTGATGGAAAGGGCGAGAAGCATGCTCAGTGGTGCCGGGTTAGGACAGGAATTCTGGGCATAGGCAGTGGATACTGCATGTTACCTGATCAACATATCACCTTCATCAACGTTGGAGGATAAGACTCCACAAGAAGTATGGACTGGTAAGAGACCCTCTATTTCACATCTAAGGGTATTTCGATGTGATGCATATGTACATGTTCCAAAGGAGAAACGAACCAAGTTGGATAGTAAATCTGAAAAGTGCATCTTTATTGGGTATAAGGATGGTTTAAAGGGTTATAAGCTTTGGAACCCAGTCACATGGAAGGTTGTGTACAGTCGAGATGTGTTGTTCAGAGAGGTAAAAGATGTTATTCAACATGAAGTCCAACCAAAGGAACCTGAGAAGATAGAGTTTGAGCCAAAGGAGGAAGAATCAGACTCTGCAGTAGAGGAGGAATCAGAAGATGAAGAGCCACAAACTCCGGCTGTGAGAAGATCAGTTCGAGAAAGAAGGCAGCCAGAAAGGTATAGTCCATCTGCTTTCAGTTCAAATTTTGCTTTGTCTGTTACTGATAATGATCGCAGAACTATGAAGGAAGCAGTGGATTCAGAGGATGGAAAACTATGGAAAGAGGCCATGGTCGATGAAATGGCATCTTTGCACAAAAATGAGGCTTGGGATCTGGTGGAGTTGCCGGCTGGAAGGAAACCCATTGGCAGCAAATGGGTGTTCAAGAAGAAGACAAATGCAGAAGGAAAGGTGGAGAAATACAAAGCTCGGTTGGTAGCAAAAGGTTATTCCCAGGTGTCGGGAATTGATTTTGGTGATATTTTTTCTCCTGTTGCCAAGGTAACTTCTATTAGATTGCTTTTATCTGTTGCTGCTGCTTTTGATTTTGAGGTAGAACATATGGATGTGAAGACAACATTTCTTCACGGGGATTTGGAAGAGGAAATCTACATGAAGCAACCTGAAGGCTTTGCGGTGAAGGGTAAGAAAGAACTGGTATGCAAGTTGAAGAAGTCTCTGTATGGGTTAAAACAGTCACCAAGGATGTGGTATCAGAAATTTGATACATTTCTACGGGGACTTGGCTTCACCAGAAGAAAAGCAGATCATTGTGTGTATTTTAAATTAATTGGTGACCGTATTATTTATCTGGTCTTGTATGTGGATGATATGTTGCTGGTTGGAAATGACAAAGAAATTATCCAGGATTTTAAGACCCAATTGTCCTCCAAATTCGACATGAAAGATCTTGGTGCTGCAAACTATATTTTGGGCATGGAAATTAAAAGAGATCGGTCAAAGAGGAAGCTCTGGTTAAACCAGAGGAAGTATGTCGAGACAATACTCCAGAGGTTTAATATGCAGGATAGTAAACCGGTGAAGGTTCCTATTCCTGTAGGTGTGAGGTTATCTGCTGAACAGTGTCCCAAGACACAAGAAGAGGAAGAGGACATGTCCCGTTTTCCATATGCAAGTGCAGTTGGTAGCCTAATGTATGCAATGGTCTGTACTAGACCAGACATTGCACATGCAGTGGGAGTATTGAGCAGGTTTATGTCAAAACCTGGGAAGGAGCACTGGACAACAGTGAAGCTGGTTTTCAGGTATTTGCGTGGCACTAGTGATTATGGTTTGTGCTATCAAGGAAGACCAGGATTGGACAGAGTGTTGGATATTCATGGCTTTGTTGATGCAGACTGGGCTGGAGATCTGGATCAGAGAAGATCTACAAGTGGGTATGTGTTTAACCTATTTGGAGGTGCAGTCAGTTGGATGAGTAAGAAACAATCTGTAGTGGCACTATCAACTACAGAGGCAGAATACATGGCGGCCACTCATGCAAGCAAGGAAGCAGTTTGGTTGCAGAGATTGTGTTCAAGTATGGGGTTAGTACAGGGATCTATAAGAATAGACTGTGACAGCCAAAGTGCAATTTTCTTGGCAAAGAACCCTGCTTATCATTCAAAGACAAAGCACATTGATGTTCAATATCACTTTGTGAGGGATATGATAGAAGACAGAAAGGTGTTGCTGGTAAAGGTGGACACTTTGAAGAATACTGCAGATGCATTGACAAAATCTGTGAGCTCTGAGAAGTTCTCTTGGTGTAGAGAAGCAATGGGAATCTCAGGGCTGAAAAATGAGTAAGCTCTCTTGTGGCCCCCTATGGAAAGAAAACAACAAGTGGGAGATTGTTGGGTTGTGTTATATTCTTTCCACGTAGTTAATAGGGGGTTTGAAGGGCACCCGTAACCCCACTTTATGGGGTCCGGGGCAGCGCCCCGGAAAATTTTGGTTTTGGACCATATGTTAGGTTGGGCGGACCCACCTATGGTTTTGTGCATGATTTTCGAACATGTTTTTTTGGACGCGATGGTTTTCGGTCCATGGTATTGGACGAGATGGTTTTCGGTCCATGGTATTGGATGCTTCGGCATGTATAAATATGTATTGTAACATTGAAAGGAACATAATGAAAAATCAAGCTGGTACTCCCGGTTTTGGGATCCAGGGAAAAATCTCTATGCATATGTGTTTTATGGGTTATGCTCTCGCATTGTTTATTTTCTTTGTTTAAGAATTCGTATGCATGTAATTTCTGTACAGGGTTAAAACCTACAATCACCCGTTAGAATCAAATCATCAACATACAGTACAATGATAAGCAACTTACCCTCCACCACAATCTGGTATAGGTTAGGATCCGCCTCGCTCTTGGAGAATCCAAGTCCTGTGAAATAGCTGTCTATCCGTGTGTACCAAGCATGTGGTGCTTGCTTCAACCCATACATCGCTCTCTTGAGCCTGCACACATGCGAATCGCTGCTGAAGACCTCAAAGCCTTCAGGCTGATCAATGTACACCTCCTCCTCAATGACTTCATTGAGGAACACAATCTTCACATCCATCTGATGAATGTGCCATCCCATCTGCATTGAGAGAGCAAGAATTGTCCGTATGGAAGAATACCTTGCGACAGGTGCAAAGGTCTCCTCATAATCGATCCCCTCTATCTGTGAAAAGCCTCGGGCAACAAATCTTGCCTTGTACTTCTCCACACTCCTGTCAGCTGCCTGCTTGACCTTGTAGATCCATCTCGAACCCACCATTGATTTCCCTTCCGGTCTAGGAACAATCTCCCATGCACTGTTTCTGACAATAGAATCATACTCTTCCAACATGGCGTCTACCCATGCGAGATCCTCCACAGCTTCCTCGAAAGAGGATGGCTCAGTCACAACACACTTGCTCATCAGAGTCATGTATCCAGTGTACTGATCAGGTGACTGTCTCTGGCTGCGTTGGGCTGTAGGTGGTCCTACAACTTTCTCTGCATCTTGAGCCAGTCGCTCAGCTTCTGTCAAGCGCTTTCGCTCTCTGATGGTTGGCGCTACATGAGTGGTCTCTTCCACTCCATGAACCTCGTCCTGTGGCTGATCCACGTCCTTAAGCTCATCCTTAGGAACTAATAGCTCCTCATCTGCATGCAAGTGTAGCTCCCTCTCAAGCGAACACTTCATGGCTTTCTCCTCCTGAAATTTTATATCCCGTCGCATAACAGTTTTACCACTGTCTGGCAAATACACACGATAGTTGTGGGGCGTATCAGTGTACCCCACAAATATCCCAACCTTTGTGGTCGGCTCCAACTTCTTCCTGGCATCTTTCTTCACATGCATGTAAACGTTAGCACCAAAAATCCTCAAATGAGAAAGATCAGGCTTCTTACCAGAATAAGTCTCCTCAGGTGTACTCATGCCAAGTATCCTATGAGGACAACAGTTCTGCACATAAACTGCTGTATTTCATGCTTCCACCCACAAGTGAAGGGGTAGGCCCTGATCATGCAACATTGCCCGTGCAGCACCCACAATCGTTCTGTTCTTCCGCTCAGCTACCCCATTCTGCTGTGGGTTATGGGGAGCTATGAGCTCTCTACGAATCCCTTCTGCCTTGCAGAAATCCTTGAACTCTTCCGAGATGTATTCACCACCATTATCGCTCCTACGAGCCTTCACTTTCTTCCCCGACTCCTTCTCGACCAGTGCTTTGAATTCATAGAACTTTGAATTTGTCTCGCTCTTCTTCTGCATGAAGAAGATCCAGCACTTACGAGAGAAATCATCAACAAAAATCACATAATACCTATGTTTTGCTGTTGAAGCAACTGAGAAAGGTCCACACACGTGTGTGTGAATTCTCTCAAGGATCATCGTGGCGCGACTATCCTTCTCGTGAAAGGTGGCTTTCACAAACTTCCCCAAAGTACACCCCTTGCACTGATTTGACTGCGCAAGTGTGCCTTTAGGAAGCCCTGTAGTGATTTGCTGCATTATCTTCAAGGCTCCATGGTGAAGGTGACCCAATCTCCTGTGCCACAACTCGCCATCATCCCGGCTCAACAATCCTTCTGCCTTGCCCGCCATTGCTGTGCTTCCATCTACATGCAACTGATAAAGGTTCCTCACTCGAACCCATATCTTCCGGGTCTCACAAGTTGTCTTGCTGCGCAGGAAAGCCTTTCCCTCGCTGAAAACAACATCATAACCCTTGTCTTCTAACATCGCCACTGAGATGAGATTCTTCATCAATCCTGGAACATGCATGACTTCCTTCAATACGAAGGGTTTACCAGACTCCCTCTCAAAGGAAATGGTACCGATACCGGTCGCACTGTATCTACCATCATCGCCCATCTCGATGTGCACTCCAAGATCTTTGTCCTCCAGATCAGAGAACAAATCTCTATCTCCTGTCATGTGAAAAGACGCACCACTGTCCAAGAACCACACTGATCCCATCACACTTGAAACCAAGCATGCGATCAATGAAAAATCAAGCTCAAACTGTGAGGCTAGAGCCTCTCCTGCTGAAGATCCAACATCCTGCTTGTTCTTCTTCTTCTGCGGACAATTAGTGGCATAGTGTCCGTGCTGGTGACAGTGAAAACACTTCACCTTGGACATATCCTGCTTCTTGCCTTTCGTACCAGACTGAGAAGCTTTCTTGCTCTTCCCTTTCTTTGCTTTGGCAGCCAAAGCACAATTCTCTTCATCAGATACCTTTGATGAAGATCCATTCTCACCTTTATTGTTTCTGAGTTTATCCTTGAGCGCCAGGTCGATCTTGCTTTGGACTAACATTTGCAATCCGTTGAAAGACATTGCTGCATTGTCACCAAGAAAACACTGCTGCAAATTCGAATTCCACAAGCAACCAACTCAACCGCTTCCGATCTAAGATTCGTGAGAACAAAATATTTCTCGTACAGAGATTGACTGTATGGGATTTTACTAGATATCTCACCTTCCAAAGGAAGGATGAATCCAGAGGCTACCTGGCCCGATTACAGACTCTGCCTGAAGAAATAGAATGTAAACACTTCCTGAATAGTAGATCTGATGATCAACAACTCCAATACCATGTAGAAATTTTTGCACATTCTCTACAAATCTAGCTCTGATACCATGTAGAAATTTTGAATAATTTAACACATATTCAATAGAGATTATCCTGATCATGTACTATTGCGGAATACATACACAATACATAAGCTCCTCTACATTGATCATCAATATAGGAGCATCAATAACAATAAAACATCAAGAGCATTCACACATTAACACAGTATGTAACCCGGGGAAAGCATCTCGCTAAAAACCCCACACTATCTGTATATTAATGATTGAGACCATGTAACATTACAAAGTACAATGCTTATCACAAGCAATCCAGTACCAGCTCCACTTGTTACACACAATACAACTAAGATCTGATCTCCAAATCTATTCCACTGCTTGCCTGCCTCTACTGCTCAATACCTGCTCAAGAATGAATGAGAATGGTCTACCAAACTCATATTTCACCTCCAAAGAATCACTCACAATGTGTAAGACGTGAGAAGAAGCTACAAACTGGGCAAATACATGAGCAAACTCATTGGCATACTCAATCCCTTGATTGTGCAAGATCTGATGCACAACTATAGTCACAACTGATAGCAATCTGATTCTCTAACACCTGTCTCTGCTGAACTGAACAAGCACTGACATGCAACTGAGTTAACTGATGTATTCTATAGTTGAGTTAATAATTATTTTAACAACTCATCATTAGTCTATTTGCAGTTAGACTAACTACAACTAGTTTAACCAAGTCAAACTGAACACAACTCCATCAACTCCACAATCAACTCCACCAAACTCAACTGATTGAGTTCTAACTGAAGTCATGCATGAAACAACTCAACTAACTCATAAGAAAACCGTACTTCCTTCTGACAGCTGCATGGGCCACATCTGTAGCTCAAACTGAAGTGCTCCAAGAGAATAAGATCAAGTTTATAGTCCAAATATTATTATGAGACAATAATATTTGACTTTTCTATTTTTGACAGCCAGTCTAAAAATAGACTTTGATCACCCACACTGTGATCACTCACACTGTGGTCACCCACACTGTGGTCACCCACACTGTGGTCACCCACACTGTGATCACCCACACTGTGATCACCCACACTGTGATCATCCACACTGTGATAAAAAATAGAACTTGCGCCATAATTTGCCTGCGGGCCCACTTAGTGAAGGCGACTCTTTTCACTAAGCTCCATCATCTTGTTGCAATATCAACAGAATATACTCTGCTCGATTGTCTCTGTCTCCAAAGGATTACTTGGTGTATTTGCCTAAAGTACAACCCTTGCATGTATCAACTTTCTCAAGCATACCTTTGGGAATACTGGTAGATATTTCCTGCAATATCTTCAAATCCCCATGATGCAAGTGGTCCAATTGCCTATGCCACAAATCACCGACGTCTTGCCTCAACATATTTATTGCTTTTGAAGTCAAAGCAACACAATCCTCTACCTCTATCTTATAGAGATTCTAAACTCGAATCCCTATCTTCTTTACTTGACTCATGGCTATGTGTCGAAGGAACGCCTTTCCTTTCGAAAATATCACATCATAGCCTCTATCCATAAGCATGGCAATGGATACCAAGTTCTCCATTAGTCTCAGTACATGCATAACATTCTTCAAGGTGAGTGGAGCCACATGGTCCCTTTGAAAATTAATAGTCCCCACACCAGTAACACTATACTTATTGTCATCACCCATCTTGATATGCATCTTGAGATCTTTCTCCTCCAGTTCACTAAATAACTCTTTGTCGTCAGTCATGTGGAACTAAGCTCCACTGTCTAAGTACCAAACACTTCCCATCATTGAAGACACCATGCATGCAATGAGGGAAAATTCTAATTCGAATTGGGATGCCAAAGCCTCACTTGCTGCTCCTCCTGAGGACTTCTCCTTGGACTTCCTAAATGGACAATTCGTAGCAAAGTGACCCATCTTGTGACAATGAAAGCATTTAACTTTCACCATATCCTTCTTCTTACCTCCATGATAAGAATCTGATTTGGAACGAGAAATTTTACCTTTTCCCTTCCTCATCTTAATCACTAAGGCACATTTCTCTTCATAATCAATCTTTGATGAAGAGCCATCCCTGGTGTTCCTCCTGATCTCATCCTGCATCAAATTTGACCATAGTCGTTCCCAATCTGGCAGCTTCTCTTGACCATTGACAGAGTTCTGATAAATATTCCAACTCTTTGGGAGTCCAAGAAGAGTAAGGATCACCATATCCTCCTCGGAAACCATGATTCCAACACTTCCAAGTTCATCCCGACATTGAGTGAACTTGGTCAAGTACTTTGGAATCGTCTCACCTTTCTCCATCTTGATTTTACAAAGTTTATCCTTTAGTGCCAACTTCCTTTGATCACTGTTATTATGATACAAGTCCGTAATTATTTTCCACATAGCATGAGGGGTTTCCTTTCCATGGAGACTTGAGACAATATGATCTCAAACTCCCTCAAGGATTATCTACCTTGCCTTCGCCACACACTTCTTCGGGCCAAGTTCTATGCATCAGTAGCAGCTAGCTTAGGAATTGCTTGTTCAACAAATTCCTTCAAGCCATTGTCCTCTAGCAAAACATCCATCTTGTCCTTCCAGACTATGAAATTTGAGCTACCTTCTAAGGCATACTCAAGCCTCAACCCATGGAACGCCATCTGCCGATCCTAAAGTATGTATGCAAATTCGACTTTCACCTATAACCTAGAAACCGAAAACTTCGAAATGTCCTCTAGAGCACTGATTTTAAATCAACGATAACTCCCTCATCCGAACTCCAATTCAGTCGATTTTTTTTTTTGAATTTGGTTATCTTGTCCCAAGGAATCCAGATCTGCAATTTTTTTTTATGAAAATTTTGCATATAAATTCTCAGATATGCTCTGAAAACTCTCGGCCCAAAAAACAATCTTGCTCCGATACCATGTTGAAGATCACGTAGATTCACAAGCTAATGCAATTTGCTAAAGCAAGAGACAATAATCTACTTCAACTCTTTACAGCAGAAGCCCATAAACATCGAGCAAACAATAATCAATAGAGGAAGAGGATCAAAGACACATAACACAATAAATATCCAGGGAAAGCCATAGCTCAAAACCCCACTATCTGTTTTGTATTAATTCAGAAAATCAAGATGAAGTTACAATGCTTTTTCTCTCTAGAACAATCTCAACACTCAACAAATTCAATCTCCAACTCATAAGCAAGCTCAAGGCCAAATCTTAGCCTCTTCACAAGCTCTCCAAGTCTCTATTCCAATGTGTAATTCCTATGAAGGATAGCTTGTATTTAAAGGGAAATAAAGCCTCTAAAAATAGTGCAATTCCTCAAGGATCAGTTCCTGATTGCATGCACTATCAGTGCAACTCAAAAAAATCTAAAACAAATAGTACATTGTCCCTGCACTCTATTCTCAACTGGGTCTTTCTCAGAATCAACATGCATGAGTTTCTGATGAGTAAATATTCAGTTAACTAGAGTAGCACTGGTGGAGTTCATTAGTGTCACCATTGATTATTAACTCACTATTAGTTCTCTCAATCAGTTTGAGAACTAATTTAACTGAATTGACTCATGAAACTGAGTCTTCTATTTTACAACTCACAATTAACTCACACTAGACTCTTACAAAGTAGGGAGAACATATACATGACTTCCAAAAGACTTCCAACTAGAATTTCCTAAGTTAAGTAAGTTTAATAAACTTAATTTAACTATTTTAAGTTTCTATGACAATAGAATTCAAATTTAGTTCACAGTTTAATTCAAGGACAAATTAAACTAGAATTTCTTGTTGCCATTTATCAACACATCCTTAGGGGATAAACTCAGTTTTTCCACCGATAACCTGCGTTCATAACCTAGATTGTTGGTGGCGAATCTGCATCCATAGTCCTGTAAGTGTATAAATCCATGTTCGTGGATTGGTGCATGGAAAATAAAAACTCTACATTATATCCCATGGTTTTTGCACATGGTATTGGAAATTATCAAGTCGTTTTGATGTGGTTATAATTGACTAATGATTAATTTGGTCTCCAAGAAAGTGGATCATTGGAATTGGTCCAAAAGTAGTATGAACACATTTAATTAATCAAGTGCTTTTTAATGGATCAATCTAGTCATTGTAATAGACTTGACGTAGTTAAAACACATTGATTAAATTCGTTGTGGAAATAGCGACATTGGTTTAGTTGTTGAAGTGGTTAATTAGGTCTCCAATTAGAATGTGTGAATACATTGATTGTTGAGTATGGAATGGATTTGGTAGTAAATATGTTTTGAATGGGTTGATAGCTTATGGAGTTGAGCAACATAGTTAAATACATTTGAGTTGCACTGTTCAAAGGTTCAAATGGGTGAGATTTGGAGCATATGCATATGAGATGTGGGTATAGAGTGAGAATAACTTATGCACTTTAATGTATGGGTAGAATATGTATTTCATAAATATTGTTTGAGCACAAGGATCCTTGAAACATAAACAATGAACAAAAGGAATGTAAAAAAAATAGAGTATGGACATATCATTGAGTAGAGGTGCACGTGGCATGTTGAATAGCTGATGCAATGATCATAATTGGAACCAATGTGCATGGCTTAGGGGCTAATGGAAGTATGGTTAGTTTGACTTAGAATAGAGCAGAGGAATGCATTGGGCAATTGAGAAACAAAGTTTCTCATGCAGTGACAGACAATGGGCATAATTCAAGAGTTTGTGGCAGAGTATTAGTTGTGTTTAATGTGCTGACATATTTTTGATTGCAGGGGTTCTTAGTGTATCATATTCAATTGTAGCATAGAAATTATATGGGTGAAAAATTGTTTATATGTTTTGTATGACTGAGTATAGATTGTTGAGATGTATTAATGTCATGTGTATGGCCTTGTATGATGTCCTTAGACATGTGTAAATGAGTCTTGATGTAATGTTGCTAGAGTGCCATGTATTGTTATATCCTAATGTATGTATGTTGTCTTGAGAGTATGTTGTTGAGTTGAGAGGGTTTGAGTTAGAGTTTGTATAAGAGATTGTATGAGAAATTTTGAGATTGGTTGTGTGTTGTAGAGAGAGATTTGAGTAGACTGTTTGAGGGTTTGATTGAATTGTTTCTATGCATAGAGTCTTCAATGGGTCCAACGTGAAAATGGGATGAAATGTGGCCCATGGATATTTGGATTATGAGTGTGGACCTAGTGTGAAAATTGTGAAACTAGGTCCACTAGAAGAGCTTGAAGGTTGGGGCCTTCAGTCAAGCAAGTGGCAGTTTGCGGATTTAGGGTGTAGCGACATCCTTCAAGTAGTGGCCTGAGAACTTGGGAGTAAAGTCTTCCTTCTGGTGGTGGCTAGAAAAGACTATTATGTGTTGGGGCATCCAACAGGCGGTGGCCTGCAAAGTCATAGGAGTAGTGGCTTCTGACAGATGTTAGTTTACAAAGTTCAAGAATTGGCGAGTTCCAACTAGTAGTGGCCTAGAGCATTGGTGGGGGCCAATGATTATGTAATAAGAAGATTTTGATTAATAAGAAGAAGAGTGAAGCATAGAAAGGAAGATGGTGGTTTTCTCCCTTTGGATTTCCACCTTATATCCTGTGTCTCATGTGCTTATTGATGTGTTGTTTCTCATGGTTATTTGTTTATTTGTTTGCTACTACTATGCATTAATCATGTTATTATCCTAATCTTCTATTTATATGATGTGTTGCTAATGATTATATTGGTGATTTAGTTAATTGGTAAAGAAGGGAAAATTTGGTATAATTTGATCATAGTGCATAATACTGATTCACACCCCCCCAGTTCCAAAAATTAGTATTAAAGCGAGGCTCTTAGTTGTAGCTTAATTGTTGGAGAGTAGATCTGGACAGTTCTAGTAAAAATTTGTTTTTTTTTTTTTGAATGGATCATCGAGGAGTGCCTTTACTCACTACGACAAAATTCAAGGTATGGAAAGAAAATGTTAAATCTCAATTATTATCTTGTGGATATGACATTTGGTAGTTTCTATGTGAAGGATGTGGAGAGAGTCCTACGCTAGCAAAGGTGATGTAAAAATATGACCACGCGAGATTTATTATTTATGAAAATCTACACAATGTAAACTTAGAGAAGATAGCGGATCTAAAATCTGCCAAGGAGATTAGGGATAGATTGCAAGTGTTATATGGAGGAGACAACAACAGTAGTAGGAATGGGGATAAAAAGATTAAGAAGAAAAAGGGTTTTACAGAATAAGGAGTTTGACCCCCCTAGCATGAATGGCGTAGCTGGTAAATCATAAAATTGAGGTGCAAGAAAACCAAATCTCATGCAACAAAATGGATCTAAAGGTTTAAATACTAATGAGTTTCTTTTGATTTATGCTTTGGATGGTTATGATGCTAGTCATGTTGAGTTGCATAGTGATGATGATTGCGATATGATGATGCTACTTCATGCTAAATATGAGTCAACAATGGTTGTCATAGATAATTAGTAAACTGACAGTTGTGTGTAGATACCAAGAGAAACATTTGCATATCTGTGATGAAAAGGAGAAGGAGCTCGAGGAAATAGTTAGCTTAAAAATATGTCGGAGCGACTATAACAACCCCTAAATTTGACCTATTTCAAAATTTTGGAGCCGCTGTTTACTAGACTTCCTTCTAGTCTTTTCCTAAGGTCTCTCAGGGTTATGCTCTCCCTTCACATCTTCAAGGTCTCTTTAGAACTTAGAAAAATCATACTGTAAAGGTCTAAGTCTGATTTCCCCCTCCTAGTGGTTAGGTTTAATATGGGCATTAAATTTGTGACTTGTGACTTCATATTCATTGCTTTATCCTAGTCACTAAGTTGCATCTAGACCTAGTTGCATTCTCATTCATCAGGTGTCAACGTGACTTGAAACCAATACATTGCAGGTCGCATGTGACCTCTTATTGCACTAGTCTCATAAATAAACCTGAACTGTCCATACCTTGTGCGACCCACTTGTTAGTGCGACCTTATGATACCTCTATAATAGGTTGCATGTGACTACTCTCTTTCGCACCCTCGACTTGCGACCCTTTTAAAAAGGTCACATGTGCCCCTTTTCTTTGCGCAACCTCTTTTGCGATATCTACCCAATTCTAGTCACACACGACCCTATTCATGCACACTCTCTAGTTGTGAGCCCTCTCCTCACACATGCACACTCTTTATATAAACTCACCAACCCTACCCTTCATTCATTCCCACTCTACAACTGAGCAACCCCATGACTCCCATAAGTATGCAATGTTTCCTTTTATTGCAATCATTTCATTCTTTGAGTTTTCCATTTGTCTCCTTCCTTGATTCCATGCCTCTGCAAGTTACCTAAGCCCTTCATGTTATTATCCTCACCCTAAATCTAAACCTACCTCACAACTCTCACTACCTTGGTTTCCCATTACATAACCCTACATCCTAGAATCCCTCTCTAGACTTGGCCGAGATGGCCTTTTAACCCTCATTCATCCAATCTACTATCAGTCAACCTCCCAAAAATATCCATTCGTTATATGAATTACGTTCAAGCGATGCATCCAAAAAATCACGTCTCCTTGATTTGATTTCATATTCGCGACTGATACATGCTTGAACCCATTATCAATTCATACAATGGCCTCCTCCTTGGTTAGTTCAATTTGAACTTGAGGCTCGAGCTGAAATAACCAAGGCATAAACTTACCTTTACTCCCCCATTTCCCAAGGTCTCAACTTGTATACAGGTTGTAAGTCACAACCCTTACCAGATTTCTAATTCGCTCATAGGTATATCTCTTCCTCTCGTGATTTGTGATCATGCATTTCATTACTGTTTAGTTGTTACTTGCCATTCATGAGGCCAATAAAAAAGATATTTATTCCTCGTTGTGATTGTGCGACTTGTCCACCCTTGACCCTAGTCGCATAGTCGTAGGTCGCATTATATAATGACAAATACGAATGTGACCAACCAGATCATGCGACTTGTGACTTCCTCTTTTTGCAGTTCACTTAGACTGCCTCTAGTCGTACAGTCACACATGCGCATTTGTCAGAGTCAGACCCTCTAAGACCACCTCTCTAGTGCGACTATGCAACCTACAATGGAATTGCAACTAGTCCTTTTGATATCTTGTGTTACGTATCTCACCAATTGAGATTTTCGAACTTCTTATTGATCCAAATTGCGACCAAGTGACCCACTTATTTTGTGCCTGTAATATTTCTTCTGTTTTTAGTGATTTTTATTCATGTTAAACTCCGTGTCTTGGGACTACTTTTTTGAAATGTTAGGTGACATCAATCTGGACTGCATCAACATTTCATCCTTCTATGGAGAGATGGCACCACAAGTGGTCAAGAGTTCTCGCAAGGGTTTGGGAAATAGTTTAGCTAGAGAAGAAAGAAACATAGGAGTTGTATACAATCCACCTTCTTTTATGATTTATGGGCCTGCAATATCAATAAGAAGACAAAGCTGACCTGGTGGGAGATGTACTTAGAGTTTGCTAACCAAGACATCTCTATGTTGGGTTGTGCTATATTCTTTCCACAACTAGCCCACGTAGTTAACCTGGGGGCTAGAAGGGGGGCGGAGCCCCCCATTTGTTGTGCTTATTACGAAGTGGGGGGAGTCACAGGGGGTTTGAGGGGTGCAGGTAGAAATTTTGGTTTTGGACCCTATATTAGGTTGTGCAGACCTACCTATGGTTTTGTGAATGTTTTTTGCACATGGTTTTGGATGCGATGGTTTTCGGTCCATGGTTTTGGACGCGATGGTTTTTAGTCCATGGTATTCGATGCTTCAACATGTATAAATATGTATTGTAACATTGAAAGGAACATATGAAAAATCAAGCTGGTAGTCCTGATTTTGGGATCTAGGGGAAAATCTCTGTGTATATGTGTTTTATGTGTTATGCTCTCACATTGTTTATTTTCTGTGTTTTAGAATTCATATGCAGGTAATTTCTGTACGGGGTTAAAACCTAAATTTGGTATCAGGGCTGTTTTGGCTTCAAGGGGATGCGTTAGTTGCTGAGGGGTTTCACTCGGGCCTATGGTAGACCCTTTTTAGTGGGAGATCTGCTAGATCAATTCTGGTGGTGAAAGAAGATGGCGAGCACTAGAAATATAGAGATTGAGAAATTTAATGGTCAAAGTTTTGAGTTGTGGAAACTCAAGATGGAGGATCTGTTGGTGGATAAAGATCATTGGATCGCAGTAGATCTGGGTACTAAACCAACGGGAGTGTCTGATGAAGAATGGAAGAAGTTGGATCGGAATGTAAATAGCACAATATGATTGTGTGTCTCAGATTCAGTGTTTTTGAATGTATCAGGGGAAGCTACAGCGAAGGTTTTGTGGGACAAGTTAGGGACTTTGTACCAATCTAAGTCTCTGGTGAATAAACTGTTCCTGTGAAAAAAACTGTATAACTTGAGGATGAAAGATGGAGACTCGGTGACAGAGCATCTGAACGCACTTAATACTGTGGTAAGTCAGTTATTATCTATTGATATTAAAATTTCAGATGAAGATAAGTGCATCAGTTTGTTGTGTTCTCTACCAGATTTGTGGGATAGTCTGGTTATTACAATAGGTGGCAATGCAACTGCCTTACAGTTTGATGAAATAGTCTCATCCTTGCTAACGGAGGAAATGAGAAGGAAAAATATGGAGAGCCAAAATGGTGATGCCTTGTCTGTACGAGCACTGTCCCAGAACATAAACAAAAATAATTCATCGAGTGGGAGATCTAAATCTAGAGGGAGATCTAAATCTCCAGGAAAAACTGTAAAGGTGGTGTGCTGGAAATGCGGAAAGGAAGGGCACTACAAAAGGGACTGTAAATCTAAAGCTCCTGATAAAGGAAAGGGATCTGATTATGCTGCTTCTACAGAGGCAAAAACCACCTCAGATGAAGGTGGGGATATGTACTTGGCTTCTTCAAGTACACATGTAGATCATGAGGCATGGTTTATTGACTCAGGTGCATCCTTTCACTTCACTCCCCATAAAGAGTGGTTCTGCGAGTATGATAAATATGATGGTGGTGATGTATTCTTGGGGGATGATAGGAAGGCTAGAGTCATTTCTCGTGGAAAAGTAAAGTTGAAGTTGCAAGGTGGAAGGGTTAGAACACTTCTGGGTGTTCTGCATATTCCTGCATTAGCCAGAAATCTAATTTGTGTAAGCAAGCTGGGATTTAGGTGTGAAAACAGTGTTCGAGAAGGATACCTGCAAGATGGTTCCGAGGGCACTGGTATTGATGCAGGGAGTTTGAATTGGAACTTTGTACAAGCTTCAAGGTAGCACTATTGTTGATGGGTGCAACAGTTCCGTGGTTCCTGAAAGTGGAGCAGAAAATCTAGTGGTCTCTGGAGAGAAGACCATGCTGTGGCATCAAAGGCTTGGACATATTGTAGAGAAGGGCCTTCGAATACTTCATGGTAAAGGTATGGTAGAAGGTATGAGTAATAGCTCTTTGGATTTTGATTTCTGTGAAAATTGTGTATATGGGAAGCAGAATCAGGTGAGTTTCCCCTTTGGTGGTAAGAGGGCGAAACATATATTAGAGCTTGTGCACAATGATGTGTTTGGACCTGTGAAGGTTCCATCACTAGGTAAGTTTATGTACTATGTATCCTTTATAGATGACTTCTCAAGGAATACATGGATATATTTCCTTAAGAATAAATCTGAAGTCTTTAGCAAGTTTAAAGAATTTAAGGCTCTGGTGGAAAACCAGATAGAGAAGAAGATAAAGGTGCTAATGACAGATAACGGTGGAGAGTTTTACAGTAAGGAATTTGAAGAATTCTGTAAGAAGTGTGGTATAGCACAACAGAAGACTACTCCATACACACCTGAGAAAAATGGAGTTGCAGAAAGAATGAACAAGACGTTGATGGAAAGGGCAAGAAGCATGCTTAGTGGTGTCGGGTTAGGACAGGAATTTTGGGCAGAGGCGGTGTAGACAACATGTTACGTGGTCAACAGATCACCTTCATCAACGTTGGAGGTTAAGACTCCACAAGAGGTATGGACTGGTAAGAAACCCTCTCTTTCACATGTGAGGGTATTTGGATGTGATGCATATGTACATGTTCCAAAGGAGAAATGAACCAAGTTGGATAGTAAATCTGAAAATTGCATCTATATTAGGTATAAGGATGGTTTAAAGGGTTATCAGCTTTGGAACCCAGTAACAAGGAAGGTTGTGTACAACCAAGATGTGGTGTTCAGAGAGGTAAAAGATGTTATCAAACATGAAGTCCAACCAAAGGAAGCTGAGAAGATAGAGTTTGAGCTAAAGGAGGAAGAATCAGACTCTATAATAGAGGAGGAATCAGAAGATGAAGAGCCACAAACTCTGGGTGTGAGAAATCAGTTCGAGAAAGAAGGAAGCCAGAAAGGTATAGTCCATCTGCTTTCTGTTCAAATTTTGCTTTATCTATTACTGATGATGATCCTAGAACTATGAAGGAAGCAGTAGATTCAGAGGATGGAAAACTCTGGAAAGAGGCCATGGGTGATGAAATGGCATCTTTGCACAAAAATGAGGCTTGGGATCTGGTGGAGTTGCCCGCTGGAAGAAAACACGTTGGCAACAAATGGGTGTTTAAGAAGAAGAAAAATGCAGAAGGAAAGGTGGAGAAATACAAAGCTCGGTTAGTAGAAAAAGGTTATTCCCAAGTGTTGGGAATTGATTTTGGTGATATTTTTTCTCTTGTTGCCAAGGTAACTTCTATTAGATTAATTTTATCTATTGTTGCTACTTTTGATTTTGAGGTAGAACAGATGGATGTGAAGACAACATTTCTTCATGGTAATCTGGAAGAGGAGATCTACATGAAGCAACCTGAAGGCTTTGCGGTGAAGGGTAAGAAAGAACTGGTATGCAAGTTAAATAAGTCTCTGTATGGGTTAAAACCCAAGGATGTCGTATCAGAAATTTGATACACTTACACGGGGACTTGGCTTCACCAGAAGCAAAGCAGATCACTATGTGTATTTTAAATTAATTGGTGACCATGTTAGTTATCTTGTCTTGTATGTGGATGATATGTTGCTGGTTGGAAATGACAAAGAAATTATCTAGGATTTGAAGACCCATTTGTCCTCCAAATTCGACATGAAATATCTTGGTGCTGCAAACTATATTTTGGGCATGGAAATTAAAAGAGATCAGAAAAAGAGGAAGCTCTGGTTAAACCAGAGGAAGTATGTTGAGACAATATTGTAGAGGTTTAATATGTAGGATGGTAAACCAGTGAAGGTTCCTATTCCTGTAGGTGTAAATTTATCTGCTGAACAGTGTCCCAAGACACATGAAGAGGAATAGGACATGTCCTGTGTTCCATATGCAAGTGCAGTCGATAGCCTGATGTATGCGATGGTCTGTACTAGACCAGACAATGCACATATAGTGGGAGTATTGCGCAGGTTTATGTCAAAACCAAGGAAGGAGCACTATACAATAGTGAAGTGAGTTTTCAGGTATTTCCGTGGCACTAGTGATTATGGTTTGTGCTACCAAGGAAGACTAGGATTGGATAGAGTGTTGGATATTCGTGGCTTTGTTGATGCAGATTGGGTTGGAGATCTGGATCAAAGAAGATCTATAAGTGGGTATGTGTTTAACCTATTTGGAGGTGCAGTAAGTTGGATGAGTAAGAAACAATCTGTAGTGGCACTATCAACTCAGAGGCAAAATACATGGTAGCCACTCATGCAAGCAAGGAAGCAGTTTGGTTGTAGAGAATGTGTTCAAGTATGGGGTTAGTACAGGGTGCTATAAGGATAGACTGTGACAGACAAAGTGCAATTTTCTTGGGCAAAGAACCCTAAATATCATTCAAATACAAAGCATATTGATGTTCAATATCACTTTGTGAGGGATATGATAGAAGACAAAAAGGTGTTGTTGGTAAAGGTGGACACTTTGAAGAATACTGCAGATGCGTTGACAAAATATGTAAGCTCTGAGAACTTCTCTTGGTGTAGAGAAACAATGGGCATTGTAGGGCTGGATAAATGACTAATCTCTCTTGTTGCCCCCTGTGAAAAGAAAACAACAAGTGGGAGAATGTTGGGTTGTGTTATATTCTTTCCACGACTAGCCCACCTAGTTAATCGGGGGATTAGAAGGGGGGCGGAGCCCCCCCTTCATTGCACCTATTGCATAGCGGGGGGAGTCAGAGGGGTTTTAAGGGGTGTGGGTAACCCCACTCTATGGGTTCCGGGGCAGTGCGTCGAAAATTTTTGGTTTTGGACCCTATATTAGTTTGGGCGGACCTACCTATGGTTTTGTGAATGTTTTTCGCACATGGTTTTGGACGCGATGGTTTTCGGTCCATGGTATTGGATGATTCGGCATGTATAAATATGTATTGTAACATTGAAAGGAACATAATGAAAAATCAAGCTGGTAGTCCCGGTTTTGGGATCCAGGGGAAAATCTTTGTGTATATGTGTTTTATGTGTTATGCTCTTGCATTGTTTATTTTCCATGTTTTAGAATTCGTATGCAGGTAATTTTTGTACGGTGTTAAAACCTACACTCTAAAGACAATGAATATTTCAAATTATATATTAATGTCAAAACATATTGGTTGCATAAGTTAGTTTCACACCCTCTAGTCTTCCTGTGTGCCAAAACCTTTTATTGGATATTTCAATGTACAGATAAAAGTCATTAGGTAATCAGGAGGCATGATGGAGAAGTTTTGGCATCTTTCACTACTATCAATATTGATAACTATTACAAACTTCCTCAATGAGAAGAGTCTTTCAATGCTAGATGGCTGGAAAATATCAATGAAAGTGCCAAATGTACCAAAGACATATTGAAATCATGGTGGATAGAACCCACCAAGTCCATGGTTAAGATAGATTAGATTTATAAGACAAATAGACTTAGAAAAGTATTCAGTTGATGGTAGCAATGATGAACATGTTGTACGAAAGAGCGAATATGGATACTCTCCTTGGAGCATGGGTACCTGTGATGCACACAGTTTCCACTAAAGGGACTCAATTGTGTAAGCATCCTAGCATCTACAATCAAAACAAACAATCTAGAGAAAGGTAAGCCATCAAAATTTTACATGGCATCTTATCTTATGGATGCAATTTTTTCAAAGTGTCAATTTGAAGGTTAGAGTTTTAAATGGACCCTAGAGGTACCAGAGCTAATACATATTTATTAGAGGTTCTTTTGGAACCCAGGTTACAAGGAATCATTTGAAACTATTGCAGAATATTTTATTGCTCCGCTATATCAGATACATTTTGGTCATGACCTACCTTATATGTTAGAGCAACCTCAGAATACCCTATTGAGGTGGGAGATTGGTTCTTTATTAGGGAAGAAACATATATCAAGGTTTCTGGCGCATACAAGCCTCCTCACGTCTCCCAACGATAGTGACAGATAGAGTGCTCTTACAAGAAGTTTGTTATCATTTGACCACTAGTTTATGCAAAACATTGGAAAAGGGTAGAAAGGCACCGTGGCCTGCTTTCCCTTTAACAATTAGAGCATACTTTCTAGAGAATTTCAAAGAAGCTGAAGCATAAGTTAAGGAAATAACGAGTTTCTATTTTGTCGATTTAAGTCTCCAGAGGTATGATCCAAAAGGTATTGCAAAATCACATTGTAAAGCAGTTAAATTTTGAGTGATCCTATAGAAATTCTAAAGGAGATGATAGAGATAAGGTCAAAAAAATCTATAATTCTTCTACAGAATTGGGTCTGAATGAGAAAGAAGACAAAAAATAAGAGTAATAAAATGATGAGGACAAATAAGGCATGAGTCTCGAGGATCGAAGAACTTTCGTTAAAAGGGAGAAAGAGAAACAAGAAAAGAATGAGAAACAAAAGAAGCAGCAAAGGAATTGACATGGAGAAACTAATCCAAAAAAAGACAAAGACCCAAATGATCAGCACGAAGAAAGAGACAAAGAAGGAAAACTAGAAAAGAGGAATGCGACAATAGCTCAAAGAAAGAAAGAGATGAAGAGAAAAAGAGGAGGAACAAAGAAAATAAGGAGATGAGAAAAGGAGGAGACGAGAGGAAGAACTTTTGAAGTAACAAAAAGATGAAGAAAATTGAAAGAAGCTAGAAGAGGAAGAACAAATTAAGAAAAATAAGGAAGAGAAAAGAGCACAAAAAGTAAAACAGAAGAAGAAACAAGAAGAGGAATAACTGAGAAAGAGACAAGAAGAAGAGGAATTAAAAAGAAAAGCTAAAGAAGACAAACGAAGGAAAGCTAAAGAAGACAGGAAAAAACATGAAGAAGAGGAATCCAAAGCCAACATGAGGCTCTTGCTAAAAAAATTGAACAAGATCTACTCAGAGAGAAACAAATAAAAACAATAGATAATCAACAGTGTAACAACCCTCATTAAAAATCCATGTAATAAAGTTAATAAAGGAAAAAATAAAACCAAGGTCATGGGACACATATTCCAAGATAGATGTTGGGAAAAACATAGTGATTGGGATCACTAGTGATTAATTTATGGCTGTGGAAATTGGCAAAGGCAATAGAAAAGGCAAAGTGGCATTTTATTTATGAAAATAGTGGAAAATGGGAGAAAAGGAAGGTGAAAGGTCACAAAATTGCATGAGAAGTAATTCCAAGAAAAATTTAGGAAAAATGAAGAAAATAGAGGCCTTAATGATAACAAGGCTTCTGATGATCAGTTCATAGCTTTTAGTTAGTTTTAGCTTGGAGATCTCTCTCTCACACTCTTGCATACTTAGAGTTTTCTTGGAGCACATTGGATTTGGAGAAAGTAGGCAAAGGAAAGAAGGAAAGCGTAAGGGAACAAGTGGATCATCAATTACAATGTGATTTCTTTGCAGGAATCGAGTTGCATGTACAATTTACTTTCTAGTTCTGGCATGCATGGTGTATGCATGTGGTTATTTGGTTATGATCTCTCATTGGCATTAAGGATTGCCTGGATTGATAATGGTTTACCTAGTCTTGCCATTTCCTGGATAGCTATGGTGTTGTAGGTTTTCCCTTTTCTTTTTTGATTGGTGCTTATGTTCCTTATGGTTGTGGGTTGAGTTATTAGTTCCTGGAGCCTTGGTTGGATAAATCCTCTGGAATCCTCGGAGCCTTGGGTTGAGTTACTAGTCCTAGAAGCCTTGGTTGGAAAAACGATCTGGTGCCCTTGGTGGGTTGAGTTACTAATCCTAGAGCCTTGGTTGGACAAACACTCTGGAACCTTGTGACAATTATGGGTTTTGACTAGGCCAGGTGGGAACAAATTCTCTGGAGCTCTGGACAACTTGGGTAGAGACCGATCTAGGTGATGGTTAGTGATGTCCGAATGTGAGGTGGAATCATTGGTTAAGGGATGAGGTGGTTTGGCCTCTGGAAGCCCTGGTTTGGTTTTGCTTGGTTTCTTCCATGAGATCACACATTCATGCTTGGAATATGGTGAGAGGGTGATTGGCTGAAAGAGAGATTTGGTTTAGCCCAATATATGGTCGGGTGGTACGTGGATGTCCTTGACTTGGTTGGATTTTGCATATGCTAATAAGAGCTCTCTTCCTCTTGTATTTTATGAGTAAATGTAATTGTTATGATGTGGCTTTAGTGGTTGTTCTATCAGTGTTGTTATTCTGGTTTTATGTGTGTTATAAGCATGGTTTTATGACATATTTTAGTTGTGGCTCTCATCATGATTTGATTGGTAAATGAATGGTTATTGAATGAATTACCTAGTAGATGTTATTGCAACTATTATGAGAGGGAAACAAACCTTCTTAATTATTTTCATATAAGTATGAGATCCATATGTTCATATATGCATTTATAACCTGTAGATTACACGTTCACAAAATATTTGACGAAATGTCTGTCATGTTAGGCTTGGTTAGGTCAAGTCCTTGGTCAAGTTTTATGTTAGAGGCTTTTTATTTGTGTCATTTATTGTTTTGGAAAGTTTCATCAAGTTATGGGAAGTGATCTTGAGTCTAGCCCTAAAAAGGTGGCATAGTTTCCGCAGTTGCAGGCACATAAATGAGAAATTCAGACTGAAGTTGCTCGCTTGTAGGCTTATGCATGCGATTGGGAGTTCAGTTCAGTGAAAAGGAATTTGACTAAGGGTTTGGGCACCTGGACGGGTGGTTTAACTCTTGTGGGTCATGTAGCTTCTAAGGAAGGTTAGTAATGTTTCGGTTTGATGATTCCACTTGTCACACGGAATGAGTCGATCTTGCGGACAAGATAGACCTTCCTAGAATCTAACGATATCTAGTGAAAAGCAAGCCAATAAAAACTATCTTTCTCTAAATATGCATTTATAAACAAAGGCAAACAAGTGTTTTAGGCCTACCTTGGGTCCAATGCAAGTTTGTGGAAGCCTCGCTCCTTTGATCCAAATGAGCTCCCTTGTTGCAAATCCGCAAACACAAACAAGCAAACAAATTAAATAGCACCTGAAAATCCAATATCATAAAGCATATTTAACATGAAGATCAAGGAATTCATGAAACAAATGACATAAGACAATTTGTTGAGAAAAATGAATCTGATTGTATTAATTCAAATCAAAGAAGAACTTTACAACCTATGCCTTGATGCTGTACAAGCTCCTCCCAGGGTCCAACAAGAGGTCTCCTCTACTTTGACAAGTTTCACTCTCTTCCCAATGAAGCCAAAAAGGTATGTGATCTCTCCTCTCAAGCTTAACTAGGAAGTCTCAATTCCACCAGCATTTACCCTAAAAAATGTTCAGCTTCTAACCTCCTTAGCAACCAGCCCAATGCCTTAATTTATAGTGCAATGGAGGGAAGTTACTAGGTCCTCCTTCAAAGGGATAAAGCCCTCCTTCAAAGGGATAGCTCCTCTCATCAAGGGATTAGCTCCTTCTCTTTTGGGATGCATGAACCACCTAAGAGCGACCAATCCATGTCAAAGTTCCTTCTAGAATCATCTAGAATTAACCAAAAGTGAGTTTTTTAGAATAAACTTGCGCCTTTTTGACTTTCACAGGGGTCCGCACCCACTCCTTTAGGGACAGAGCGGGAAAGTCCGCATTTTTTGTGAACAGGGGGTGCGGGACCGCAGGCAACAGTGAGAGAAAGTGCGGAACCAGAGCTTTGTTGATTTTTAATGTCTTTCTCTCATTTTCAAATCCTAACTTGAAGAGCTGAGGTCTGAGACTTGCTTAGAAGGACAATACAAGTGATGATAGACCCATACTGACTGCAAATAATCATGGTGATGATATTTTTGTGTAATAGATTGCCCCCTAAAGTGCGAAGTCTGTAGTAGATGAGGATTTCATTTATCATTTAGGAAGAGTGAAGTACTTTATCATTTCGAGGATCATCTTGTGGAGAGCCCGGTCGGAACCTGTAAAAACATTCAATGCAAGATATATATATGAGATCATATCATCGATGAGGTAGGCATTCCCATACTCAGATCAAAACTGACTTAGAAAACTAATTATTTCTCTGATATAGGAATGATCTTGTAATACATCACAAGTATAGACTCATGTGGACACATTATGGACGCAACCATCTGTTTATGAATAGTCCATCATATAATGAATACAAAATTCCTCGCAGTCTGGATTGCAAATCTAGTTCCAGGGTCTTCATTTCTACTTCCCGAAACAGTACGATTCTATCCATGCAAATGAATGTGTTGAAGTCGAACATGGTAGAAATTACCAGTCAATGATGAAAACTGTTAACAAGTGTGAGAGAAACCACCAGTGATGTCAATGGCTCTCAAAGTACCCAGTACAATCCATGAGATGTGAATAAATGTGTTGATGTTGAACATGTCACGGAATCCTTTGATTGAAGGTCAATGATGCAACCTGTCGTCAAAGGTAAGAAACCTGCCATTGAGGCATGCAGATCCCAAGGTACTGACGATTTCTAGATCATCTTTCTAGATAATGAGCTGAAGTCGATAGAAAGCGATCCGTCGTAGGCAAGCCCACAACATGAAATCATAGATCAAGTTGAAGAAATTTAGTTGCAAGGACTGACTCAGGGATGGTCAAGATGGATGACAGATATTTTGCAGATGAATGGCTTTATTGGCAGTGACCTCTTGAACACATAACGACACAACAGATGGTTTGTTAACAATTGACCCAAAGTTAATACCCAGAAACCGGCTGAAGACTTTCAATGTGGTTTGATCAACTGTTAGGCAAAGGATTTCCCAACCCAGGTGAATAAAAGTGTCGTGTTCAAGAGTGGTTACAAAGTATGAGAAACAGGCTCATTTTTCTCTCTTTTCCCCCACCATTTCTGGCAAGTACCTCTTTATTTTTAACAAGCTTGAGGAGGATAACATTTGCTTGATTATAAGCTCATCCTTCAGATGAGTCCAACTTAGTTTAAATTTGAACCCTAAGAAGGAGTGGTTCGTTCCTGTTTATAATTGAACAGGTCCTTTACTGTGAAATTTTAACGAGTCCAGTATAGGAGAAACTCAGTGTTTTTTCAATTTTAGAGTCTGAAAAAACTTAAGAAGACTCCAGGGTTGACCTTTTTCGTAAATTTGTGTCTCCCAAGCCCGAAAAAGTATAAAATAATACTTGAGAGAACCGCTTGATCTTTACGACCAAGGAGTACTTTTCGTAATTAGTGCCCCTGATCTGAAAAAGTAAAAAAGTGATCAACGACACGTCGTTTTATAACCAATATCGAATTTGAAACGAAAAAAAGCCGGCAATCTTTTCATGTTTTTATGGTCAGAAAAGAGCTGTAAGTGGACCGTCTTTTTAGTTCCGTTTTAACAAGTTTAAAAAGAAAAACTCGGCGATATTTTCATGTTTTAAGAGTCAGAAAAGAGCTTAAAGGTGACTCTAAATGTTTTTCATTGAAAATGATAGATTTCACCTGAATAATCCGTTATCCTGAACAAAAATGCAAACATTACTCATACCTGTTTGAAATGGATAAAAATGCTGCAAAAATTACCTTTCTAAAGTGAAACATAAACAAATTTGCAATTCATTTATTCAAAAAACTTATAAAAAGGGCTTTCGTCAATTCATTTTTACCGTTTGAGATTTGGGTGAGAAAATAATGCTTTTGTTCAGAAACATCCCGTGAAGATTGCGGAAAATCCAACCGTCGGAATCGAACGCCGTCTTCTCCAGGTAATCCACATCATCCTACTCTTAAATTTCGACCGTTCCAATTTTTGTTTTAGGGTTTTATTTCATTTTTTAGAGGGTTTTTAGGCTAAAACCCGCGCGCAGGGGCCCGCAGGCATAACACTGGCAGCCCGCGGACCCTCACTTTTTCTCAATGGGGAAAAAGTCAGGGGTCCGCACCTTCCATGAAGGCAAGGTGCGGACCCATGCACTGTCTCTAACATAGAGGGTAGGGTCCCCGTAGCAAGGTTTTTTAACCCAAAAATTCTCAAATTTGACCCAAACAAATTAATTTCTTGCATTCTAATTTGCCTTTTTGTTGGATGTAGAGTGTACATCATGCTAGATTGGCGTGAACGGGAGCATGAGGACATGGATCTTGGCGCATTGAATCACCAACCTTCGATTGATGCATTGAAGGCATGCGGCTTGTACAAATTCTGGGCCATACCTGGCATGAGGTCCCAGGTGGATTTCTTACAGTGGCTGGTAGACAGGTGGAGCATACAGGACCAGTGCTTCTTCATTGGTGGCCACCAGCTCGAAATTGAGCCGGAAAACATATACTTTTTGACCGGTTTGCCTAAGAGAGGTGAAGACTTGACTCTATTCAGGACTAGGCCAGGTGGCCAGTCTGTCGATAGCCTCCGGCTAGAGTTCTGCAACAACCAGGCTAGAGACAAAGGGATAGACATTAAAACCATATCCCATCCTGAACTCATGGTGATCGCGTTTACTATCACCAGACTTTGCGAGAGTGCCGCATAACATATTACCACCGGATCCCAGATGTGGATGGCAGTTGACTGCTTTCGAGGCACCATCTTCAACTGGTACGATGCTGTGTTGGCCAATGTAAAAGGCCAACTGACCAGAGCCAAGAACGGACAACTGAAGACCTTTGGTTATGGGGCTTTGTGTTGTGGGGAAAAGTATCCAATACGGAATGACCCTATCCCACTCTAAGGGTGATAGTACCTCAGCAACAACTGAAAGCAAAGCTATCTAAGGTTTCTTCTTTATGAAAGTAAAATAGGGGAGAAAGAGATCCACTAACCGATGTCTTCTGCTAATGATTGATCCAATCTTCTCTCCTTGCTGCTTGCTCCCAGCTCCTTGCTCTTTCACCGGCCCAGCTACACAAAGATCCTGCAAAAAGGCAAGAGAGGGAAACTACAAGAAGCATACATTCATAACTGATTCAAGGATTAGAATAAATCAAATACACAAGTACAACAATACATCATTGAAACACATGCATATAGAAGAACCTCAAATGCTTTATTAATGGAAGAAGTAAAGTTCTGAGAGTGTTACAACCATAAAAGGCCCAATCCAACAACACCTCCCAGCAGAAAGAAATCTCCTCTTCACCTCCTTCAAAGCAATCACCCAATAGCTCTAAACTCAAACCAACAGCACTTCCTTGCTTTCACAAAATTCCAGCCTCCCTAGACCTCATGAGAGAGCTCTATATATAAGAGATTTGGAGAAAGGATGAGTCAGCTTGAGGCTGGCATGAAGCTGACTAGTGTCCTCTCCCACTTCAGTTATACTTCAGTTCTTGAGTCCACTTGGAGATCCTTGCTTCCACTTGGAGTTTAAGAACCTCTTACTCATCACTGGGCGAATTCCCTGATCCAAGTGTCATTTTGGAAGCTTCCTGGGCATTGACACCTTGATGAATGACTGTGCCACTTGGCCAATCTCGCCCAGCGCAGGTAGCCTTCATTAGAGTTGACATTCAGCGCAGGTACAGAGTGGAGCAGTTGACATTCAGCGCAGATGCTCAGTGGAGCAGTTGACATGATCCCGAAATTGCTTGTTTTTGAGTGTTTTCAGGTGGAGAACTGATTTGAAGTGCTGTGGTTTGCTGACCTTGTTCCTCTAGGGGTAAGAACAACATGTTTAGGGACTTTGGATCCCTTTGATTATGGACATTTCATGCTTCATGCTGTAAGGCACAAAAATGTCTATAACACTTTGGTTGTGAGCTTTGGTCTGGAGAGGGTCCCAATGTTGGTCCCGCAACACCTTACTGTTGGAGCTGGGCTTCCTCGAGAGCCCAAAATGATGCGATGGGTTGCAGTTATGGCCTGTCATCCGGATGAGGGGATAGAGGTTTTTCGATTCAAAATTGAGTATTTCCAATGGTTGGAAAACCAGGTTTTCTCTATTCAGGACTTCCCTTACGCTGGGGTAGATTTTCGTGGTGACCCAGACATGGCTCTTCCACCAGGAGAGCAATGGGATGACTAAGGTAAAATCATTTTCAACATTTTCCTTTTTAATTTTTTATTTTTTACGTCGTCCCAAAACTAATAGTAAAAGTTTCAAATGCAGATGTGGGTCCACAACGACTAGCCGCTCTCTGGCCTTACGAGAGGAAACAACCAGCTGCAGCCTCACTAGCCCCACAGGATGAATCAGCAGAGACCTTGGCCGAGTTGGAGAGTCATCTAGAGCGCTTGACAGGAGACATTCCGGAGACTAGCATAGATGACATTCCTCGTTTTCTTCAGCGCTATGTGATTGGGGTCCCAGGACCTTTTAGGAGGTTCCTTTGCAAAGTGGCCCGTGTAGTGGTTTCTTATCGAGATCATCACCAATGATAGGATGATCGCCTATTGTAGGCACATATGACATTTTTGCTTTTTGTACTTATCATTTTTGCCGATCATAAGGTGTTTTTCTACCTATGATCGAGGACGATGTATTTTGACACACTCCTATATATATATCACTATTACCGGCTTATCTTGTAAATCATGTTATGGAATGTTTTCAAATTTACATGTATGATTATTGGAAATGTCTACTTAACATTCGAGAAGCAATTGCGTCTACTAATGTATTTAAAGATCTTGGAATATGCTGATATTCAATATAATCAAATTCACGTTCCAAGAGACGCACTCTCAAAAATAACCTCAATAACACTGGATTTCTAATGGAATACACTCTATTAAGCTGTAATACAACGAGTTCAGAATCTAACCTCACTATCAAACTCTGAATCCCAAATGAAATAGATTCAGATAATAACTCAATCATTGCACTATACTCAGCAATGTTGTTCGTTGTTTGACCGAGGCTTACCCCATGCATAGATACCAACTCGTCAGAAGGCGAATAGATAACCCAAGCTGCGGAAGAAATGTTCCGTGTATTATGACAAGCACCATCAGTGAAACCAATGTATGTTTGGAGAGGCATCGACATCTGCAATATCAAGAGTAAAACTAAGATAAGCAGGAATAATGACGAAAAACACTCTCTAAGCTAAGCACACTTTTTAAACTAAACACACCAGCTAGAAAGAAAACTATCCTAACTAAAAATCTCCATACCTATCCTTTAAGCATAATACCTTTTCAGGTAAAGACCATTTCTAGGTTTACCTAAAGAGTCCCTGTCAAAGTCTACCAATTCATAGGCCCCTTTTGCTAGCTTTCGCTTGACAACATAGGGACCATGCCACATAGGAACGAATTTTTCATCGCCTAACTTATCATTAGCTTGATCGTACAATAAGACTAGATCTCCTTCCGAAAAATTTCGAGGGGTCACATTTCGATCATACTGAGCTTTCATGCGTTTTGCGTGAGTTTCGATCGCCAATGCAGCATCATGTCAATTCTCATCTAATTGAGCCAAGTATAACAAACGTTTTTCCTCTTCGGAAGTGGCTGGAAGTAACTCGGTGGCCATTTGCAATGACGGGATTTCGCATTCAATGGGTAACACAGCTTCCAGACCATAAACTAGTTGGAAAGGAGTGAACCCTGTTGACGTTTTTATTGAGGTTCGATACGCCCAAAGAACTGAAAATAGCATGTTATGCTAATTCGACCGATGAATCCCAATGATTCATCGGATCATGATGACTAAAACTTTGTTGATGGATTCAACCAAACCATTAGCTTGTGGATAATAAGGAGTTGAACTATCGTGACTCAAGCCAAGCTGGCCTGTAAGTTCGGTCATCATAACGTTTCGAAAATGATGCCCATGATCAGTGATGATCGCTTGTGGAACACCAAACCTAGCAATTATATGATTGAACATGAAAATTGTAGTTGTTTTGCCGTCTGCCTCAAATGTAGGCATCGCCTCGGCCCACTTGGTAAAATAATCTACTGCAAGGATGATATACGCATGCCCCCCGCCGAGTGAGGGTTACATGTAATAAAATCGATACCCCGTTTGGAAAAAGGACCAATGACAATTATAGGGTGGAGAGGAGAAGGTGGAGCGCGCATCTTTCGATCAAAAATTTGGCAATTGTGGCATTTTTGGACCGTGTTAATACAATCTTTAAACAAAGATGGCCAGAAGTAGCTAGTGCGCAATATCTTTTGGGCTGTGGCATACCCAGACATATGACCACCACACGCTCTAGAGTGACAGTAATTTAGAACCCTTTCAGCTTCCTCGTGAGTTAAATAACGTCGAATAACAGAGTCCGCCCCACGGCAATAAAGAGTATCTCCAATAATCCTGAATTGTTGGGACTGGGATCGTATTTTCCGACGTTCTGACCTTGAAATTCTGGCCAAAAGGATTGGGTCTGGAGATAAACGATGATATCCCCATACCATGGATCTAAAGTGCTGATTAGAAACAAGGATTTGTCCGCAATGGGCTCCTCTGCCACAGTTTCCGTGTCAGCGCGCGGGAAGTCATACATTAACTCCGCAAAAACTAAAGATTTCTTAGACTTAGATTTTTCAAATTCCAAGTCGAACTCCTGTAGGATCACAATCCATTTGGAGTACTTGACCCCTAGCAATTGCTTGGTCAAAATGTAGATCATAGGGTTGTAATCAGAAATTACTGTAGTTTTATGTAGTACATTGTAGTGACGAAAACGTTGGACAGCTTGAACAACTGCCAATGTCAATTTCTCCACATGTGAGTATTTTAGCTCAGTTGGATTTAAAGTTCGACTAAGGTAATATAACACATGTTCAGTACCGAATTAATCTTCCTGAACTAAGACCATTCCAATGGTGGAATGAGAGGTGGCGAGATACAAGAAGTAGTCCTGGTTGTAGTTGGTGGTTGAAGGGAAAATACCCCTAGAGTCCTTTGGGCTGAGACTCTACCAGACTGAAAATTGCTTATACAAAGAAACACACACACACAGCCATCTTTTTTACTTTTAAGCAAATTCTAATGTTTAGGGTACATACCTAAGGTCCTACGTCCGAGAAGACCGTTAGGGTGCAAACCCTTCTTGGATTTCCCTTCTTCTTTCTCTGACCTGCAAGACAAACAAATCAAAGAACACAACAGTACATGTATAGAAGTTTATGTATAAATCATCTTTATGCTATAAAGTTAGTTATAAATAATCTTTAAGTAACTACTTTCATAAGAATTCACCACAAGAATCTCATAAGCATAAAGAAAGATTATTCGGGAACAAAGACGTGTTTCTTTATATATAAAGGCAAATAAAGTACATATATCGGAAAGATATCACCTGAACACCTTCAGTAGGCTCCAAGCAAGCTTCCTCCCGGATTCGTTCCAGCCTCCAGCCTTCAACAAGAGCTCCTTCCAAGTCTTACTCAATGATGATGTCAAGAATGAATGATCACCAATACACATGGAAACAAGGGTTTCCTATGCAAAATGGGGGAAGTGCAGGATGCACCAAGGACTTCAGACCTGGTCTAAGGGAAAAATCTCAGCATAATAATCTTGCTCTCCTTTCTCTCTCCCCTTGGCCTTCCCTTTGATGTCTTTTTATACCCTCTCCAAAGTAGTTTTTTAGTTAGGAGTTGGTTGGGAACAGTTGGGCCACGGGCACTAACAGGTGATCCAGCAGGTAAACCCGCGATCACTGCCCGAAAAAGAGGAAATTATATTTTTTTAAGTGTTTTAATAGATACACGCGGGTTGGGTATGACAGACCCGCGTGTACACGCGTTTAACACAGGGCAAAGTCGCGTACAGGGAATAAAACACTGTTTTTTAAATTTTTGGACCAGGTCTGGAAGGAGGGGTTGCCCTAGGCCATAAGTGCAGCATCACAAACCATAAGAGTGAGATTTGGAGCTATAACAGATGCCCCCTAATGTATGAGGTCAGAAGGGGAACATGATGGCCGAAATACATTAAGTAAGTACAAGGAAAGGAACTCTGCCGAAAAACCGAGGAGGACTTCACCAGAATTCAGCCTGCCAAGCCACCGAAAGGAGATCAGAAAGAAACACTGTCTGAGGCGGGCATACCCATGCTCAGGAAAAGTAAAGCATGTCCGCATATCAAGTACAAGCGGATCCACTAAGTATACAAGTATAAATGACTGTAAAAATACATAATGGATCATCTGATCATAATGAGTAAGTACATGTCTGAATATCACATATAAAACTGTCAATGATGCTGAAAGATGCAACGGATCACTGAAATCAAAGACTGATCCCATAAGGTACCAACTGAACATGATGGAATAGGATGGTACTACACTGCAAACTCAGGTGCCAGCATATAGAATGTCGCCATGACTGACTGCAACATATAAGGTGGAATGGTATCAACTAGCAGCAACAGGAGCAACTGTCAAGTGAACCAATGAATGCTGATACAACCTGAGGTCTTCACCGACCGCCGTGGTACATTTCTACACCATGGGAATAAATGATCTGAAGTCGACCATGTGAGAAATCGTTTGATTACCGGTCATTGATGTATACCGTTAACAAACGCGAGACTACTCACCGATAATGATAATGAGCGTCAAGGTACCCAGTACAATCTAACAAGTGTGAATAGATGAGCTGAAGTCGAACACCTGTAAGAATCTATCAATCAGGAGACAATGATGGTTTCCCACTGTTGATAGCGAGGAATCTGCCACTAATGACTGCAAACCCCAAGGTACTGCCAAATGGACTCTAGATCTTTGCCCCAGAGCAATGAGTCGGAGTCGATAGGGAAAGATCCGCTAGAAGGAAGGCATTAAGGCATCCTCCATCAATCTAGCGCGAGTGTAACCCGTAGGCCAATAATGTGGAAGGAATCGGACGAAAAAGATGTAGTAACCCAACCGAAGTACGTTTCCGGCGTACACAAGATGTGGCTAGCGCACGGCAGAAACCCTCTGAACCAACCAATAATGAAAGCTGACACAGAGGCGAGGTATCCACCAATAGGGTCAAATGGAAACCAAGGTACTGCACGAATCCCAATGTGTGATAATGTATGCTGATGTCGAACACAAGGGAAACCACTCAGTCAAAGACCCATGATACTGATCGATGCTGAGCACAAGGTGACCTATCAATAATGAAAATAGGGCCAGGGTGCGGTCTCTAGGTCTGCCCTCAGAGCAATGTGTCGTCGTCGATAAGGACAAGACCCGCCAGCAAGAAGTCAATGGGGACCTTCTCAAACCGGCACGAGTGAAGGACCAATATAACTGATGTGATGATAGACATGACACTGACAACCAGGGATGGCCGACTGAAAAATGAGTCAAGAGACACCGCAGAAAGGCCGACTCAGGCTAACTTCCCTTGAACAAAAGCACGACTCAATGTGACTATGTGGCAGCATATAATGAATCTGTACAAGTTCGTCATGCAGGAGGCACGAACGAACCCTCCATATGATTGGAAGAGATAACCAATCGGGGGAGAACTGACTCGATAACAAGGTTATGGCTTACCTAAGTCAAACTAAATCCCACCCATGCGGAGGAGACTTTGTTTTGAGTGCTTTGTTCAAGGGCGACACGACTGACTCTAGCTGCCAACAATAAATGGAAATAATGTCCCTGTTCCCGCTCTTTTTGGAATATTTAATTTTTTTGTCTTTTTCTGATAAGCCGGAAAAAGAATAAGAGAATGCTATGGTACAGTGGAAAGAACGAGTGTCGGTGAAACAAATGATCTAGTTCCTGGGAAAGGAACATTCCTATGCCCAATGCAGGGAGGTGGAAAACTGGTCAGTGACACTCAAAGGTATGTTCCTTCCACGGATCAAGGTATGTCAAGCTGCAGAAGTCAAAGGTATGCAAGGTTGATTTTACAGACGTCATGGTCAAAATTTGGCTTAAACACGAGTCCGAGTGAAGCCGGCTATAGGCCAAAAGGTGCAAACGGTCAACATGCAATGCAGAAGTACAACTCAACACACATAGGAGCCTCTAGGGTATAAGGCCAGAACGAAGCGAGGGAGCAAAGAGGAATGAGTCTTCAACGCACAAGTCATGGCGGGACTACAGAGGACTCCCGAGCCTAGTGACTAAAAATCAGCATGAGTGCCAAGTGACAATCAGGTACTAACTAGGGCACCCATGATAAGGTAGGCTCTACCACACAAGTCATGATACTTCTAAGCAATGAGAAGGTTCCGCATCATAACTTGGTGGGGTCGATCCTAAGGCCAAAATGGAAAAGGAAACTGATAAATGCACAATGCAGGCGGAAAAACCTAACCTATATGCCAAGTTCGAGAACCAATACCTGTCAGAACGGACCAACCATAAACTTCCAGAGGAGAAATCTTCCAAGTTCTGTAAACATAAATAGGAACACTAGACACGAAGTTAATACATCCCACATATAAACTTCATATAAGATCTTTGTGTTATAGAATACAAAACTTGAAAATGCGTACCTCATATATACAATATGGTACAGGGAACCACGCAGCCTTGCGGCTTACGCATAATAGTTCTGCTGAACAAACCCCTTGCAGGGCTCAGGCCAAGGGCTCCTTTGGTAGTCATAACTCATGGCTTCAAAGAGTTCCTCCTGTGAAGGCAAAACAAGTTCTAAGAAATCATGAGAACTACAAGGATCAAAAGAGGGAATTAAAGGGTCCCATGTCCCTATAGGAAGAATCTCTCGGTCAACTCTCGGGACCAAGTCCCAAGAAGGAGAATAATAAGTCAAAGGATCCTTCTTAGAAGCAATTGAACATTGAGGCTTCAATGCCACATAATTGACCCGTGGCGGGGTAGAGTCTACTTGAACACTTGGAACAAACCAAGGGGCAATCTACAGTAAAGTCGAATTAGGGTGGTGATTATCAGATGCAAGCTGATCAACAGTGACAATATTCCCATTATGAGGAAAGCACATTACTCGAAAGAGTGAAGACACCACAGCATTCATAGCATAGACATAATCACGCCCAAGTAGCATATTAAAGTCTAAAGGGCTATCAACCACCATCATATCGATTAAGACAGTCTTCCCACCTAAAGTGATAGGCAATTGAGGAAGAACACCCATAGATTCACCAGGCCTTCTATCATAGGCTAACAACTGACTCTGAGTTGTCAACAACTTTGGGGAACCCAAAGCTTTCCAAGTCAAAGAGGATATAATACTTGTAGAGGATCCTTCATCCACCATACATCGATAGACATTTGTGGAATTAACCCTGACCTTTATTTGAAAAGGTGCAGCGGAAGGAAGACGAGGCTCAACAAGACTATCCCAATCAAAGGAAACACTCTTAGAACTTGGAGGGGGAACATTCGAAGAAACCGGAATGCCCCCTATACTAGAAGACTCTGTACTAGAGATCAAACAGACTCTTTTGTTAGGAACTTCACCCCCCAAAAGAGGAGTGTAATCGGCCAGCGATTGCACTGGCTTTACCACATTCTCAACCGATGGTTGATGGGATTGATGAGAAACCATATCAAGTGTAGGAGTAGAAGTACTTTCAGACTCGGACCATATCCTTTGAACCTCTGGAATACCAGGGCATAAATGAGTAAGATGGTCTCCCTTGCATATCTTACAAGGGAACTTAGGTTTAAAACTTCTACGTCCAGGTTTCTTATCAACCTCCATTCCGCCAACATGACTAGCAGTGGTTTGCGGAGAGTCCTGAACATGACTTGCAGAGGTCGGTGACTCTTTGCTAGTATGACTCGCATTGACTAGACTCATGCCCCCAGCATGACTTGCAGCGGCTGAAGACTCATCTCCAACATGACTCGCAGAGGTTGAAGATGAAGTGCTAGTGTGACTTGCAGGGACTAGACTTGTGCCCCCAGCATGACTTGCAGCGGCTGAAGACTCATCTCCAACATGACTCGCAGAGGTTGAAGATGAAGTGCTAAAATTATTCTTCTTCTTTGACTTCCTTTTTCTCCTCTTTTTAGATTTCTTGTTACAAGAAGGAGGGGAAGAAGGAATCCCAGATTTCTCTTTGAGAGAAGATGAACAATTAGCACCCATAAGATGCCCCTGAAATAAAGCATTCAACTGAGAAGCTTCAAGAGCATTCGGAATATTCGGAGTGGACCACAGCCAAACGGGTAGTCCAACATTCAACCCAGGAATATTCAAAGTGGCCATCAAGGGAGTACCAACGTTTCCAAAGAAAGGAAAAGCACAAGGATCCCCTTTTGGAAGGGTACCTTGGTTGGTTTCCACAGGAATATTAGCCATATCTAAGTAATCCAAAGACCCTTTCCCTTGCGGGAATATAGAAATAACTCTTCAAAGAATATGGATAAGCAATCAAAACCTTTGCCCTTGAGGAGGCAACTCCACAACTTCTGAAAGAACAACCAAAAGCCTTTCAAGATCGGTAGAGTGGCAAGCCAGTCACTCAGAACACAAAGTCCAAACGTGACTAGACAAAAATACCTAAAGCCAACTATATACAAGGAGCAAAGAGCACTCACTATAAAGTCCCTAAAGAAACAGCCAGTCAAACAACTTTCAAGTATTTCCGCTCCGGGTGTTGAGGACCGGACACCAAAATACAAGAAAGCGGAGTCAGGGGCCTTCCGAAGATAGTCTGGGATAATGACGGCCCAGTCCTATCAGCGAAGGTATCAGAGGAAGTTACGCTGACCTCCTAACAACAGCCTGCGCCGGTGCAAGCCCCCAAGCTTCGCAAGGGTGCCCTCCAGAAGTACTGTCGAGAGTGATACAACGTCGACCTCAGGTGCCACGGGATTCCCCTCCGCAGCCACCTATGCAGATCCCTAGGAGAGGCAACTATGGGTACCAACTCGTCGCAGAAGCCAGGCGGAACAGTCGTGAGGTAAGTTCGGACAAGTAGGAGAGGGGGTATCTCTCTTCCCTGTCTTCACAGACCCTCGTGCTTAACTCCCAGATCCGGAGCTTTCCTGGTCTTCCTAACGCTGTTGGATTTACTCTCTTTAATCAGACTCTTATGTTTGACGTTTTGTGTGGCCTTGGAGAGTTAACTCTCCACTCGCCTAATCCAAGGCCCTAAAATCCTAAACTTGTTGGTGTAATAACTAAAACAAAAAGTTCTAGTGGATTTTAATTAAGCGCTTGATTTTATTAGGCTGTTCTTTAAGTCAAAGGTAACGGAAGTGAAACTTGTGGTGTTTTTAGGACGCAAAAAGAAACTATCCTAACTACATGCACATGCACTTTTTCGTTTCAATGAAGACCAATTTCTATGAGGTTCAGATGTACTTCAAATTAAACAAAGTTTTTTGCTTTCTTTTCAAACTCCACACTCACAAAAGCTAACAAAACTATGCATGCCTAAAAGAGGATGCAAAGCTATGCTAATGCAAGAACTATATGTGAATGCAAGATTTTAAGACTACTCTGCAAACAAAGAAGGAAAGTTGCTGCTTTACCAAATTTTGTCTTGCCACTAAAATGCTTAGATAGAAGATGATGTGTTACCAATCATTTCGTCCAAACAATAAAAACAAGTTTTAAGATAAAAAACAAAGCACTTTCACTTCGCAAAAAGGAAATCAAATGAAAAACAAGTTTAAGAAAGCGAAACTCAAAAACTTTCAAAAGATTTTCTTTCAATCAAACCAAAAAGTCTTTTTCAAAGGAAAGCTCTCAAAAATACTGACACTAATGATTGATAAACAAGCCACCAAACACTTTTGTGAATTGACACCTTTCAAATGATGAAAACTCAACAAAAATAAAATGTGTTCGAAAACGCTTTTGACAATCAAAAGCAGCAATGAAAGTCCAAGAAATCAAAAGACAAGTTTCAAGGAAATGGTAACAAACAACTTTCCCGAAACGAAGGAGCAAATGGTCATAAAAATGATTTCGTTAAGCAAACACAAATGTCATGAAAACAAAATGGACACAAAGATTTTAAGACAATCTTCCCACTCTGCCGAAACAGAGCAATCAAGATTCTTAAACAGAAACCTTGTGTGTCAAAAATCAATGACGCTTGCAATCAACGAAAAACAAGACTAGCACTCCTAGAGAGAGTTCGAAACAAGATGTCCCCTGTTAAACAGAGAACTGTCACTGGGAATTGACTGCTTTAAACTGACCCAAACCACCAGACAGACATTCAGCCAAAAGAAAAATTATAAATCTTGAAAATTATGTGATATACGCGCCTGCAATTATTTGCAGAATGCGTGTACACGCGACTGTAACTAAGGAAACCTGCGTATACGCGGGTTTACTTAGTGCAACTTGCGTATATACGCTTCTGTAATCCAGAAAAAGTGCGTATATGAAGTGTTTCAAGAAAAATAAAAAACACAAACTGAAAAACTGGAACAGCTTGGAGTTCAAGAAAATATCAAACAGTCAGAACCGACAAACAGAGGGACTGAGCCTTGATGGCTTGAGGACTACCCAAACTAGGAACAACAAGAGTGTTGTCCCCAGCGGAGTCGCCAATTCTGGTTGAAGGGAAAATACCCCTAGAGTCCTTTGGGCTGAGACTCTACCAGACTGAAAATTGCTTATACAAAGAAACACACACACACAGCCATCTTTTTTACTTTTAAGCAAATTCTAATGTTTAGGGTACATACCTAAGGTCCTACGTCCGAGAAGACCGTTAGGGTGCAAACCCTTCTTGGAGTTCCCTTCTTCTTTCTCTGACCTGCAAGACAAACAAATCAAAGAACACAACAGTACATGTATAGAAGTTTATGTATAAATCATCTTTATGCTATAAAGTTAGTTATAAATAATCTTTAAGTAACTACTTTCATAAGAATTCACCACAAGAATCTCATAAGCATAAAGAAAGATTATTCGGGAACAAAGACGTGTTTCTTTATATATAAAGGCAAATAAAGTACATATATCGGAAAGATATCACCTGAACACCTTCAGCAGGCTCCAAGCAAGCTTCCTCCCGGATTCGTTCCAGCCTCCAGCCTTCAACAAGAGCTCCTTCCAAGTCTTACTCAATGATGATGTCAAGAATGAATGATCACCAATACACATGGAAACAAGGGTTTCCTATGCAAAATGGGGGAAGTGCAGGATGCACCAAGGACTTCAGACCTGGTCTAAGGGAAAAATCTCAGCATAATAATCTTGCTCTCCTTTCTCTCTCCCCTTGGCCTTCCCTTTGATGTCTTTTTATACCCTCTCCAAAGTAGTTTTTTAGTTAGGAGTTGGTTGGGAACAGTTGGGCCACGGGCACTAACAGGTGATCCAGCAGGTAAACCCGCGATCACCGCCCGAAAAAGAGGAAATTATATTTTTTTAAGTGTTTTAATAGATACACGCGGGTTGGGTATGACAGACCCGCGTGTACACGCGTTTAACACAGGGCAAAGTCGCGTACAGGGAATAAAACACTGTTTTTTAAATTTTTGGACCAGGTCTGGAAGGAGGGGTTGCCCTAGGCCATAAGTGCAGCATCACAAACCATAAGAGTGAGATTTGGAGCTATAACAGTTGGGAGGATGCAATAACGGTGCATGGGTCAATGCGTGTTTTAGTGCATCAAAATATTTCTGAGCTATCTCATCCCAATAGAATGGAGTATTCTGTTTCAACAACCAGGTAAAACCCTTTGTAACCTCGACATAGTTAGGAATGAATCGTCGTAAAAAGTTTTCTTTCCCTTGCAAACTTTGGAGTTGGCGAAGACTCGAAGGAGGAGGCAATTTGACAATAGATTCGACCTTCGAGGGATCGACGCGAATTCCGGCTTTCGAAACAACAAACCTTAGCAATCGACCCATTTCTATACAGAAAACACAGTTGTGTGGATTCAACCTAATCCGATAATGCCTACACCTCATAAATATTGCTCGTAAATGGATGAGTTGATCAGCTCGATGTAATGAATGAACAGGAAAATCATCGAGATAGGGTTGCACAATGTGCTTGATGTCATGAAACGCCCTTTGAAAAGTTGCCCCGACATTCTTGAGCCCAAAAGGTAATTTGCAATAAGCAAATTTCCCCCATGGACAAATGAAAGCCGTTTTGGGTTGATCAACATGTAGAATATTGATTTGATTGTTGGAAAAACCATCCATGAAGGAAAATATTTCGCTGCCGGCACAATCATCAATGATTTGATCGATATAGGGAGTTGGGTAATTGTCCTTTGGACAGGCTCGATTAATGTCCCTATAATCGATACATATTCTTATTGTCCCTTGCTTTTTGTTAACCGGAACAATATTCGATACCCAATCCGTTAACGGGATCGGATAAATGAAACCTGCTTTGAGTAATTTTTCAACTTCTGCTTTAATAGCAGCAGCTTTTCTTGGGTGAATCTAACGCGAACGTTGCTGGACGGGGTTAGCATCCAGGTGTTAGCACTCAAATTTGCCTCAGGCTGAGGAAGGCAAAACTCAAGGCAACATCATACCACGCTCAGCCTCGTAGATAGCCCTACGAGGAAAGGAGAGGGCTCTCTCCGGGTCTATCTCGGCAAAAGGTAATCAAAGAAGCTCAATATGACTGAATTGAATGACTAATTTTAGGCTAGGTATTAAGTGCAGACGTTTAAAGGTGATTTTTTGGGGTTTTTGTTGTATCAAAGGAAAAGGCAATTTTGGGTGCGGGGATAAGACACAGTTTTCTGCAGAGGTCTGATTGGAGCAAGGTAGGCAATTGTTTTGATGCTTTTAAAGTGATGGGATGAATAGATCAGATAGGTGAGGAGCTAAGGAGAGCAAGCAAACGCAAGGGTTCTCCTTAAACTGATGAAAACATGGAAAATTAAACAAATTTAAAGGTAGAGCATAACAAATTTATGGATTCTACCTTAACACTTCATTTGTTCAATTGCAGAAGATAAGAGATGGAAAAATAATACACATAACAAATTTACAAGTACTGAAAGAAGCACACCATCAAGACATAAAGCCACAAGAATTCCAAATAGTGCTGCAAATCCCTGGTCTTCCCTTTACCAAAATGCTGAAGTAAAGTGTACAATAAAGTCTCCAAGCCTCTTCCCAAAGAGTCCAACCATGAAAATGACTAAGCAAATACATAATATAGGCAAGCTAACACATTCCCTTGCCTCTAGGGGTCGAGCTCATCATCCTAGGAGTTGTTTCAACCAATTATAAACAAAGCACTATAATCTAGGCAGTCAAAACAACTTGCCTCTATAAGCTAGGAAACCAATTCATTCATTAAATGTTTGTTATTTTATGAATGAATCATCTAGAATAGGTAAATAAGTGTCAAGTCAACATAAAATTACATTAATTACCTCAAGGAGGGTGAAAAATCCCATCACAAGTCAAAACTGGTCAAAGCTGGGCGAATTCCTGAGCTGGAAGGTGCAAAATGTGCAAAAAATCCTGATGCGTAGCGCGCCTGATCCCTACGCATAGGGCGCCTGTATACCCACTTTTGGGGCACTTCCCGGCATCCAAATTGGGCTCAGGTGGGCTTGTTGGAAAGGTCGAGATGTCTACTTTCCAGCCCAAGTGGAATTTTTCAATTTGGTGCCCATTTTCCCCTCCAAAAATGCATTCTCCCAAGACTGCTACCTGTGTGTCCAAAAAGGGGCAGTGAGGTCATTTTTTGCATGTTTTTTGACCTTTTGGGAACCCAAACCTTGATGAAATGCCTTGGCAGTGGCTGAGAAAATGTGTTTCATCATGAAAAATCCAAAAATGCAAACCTTTCTTGAATTGGACCTCCCCATCTTCAGGGTAGCGTGCGGCGCGCTACGCGTTGAGGGCAAAAACCTGTTTTTAATACAAAAATTTCAAAATTGACAAAAAACTTCTCCAAATTTTTTGAGATTTGAGCTGGGGATGTTTCATCAATTACCATGCTCCTTAAAAGAGGCTTCGGCCAAAATTTGGAGTGGAACGGCCCTTTTTCTCCGTTTTAGTGCCTTGCTCAATCGCCCTTTAAGGATCTTCAGTTTTGCTTTGCAAACATGCATGCGAGCCCAGTAATGATTCTTCATATGGTGGAGCATAACTTTGTCTCTATTTGCCTTGGCTAAAAATTTCTCTAAATGAGTGTTCACCCGGATGAGCATAGACTCTCGCTCAATAGGTGTCAAATCACCGGGTCTCTTGCGGGCCAAGTTTCGGTCTTCTCGGATTCGCCGCAACTCATAAAGAGTGTGTTCATCTTCTAGCTGTTTGTTGTGCTGCTCCAAGTAGTTGATTGTCCAATTGGCCATTTCCAATTTCTGTTGCAACAAGTGATTCTCAGCCTTTTGTTGTTGAATGACCTCCTTTAGCTCTAAGCTAGGAGAGCTGATATCAAGGTCAATAATATCCGTGTCCGGATCTCCTGAAGGTCCCTCATCAAACATGGGTTGCTTGCCTCTATCCTATACCTGTACCTGTACCTGTGCTACAGAAGGCGAGACCCTTTCCACCTGATGTGGAGATAATACTCGCTGCGTCGATGAAGTCAACGAGACCCCTTCCACCTGATATGGAGATAATACTCGTCGTGTAGATGCAAATAAGGCCCTGTGGGCTCTCTGATATGTAACATATGAAGGAGCGCTAACATGCTCGGGCTCAGGAATGTCAAACTGATGTGAAGGCCCTCCCTCATCATGGACAATCTCGGGAGGTGGCTGTGGCACCGTGAAAAAGTCGCGAGAAATGAACTCCTCCCAAGCAATACCCTGTTGTGCCAACTGATGCATCACTATGATCTTAATCAGTGCATAATGATAGATGCTCTTATGCTGCTGTGCTGGGGTCTTCCTTTGTACTAAGGGCACCATCCTCTCTATGTTGTAACACATGAAAAATGGAATATTCATCATACGTACCCTTGTGAAATGCATCAACAAACGGACATGGTATGCGTAGAGACGTGAGAATCTGCCCTCGCAACTGAAATATCGAATGATGAGTTTCATCAATGGTGCATACTCATCCCTTAGGAATCTGAAAGGAAAAACAACGGTTAAATGTCTCATACACCCGAGCTTGATATATGGCTCATAGTGAAATCTGTCTAACTGCTGGCGCTTATTCCATTCCTCCCCCACATTTGGTATCCCAGTGGCCTGAGCAATAGTTTCGGGTGACAAGGTGAAATTCACTCCAGCAAGGTTTACAAGACCATCCTGCAAATGTAGAACAAATAAACGGACTAGCTCCCGATGATGCTAGATTTGTGAGATCCGCTCACAATATGCAAAACATGATTGATACCAAAAACAATCCATTGCAAGTGGACAAGCTTGCAATTGAGCCAAAGAGGTAGGCTCCTCCCTGACATGCCGACCACCTTTGCCACCTTTGTGATACCTCCTTGGCACCTCTATTTCTGGTGTAGAATCACTGTCATAACTCTGCTCATAAGCTGACTCGGTTTCTGACATATTGTTGAAGACAAGATGGCTAGAATATATATGCTGACTGTGCACACAATTGACTGTAGACTTTTTCTTGTTTTTCAAAATGCTATGACCAAGGGGACACAAATACAAGGGAATTGTTAGGGAAGGGGAAACATTAGGGACATAGGGGCAATGGAAATAAACAAGGAATTTAGGGAAGGGAAAGGATATATAAATTCTGATAATTTTTAGGGTTTGGGGTGAATTAGGGGATATTATGTTTGGAATAGAAGGGAGGGGCTAGAATTTCGTAGAGGGATAGTGTAGGGTTCTATGAGGAATTTTTTAAAGGAAAATGTTGGTGAACATGGGAGGGGTAGGAAACACAAAAGTGGGAAAACCTTGGCAGCATGTAATTTTGAAACCCTAGCAAACTAGGCCTTTGAATCCACACAGCAACTTTAGGGTTTTTACATTTAATTTTCATGGCACATCTGTCATAATTTTTTCTCATTAATCTTGCAAAACCAAGAACCAGCCATGGAAATGAAGCCTACCTGTGGTTTGCTTGAGTTAGGAGAGGAGTTGAATACTTGCTGGCGAATTTCTGGGTAGAATTCCCAACGCGTAGCGTGCCTCACCCAACGTGTAGCGCACCCCTGGTGCGTAGCACACAAGTAAATTTACACTGAGAAAAGTATGCTAATGCGTAGTGCGCCCACCCTGATGCGTAGCGCACACCCAGCTACATAGTGAATTTTGCAGGAGGCTTTTGGAGGCCTTCCCGGTGTTGAAATTGGTGCATGATAGCGCGTTGGAAAGATCTTTGAGTCTATTTTCCAACACAACTGGAATTTTTCAATTTGGAGTTCATTTTCCTTGTCAAAAATCAAATCTCCCAAGACTGGTCAAAATGTGCCAAATGAGGTTGCCTCAAGGCAGAGTGCTGTTGCAGTCATTTTTTGAATGCCTTCCTCAACTCCAAATTGAGCTCATGATAGCTCATTGGAAATATATTTGTGTCTAGTTAACATTTTACTCATCAATAAAGTCATTTGGCCAAACAAGCTAGGAGAAAACATGATTTTCCCAAGGTCACTTCAGAGGTGCATCAATTCTCCCGAGGTGATTGTATTTTTGACATTTCTCCAAAACCATGACACCTGTGTAAAAAGTGAAGGAGGTTTTTCTTCTTTGGCATGTTTTGAACAAGAACATCTCTCATGTTTCCAAAATTCATCTTTGATTGCTCTGAAACATCTTTTGAGTGAAACTTATCCCGATGTGTGGAACAAGGGATTTTGTCGAAATGAAGCGAAATGAAGGGGATAAGGGGCTTCTAACTTATTGGGGAAATTTTTTGAAGTAGGGAGGGATGTTAGGAAGTAGGGGAAAGTGGAATCTTAGATATTAAGTGAGGGGAAGGGGTCCAAAAGGGCAAAACACAGGCCCAACCTAGAAAATTGCCAAGTTGTGGCAAGAAACTAGGGTTTGTGCAAAAATGAGGAATTTGGGGAATCTCAGTAATGGGAAGTGTTTGATAAGGTACATGAAAGATAGGGGAAGGTGTATGAACATCTGGATACAATTTTTTCTAATGATTTGACCATCCAAGAGAAATTAGCTTTCAAAACCCTAGGAGAGGGAAATGACCTTGCCTAGGCGCAACTGAAGCATGAACAAGGTGTAAAATGACTCATTAGACACTGACATGATAATGAAAACCCTATGAATGATGATAGACTCAGCAGAATGATGGCATGGACCGACATTTGGACAACTTTAGAAGGAGTGAAAGCAAACCCTAGACCTAATGTCTAGTGACCAAATTTTGCTTGAAAACTCTTTGAATTGACAAAATTTGACCTGGACACTCTGAGACCACTTTGTAAGAGCATATTTGATCACTGGAGGAAGGCTGGAAAGACTAAAACTAACATTGGCTCCAATGGGGATGGTAGCTCCTTGGAGATGCCAAGAACGACAGATCTTTGGGAGAGCAGACCAGCGCCTTCGTCCATTGGGCTATGGAGTCCATTATTTCGGCAAACGACACAAGACTTTGACTCATTTATTGACTGAAACCTGACTCAAGCCGACACAATTATGAAACCAACATGAATGAAAACTGACTCATAAATGACTCATGACTGACTTAACGAAAACAAGAATTTACAAAGCTTATTTGAAGGGCAACAGTCCATCAAGATTTGAAATCATGATGACAACCACCTGTGTTTCTTACAAGACAATATACCATCAAACTATATCAAAATGCCAATGCAACCAATCAAGCAGATGCCTTCTTGATTGATTCTCTTGATCAGATCTTCTGGTCAACAGTACAAACCTATCACTGGGCATCAAAAAACATAGTTGACCATGGCTGCAACAAAACACTGTAATAAACACTTTCACTGCTGGCTGTAACAAACTTGCTAGAGGATCGTAAAAAACAAGAAGATTTGCCATTGCCACCTCCTGCTGAAGAACAAGGTGTCCTTTGTTTCAAATTATGATCTACCTTCATCATGTGCTTCAGTAAAAGTATGCTCATAGGCTTCAAAAAACTCTGAACAAATGGATGAGCAGATCTCTTCTTGGAAAAACATTTCAGCACATGAAACATATGAAGAGGAATCTGAATGGAAATCCTGAATGTTTTGATCTTCTGTGGTGTGAATGTGCTGTAGGTCATTGTTAAACAAAAAACAATCTTCGAGATTATCAAACATGACAGCCTTATCATCTTTGTGAAAGAAAAAATTATCTTTTTGCTGGTCTACAAAACTGATTATAAGACAGTCATCTTTTTCAAAAGAGGAAGAAGTTTCACCAACACTTTCCTGACTATGTGTGCACTGCAAATCTTCTGTAGCTTGGGCTGTAACAAGACTTCTCAAAAGTAGATCTATCTCATCTTCAGACAAAGGAGACAATGCTTTTTGTTTTCTTCTGCTTAAACAGTAATTATCTTCATATGACAGGGCATTCAAACTATCATTTATTACTGAGTTATTGCAAGGAGATTTATCACTTACTTGCACAAAGATCTCATTTTGTTTTTTATGAACATCTGAATCCAAAACTCTGTCTATGATCTCAACAATAGAGCTCTCTTTGATGGGATTCAGCACAAGGTATTATTGGTCATCATGATCTGAATGTTGATCTGAAATAGCTGACTTGACTGCATCACATTCTGAAATTGAATCTTGACTACCCTGCACGCTGTCTTCTTCTATGGGCAGATCTGAAATAGAACCCTCTCTTTCATCATCTTCCACCATATGACCATCTTCAGCCTGCTGATCTTGATTCTGCTGCAAAATGTCCTGATCATTTTGACAAGTATCCTCTAAGTTTTCTTTATGCTGCTGAAACGGATTTTCGTACAGGGCCTCCATGATTTCATCATCCATAAAATTATCATCTTCATAATATTTCTCAAGGCTTTCAATAAAAGTAGAAGCATGTTTGCAACAGTCATGAACCAAATTTAATGATGGATAAGATGCTTGATATCTTTCAATAAACAAGGCATGAAAATCCTTTAAACAGTAAATACAGGCCAGCGGCAAATTTTCATACCAGGATTGGGCTTCACCTTCCAGAGTGGCCAGTAATATCTTCATCAAGCAATCTTCAGGAAAATCCACCTTCAACTTGCGAATATGCATATGAAATCTAACTAGATGTAAAGCAACATCCTTCTTACCATCATCATTAAATGTAGGCAGATTCCTTGACCAATCTACCTTGGGCATCTTATTCAGAAAACCTGGAATGTAATCTCGGCTCATGGGAGCATATCTTCTTGTGATTCAGTCCATCTTGAAAATCTCACAGCTACTGATCTCTCTGCAATGAAGTCACCATGAAGCACTGATCGCTGGATTCTTCAGTGAAAGGAGTCGCCAGGTGAATGATTTCAGCCTTGCGGTGCCTGACCGTTGTCCACCATCAACAATCAGATCTGAACTTGATACATGTACCGGGGTAATTAACAAGTTAAATGTCACGTTTACAAGCTAGACCGGAGATTGACTGAAGCAATGTTTATCTACTTCCGCTAATGCAAAGCAAAAGCGTTTCGAAGGCTACCTGGCATAACTTCAGGCTCCGTCTGTAGCTTATAAAACAAACTCATCAACAAGCAAACCATTGAGATTTCTTCCCCAGTATGGTCGCCACTATGTTAGCGCTCAAATTTGCCTCAGACTGAGGAAGGCAAAACTCAAGGCAACATCATACCACGCTCAGCCTCGTAGCTAGCCCTACGAGGATAGGAGAGGGCTCTCTCCGGGTCTATCTCAGAAAAAGGTAATCAAAGAAGCTCAATATGACTGAATTGAATGACTAATTTTAGGCTAGGTATTAAGTGCAGAGGTTTAAAGGTGATTTTTTGAGGTTTTTGTTGAATCAAAGGAAAAGGAAATTTTGGGTGCGGGGATAAGACACAGTTTCTGCAGAGGTCTGATTGGAGCAAGGTAGGAAATTGTTTTGATGCTTTTAAAGTGATGGTGTGAATAGATCAGACAGGTGAGGAGCTAAGGAGAGCAAGAAAATGCAAGGGTTCTCCTTAAACTGATGAAAACATGGAAAATTAAACAAATTTAAAGGCAGAGCATAGCAAATTTATGGATTCTACCTTAACACTTCATTTGTTCAATTGCAGAAGATAACAGATGGAAAAATGATACACATAACAAATTTACAAGTACTGAAAGAAGCACACCATCAAGACATAAAGCCACAAGAATTCCAAATAGTGCTGCAAATCCCTGGTCTTCCCTTTGCCAAAATGCTGAAGTAAAATGTACAATAAAGTCTCCAAGCCTCTTCCCAAAGAGTCCAACCATGAAAATGACTAAGACAATACATAATATAGGCAAGATAACACATTCCCTTGCCTCTAGGGGTCGAGCTCATCATCCTAGGAGCTGTTTCAACCAATTCTAAACAAAGCACTATAATCTAGGCAGTCAAAACAACTTGCCTCTATAAGCTAGGAAACCAATTCATTCATTAAATGTTTGTTATTTTATGAATGAATCATCTAGAATAGGTAAATAAGTGTCAAGTCAACATAAAATTACATTAATTACCTCAAGGAGGGTGAAAAATCCCATCACAAGTCAAAACTGGTCAAAGCTGGGTGGATTCTTGAGCTGGAAGGTGCAAAATGTGCAAAAAATCCTGATGCGTAGCGCGCCTAAGCCCTACGTGTAGCGCGCATTTCCACCAACTTTTGGGGCACTTCCTAGCATCCAAATTGGGCTCAGAAGTCAGATGGGCTTGTTGGAAAGTTCTGGATGTCTGCTTTCCAACCCAAGTGGAATTTTTCAATTTGGTGCCCATTTTCCCCTCCAAAAATGCATTCTCCCAAGACTGCTACCTGTGTGTCCAAAAAGGGGCAGTGAGGTCATTTTATGCATGTTTTTTGACCTTTTGGGAACCCAAACCTTGATGAAATGCATTAGTAGTGGTTGAGAAAATGTGTTTCATCATGAAAAATCCAAAAATGCAAACCTTTCTTGAATTGGACCTCCCCATCTTCAGGGTAGCGCGTGGCGCGCTACGCGTTGAGGGCAAAAACCTGTTTTTAATACAAAAATTTCAAAATTGACAAAAAACTTCTCCAAATTTTTTGAGATTTGAGCTGGGGGTGTTTCATCAACTACCATGCTCCTTCAAAGAGTCTTCGACCAAAATTTGGAGTGGATCGGCCCTTTTTCTCCGTTTTAGTGCCTTGCTCAATCGCCCTTTAAGGATCTTCAGTTTCGCTTTGCAAACATGCATGCGAGCCCAATAATGATTCTTCATATGGCGGAGCATAACTTTGTCTCTGTTTGCCTTGGCTAACAATTTCTCTAAATGAGTGTTCACCCGGATGAGCATAGACTCTCGCTCAATAGGTGTCAAATCACCGGGTCTCTTGCGGGCCAAGTTTCGGTCTTCTCGGATTCGCCGCAACTCATAAAGAGTGTGTTCATCTTCTAGCTGTTTGTTGCGCTGCTCCAAGTAGTTGATTGTCCAATTGGCCATTTCCAATTTCTGTTGCAACAAGTGATTCTCAGCCTTTTGTTGTTGAATGACCTCCTTTAGCTCTAAGCTAGGAGAGTTGATATCAAGGTCAATAATATCCGTGTCCCGATCTCCTGAAGGTCCCTCATCAAACATGGGTTGCTTGCCTCTGTCCTGTACCTGTACCTGTACCTGTGCTGCAGAAGGCGAGACCCTTTCCACCTGATGTGGAGATAATACTCGCTGCGCCGATGAAGTCAACGAGACCCCTTCCACCTGATGTGGAGATAATACTCGTCGTGCAGATGCAAATAAGGCCCTGTGGCCTCTCTGATATGTAACATATGAAGGAGCGCTAACATGCTCGGGCTCAGGAATGTCAAACTGATGTGAAGGCCCTCCCTCATCATGGACAATCTCGGGAGGTGGCAGTGGCACTGTGAAAAAGTCGCGAGAAATGAACTCCTCCCAAGCAATACCCTGCTGTGCCAACTGATGCATCACTATGATCTTAATCAGTGCATAATGATAGATGCTCTTATGCTGCTGTGCTGGGGTCTTCCTTTGTACTAAGGGCACCATCCTCTCTATGTTGCGACACATGAAAAATGTAATATTCATCATACATACCCTTGTGAAATGCATCAACAAACGGACATGGTACGCGTAGAGACGTGAGAATCTGCCCTCGCAACTGAAATATCGAATGATGAGTTTCATCAATGGTGCATACTCATCCCTTAGGAATCTGAAAGGAAAAACATTGGTTAAATGTCTCATACACCCGGGCTTGATATATGGCTCATAGTGAAATCTGTCTAACTGCTGGCGCTTATTCCATTCCTCCCCCACATTTGGTATCCCAGTGGCCTGAGCAATAGTTTCGGGTGACAAGGTGAAATTCACTCCAGCAAGGTTTACAAGACCATCCTGCAAATGTAGAACAAATAAACGGACTAGTTCCCAATGATGCTGGATTTGTGAGATCCGCTCACAATATGCAAAACATGATTGATACCGAAAACAGTCCATTGCAAGTGGACAAGCTTGCAATTGAGCCAAAGAGGTAGGCTCCTCCCTGACATGCCGACCACCTTTGCCACCTTTGTGATACCTCCTTGGCACCTCTATTTCTGGTGTAGAATCACTGTCATAACTCTGCTCATAAGCTGACTCGGTTTCTGAAATATTGTTGAAGACAAGATGGCTGGAATATATATGCTAACTGTGCACACAATTGACTGTAGACTTTTTCCTGTTTTTCAAAACGCTGTGACCAAGGGGACACAAATACAAGGGAATTGTTAGGGAAGGGGAAACATTAGGGACATAGGGGCAATGGAAATAAACAAGGAATTTAGGGAAGGGAAAGGATATAGAAATTCTGATAATTTTTAGGGTTTGGGGTGAATTAGGGGATATTATGTTTGGAATAGAAGGGAGGGTCTAGAATTTCGTAGAGGGATAGTGTAGGGTTCTATGAGGAATTTTTTAAAGGAAAATGTTGGTGAACATGGGAGGGGTAGGAAACACAAAAGTGGGAAAACCTTGGCAGCATGTAATTTTGAAACCCTAGCAAACTAGGCCTTTGAATCCACATAGCAACTTTAGGGTTTTTGCATTTAATTTTCATGGTACATCTGTCATAATTTTTTCTCATTAATCTTGCAAAACCAAGAACCAGCCATGGAAATGAAGCCTACCTGTGGTTTTCTTGAGTTAGGAGAGGAGTTGAATACTTGTTGGCGAATTTCTGGGCAGAATTCCCAACGCTTAGCGCGCCTCACCCAACGCATAGCACGCCCATGGTGCGTAGCGCACGAGTAAATTTACACTGAGAAAAGTATGCTGATGCGTAGCGTGCCCACCCTGATGCGTAGCGCGCACCCAGCTACATAGTGCATTTTGGAGGAGGCTTTTGGAGGCCTTCCCGGTGTCAAAATCAGGTGAAGGATAGCTCGTTGGAAAGGTATTTGAGTCTATTTTCCAACACAACTAGAATTTTTCAATTTGGAGTTCATTTTCTTTGTCAAAAATCAAATCTCCCAAGACTGGTCAAAATGTGCCAAATGAGGCTGCCTCAAGGCAGAGTGCTGTTGTAGTCAACGTTTGAATGCCTTCCTCAACTCCAAATTGAGCTAATGATAGCTCATTGGAAATATCTTTATGTCTAGTTAACATTTGGCTCATCAAGAAAGTCATTTTCCAAACAAGCTAGGAGAAAACATGATTTTCCCAAGGTCACTTTAGAGGTGCGTCAATTCTCCCGAGGCGATTGTATTTTTGACATTTCTCCAAAACCATGACACCTGTGTAAAAAGTGAAGGAGGTTTTTCTTCTTTAGCCTATTTTTAACAAAAACCTCTCTCATTTTTCAAAAATTCATCTTTGATTGCTCTGAAACATATTTTGAGTGAAACTTATCCCGATGTGTGGAACAAGAGATTTTGTCGAAATGAAGCGAAATGAAGGGGATAAGGGGCTTCTAAATTCTTGGGGAAATTTTTGGAAGTAGGGAGGGATGTTAGGAAGTAGGGGAAAGTGGAATATTAGATATTGAGTTAGGGGAAGGGGTCCAAAAGGGCAAAACACAGGCCCAACCCAGAAAATTGCCAAGTTGTGGCAAGAAACTAGGGTTTGTGCAAAAATGAGGAATTTGGGGAATCTCAGTGATGGGAAGTGTTTGATAAGGTACATGAAAGATAGGGGAAGGTGTATGAACATCTGGATACAAGTTTTGCTAATGATTTGACCATCCAAGAGAAATTAGCTTTCAAAACCCTAGGAGAGGGAAATGACCTTGCCTAGGCGCAACTGAAGCATGAACAAGGTGTAAAATGACTCATTAGACACTGACATGATAATGAAAACCCTATGAATGATGATAGACTCATCAAAATGATGACATGGACCGACATTTGGACAACTTTAGAAGGAGTGAAAGCAAACCCTAGACCTAATGTCTAGTGACCAAATTTTGCTTGAAAACTCTTTGAAATGACAAAATTTGACCTGGACACTCTGAGACCACTTTGTAAGAGCATATTTGATCACTGTAGGAAGGCTAGAAAGACTGACACTAACAGTAAGTCTTGATTTCATGAACAACAATTGCGGGGTCAATTCCTGGCATTTCCTCATAGGACCAGGCAAACACGTCGCAGAATTCTTGAAATAGGGCCTTATATATTTGAATTTCATCTTCTCTACACGAGGCACCTATATGAATGTTCTCAAAAATTCCAGGCTTAACCGAAATGTCAATAGGAATAGTTCGAGAGATGTTTCCCAAATTTAACTCCGAATCAGGATTTTTCATTGGATTCTGAGGTTCCTTGACATATTCAGTCGTAAAAATTGATGAAAAATCATTTTCAAAACGATCATTCTCGGGTAAGAACGAAGATCTGTGATGGAGATCTTCCCATGGTAAATCATCTACACATAGGATTTCACGAATTTTCTCATCAGAGTGAACAAGTTCGGAAAACGTTGTTGAATCCAAGCTTGATGTGAAAAGTGATTCCTCACGGACCACATTCATTAAGTCAATTTTGGTTGAAGATGGGTCGGTAAATGATTGCACGGCCTCATACGCAATTTCATATGGACTCAAAGGCATAACATCACCAAATGAGTCTATCTCAGATTCAGAAGGTACGATCCAAGGATCATCATAAACAATGGTGTCTGATGAAATCATATGAATGGTTGCAAAAGAAGATGATGCGTTGATCGGAGGAAAAGGAAAAGTTCCCAGTAAATCGACATCTTTAACTAGTCCTACTCCAACATCCTTATACGGGATAGTCATTTTATCGACATGCTGAATGCTTTCAGAAGAGGCTGGGTCGGATGAAAAGTAAGCCAGCTGGTCTATTGTTACGATCTTTCCATTATGAGGAAACTTTATAACCTGAAAGACCGATGAAACGATAGCTGTCATAGCGTAAGACCAACTACGACCCAAGAGAAGGTTGTAATCTAGAGGGGCATCAACCACCTCCACATCTAGATTAACGGTTTTTCCTTCAACCCCTATAGGTAAATCCTGTAGAATGCCAAAAGGATGAAATCCACGGCCATCAAAGGCCTTTAGAATTGTCGGGGATTGATTTAGTGAAGGAGAACCAAGCGATCTCCAACATTGTATCGACATAATACATGTTGAGGCTCCCTCATCAATCACAGTCCTATGAATAGGCCTGTTTTTGACTATCACTGGGATTTGGAAAGCCATTTGATGAGGTAAGCGCGGTGTACTATTTTCTAGATTGAAAATTATTAGGTTCGAGTCCTAAACGTCAACAGCTCCTATAGCCGACAAAAGTAATTTACGCTGTGCTGGACATGATTGCAGCACTTCCAAAGCCGACATTGTTGAGGGTGAAACAACTAAATCCTCAACAATGTTATAGTTCTGAGCCACTCTCACATGTGGATTGAAAGTTGACTTTCGAAGTATACCCTTAGCGGGCGGTTTGATTACTAAGTCTGGATTAGGTTTCTCGATTTTTAGTGGATCGGAACCAGGAGCTGAGGTTGATGGGTTAGAATGAGAAGATTCTGCTTCTTTACCATCAACAGGACTTTTACTACCATAATCATGTGATTGAGTCGCAATCCTAACATGGGACATCATCAATATGGGTTCTTCTTTGGCATTCGAGGAAGAACTTATCATCTTACTGTCTTGACTTGGAAAAGGATCCTTCAAAACAACAAGCGTTTGGGAACCTTTGACAATGTTCGCAACCTTTGCACGATGAGGGCAGTCTCTTGTAAAAAGTTCTTCATCACAAATGAGACAAGGATAACGAGGTTTGCTTTTTTCATCATTGGATTCCGATTTTTCAGGTTTCTCTTTTGAATTTTTATCCGTTTTATTTTTCTTCTTCCCTTTCTTCTTACCACCAGATTTTGATTTGGCTGTAGATGACTCTACAACGTGAATATTGGTGGAAATCTCCGCGGAAGAATCTCCTGTTGGGGAATCTGGCAAGGTTATGATAGGAGAAGAATACTTGGAAGACTTCTTCTTACTTTTGGTGTTAACCGTACCAATCATACCATCAGCGGCATGAGACCCTGAAGGAGCTGCAATGATTTGATTTTGCTTAGGAAGATCAGGGATTTTCTCATGTAACGTACTTGACTGAGTATAAACCAAGTCAAGGTACTGTGCTTGAGCAATTGCTTGCTCCTCAGTAACAACTCCGACCTTAGCCACATCCTCAGTGATCTTTGGCAACAAAGATTTTACAAACCATTCAGCTAAGATCTGATCCGGAATAAAAACCTTCACTAAATGCCGTTGACGTCTCCATTCATGAATGTGATCTGAAATGTAAGTGGACGTCGACTGCTTTAATGAAGTTAGTAATTCCGTGCCATTGTCATATCTGACTGGCAACTGAAAATGAGTTAAAAACGAGGTAGCTAACTGACTAAAGTTATAAAAAGTGCCTCACGGTAACTCAATGTACCACTTGACCGCGAGACCAATTAGAGTGCGTTGGAAAAGCCTTAGACGGATTGAATCATTTGAAATGGAGTTAGACGCACACCAGAGGTGATAAGTCATCACATGGTTCGACGGGTCCTCTCCTAATTTGCCTTCAAACTTAGGAATATCACTAGGAAACTTATTCGACATTGGCAGCCAAAATGGAAGATAATTAATGGGATTGTTCGTTAGGCGCGGCAAGTCAGGTAAGTCCAAAGTTGCGATAAACGGTAATTGACGATTAGGGTCCCTAAAACTCTGGGTCATGAGACCAGCCCCAGGAGGAGGATATCCAAGATAACTAGGAATAGGAATTGCATTTGGGATATTGTATCCTCCTGGAAAACCAGGATTAACCGGACCGTACTGGGGTTGTTGAGGTTGTTGATATGTGTACCCAGGGTACGGTTGATACTGATAGACTGGCTGCTACACAGCAGGACCGAATTGGTACTGTCCCTGGTACGGTTGATAAGTAAATTGTGGTTGACTTGTGACAACCGTACTTGAACTAGGTTGTCCTACAGGCATCTGAACTGAAGTTTGAATCGTGGATCTAGACGGAGGTAAAGATGTCTGAGGAGTAGATACAGGAACAGTAGAAACCGGAGCTGTCGATACTCCAGAAGTAGGTGGGGTAGATTGAATAGATGTTGCGGCAGTTGCAGCAGTCGTTTGAGGTGGAGTATGAGGCGTACTAGGCCCAGGCTGAGAAACTACCGAAGGTACAGAAGTTTGAATGGTAGACTGGACAGGTTGCTTGGGTGAACTAGAAACTAAGGGTTGTCCAGTTTGAGATGACAACTGTACATTCGGTTGCAAGACCTGTTGAGTTTGCGATGGATCCCACACTAAACTCATTCTAGGGTACGGACCCATAATAGGTTGAGGATATTGAGGACCATAACCGGGTTGAGGGTAGGATTGATAATTCAAAGGTACATTTCCCGTTCCTTGAACATATGATTGACCGGAGGGTGGTTGGAAACCTTGGTTCGAGTACTGACCTTGGGGTTGATACCCTTGAGGCACGTACTGATACTGGGGTTGACCTTGAGGTACATATTGATACTAGGGTTGACCTTGCGGTACATATTGAGTTTGGGGTTGACCTTGAGGAATGTACTGTCCCGTAGGTATGTACTGTCCTTGAGGTTTCCCTCCAGGGGCAAATTGGGTACTTTGAGGTTGCCCCCTAGGTGATAATTGAGGATTTTGAGGCTGCCCCCCAGGCGGTAACTGACCACCTTGAGGTTGAGGATTAGGAATAGTACCTGACATCATGAGAATTCTTCTACACTCAACGGCTTAGTACCATTGCTTCCATTTAATAACCCTTTTTCAATGGGTTGAGGAGATGATCCCGAAAAAGTACTAGAAAGTGACTGATACCCAAAGGGAATAGAAGGACCGCCGTACAAAAAGGATTCTGGCGATTGAGTAAACATGGACAACTGTCTTGACATATTTAACGGAGGATAGTAACCTCTAGGTGTTGGGTGATAAGGAACACGAGGTGGTGAAAAACTTAACCCTGGGTTTTCCAAGAAATTAGTTAATGAAAGATACCAAGCACTGCTCCTAGGTGGATTGTAAAAAATTGATTCACGCTCCCTTATTTCAATAGCAGGTTGATTTTCAGGGATAGGGATGCCTACTTCTTCTTCCGGAGTAGCAAGTTCTTCGATAGCTATAAGTCCAGAAGGAAGATTTTGGGTAATTATTCTTTCTACCCTAGGTGAACCATGACCACTAGAAGCTGGAGAAGTAAACCCCGATGTTGGAGTAGCAGCAAATTCACTTTCAGGTTTGGATATTTTAGGTTCCTCACCTATATCACTAGTAGATGAAAAGCTACCAGTAATTTCAGAAACAGACACTGATTGCGGATTATAATCTGCTACTAAAGCTTGAAAATCAGGATGTACCACCAAAGAAGATTCTCCTTCCTCAGGTGACCCAACTCTACTGTCTCTAGGAGTTACGAGGTCTCTTAAGCCTTCACGCTGGCTCGGTGAAAACACAGGAGGTTGGCCCCGAAGTCTACGGGACTTCCTCGGTAATTCAGCCACGATTAAAAATTTTTAACTACTTCACACACAAACAAAGTAAAATCTCAATGAAAACCACCTAAAGCCTCTAAAGAACCAAACAAATTTGAATCACACGCCTAAAGAATCTATGAGATCAAACACACACAAACAATAACTTTCCATACTGAAAACACTAGTTGGTGATGAAGCCCAACGTCGCAGAGTTCAATACAGAAATGGCGGTTAGAACAGTTACCTCAACAACCTGCTTAATGAATAGACTGGCGCAAGTTCCTCCACTAAACCGTCTCGAGTGAAGAGAACCTCCCAGAAAATCCAAGTGAGTCTAGCCGACGTCTGCTCCAGGTACAGTGGGATCTTCCCACCACTGTCACCTTAGGAAGAATCCTAAATAATATGGTCACTAAGGTTACCAACGAAAACAAATATACCTGGGGGAACAGTCTACGATCCGATACGCACGCAAGGGCAGAGTAACAATCTCAATCCCCTTGAAGGCTCCTTGACATAATCCAATGTTTACCAACAAGTGACCCCAGGCTCCTCGACAATGGTTAATCAGAGGTTTACCGTTTTTAATATGTGAATATCTGGCATCGTTCCCAATGAGGAAGGATTGATTCCCACACTGGTTCAGACACAATCTCGTGCTTCTCCTTTAAGAGGAGCTTTCCCAGAGCATAAATGAAATAATTGGATTTCTCTCCTACCGCAAAATACAAATACTTGTTTGTTTTACTTTCTTGGAGAGTTAATTACTCCCTACTCCAAGACACTAGCCTAAGCTATGTTGGTGTATCGGAGCCCTAGAAATAAAATATTACTAGATAAATTTTACTTTAAGCGTTATTTTTATTGGTTTTTGTTTAAGTCAAGAGGTGCGGAGATGAAACTCGTGGTATGAAGACTCAACTCAAAATCACTAAAAAAATGCACTTAAGATGATTAAACAATTTTTTCCCTTCGATGAACTTCTAGCTAGGAAAGAGTTTGAGAATGCAAATACTCGTAAACACAAATATTTCTTAACAAACAAATTAAAAGAAGAGCTTTTTGTCTTTTCCAATGCACTCAAAATGAGACAACTAGTTATTTTCACAAAAATTTCCCCTTTCTTTCAAAACACTCAACCAATACAAAAACAAACTTTTTCCAAAAGAGATTTTCTATTTTTTATAAAACACTCAAAACTATGGAAATAACTAATCTTGAGATCTATAAACTATAAAAACCTATTTTAAGTCAAAGCTTACAAGATGTATTTTTTAAGGATGTTTTACTTAGCTAGATGTACACTAAGGACCAATTTATGTAGAATCACAAATCAGTCAAAAAACAACCAATTTTTGTTTTCTTTTCTAAAAATGAAATCCAAACTTTTAAACACAAGCTTTTTCGAAGTTTTGTAAAGAGAAAACACAAGGTGGATTCCTCAACAAAGGTAGACTTTGCAAATGGTTAGACTCATAAGAAAGCTGGTAAAAACCAAGGTGATCTGAGGTTTCTACAGTTTCTAAGCTTAGAGCTACTACAAGACCAAATTGAAAACCAAACCCAATAATCAAAACTTCTAGGAATTTCACCTAAAAGCCTAACACCAATGAAATTAACCTAAGGAAAGCTTCTGACAAGTTATATGCAGGTCTGGGCAGGGGATAATAACATCTAAACAAAAACTAAGCTGACTAACAGAGAAAATCTTAGGTTTTCCAAAATTTTGACAGGGTCCGCAGGCCCACAGTTAACACAGGGGCGGTACCACTCCGTGCTAAAAGAAAAAGTGCGGATAGGTCTGCACTGTGTCAAAAGCCTAGGGTGCGGTCCTCTCCCAAAGTTATGAAAAAAAATAAAAATCATGGATCTACTAAATCTACCCAATTCCACACACAACAAGCCAAAAACAGAAACAAAAACACAGTTTCTCAGGTCAAAGTAAAAACAAGGAAAAAATCAAGTCCTCAGTAGAGTCGCCATTTTGTCACACGGAATGAGTCGATCTTGCGAGCAAGATAGACCTTCCTAGAATCTAACGATATCTAGTGACAAGCAAGCCAATCAAAAACTATCTTTCTCTAAATATGCATTTATAAACAAAGGCAAACAAGTGTTTTAGGCCTACCTTGGGTCCAATGCAAGTTTGTGGAAGCCTCGCTCCTTTGATCCAAATGAGCTCCCTTGTTGCGAATCTGCAAACAAATTAAATATCACCTAAAAAGCCAATATCATAAAGCATATTTAACATGAAATCAAGGAATTCATGAAACAAATGACATAAGACAATTTTTTGAGAAAAATGAATCTGATTGTATTAATTCAAATCAAAGAAGAACTTTACAACCTATGCCTTGATGCTGTAAAAGCTCCTCCCAGGGTCCAACAAGAAGTCTCCTCTACTTTGACAAGTTTCACTCTCTTCCCAATGAAGCCAAAAAGGTATGTGATCTCTCCTCTCAAGCTTAACTAGGAAGTCTCAATTCCACCAGCATTTACCCTAAAAAATGTTCAGCTTCTAACCTCCTTAGCAACCAGCCCAATGCCTTAATTTATAGTGCAATGGAGGGAAGTTACTAGGTCCTCCTTCAAAGGGATAAAGCCCTCCTTCAAAGGGATAGCTCCTCTCATCAAGGGATTAGCTCCTTCTCTTTTGGGATGCATGAACCACCTAAGAGCGACCAATCCACGTCAAAATTCCTTCTAGAATCATCTAGAATTAACCAAAAGTGAGTTTTTTAGAATAAACTTGCGCGTTTTTGACTTTCACAGGGGTCCTCACCCACTCCTTTAGGGACAGAGCAGGCAGGTCCATAGTTTTTGTGAACATGGGTGCGGGACCGCAGGCAACAATGAGAGAAAGTGCGGAACCAAAGCTTTATTGATTTTTAATGTCTTTCTCTCATTTTCAAAGCCTGGCTTGAAGAGCTGAGGTCTGAGACTTGCTTAGAAGGACCGTACAAGTGATGATAGACCCATACTAACTACAAATAATCATGGTAATGATATTTTTGTGTAACACCACTTCCTTAATTGTACTTAGGAGGTTGAATATCATAGTAACTCCTTGTCACATATTTTCCTTGGTGGACCAGTGAACTTAGGTAAGTGTGGAGGAGGTGGTTATAGTGTGGTATCAGAGCTCCCAGGTTCAACACTTGGATTGGATGGTTGGAATGTGTGTGTCATGGATGCATGTCAATTGTCTATGTGGTTGTTATGTATGCATTGTCATGGTTATGGTTGTCGTGCATGAGGTCATTGTATGCAGTTAGTGTTATCATGGATGATGTCGATATATTGATATCATTATATATATACATGTTGTGCTAATCTAGATTGATCTTGCAGACAAGATATCCTCCCCTGAACTTCACCAAGGTACAATTGATTTTGTTTATATTTGGTTATCTCACATAGTATGCTTACAGGAAGTAGAGGATCAAAGATGATAAGAAAAATGGCGAACTATAATTCACATGATTCTCCTTACATATAAGATGAGTAGCATGGTGATGAGTACTCCCCTCAGATAGCAGACACGTTGAGAATTTTGAAAGCAGAGATAAGGAGTTGTAAGGTGGATAATGATAGAATAATTCAATCACAGAAAGGGCTTGCTAGGGAACAAGAGAAACAAGAAGAGGTTAATGTAGTTATCCTTCAAAGTTTGTTAGACTTGCAGAGACAGGGACGGCTTAGGATCAGTCATGGATGGGATGAAAGGACAAATGAGATATATGGTAGTAGGTCTCAATCAAGATACATGTTTGATAGGGATGATACAGTCAGAAATGGAAGATTCATGGATACACCTAATAGGAGGGATAGTGACCATGGGTTGCATTCTAGTTCTAGTTCAGAGAGACAACAAATTCATCACCGTTACCATCCGTATAAGAGTGAAAATAATTATTTTCCAGAAGATTTTAAGAAAGCAAAGCCGCCTACCTTCGATGGAGAAATTGAGAAGTCACGGGATGCAGAAGCTTGGTTGCTTGGGATGAATAAGTTCTTTAGATTACATGAGTATTCAATGAATATGAAAGCCAAGATATCTACTTTTAGTCTTAAAGGTAAAGCAAACATTTGGTGGGAAGATGTAAATAACGTCAGAGGTATTTAGGGAGAGGAGTTGACTTGAAGTGAGTTCAAGATACTTTTCAGCAAGAAGTATCTATTTGAGAGATATTATGATGAGAGGGGAAATGAATTTTATGAGTTGAATATGGGTTCTATGACCAATGAGGAGTACATTAGCAGGTTCTTGGAGTTGTTGAGGTATGCGCCTTATATTATGGAAGAGAAATCAAAGATTAAAAGACTACTCCATGTGTTTCCAGTAGCATTTAAGGACATGATTGAGTTTGATGAGTATGTCTTCTTGGAGGAAGCCATTAGAAAGCTAAAGCATTGCTATGAGAAATCGAAGCACAAGTCTCAGACTATGATCCAAGCTTATGCAGGAACACAACAAAATGAAGATATAAAAATTAACACAGAGATACAATAGAAATAAAAATTCATTTCATTAATATCAAAGAACTGGAATATGCTTACATACAAAATGGAAATAAACTAGCTCGGGCGATGATAGCTTATCTATGAGAACATATGTGGTGACTATATTCCTTTGAATTGTTTTAAAATGAGGCTCAGTGGCATTTGTATCATTGAGCAATAATGAGAAACCCTAAACATCCAAAAACCTAACCCTAGGAGATGAAGTGCCAAAAGCTTGTGGGCCCCATTAGGGTAAGTTGGAACTTCAACTTCCTATGGTCATCACTTTGGCATACGATCTCCGTTTGTCCATCATAATACCTCGTTTCAAAGATCTTGAAGAGGAGGCCAAAAATAAATTAATAAATAAGCTTGGTACTTTTCTGATCTCTCCATTTTCCCCAAAAAATGTCTTTTAGTCCCTCAAGACGACTCTAGAAGTTTAGGACCCGAAAAACTACCAAAAATAGTAGGTTGTGCTACAGTTAAGGAAACTGAGAAAGAAATAATAGTGGGGGTCCAAGTGGAATAGGTAGGTGGCCACCAATATCCACCTGGATCATTCGCCCCCCCTTAGGAATTAATGGTCCCTATGGCATTGAGTGCCTACATGAGATGGGGAAAATTCTGTTGGACTTGGTCTCTGGTGAGCCACTTGCTTTGGTGCAGGAGTTGACCAGCTTTAACAACCAATACAATTATATCTTCTACTAGCGAGTGTTCTTGATCCACGTGTCCATAATCTAATTAGTCACGACTTGTTCCATGTAGTCTGGGTTTAGCTCTGTTGGTGTTTGTTATTCTGCAATGTCTGATGTGTCTAGTAATGGTGGAAGGTATGGTCGCTACCGGTCCACATTGAATACTGGGTGTAGACCTAGGAATAGTGGAATGCTGAGCTCAAAGGAATTGTCCCCTACAGCCTTGGTGATTGTCTATGATCCATATCAGAGTGGGTGAAGCTTGTGGTGGGGCCCAACGAGGTGCTCCTTCTGCAAATGTAACCAAACTTTGTCGCCCACCTAGAACTTGTGTGGCACTCGATGTTGATAATGACGATGCTTGTACTTAGCATTGTCACTGTCTAATATGTCATAGAATTGCTGGCGAATGTGTTGAATGTGCTCAATGAAGCTGTTAGCCCGGTCAACATTGGATTGGACATGAGCCAAATATGCTTGAGTAGCTAGAAAGGTACGTCCACATTAATGGGACATAGTGGATGGAATTTCAACCCCACCTTAATGGGGTTATGGCTAGTTGATCTATGGAGAGCTCTGTTGTAGCTATGCTGGACATAAGGGAGGCTTTCATCCTATGTGTGTGGATGCTTCGAGTTGTACATGGGAAAAATGTGCATGATTATTTTGTTGACGACCTCTGTTTCGCCATCAGTTTGGGGGTGGAATGTCGCGGACTTAGTGAGCTTGGTATCCATCATCGACCAAAGGCTTAACAAAAATGTACTCAGGAAGTTGTTGTCCTAATTTGAGATAATGGACCGTGGGATCCCAAAATGTACCCGCACTCGTTCAAAGGAGATCTTGGCAGTGGTTTATGCCGTGATACTCTTCTTGCAGGTTACCAAAATGGCCATCTTGCAGAATATGTCGACAACCATGAAGACACAGTCATTTCCATGCTTAGTAGAAGGAAGGCCTGACATGTAAATCAATGGATATGGATTCCCAAGGCTGACTAGGAGTAGGTAGAGGAGTATATAATCCTTGCTTCTTTATTGTTGGTTTGGCAATGACGCAAGCAGTGTAGGATCTGATGTACGTCCCAACATCCTATCGAAGGTTTGGCCAATTCAAATACTTCTACAATAATGCCACTATTTTCTCTACTCTGAAATGTCCAACGATCCGACTGTAGTGCGCCTCCTAGATCATCTTGGCACGCTTGCTTGTAGGAACACAAATGTGTCCTAGGTGGCATAACAATGTGCTATGGAGATGAAAATATGGAACTTTCTTTCTCTCCAAGAGCATCTGGTAAGTGTTTTTGTATTTTGGATCACTCTTGTAAACATGCGGCCACACTGAAGTCTCGTGTCCACAAGAGTCAAGCACGGTGTTCAGCGCCATAACTAGTGGTTGGTTGAGATAGTCTACAACATTATTGGTGCTTCTCTTCTTGTACTTGATGTTCAAATGGAACTGTCATAGATATGTGGACCATTTCTGATGGTGATCGTGCTGTAACTTCCCTTGTGTCCTTATGAACTGTAGGGGTTGGTGGTCTATGTGGATGACTATTTCCTTTCCCAGAATGTAATGCTTCCATTGTCGACATGCCTACACAATAGAATACATATCTTTATCATAAGTGGGATACTTTTGGACTATATCTGAAAGTGTTTCACCGTGATATGCCACCGGATGCCCTTGCTGGGTAAGAACTGCACCAATAGCATAGTCGGAGGCATCTGTCTCAAATTCAAATGGTTTCTCCAAGTCTGGTAATGTGAGCACGGGTGTAGAGAAGAGGTGATGGTTCAACTCGACAAACACCTTCTGTTGGGATTCATGCCAAAAGAAATTTGTTTCCACTCCACCTTGGTGACTTGACTCAAAGGCCAAGTGACATGAGAGAATCCCAACATGAACCTACAAAAGAAATTGACTAGGCCCAAAAAGCTACGGAGCTCCGCTAGAGTGGTTGGGGCTAGCCATTATTGAATAAATTGTATCTTGGCTGGGTACACATGCACACCCCGCTCATTAATGATGTATCCCAGATATTGAAACTAGGTCATACCAGAAGTGCATTTCTCCAAATTAGTACACAATTTGTGTTGTTGCAGGGTTTGAAGGACCTGTCAGATATGGTGTATGTGCTCTTCCTAATTTTGGTTGAAGATTAGGATGTTGTCCAAGTACACTACCATGAATGAGTTGGTAAAGGGCTGCAAGATGTCTTCCATTAGCTGCATGAAGGTTGTGGGGGCATTCCTCAACCCAAAAGGCATGACCAACAATTCGAAAAGGCCCTCCTTGGATTTGAAGGAAATATTCCACACATCATAGAGTTTAATTGGTACCTGGTGATAACCAGACTTCAAGTCGATCTTGCTCAAATATTTGTCCCTTTGATATGGTCCAGAAGGTCATCATATGTGGGATTGGATACCTCTTCCAGATGATGATCTTATTCAATGCCCGATAGTCAATACAAAGTCTCCAGGTGCTGTCTTTCTTCTGTTCTAACACGATTGGGCTCCCACAGGGTGATGAACTTGGCCTGAGGTTCCCTTTCTGCAAAAACTCCTAAATCTACCTCTTAATTTCATCGTTATCAAGAACAAAGTGACAGTAGATCAGTTTGCTCGGTAGCGACACGCTCGGGGTTAGATTGATGGAGAGCTTGACTTGACAGTGTATGGGTACCCCTATGGGTGAGGTGAATATGTCCCTGAACTCTTCTACAACTTTGTCCATCTGCTGTTTTCGTGCAGAGGAGTCCTGTCTAGAAGTTGTGGATATAGCCATAGTATTCTTCTTGTCCTGAGGGTGAATCATAAGGAAGATAAATTTCCTGGTTTGGGAAATGATCTTATTGTCTTACTTTGCAGAGATCAAAGAGATGGTGGTAGGAAGTGCCACCTCTACTATCCTGTATAACTTATTTCCCAAAGAAATAATGATAATGCGAGGCCTAGAGTCATACACAACATGCCACTTCCACAAGTATGGTTGGCCTAATAATACATCATAAACTTCAAGAGTAGAAACATCACATAGTAACTCATCTATGAAGGGTTTGATGCTATAGGGAAGGTGACACTATTGATTGACGCAAAGATCTTTCCCTTGATGAAGCTACCCTTTGGTGTACAAATATGGGTGTGTTGTGTTTGGTAGGCCGAACTTCTTCATGACCTCTGCTGAAATGAGGTTCTTTTGGCTTTTTTTGTCGACAATGAATTGCAGCAGAGAGCCCTTCACTCACATCTATGAGTGGAAGAGCCTCCCCCCTCCTCTAGATCTTCAAGCTCAATCTTCTGGATCTTGGTGGTGGCAACAGTGGCACTGGGCTCATCAATAATCTGCTTCCCTTTGTGATTCCACTTGTCAGTTTCTGACTCAGAGTCAGAACATGCATCTTGTTGTAGCTCTTTTTAATTTTTCTGTGTTCAAAAGAAAATGTATATATATATATATATATATATATATATATCTATAATCAAAAGAAAAAGAAAATCAAAACGCAAAATTTTGATTTAGTTTTGAAGGTGGATTAAGCCGCACTAATTAAATATTATGCAAAATTAAGGTAAAAGCCAAGTGGTCCCTTATATGCCAAAGTTGGCAAATGATTGAAAGTCGTTCACATTTTTAGGTGCAATGGAAGATACAAGAAGGACCCACTGGATAGAGAAAACCTGACGACACTACACGCCTGATGGTTAGCTCTTTGAGTGCCTCCATAAAGACTTTTTTCAATCTTAGTTGACTAAAGATCAATGGCCTGCAATGGTTACGGGGGGATTCCATCGAATTTTCTCCATATAGGAGTCTGCCCCCGTATTACGTCAGAAAGCAAGCGTGGGCCATCTAGCCATTCTGCCATTGCTCTGTCACCACTCTTCATCATACCCCTCTGCCACCTCATCATCCACATCATCTGCCATCTCATAAACCATCTTGTCACCATGTCATCGTTTAAATTTCCCACGTTTGCATTTAATTCCATTTTTCCCACCCATTGTTCTATTTCCTCTATAAAATCCTATTTCTTTACTCATTTCATTTACCATTGTCCTCTAATCTTGCTTCCGTGGATCCAATTGTACAAGTTGCAGCTCCAGTCAGCATTACCTGCCACTACTGAGGTATTTGTGCGAAATCTATGAACATACAAGATTATCAAAATGTCGAAGAAAGTCATTTTAGCAAGTTATTCTTCCAATATTCCATTGATGGACACTGAAGCAGATATATTTGACCCAATTTGCTCAATTAATTACATATAAATTTACCATCATGTTCTTCTTAGCCAAGTTGAGTCTCTTGTATATGCTGCTACTGTAAGGTCAGCTGTTTTAGCTGCCATGATTACTCAAACCCATGTGTTTCTAGAATTCATATATTGGCCGGTCTCTGGCCTCTATCCTCAAAAATGTTTTTTCATGAATAAATTAGGTGAAAATAGTTTTCAAGTGTCTTCCATTTTGACTCAACAAGCATTATGTTTTCCTTCCTCAAGTTTTTACACTCCATTCTTAGAAGAAACTATGTTTTCTACCTTTGAAGACTTAACTGCATCTAATTATGCTCAATTGACTATCTTTTTAATGCCTACTGGGAATCATTTTCCTATGGATCCTACTCATTTTCCTTTGGATACTTTTGTCAAGGAGGTTAGACCTATTCTTCAAATTCTAGCCAAGATCTTAGGAAGGGAAGATACAAATATTATTGACAAATCTATCCTAGGGATGTTTAGTCTGATGATGAGCCTTGAAACAAATTTTGACATACCTGTTTTCTGGGAGAAGATAGTTAATTCTCAATTGACAGATCTTTCCCTCACTGGATGTTTCAGATTTCCTTCTCTAATTACTTATCTCTTCTTGTATCCTCATGTTGAAAGATTCATGCACTTGGGATTGAATATCATGGATCCTCACAAGAACAAACAATCAATGATATTTTGGAATGATGTGGTAAGAAGTACTATAAATAATGAGGGCTTGATGCACTTTGTTACTTCTTTTTTATCAGTTGCTTATTCAATCATAAATAGTTCTCCTCCACCTCACATATTACCAAAGGCTCAATATTTTCTTTAGCTCAACAAAGATGTTAAAGTTGCTGATTGTTTTCTATTTGAAGATTATGCATAAATTATATTATATGGAGCAGAAGTTGCCCCCTAAAGTCTGCCTACATTGGTGCCTATGAGAGTGTCATTGGAATTCATCAGGCAGGGTTTGAATGTGGATCAAGTACATTTTGTTCCAGCAAAGAAGGGGCACCTATTTAAATTACTAAGGACAATGGGACCTTTTGTTGTTAATAAAATGCAAGCTATAAGAGAAGTTGTTATCACTTAGAACTAAAAACTGATACATGTAATTTTCTATCCTAGCCCGATGACAAAGGTCTGTGCCAGTTTAATTTCGTTTTAAATTTCTTCCCATAGGATTTGGAGTTTTTAAAAGAGTTTTTAACTCAAGTTGTTCTCAACTCCCATTGGTTCCCCTCTACCCATCATTGTTCTATAGTCACCTCTTGTCTTATGTGAGTCACCGTGCCTTTTCATGATTAGGCAGTTTCGCAGCGCTATTCCAATTCGCCAATTTCGCAGCGCAATCATAACTAGGCAGTTTCGCAGCGCTTCATGATTAGGCAGTTTTGCAGCGCATCATTAAAATTCAAAACTAACAGCGCTGCGAAATCATGGATTCGTACATTCCGCAGCGAATCTTTCCCGAAATGTCAAGTCCGTTAGGTGAGTCGTCAGCCATGTCCTCTCATGTCAGCTCATATACCTTTCTTATCACATTTTAACGCTCATTGCCACTACCACCACCATTAGATCTGTTGATATGCACCAATTATTATTCCCAAGAAATTTTACCGTGCATAAACCATAATGATCGCCGTAAGTCCTGCATGAAAAACAAATCTGTAAGATTATATTTTGAAAGGTTTTAAACGGAAGAGTTTAAAATTCAAGCGAGGCTGATAATTCAAGCGAGGCTGATAAATTCAAGTGAGGCTGAATTAAAAAAAAAGCTGAATCACAATTCTAATCGGAGCTGGTAGTCTTTGTGTACGAAGAATTGGAAGGATCCATGGAGAAAAAAGAGCACAGATACGGCAAATGTCTCAGGACTGAACCCGAAGGCCTGGATATAACGCTGAGAAATGAAGAGGTGAAGAAAGCGTTTAAAAAGGCCGGGTGCTGAAACTTTTGCAAAAAGTTACAAGGAGGACATGCACAGGTAACTAAGGAATTTGCACTTAACTTCACTGGTTTGAATTCAAAGGTAGCTATGTTAGAGGTGCAGGTTTCTCCAGAAGTGATATCTGCTGTGACAGAGATCCCAAGAGGACAAGAGGAATGGTTCAAAAATTTCAAATTTGACATGAATCCTTGCAAGGAGTTTTTGAAGGATGATTATGTAAATGAAGATTTAAGTAAGGCAGTGCCCAGGAATTATGTCAAAGAACATTATGCTCTCTTACTCACCTGCATACAGAAATATTTGACTTGTGAAGGAAGGTATAACAAGGTTTATTCTTACCATTTCAAACTACTTTTGCATTTCACCGGGAACGTCTCCATAGACTTACCTTTCTATCTGTTCCGTAGTTTGAGTAAGATGTGTGATAAGGTACAGCTGAGGAAAGAGGACTGTGAAACCTCTTTGTTTCATCATGGTTTAATTAAACTACTGGTTTTAGATGGGATCCAAAAGATAGCCAGGGATTAGAATTCATTCATTTTTATGGCTGGCTTCAAAAGCCAGACTGGTCTTACTCCTCAACCTGTTAGAGAGGCTACAATAGCTGAGCTCCAAACAGAAGTAAGAGCTAAAAGAGTTCCAAAGTCACAGGTAAGAAAACAGGTGAAGCCACTCATCATCCAAGATCAACCTCAACAATCAACTAAGGAAAAAGTTCATGGTAAAAACACTGTACCTGAAACAAGCACATCTGGAGTAGTCTCGAGGGTAAGAACAAGAAGCCAGATAAATAAGGAGAAAGGTAAAGCTATAGCAGTCGAAGACAGTCCAGTGTCCAAGGCAAGTTTAAATGATTTATTACAGGCTATTGAATTCGAGCAGTCTCTACCAGTGCAAATTGAATTGATGCAGTCAGAACAAGAAAGCACCAAGAAATCCAAGGCCTCAAAAAGGCTTAAATTTGATGTGCCAGCTGAAGAATTCATTTTTAAACCTAGAAGACCTATGACAAGGAGATTCCAGCAAGTACAGGAAGCACTGCCAAGAACAGAGGAAACAGGGGAAGAGACAGAAAAACGCAAGCAAAACAGTCATCACATCTCAAGGAGATAATATAGCAGCCATAAAGAGCCAATTAGAATCAGCTAAATACGAGGTTGCCAAATTGAAGAAAGCCGCTAGAAAACATGCAATAATACACGCAAAGTATTATAAAGCTCTATGGAAAGGGAATGAAACCCTAGAAGCACAGTTGAATTCAGTAGTTGATGGCCATTCACAGTTTCACACATGGACAGTACCAGCAACCAAAGAAGCCAGATACATCAGAAGGATTAATATGCAACTGAGAGCTGGGAATAAGGCTATGAAGAAGCAAATTGAAGATCTGAAGGCACAGCTAAGCCAGCTACCTGCTAAATGAGCTTTCATCTCAAGTAAGGTTTTATTTCCAAAATTTTGGCAAATTTGCTTAATCTTATCTTTCTGAGGAAATATAAATCCCTGTTCAATATGTGGAAAGTTTAAGGGATTTTTTGGCAATCAAATACCCGGCTAATAAAGGTCTCGGGTAAAAAGCAAGCTATTTTAAAAAACTCAGCAGTTTCGTAGCGCGCTGCGAAACTGCTGAAGGTGATGATTTTTACGCAATTCAAGCAGTTGAATTATAAGCGGGAATTTTGGGAGGAAAACGTCTAAAGGGCATGCCGGACATCATCTGAAGCTGTCAACAGTCAATTAGGTCAGGACAGGTAGACGCTTAAAAAGGTTTAATATTCAAATCCAATTTTTGTCGTAAAGTAAACACCTTTACCACAGTTCAGGATATATCAAATGGTTTACCTGCAAGAAACTTTTGCCTGCACACATGTTCATGGGAAAAACCTACAACGCATCAAGGACGTGGCAGTCTTCTACATTTTGGGATAATTAAAGGCTGAAGGTCATGCTTCTGTGCATTCGAATATTTTGGGGAAAACTGAAGCCGAGAAGCAAGGGTAATCTCCTAATATTTCTGAGCAGTTAAAAAGATTCAGCATCCAAGGTCAACATGGAGTATTAAACACCCATCTCAGCTAAACTGAGAGAGGGCCAGATGTCAAAGAGCAAGGAGAAGCCATCATACATACAATATGGAGTTAGAGTCATAGTTGATTCAAACCTCTAAAAAAGCTCCAGTCAGCACTTTGTTGTATTTATTAGTTAGTTAAATGGTTGATAGGTGTCATTAGAGATAGTTTTCGAATTCCCCTCATGCTGGAGGAGGAATCTCGATCAGTTAGAATAAGAGTTCTATATATAGCTGAAACAACAATGTAATGAGGGTTGGAAATTTTATGGAAAAGCTGGTATTTGGCCTATGTAAGACTCATTTTCAGTAATACATGCTTGACTTTACTTCTCAGGATTCATGAATGATTTTTTATGTTCAGAATATGTGATATTATCCTTTTCTTAATTCTTACAGTGGTATGGATGTATAATCACTCAGAATTCACTGAATGTGCTCTGACTTCCTGTATACATTTATAAACTGTGGTCCCATATGAGTTTATGTTCTGAATGCTTAAATGCTGAATGCCCTGACTTCCATGTAAGGTTGAGTTCATTGTTATATTGAGGTGTTGTTGACTCCATAAGCCCAATGGATAGTTTTGTTTAATGTGTTTCCACCATTCATACTTTTCACAGTTGTTCTATAAGAGTTAGCCATCTTATCTTTAATCAAAATCATTAATCCATCAAGAGAGAGCCCTCTCAGGTTGAGGAGGCTAAGCCTTAGCCTAAAGTAGGTTGAAATAGTTACTTGAAGTCTTCCTGGTCTGCAGCCTTCCAGGGCCTGATTTTGAGATAACAGAAGTGAAAAAAGTTCTTGAAGGTATGAATTTGCAGCTGGGTGGGGAATGGGCATATGGCCCTCACCATATCATTTGAAATAGGAGAGTGTAAAATGCTTATGCTCCCTATGTACATGAAGCTCGACTAGATGTTGAGAAGATAGCAAATGGAGGACAAAACAATTTGATAGAAGGGGTGGAGATTGAAAATCCTCATCAAAGTAAGAATAATTGAAAGAGAGACAATGAAGATGTCATTGACTTGGAGGATGAAACAGACAAAAGTACTAAACTAGTTAAACTATCTGAGGGGGGCAATTCATCATCTGCTTCAGGTTTTCAATTATAGTTAGGAGAAGCTATTTGTACACCATATTCTCCTAGAGCTCCGTTTCAATGGTAAAAAAATTGTATTCTTAGATTGAAGAAAAGAACAAGAAGGTTAAAGAAAGCATGGAGTCCCAATTAGAGGCTTAGTTTATTTAATATTACCAGACTAGACTATTTTCTGCTATGGATTTGGAGAGAAATAAGCTCAAACTAGTTTTTTCTCACCCTTCTTGTTGTGGGGAAAAATGCCTATGCAGGACGATCCTATCCACCTAAGGTGTGACAGTGCCTTAGCAACAAACAGAGACAACTATTCTAGTATTCTTCCTTTATGAATTAAGAATGAAGAGAGATGGATGGACTAACCGGTGTCTTCCGTTTGTCCCTCGATCCGGTTTCTCTTCTCTTTGGGAGTTCACAACTACTTGTCTTCTCGCTTGCCCAGCTTCAACAAGTCTCTGCAAGATCACAAGAGAAGAACACTACACAAAGACATAGATTCATAATCATAACCAGTTCAGGATTAGAAGTAAACTAAACATACTAATGCAATCATACATCAAAGATACATAAGCATATAGGAGAAACCAAGATAGCTTTATTGATGAATAACAAGGTTTAGGAAGAGATACAACCCAGAGGGCTCCAATCTAGCATCTCCTTCCCAGCAAATGGAATTCCTATCTTCACCTCCCTTCAAAGCATTAAGCACCCAATGATTCCAGTCTCAAACCAACAACAATTCTTTGCAATAACAAAATTCCAGCCTTTAGATCTCATGGAGGAGAGATCCATATATAGATGTTTTGGAGAGAGGATGAGTCAGCTTGAGATCTGACTAGTGTCCTCTCCCTCTGTCAGTTCTTGATTCCACTTGGAGGTTCTTGCTTCCACTTGGAGATTTGGAACCTCTTACTCATCACCAGTCAAATTCCCTGAGGCAAGTGTCATTTTGGAAGCTTCCTGGGTTTTGAGACCTTGAGAAATGAGCTTTCCACATGTCCACTCTCGCTCAGCGCAGGCAGCCAGTGTTGGCTTTGACATTCAGCGCAGGTAGCCAGTGTTGGCTTTTACATTCAGCGCAGACAGCCAGTGGAGCCATTGACATGATCCTGAATTGACTTGTTTTTGAGCAGTTTCTGGTGGAGAACTTCTGTGAATTGCTGTGGTTTGTTAGCCTTGTTCCTCTAGGTGTAGGAACAACATGTTTAGGGACTTTGGATCCCTTAGATTATGGACATTTCATGCTCAATGCTGTAAGGCACAAAAATGTCTATAACAGTTGCCCCCTAAAGTATGAGGCCGTTTATCGGGTGAAATGCTTTAACCAGGAGGGTCCGAAGTTCATCCAATGCTGGGAGGAGACCTGTAATAAGATACAATATAATACATTATTTTTCATACTGCTTTCATGATCTAGCTGAGGCGGGCATTCCCATGCTCAGCTTTATAAATTCATTTTCTGTACATAGAACAGACAATCGTCTGATGGTAGACTGATAATTTTGATGAAATTATCATCCTTTGAGTAGGATGATCATCTGCTGCAATGATGTACATGTCAAATGTCTTTATCTTTCCTGAATATATATCGCAGCCCGGATAGATGAAACTAGATCCGGGGTCTTCAAACTCGTTCGATCTTCACTCTAAGTACAAGTCGATCCATGTGAGAATTGTTCTGAAGTCGAACATGGAAAGACATCGCTTGATTACCGGTCAATGAGGTAAACCGTTAACAAGCGCGAGAGGAATCACCGATAATGATAATGACCCTCAAGGTACTGCAGTACAATTCACGTGGTGTGAATAAAGGACTTGGCGTCGAACACCACGCAAAATCTTCTGGTCGAAGGTCATTGATGTATACCTGTCGCCGGAAGTGAGAAACTTGCCATTGAGGCATGCAAGCTTCAAAGTACTGAAGGGGTTGTTCCTAGATCAACTTCTTGGATAATGAGCTGATGTCGACAAGAAGCGATCCATCAAAGGAGGGCCTTAATGAATCCCACATCAGTGACACGGAAAGGAGCTAATGATTTTGATGGAGGTGAAAACGATCTGTGACACATGATTCAGGGTGGCGGTCATGAACGGATGAAGGATAATGTATGGCAGTGGATGGGACACGGTTGACTCTTTCTGAACGACTTCTCTTGAACATATGGCGACACTGATGCGATGGATCGGTAGCATTACCCCAATTATGGATGGTATGGCGAGACCATGGTGATGTGACTGGTGAATGAAACAACCCAACCCGATTGTGGTACGGATGAAAAGTGTCATGTTCAAGAGCGACTAGCTACCATCAAAGTTTTCTTGAGTTTCTCCCAATTTTTCCCCAGTCATTGCTGACCAGTACCTCTTTATTTTTGTCAAGCTTGAGGAGGATAACATATGCTTGTTCTATAACCTGCCCTTCGGGCAAGCCCATCGCTATGTTTTAACGAGCCTAGCGATAGTGAAACTCGTTCTCGTCTAAAGACAAGTTTGTCGCTATTTAATGATTTTAACGAGTCTAACGACAAAGATAACTCGGTCCTTTTCATTTTTAGAGAGTCTGAAAAGGTACATAAAGTTAACTCCAAAATTCCTTTTTCGTCATCTAATCCCTTAAGTCCGAAAAAGTATAAAACAATACAAAAGGGATGAGTTTTCGATAGTTTTAACGAGCCGAACAAACAAGCGCTCAATCTTTTTGTGCAATAATCCCTTAGGTCCAAAAAGATTAAAATCTAGAGGAGGGATAACACTTCCTGTCCCTTTAACGAGCTGGAAGGCCAAGGACTCGACAATCTTTTCATATTTTACGAGTCAGTTGAAAAGAGCTTAAAGAAGACTCGTCTTTTGAGGTGTTATCACTTAGAACTAAAAATTTGATGTATATCAATTTCTATCCTAGTCCGATGACAAAGGTCTGTGTTAAGTTGATTTCGGTTTTTTTTTTTCCCTCACTTAGGATTTGGAGTTTTAAAAAGTTTTTAGCTCAAACGATACTCAACTCCCATTGGTTCTCCTCCACCATCATTGTTCTATAGTCATATCTTGTCTTATCTGAGTCACCATGTCTTTTAGTAATTTCGCAGCGTAATCCCATTCGCCAGTTTTGCAGCGCAATCATGGATAAGCGTTTTCGCAGCGCGTCATGATTAGGCCGTTTCGCAGCGCATCATTAAAATTTAAAACTAACAGCGCTGCGAAATCATGGATTCGTGCATTTCGCAGCGAATTTTTCCCGAAATATCAAGTCCGTTAGGTGAGTCATCAGTTATGTCCTCTCATGTCAGTTTATGTACCTCTCGTATCACGTTTGAACGCTCATTTGCCACTATCACCACCACTAGATCTGTTGATATGCACAGAGTATCATTCCCAAGAAATTTTACCGTGCATGAACCTTAATGATGGTCGTGAGTGCTGCATGAGTGACAAATCTGCTAGATTATGTATTGAAAGGTTTTAAATGGAAGAGTTTAAATTTCAAGCGAGGCTGATAATCAAGCGAGGCTGAATTAAAAAGGAGCTGAATCACGATTTCAACCGGAGCTGTTAGTCTTTGTATGTGAAGATCTCGAAGAAAGAATGGATAAAAAAGAGCACAGATCCGGTAAATGTCAGAGGACTGAATCTGAGGGCCTGGACATAACGCTGAGAGATGAAGGGGTGAAGAAAGCGTTTAAAGATGCCGAGTGCTGGAACTTTTGCAAAAAGCTACAAGGAGGACATGCGCAGGTAACTAAAGAATTTGCGCTAAACTTCACTGGTTTAAATTCAAAGGTAGCCATGTTAGAAGTGCAGGTTTCTCCAGAAGCAATATCGGCTGTGACAGAGATCCCAAGAGGACAAGAGGAATGGTTTAAGAATTTCAAATTTGACCTGAATCCTTGTAAGGAGTTTTTAAAGGATGCATATGTAAATGAAGATTTAACTAAAGCAGTGCCCAGGAGTTATGTCAAGGAACATTATGCTCTTTTACTCACCTGCATACAAAAGTATTTGACTTGTGAAGGAAGGTACAACAAGGTTTACTCTTACCATTTCAAACTGCTTTTGCATTTCACTGGGAAAGTCTCCATAGACCTACCTTTTTATTTGTTCCGTAGCTTGAGTAAGATGTGTGATAAGGTGCAGCTGAGGAAAGAGGACTGTGAAACCTCTTTGTTTCATCATGGTTTGATCAAGTTGCTGGTTTTAGATGGCCTCCAGAAAATAGACAAAGACTGGAATTCTTTTATTTTTATGGCTGGATTCCAAAGCAAGACTGGCCTCACTCCTCAATCGGCCAGAGATCTCACTATAGCTGAGCTCCAAAAAGAGGCGAGAGCCAAAAGGGTTCCAAAGTCACAGCTAAGAAAACCAGTGAAGCCACTAATCATTCAAGATCAACCTCAGAAATCAACAAAGGAAAAAACTCATGATAAGAAGATTATACCTGAAACAAGGACATCTGAAGCAGTCTCAAGGGTAAGGACAAGAAGCCAGATAAATAAGGAAAAAGGTAAAGCCATAGCAGTTGAAGAGAGCCCAGTGTCTAAGGCAAGTTTGAATGATTTATTACAGGCCATTGAATTCGAGCAGTCTGAACCAGTCCAAATTGATTTGACACAGTCAGAGCAAGAAGGTACCAAGAAGTCTAAGGCCTCAAAAAGGCTTAAATTCGATGAGCCAACTGAAGAATTCATTTTCAAACCCAGAAGACCTATAACAAGGAAATTCCAGCAAGTAAAGGAAGCACTGCCAAGAACAGAGGAAACAGGGAAAGGAACGCAAAAGGACACAAGCAAAACAACTATCACATCTCAAGGAGAAAATATAGCAGCCATAAAGAGTCAATTAGAAACAGCTAAATATGAAATTACCAAATTGAAGAAGGCCACTAGAAAACATGCAGTCATATATGCAGAGTATAGGAAAGCTCTATGGAAAGGGAGTGAAACCCTAGAAAACCAGTTGAATTCAGTGGTTGATGGCCATTCACAATTTCACACATGGACAGTACCAGCAATCAAAGAAGCCAGGTACATCAGAAGAATCAATATGCAACTAAGAGCTGGGAATAAAGCTATGAAGAAACAAATTGAAGATCTGAAAGCACAGCTAGGTCAACTACCTACTAAATGAGTTTTGAGGCCAAGTAAGATTTTGTTTTAAAATTTTGACAAATTTGCTTGACTTTGTCTTTTTGAGGAAACATAGATCCCTGTGCGACATGTGTAAAGTTTAAGGAAGTTTTGGGCAATCAAATACTCGGCTAATAAGGGTCTCGGGGCAAAAGCAAGCTAAAAGACTCAGCAGTTTCGTAGCGCGCTACGAAACTGCTGTAGGTGATGATTTTAACGCAAACAGGCAGTTTTGAATCATGAGCGGGAATTTTGAAAGGGAAACGCCTAAAGGGTGTGCAAACATCAGCTGGAGCAACAATAGTCAATCAGATCAAGACAGGTGGATGCTTAAAAAAGGTGGAATATTTCAACCCAATTTTAAAATTTCTGTTGTAAAGCCCCTTTATCACCGTTCAAAAGGTATCAAATGATTTGCACCCAAGGAACTTTTGCCTGCATACATGTTCATCGATGAAGCTTACAACGCATCAAGAACGTGGTAGTTTTCCATGTTTTGGTTATTAAAGGCTAGAAGACATGCTTCTGTACATTCGAACTTTTTGAGGAAAACTGAAGCCGAGAAGCAAGGGAAATCTCCTAATATTGCTGAGCAGTTAAAAGATTCAGCGTTCAAGGTCAATATGGAGCATTAGACATCCAGTTCACCCAAATCGAAAGAAGACCAGGTGTCAAAGAACAAGGAGAAGCCATTATGCATGGAAAATGGAGTTAGAGTCATAGTTAATTTAGAACTCTTAAAAAACTCCAGTCAGCACTTTATTGTATTTATTAGTTAGTTAAATAGTTGATAGGTGTCATTAGAGGTAGTTATCGAATTCCCCTCATGCTGGAGGAGGAAGCTCGAATCAGTTAGAATAAGGACTCTATATATAGCTGAAACAACAATGTAATGAGGGTTGGGAAATTTTATAACAGAGCCTTGTTTTGGCTTATGTAAAGACAGAGTTTCAGTAATATAATTGGGCTGCTTTACTTCTCAGGATTCATGAAGGATTTCTATGTTCAGAATGTGTGATTTTATCCTTTCCTTAATGTCTTTTACAGTTGCATAGATGTATAATCACTCAGAATTCACTGATTGTGCTTTGATTTCCTGTATGCATTTATGAGCTGTGGTTCCATATGTGTTATATTTTGAATACTCAAATGCTGAATGCCCTGACTTCTATGTAAAGGCAGTATCATTGTTTACTGAGGTGTTGTTGACTCCATAGGCCCAATGGAAACTTGTTTAATGTTTTTCCAACATCCATATTTATCACAGATATATCACAAAGAGTTAGTCATCTTATCTTAAGTAAAAATCATTAACCCATTTAGAGAGAGCCCTCTCAGGTTGAGGAGGCTAAGCCTCAACCTAAAGTAGGTCTGAAATAGTTACTTGAAGTCTTCCTGGTCAGCAGCCTTCCAGGGCCTGATTTTGAGATAACATTTTGGTGCGTCTGCCGGGAGCCTGAATATTACTCATTCCCGAAATTATGAAGCTGAACTTCTGAAGGTAGCAGGAGCTCAGAAGGTTTTCGAGGCTGCATTCTACCTTGGTGACTCCATTCAATCTTAAAGATAAAAAGGTGGCTTCGAGAGGAAGATATACAAGGAGTAATCCTGACCCAAATCCACCTAGTCCTGTGGATAATCCCAACATTATCTCAAGGAGCAGGCAAAGATTTTCTGATACACCAGGTACTTCATCTATATCAAAATCTTTGTTCCCTGAATTTTCTAGAAGTCCTGAAGATAAACTTGTTGATGATAAAATTCATGAGGTATTGTTGAGGTCTGAGAACGAAGAAGAACTTATTGGAATTATTTTAGATTTACAAAAAAGAGGCATTGATACTTCATCTTTAGTGTCACAAAAAGATAAGGAAGAGTTTTGGGAGGTTGTTACTTCAGAATTGCTATTAGAGGAAGAGGACTTGAATCAGCTCAAAGAGCTTGATCCTTTTGAAGTTTTGCTCAAATCTAAAACTGGTTTACCTCTCCCAAATTGGACTTCCTTTGTCAGTGGTTTGCAAAGTCCAAATAGTCCTTTTCATACCCATACTTTATCTTCTGCCTCTGCTAGTCCAAATAGTCCTCAGACATTATCTCACACTAGTTCTGGTCACGCTGGTCATACAATACCTGTTATCACTGCTCCTTCATTCATTATGGCTATACCTGCTAGGTATGCTCCTCTAGCTCTCCCTGCTGTTTTACATGATCTTCCTAGCAAATATGCTGCCAGAATTCCAACATGGGGAGGAGATGAAGATATTACAGTAGAGGAACATGTGGATAGGTTCAATGATTTTGTTGACAGGGAAGAAGTGGATGATGAAGATGTAAAACTAAGGTTGTTTGCTCAAACTTTTATTGGGGAAGTCAGAAAATGGTTTAAAGCCCTTAGAGCTGGAAGCATTCATAGTTGGGTAGAGTTTGAAGACAACTTTCTAAGGAAATGGGGAAACAGAACCAACCCTGTCCAAGCCCTTACTGAATACAACAATCTTAGGAGAGCTCCAGAGGAAACTGTTCAAAATTTCTCTAAGAGGTTTAACAAAATATACAATTCTATTCCAGCTCATTTGAAACCTCCTGGAGCTTTGGCACAGTTGAGATATGCTGAATCATTTGATTCAGATTTTTCTCTTTTACTCAGGGAAAGGGAGTCTGCCTCTCTTGCTGACATGCAAAATGATGCAATTAAGGTGGAGGTAAATATGCTTGCTGCTAAAAAATCAAAGATGGCAAAGGCTAAGTTAAAGGAAGAAGAGAAACCTTCTACTTCTGCTCAAGAAGACAAGTTTGAAACAATGATGAAAACCATGGAGAAATTGATGGACCGACTAGCTCTTGGGAATGCTTCTGCCCCTCCAGCACAGCAGGGACCTCAATTCAGGAACCCTCAGTTCAGAAGACCTCAGAATCAGAAAAGGCCAAGAGACAACAGAAATCAGCAGGCAGATCCTCCAGTGAGACCTCCCTTCCAACAAAATTTGGTAGATGAAGAAGAAGAAGATGAACCTGAAGTCCCTGAGGAGTCAATCCATTGTCTTGATGAAGAAGTGTCAGGGATTTTCTTGACTAAGGAGGAGCATGATGAGTCCAGTATGATAAAGTCAGGAGAAGAGCCTTCGGATTTTTTAAAAGGCTATCAACACGCTATTTTTGAGATGCAAAAGCAGTATAATTTAAGGAATAGAGATGTCCCTATTACAACAAACAAAGCACAGCCCAAGAAGAATATCTCAAAGACAACTGAAGATAAAAAGGAAAAATCAAAGGTGGTTGAAGGTAAGGATGATTCTCCTCTTGTCAAAAAGGATATTCAAATTCTCCCTCCTCCTAAAGAAATTGACAAGACTACTTCTGTTTTTAATATTGAGAATGAGATTGCCAAAATTAAAATATCAGTCCCTTTTAATGAAATTCTCAAGGTAGACAAATACAGGAGAAAAATTGTTGAAATGCTTAATTCACCCCCAGGAGTGGCTGATATCCTAAATGTACAAGAAGATAATCCTATTATCTGTTTGGGTCCAAGACTTGAGGATGAACAAAATGAAGAGTTTCCTCCTTTCTACATAAGCATTACCATTCATGAAATGACTCTACATAATGCTATGTTAGATTCGGGGGCATCACATAATCTCATGCCTAAGGTAATCATGGAAAGACTGGGGTTAGAGGTTACTAGGCCATATAAGGACTTATTTTCCTTTGATTCAAAAAGAGTCCATTGCATTGGTTTGATAAAAGATGTTGTTGTGGGGCTCACACAAATTCCAGCAAAAACAACTGTTATGGACATTGTTGTTGCAGACATTCCACCGAAGTTTCAAGGTCATGGGAAGCAAAAATCAAGGGCACAATGCAGATGGATCTTACATATGCTACCATTCCAGTGTTTGGTGAACAAAGGAAGTTGTATCGCGAAACAAGGATGGCCTACATGGTAAGCAGCAAAGAAAAGCCTCAGAATTTTCCTATTTACTCATGTGATACTGGTCTTGGATCAGCTATCCTCTTCAATGAATCAGTTGGAAGAGAATTACAAGATAAACCTGCAGAAAATCAGAGTCAAGAAGGGCAGCAAAGAGATGAAAAGGACATCATGGGCTGTTGGTCATTGTACTTTGATGGATCAGCAGGAAAAGAAGGGGCAGGAGCTGGGATTTGGATCACTAGTCCAACTGAAGAAAGTAAGTTTCTCTCATACAAATTAAACTTTGATTGTACCAACAATATGGCTGAGTACGAATCTCTAGTTTTAGGTTTGGAAGCCTTGATAAAGTTGAAAGCCAAAAATATTGCTGTTTGTGGAGATTCTGAATTAGTAATTAAACAAATAGAAGGTACATATCAAACTAAGGATGCAAGGATGAGAGCATACAGAAATTTAGTGTTGGAGATGTTGGAAAAATTTCAAACCTATTCTTTTAGCATCAAAACTAGAGATCAAAACTCTATTGCAGATTCTCTTGCTGTTTCAGCCAGTCTCTTTATCATTCCTAAGCACTCTTCTGATAATTATGAAGTGGAGGTTCGCCATAGACCAGTCATACCGGATAATATCATAAATTGGCAGGTTTTTGAGGATGATCAGCATGTAAGGAACTTCATTGAATTAAAAGAAGAGTTTGAGCACAATCAGATAGATCAGCAGAATATGTTAATAGAGTCAAAGGAAAGTTCTGAAGTCTTACAATTACAAAACAACTTAATCCCTAAAGGCCTCATTCCTCTTGAAAAATTATTTGATCAAAATGATGTGTTCAAAGCACCAAGACTACAAGCTAATGAAGAGGAGGTAGAAAACTGCAATTTAGGTGACTCGGTTGTGCCTAAAATAGTCAAGATTTCCAAATTCCTTTCAGCAGATATGAAGACTAAATATGTTGAGATGATGAAAAGATTCATTGATGTTTTTGCATGGAGCTATGCTGACTTGAAACAATATGATCCTTCAATCATACAACATACCATTCCTATTAAGCAGAATGAGAAGCCTTTTAAGCAGAAGCTAAGAAGAATTAATCATCTTCTGATGCCATTGATTGAAAAAGAAGTGAAAAAGCTTTTTGATGCTAAGATTATTGTCCCAATCAGATTCTCAAATTGGCTTGCTAACTTGGTACCAGTCAGAAAAAAGAATGGAGAGATCAGAATTTGTATAGACTTCAGGAACTTAAACAAAGCTTCATTGAAAGATAATTACCCTCTCCCCAAAATGGATTTCATTTTGCAAAACATTGTTGGTTCACAAAGGATGTCTATGCTTGATGGCTTCTCAGGGTACAATCAGATTCTTGTCCACCCAGATGATCAGGAGAAGACAACTTTCACTACACCATGGGGAACATTCATGTATGCAAAAATGCCCTTTGGCCTCATGAATGCAGGAGCAACTTTCCAGAGAGCAATGGATATTGCTTTTGCTGAAGAAAAGGACAAATCAGTGGTGGTTTATCTTGATGATATCACAGTTTTTTCAAAAAGAGAAGAAGACCACTTAAAGCACCTTGAAAGGGTCTTACTGAAGTGTAGGAGGTTTGGTATTTCTTTAAACCCAACCAAAAGTATTTTTGCTTTAACTTCGGGCAAACTGCTTGGTCATATTATTTCTGAAGAAGGAATTAGGATTGATCCTAATAGAGTTAGTGCAATTCAAAAGTTAGATTTACCAAGGAGTAAGAAGGAGATTCAATCCTTTCTTGGGAAAGTTAATTTTGTTAGAAGATTCATTCCTAACTTTGCTGAAGTGGTCAAGAACATAACAAAGATGTTAAAGAAAGGAGCAGATTTTAAATGGACAGCTGAAGCAAAGAAATCATTTGAAGAGATCAAGAAGGCACTTACTCAAGCACCAGTCCTCATCAGCCCGAATTTTACCAAGGAGTTTCTGATCTTCACATTCGCTTCTGAAGACACAATTGCTGGAGTTTTATTGCAAAAAGGAAGTCAAGGTACTGAAAAACCCATCTCTTTCTTTAGCAAGACATTGGCCAATGCTGAATTGAAATATAATATCTTAGAGAAACAAGCCTATGCATTGGTGAAAGCAATTAAGGATTTCAGAATTTATGTGTTGCACTCTCACATTGTTGCATACGTGCCAAATGCTGTTATAAAAGATATTCTTACACAAGCTGATCCAGATGGAAAAAGGGGAAAGTGGATAGCAAAATTGTTGGAGTATGACATTGAGATCAAACCCACCAAGTTGGTAAAGGGTCAAGGCCTAGCCAAATTGTTGACTCAGTCAAATTTGGACTGTATTGATATTAATTTAAGCACAAAAATCTCAGAAATTTCTGAAAATGAGGAAGAATTGGTCCAAATAAATGAGAAATTCTTGATCTCAGAATGGTACAAGGATATAGCATTTGTTTTGCAGCATAATAGAGCTCCTGATAATCTTTCAAAATCCAAAGCTCGGTTTACCAAGTTGAAATCTCTCAGATATTTTGTGTATGACCAAAATCTGTTTTGGAAAGATGCAGGAGGAATATTATTAAACTGTCTCATTGAAGAAGAAGCTGATAAAGTAATTGATGAGTTTCATAAAGGGGATTGTGGAGGACATCACTATTGGAAAGCCACTACAAACAAGGTTTTGAGAGCTGGCTATTTTTGGCCAACTATGTTTAGAGATATTTATAAAAAGATAGCCACCTGCCATGAATGTCAAGTGTTTGAAGGAAAGAGAAAGCTCATGCCAATGCCCTTGGTTCCTATTTATGTTGAAGCACCTTTCCAGCAGTGGGGATTAGATTTTATAGGGGAAATCCATCCTCCCTCATCAGGACAGGATCGGTGGATTCTCACAGCCACCGATTACTTTACAAAATGGATAGAGGCAATACCCACAAGGCAAGCAAATGATTCAGTGATTATTTCTTTCTTAGAAAATAATATATTATCAAGATTTGGTTGCCCAATCAAGATCATTACAGATAATGCTCAAGCTTTCAAGTCCAAAAGAATGATTAATTTTTGTCATCAGTATCACATCTCCCTGGGACATTCCACTGCTTATTATCCACAGGGAAATGGTCTGGCTGAGTCTTCAAACAAGAGTCTTGTGAGAATCATTAAGAAGCTGCTGCAAGAAAATAAAAAGGCTTGGCATTTGAAACTGAAATATGCCTTGTGGGCTGACCGAATTTGCACAAAGAGGTCCATTGGAACATCACCATATGAGCTTGTATATGGGACAGAGGCTATATTTCCAACATCCCTCGGAGTACCAGTAATGAAACTGATTCAAGGATTAGAAGAGGAACCAAATGCTGTACAACGAAGGATCAATCAGTTAATAGCTTTGCAGGAGAAAAGGAATGAGGTGTTCGACAATCATCAACAAAACCAGAACATGATCAAGAGAGCATTCGACAAAAAGATCAAAGAAGTTACATTTCAGATTCATGATAAAGTCCTGAAATGGGAAGCTAGAATTGAAGAAAAAGGTAAACATGGTAAATTTGAAAATTTGTGGAAAGGGCCATATCAAATTTCTGCTTTCCATGGGAATAACACCTACATTCTACAGGAGGTTGATGGAACACCATATGCTGGAGGACCTGTTAATGGCAGGTTCCTAAAGCATTACAATTGATTGAATCTTTGCCAAGTGTCTCACAAACATTGTATATAACCGTTTTATTAGTCTTTCTTTGTTGAAAATAAATGACAAGCTGAACAGGAAGCTCAAGCCCGAGGTGAAGGCCCACAAAGCTAGAAAGGGATGCTTGTCAACTCTGTTTATGTTTTCAGAAATTAGATAAAGCACTGGACCTACGAGTTCTTAGTGTACTACAGGAGCACACTATCCCAAGTGGAGCCACTGTTATCACTTAGAACTAAAAATTTGATGTATATTAATTTCTATCCTAGTCCGATGACAAAGGTCTGTGTTAAGTTGATTTCGGTTTTTTTTTCCCTCACTTAGGATTTGGAGTTTTAAAAAGTTTTTAACTCAAACCATACTCAACTCCCATTGGTTCTCCTCCACCATCATTGTTCTATAGTCATATCTTGTCTTATCTGAGTCACCATGTCTTTTAGTAATTTCGCAGCGTAATCCCATTCGCCAGTTTCGCAGCGCAATCATGGATAAGCGTTTTCGCAGTGCGTCATGATTAGGCCGTTTCGCAGCGCATCATTAAAATTTAAAACTAACAGCGCTGCGAAATCATGGATTCATGCATTTCGCAGCGAATGTTTCCCGAAATATCAAGTCCGTTAGGTGAGTCATCAGTTATGTCCTCTCATGTCAGTTTATGTACCTCTCGTATCACGTTTGAACGCTCATTTTCCACTATCACCACCACTAAATCTGTTGATATGCACAGAGTATCATTCCCAAGAAATTTTACCGTGCATGAACCTTAATGATGGTCGTGAGTGCTGCATGAGTGACAAATCTGCTAGATTATGTATTGAAAGGTTTTAAATGGAAGAGTTTAAATTTCAAGCGAGGCTGAATTAAAAAGGAGCTGAATCACGATTTCAACCGGAGCTGTTAGTCTTTGTATGTGAAGATCTCGAAGAAAGAATGGAGAAAAAAGAGCACAGATCCGGTAAATGTCAGAGGACTAAACCTGAGGGCCTGGACATAACGCTGAGAGATGAAGGGGTGAAGGAAGCGTTTAAAGATGCCGGGTGCTGGAACTTTTGCAAAAAGCTACAAGGAGGACATGCGCAGGTAACTAAAGAATTTGCGCTAAACTTCACTGGTTTAAATTCAAAGGTAGCCATGTTAGAAGTGCAGGTTTCTCTAGAAGCAATATCTGCTGTGACAGAGATCCCAAGAGGACAAGAGGAATGGTTTAAGAATTTCAAATTTGACCTGAATCCTTGTAAGGAGTTTTTAAAGGATGCATATGTAAATGAAGATTTAACTAAAGCAGTGCCCAGCAGTTATGTCAAGGAACATTATGCTCTTTTACTCACCTGCATACAAAAGTATTTGACTTGTGAAGGAAGGTACAACAAGGTTTACTCTTACCATTTCAAACTGCTTTTGCATTTCACTGGTAAAGTCTCCATAGACCTACCTTTTTATTTGTTCCGTAGCTTGAGTAAGATGTGTTATAAGGTGCAGCTGAGGAAAGAGGACTGTGAAACCTCTTTGTTTCATCATGGTTTGATCAAGTTGTTGGTTTTAGATGGCCTCCAGAAAATAGACAGAGACTGGAATTCTTTTATTTTTATGGCTGGATTCCAAAGCAAGAATGGCCTCACTCCTCAACCGGCCATAGATCTCACGATAGCTGAGCTCCAAAAAGAGGCGAGAGCCAAAAGGGTTCCAAAGTCACAGCTAAGAAAACCAGTGAAGCCACTAATCATTCAAGATCAACCTCAGAAATCAACAAAGGAAAAAACTCATGATAAGAAGATTATACCTGAAACAAGCACATCTGAAGCAGTCTCAAGGGTAAGGACAAGAAGCCAGATAAATAAGGAAAAAGGTAAAGCCATAGCAGTTGAAGAGAGCCCAATGTCTAAGGCAAGTTTGAATGATTTATTACAGGCCATTGAATTCGAGCAGTCTGAACCAGTCCAAATTGATTTGACACAGTCAGAGCAAGAAGGTACCAAGAAGTCTAAGGCCTCAAAAAGGCTTAAATTCGATGAGCCAGCTGAAGAATTCATTTTCAAACCCAGAAGACCTATAACAAGGAAATTCCAGCAAGTAAAGGAAGCACTGCCAAGAACAGAGGAAACGGGGAAAGGAATGCAAAAGGACACAAGCAAAACAACTATCACATCTCAAGGAGAAAATATAGCAGCCATAAAGAGTCAATTAGAAACAGCTAAATATGAAATTACCAAATTGAAGAAGGCCGCTAGAAAACATGCAGTCATATATGCAGAGTATAGGAAAGCTCTATGGAAAGGGAGTGAAACCCTAGAAAACCAGTTGAATTCAGTGGTTGATGGCCATTCACAATTTCACACATGGACAGTACCAACAATGAAAGAAGCCAGGTACATCAGAAGAATCAATATGCAACTGAGAGATGGGAATAAAGCTATGAAGAAACAAATTGAAGATCTGAAAGCACAGCTAGGTCAACTACCTGCTAAATGAGTTTTGAGGCCAAGTAAGATTTTGTTTTAAAATTTTGACAAATTTGCTTGACTTTGTCTTTTTGAGGAAACATAGATCCCTGTGCGACATGTGTAAAGTTTAAGGAAGTTTTGGGCAATCAAATACTCGGCTAATAAGGGTCTTGGGGTAAAAGCAAGCTAAAAGACTCAGCAGTTTCGTAGCGCGCTACGAAACTGCTGTAGGTGATGATTTTAACGCAAACAGGCAGTTTTGAATCATGAGCGGGAATTTTGAAAGGGAAACGCCTAAAGGGTGTGCAAACATCAGCTGGAGCAACAATAGTCAATCAGATCAAGACAGGTGGATGCTTAAAAAAGGTGGAACATTTCAACCCAATTTTAAAATTTCTGTTGTAAAGCCCCTTTATCACCGTTCAAAAGGTATCAAATGATTTGCATCCAAGGAACTTTTGCCTGCATACATGTTCATCGATGAAGCTTACAACGCATCAAGAACGTGGCAGTTTTCCATGTTTTGGGTTATTAAAGGCTAGAAGACATGCTTCTGTACATTCGAACTTTTTGAGGAAAACTGAAGCCGAGAAGCAAGGGAAATCTCCTAATACTGCTGAGCAGTTAAAAGATTCAACGTTCAAGGTCAATATGGAGCATTAAACATCCAACTCACCCAAATCGAAAGAAGACCAGGTGTCAAAGAACAAGGAGAAGCCATTATGCATGGAAAATGGAGTTAGAGTCATAGTTAATTTAGAACTCTTAAAAAACTCCAGTCAGCACTTTATTGTATTTATTAGTTAGTTAAATAGTTGATAGGTGTCATTAGGGGTAGTTATCGAATTCCCCTCATGCTGGAGGAGGAAGCTCGAATCAGTTAGAATAAGGACTCTATATATAGTTGAAACAACAATGTAATGAGGGTTGGGAAATTTTATAACAGAGCCTTGTTTTGGCTTATGTAAAGACAGATTTTCAGTAATATAATTGGGCTGCTTTACTTCTCAGGATTCATGAAGGATTTCTATGTTCAGAATGTGTGATTTTATCCTTTCCTTAATGTTTTTTACAGTTGCATAGATGTATAATCACTCAAAATTCACTGATTGTGCTCTGATTTCCTGTATGCATTTATGAGTTGTGGTTCCATATGTGTTATATTCTGAATACTCAAATGCTGAATGCCCTGACTTCTATGTAAATGCAGTATCATTGTTTACTGAGGTGTTGTTGACTCCATAGGCCCAATGGAAACTTGTTTAATGTTTTTCCAACATCCATATTTATCACAGATATATCACAAAGAGTTAGTCATCTTATCTTAAGTAAAAATCATTAACCCATTTAGAGAGAGCCCTCTCAGGTTGAGGAGGCTAAGCCTCAACCTAAAGTAGGTCTGAAATAGTTACTTGAAGTCTTCCTGGTCAGCAGCCTTCCAGGGCCTGATTTTGAGATAACATGAGGAACGAGTGATAAACAGGGTTAGCAGCTGATTCCAGGTACAGGTTGGAATTTTCCAATCACGGCAGTGTCACAAGGATGGCTTGGTGAAATCACTCTTCGTAGCTGTTCCTCAAAATGGGTAAACAATCATATGGAGGTGAACAATCGGCCAAATGAAAAGTGGAGGTGACGGTGCAAACACGACCAAGGCTTTAATGGCTGATAAAGTTATATTCACAGTGGTTATTTACCGGGTAGGTTCATTTTTTATTTTAAAATGAGCTTAAACACTGGTGGAAACACTTGCTCATTGCTTATGTTTATTTTTTAACGAGCATGAAGTCCGCGTTAAAACTGCTCGGATCTTGCGTTTATTTTTTAACGAGCATGAACTTTGTGCTAAAACTGCTCGATTAACCCAGTCATATGATAAGAGTGTCTCATTGAAGATGCTATTTTTTAGGGAGCTTAGATCTTACGTAAGCTTTGCTCCGGATCCTTTCGTTATGCAAGTTCGGAAACGACTAATCCTACGAGTTTAAAGGGTTAGACCTACAGGTTTAAAGGGAAGGACCTAAAAATTTAAAAAATAAATAGCCGCCCCTTGCTTGCACTCAAAAAGGTTTGCATGCCCCCAGGCATAAAGTACGATTTCAAGGTTACCTCTACTTCTTTTCCGTCAAAACATTTGTTTTAACGAGAGAGGCTTACCTCTTTCAGGTTACCCAAAGATTGTCTCGTTCGCGGCTACGAATAAAACACTTCTTCGGCGATGTCTACCGAAATAAACAAAGGTGAGTGACGACACCCGCCAACTCACATAACTTTGACAAAAGAATCTTATTCTAGAACAACCCCTCTTCCAATCACGGACGGGGTACGGACTAGTCATATTCTCCCGCGGAAACCTACTCTATACCCAAATTTTTCCTGCCGAAGCAGACCAGGACGCATGCCCCCTGGGTTCCAATCATATCCTCCCGGATTACTCACGCTCATTAGGAGGACGGACCATGGGTTGAGACACTTCTTGCGTGAATAGACCATTTAGGGATGGTACATGACTATTTGCGATGCGTGATCCGGGAAATGAAAGTTGGTCCACGAGCTTGACCATTCTTCCTTCATGCGGAAAACACATTACTCTAAAGAGTGAGGAGATGACGGCTCCCATGCAATATATATAGTCTCGTCCAAGGAGTAGGTTATAATCCAAGGGTCCTTGAACGACCATCACGTTCATTTGAACGGTCTTCCCTTTCAATGTTATGGGCACATTGGGGAGGATCCCTAAAGGTCGACTGGTTCCTTTATCAAAGCCTGATAGTTTTCTCATTTCAGGCAAAAGCGCTGGCGAACCAAGCGCTTTCCAAGCAATAGAGGAAAGGATACTCACAGATGCCCCCTCATCAATGATAGTGCCGGCCATTACCATTCTGTATATTTGGACGAAAATTCTGAATGGTATACTGGCTGGCAACCGGGGTCTGCCTAGTTGGTTCCAGTCGAACGAGACAACTAGGTTGCTTGGTGGTGGGACCGAATAGACGGCCGGATATCGCTCTGACAAACTTCCTTCCTGCGATAAAGGAATGGGGGCATTTCCCCCTTGTTCATCAGAGTCAGTGTTGATGAAGATAATTTGGACGGTGTCATCTTTGTTCTCCTCTGTGATGGTATCATTTGAGGATAGAGCCTCTGAAGGAAAAACCGGGTCAACTGCCGCCTCAACCTTTTGACTTTCGTCAGGTATGGATTCAGACGGTTCATCTTCAATGATAGGTGCTTCGGCTGACCACCTGGGCGGGCCAGCCGGGTTCTCAACTAGTGAAGTGTTACACTAAAAAATGTCACCATGGCTATTTACAGTTGGTATGGCTCCATCAACAGTCATACTACCCTCTTAAGCAAGTCTTATGCCTCTGCTATCCATGTCAAACTCCAAGAAAGAGAGAAAGTCTTTATAAATGTGTTTATCTCTGGGTACGCAGGTTCTCTCAAGCCTTGCCTGCGGGTACGCACCTAATGTTCACAAAAGCTGCGTCCTTGGACGCTCTGTATGTAAAGGGGCAGGTGCGTCCCTCTGAAAAGGTTAAAATGCGCAAGTTTTATCTTCAAAAACTTACTTGTGGTCATTTCTAGAGCATTCTAGAAGGTTGTTTGACGTGTATGAAGCGCCTCCAGATGGTTAATGCACCCATAGCAAAGAGGAACTTATCCCATCAATAAGGGAGCTATCCCACCCAAAGAGGGGATTATCCCATTGATGTTGGACCTGAATAACTTCCTTTTGAGCACTATAAATACAGGCATTGGGCCAGAGGGAAGGAGGTGGAAAGCTATACATTTCTAAGGGTAAATGCTGCAGGAATTAGGTCTCCCATTTAGAAGCTTGTGAGGAGAGATTGTCATCTTTGCTTGTTCTATTGGGAGTGGGTGAGCTTTGTCAAAGTAGAGGAAAACTCTTGTGGACCCTGGAAGGAGCTTGCACAACACCAAGGCTCAGGTTGTAACAGTTCCTTTTGATTACCTTTAATGCAAACTAGTCCATTCTTCTCAATAACTTCTTGTTTATGAGTTATTTCATGTACTCCTTGGTCTACATGTTGAATATGCTTTGTTTTATGTTATAATCAGGTGCTATTTAATGGTTTGACTGTTGGTGATTGCAGGTTTTGGAGAAAAGGAGGAGCTCATCCAGATCAACAAAGTTTGGACTTCTACAACAACGTTTGGACAAAGGTAAGAACGAAACACTTGATTTCTCATATTATAATGCATGTTTAGTGAAGGATAGCTCTAGTTTGTTTTGTTTGTCATTAGAATGTCTTAGACTTCTAGGAAGGTCGGTTGTGTCCGCACCATTGACCGATTCCGAGTGACAAATTGGCGACTCCGCTGGGGATTCCATTGTTGAGAAAAGACTTTTCCTTTGTATGAACTTTGCTTTGAGAAAATTGGTTTATTTTTCTGGTTTTTGGCTCTGTGACTTTGTCTGTGGGTGGGTTAGCTTAGGATTAGTTTCATTTTGATTTTTCTTGAGTTTTTCCAAAGGACGCACCCTCTGAGTGCTGCACAGTGCGTCCCTGGACGCACTTTTGCTGTGTGCACAGAGCGGGCCCGCACCTGTGCTAACGGGTTGCCTGCGTCCCCTGCTAAAATTTGAGAAAATTCCATTTTTTGCTCTTAGATTTTGTTTTTTCTTAGTTTTTACTGCCCAGATTCATTAGTCCCTTGTCAAAGATCTTCACCTGAACTTGTTTCAATAGCATTGAGTGTTTTAGTGGATTTCATCGAAGTGTAAGCCCTAGGGTTTGATTTTTGAGTAGGTCTTGTAGTGACTTTGGCGGTAGAAGTTGTCAAGCCTTAGATCTCTCTGGTTTTGTCAGCATTCTAAGAAGTCAGACCTGTTATAAAGTCTACCTGTGAGAGCAACTTACCATTGAGTTGTCTTTTGGGCCATTTTCGAAGTGCTTGTTGATTAAGTCTTGAATTCCATTTTACAAAAGAACAAAAAGATTTGAGTTTTGTTTTGACTAGTCTTTTGATTCTGCATTAGCTGGTCCTTGATTTGATTTTGATCAAGTAAAACAACCTAGAATCATCTTTGTGAGCTTTTGACTTGTTAGGTTTGCTTAGAGTAATTTCTCTTTCGATTTGCTTACGAGTCAAGTTTTTATAGTTTTTGTAGCTTTTGAAATGGTTTATTGTTAAGATAGGTTTATATGCTTTATTAAAAAGAGAAAATCCAAAAACATCTCCTTTGAAAAGTTTTGTTTCAAGTAGCTTTGAAAAGTTTTGAAAGAAAAAGAGTTTTTTCGTGCACGTAAAGAGTGGTCATGTTTGTATGCTTGAAAAGAAAAGAGAATTGTTTCTTTGATTGTCTTTTCTAAGGAAGTTGTTTTCTCTAAAATTTGCATTCTCTCAACTCTCTTAGTTAAGAATTTCATTGAAAAAGGAAAGTAACGTAAATCATCTTAGGTGCATCTTTGTAGTGGTTTGAGTCGAGTCTACACACCATTGGTTTCACTTCCACTACCTTTGTCTTTAAGGAAAAACCATAAATTTAACGCTTAAAGTAAAATCGACATAGTAACTTTTATTTACTAGGGCTCTGAAACACCAATTTAGATCAGGCTAGTGTCTTGGAGTAGGTGAGTAATTAACTCTCCAAGACAACAAAACCAAACAAGTAGCTTATCTTGTGATAGAATAAATCCAATTGTCTCACTTGTACTCTGGGAAAGCTCCTCTTAAAGGAGAAGCATGAGCTCGTGTCCGAACCAGTGAGGGGATCAATCCTCCCTCGTTGGGAACGATGCCAGACACGCACGTATTACAAACGGTAAACCTCGGATTAACCATTGTCGAGGAGCCAGGGGTCACTTGTCGGTAAACCTTGGATTGTTGTCAAGGAATCGGCAAGGGGATTGAGCTTGATACTCTGCCCTTGCGTGCTGTCGGAGTTTAGACTGTTCCCCCAGGTGCATTTGTTGCGATTGGTAACCTTAGTGACCATTATCTTTAGGATTCTACCGAGGTGACGGTGGAGGGAAGATCCCACTGTACCTGGAGCAGACGTCGGCTAGACTCACTTGGATTTTCTGGGGGGTTCACTTCACTTGAGACGGTTAAAGTGGAGGAACTTGGTCCAGTCTATTCATTAAGCAGGTTGCCGGGGTAACTGTTCCACCCGCCACTTCTGTACTGAATCCGACGATGTTGGGTTTCATCACCAACTAGCGCTTTCGGTCTGGAAGGCTACTGTTTGTGCTTGGTTTGACGCCCTAGATTCTTTAGGCGAGTGCTTTAAATTTGTTTGGTTCTTTAGAGACTTTAGGTGGTTTGATTTGAAATTTTATTTTGTTTTCGTGTGTAGTAGTTAAAAGTTTTTAGCTGTGGCGGAATTACCGAGACAGTCCCGTAGACAACGGGGCCAGTCTCCTGAAGTTGTTTCTTTGGCCGAATTGTTGAGAAGATCCCGTAGACTTAGGGGTGAACCTCCTCGAGAAGAATCCAGTCATCTCGAAGGTTTAAAGGTCCTTGTAACTCCTCCTAGTGGCAGTAGAGTAGGTTCACCTGAAGAAGGAGAATCTTCCTTGGTGGTCCATTCAGATTACCAAGGCTTAGAGACAGGTTATAATCCCGAAGCTGTTACAGTTTCTGAGCTTGAAGGTGGTTTTTCGTCTGCTAGTGATACAGGCGAAGAACCAGAAATATCTGAACCTGTTACTCCAACTTCTAGTGTTCCGGATTCACCAAGAATAGAAAAAATTATCACTGAAAATCTTCCTACTGGTTTGATTGCTATCGAAGAACTTGCTCCAGAGGAAGAAATAGGTGTCTCTAACCTTGAAGATCAAATTACCCTTGATCTAAGGGAGCGTGAATCTATCTTTTACAGCCCTCCTAGGAGTACTACTTGGTACCTTGCGCTAACTAACCATTTAGACAACTTTGGGCTAGGTTTTTCTACACCTCGTGCTCCTTTTCCACCTGGAGGTATTCACACTCCTGTAAATATGGTTGGTTCGTCGTCCGTGTTTTCTCAAAGTCCTGAATCTTTTATTCATGGCGGTCCTTCTGTTCCCCCTGGGTATCAATCACTTTCTGGTACCTTTGCGGGGGCATCTCCTCAACCTATTGATCATGGGTTATTAACTGGAAACAGTGGTAATGTACCATTGGGTGTAGGAGACATTTACATGATGTCAGGTTCAGTTCCCGCTTCCCAACCTCAAGGTGGTCAATTTCCGCCTGGGGGGCAGCCTCAATTAACGCCTGGGGGGCAACCTCAAGGTACACAAACTGGGTCTGGGGGGCAACCTCAAGGTCAGTATACACCTATGGTGCAATACATACCTCAAGGTCAACCCCAGCCTCAATATGTACCCCAGGGTCCACCTCAGTATCAATATCAACCTCAAGGATGGCAACCTCAAGGATGGCAACCCCAAGGGTATCAACCCCAAGGGTATCAACCCCAAGGGTACCAACCTCAAGGGTACCAACCTCAAGGTCAAGGTCAACCCCAGTACCCGTATTTACCTCCAGGTTATCAACCTCAAGGTCAATACTCAGGTCAAGGTTATCAACCACCTCAAACTCAATCATATGGTCAAGGTATGGGAACTGCACCTTATAGTTATCAATCCTATCCTCAATCCGGTTATGGGTCTCAGTATTCTCAACCTGTTACGGGTCAATACCCTGGAATGTTAGTGTGGGATCTGTCACAGGGTCAACAGATGGTGCAGCCAAGTATACAGTTGGTACCTCAAGCTGGACAACCCGTAGTTTCTGGTCCACCCCAGCAACCGCAACCTGTCCAGTCAAGTGTTCAAACTCCTGTAACTTCGGTAGTTACTCAGCCGCCAATTGCACCTAGTACTCCATCTCAAACGGCTGCTGCAACTACCGCCTCATCTACCACGCTTACTTCTGGAGTATCGACAGCTCCAGTTTCTACTGTCTCTGCAACCACTCCTCAGACATCTGTACCGTTGTCTGGATCCACGGTTCAAACCACGGTCCAGATGCCTGTAGGGCAGCCTGGTTTAAGTACTGTTGTAACAGCTCAACCACAGTATACGTATCAACAGAACCAGGGACAGTACCAATACGGGCCTGCTGTCCAACAACCGGTTTACCAGTATCAACCATATCCTGGGTATACTTATCAACAACCTCAACAACCCCAGTACGGTCCGGTTAATCCTGGTTTTCCAGGAGGATATAATATCCCAAATGCGACTCCTGTTCCTAGTTATCCTGGATATCCTCCTCCTGGGGCCGGTATTGTGACCCAGAGTTTTAGAGATCCTAACCGGTAGTTACCGTTTATCGCAACTTTGGATTTACCAGACTTGACGCGCCTAACGAACGATCCAATTCAATATCTTCAGTTCTGGCCGCCAATGCCAAATAAGTTGCCCAACGATATACCCAAGTTCGAAGGTAAGTCTGGAGAGGATCCGTCCAATCACGTGATGACTTACCATCTCTGGTGTGCTTCAAATTCTATCTCGGATGATTCAATCCGTTTACGTCTTTTCCAGCGTACACTCATTGGTCTCGCGGCCAAGTGGTACATTGAGTTACCACGGGCCTCTTTTTACAATTTTAGCCAGTTAGCTACCTCGTTCCTAACTCACTTTCAGTTGCCGGTCAGATACGATAACGGCACAGAATTATTAACTTCACTGAAACAATCGACGTCCACGTATATTTCTGATCACATTCATGAGTGGAGACGTCGAAGGAGGTTGGTGAAAGTTTTTATCCCGGACCAAATCTTAGCTGAATGGTTTGTTAAATCATTATTACCGAAGATTACTGAAGATGTAGCTAAGGCCGGAGTAGTTACTGAGGAGCAAGTCATTGCTCAAGCGCAATACCTTGACTTAGTTTATACTCAGTCAGGTACTTTACACGAGAAGATCCCAAATCTTCCAAAATCGAATCAAATCGCTGCTGCTCCTTCGGGATCTCATGCTGCTGATGGTATGATTGGTACCGTGAATATAAAGAGTAAGAAGAAGTCTTCCAAGGTTTCAACTACTCCTATTATCACTTTGCCAGATTCCCCGATAGGAGAGTCTTCTCCTGAACTTACCGCCGATATTCACGCTGTAGAATCATCTACGGCCAAATCAAAGAACGGTGGAAAGAAGAAAGGTAAGAAGAAAGAGAAAGTAGATAAGGCTCCAAAGGAGAAAAAAGAGAAGTCAGAACCTAATGACGAGAAGCGCAAACCTAAATATCCTTGTTTAATTTGTGAAGAAGATCATTTCACAAGGGATTGCCCTCATCGGGCAGAGGTTGTGAAAATCGTTAAGGGTTCCCCAACTCCTGCTGTTTTGAAAGATCCATTTCCAAAGCAGGAGACTAAGATGATAGGCTCTTCCTTGGGTGCTAGTGAAGAACCCATATTAATGATGTCTCACGTACGGATTGCGACTCGGTCGCAAGATTATGGTAGTAAGAGTCCTGTTGATGGTAAAGAAGCAGAATCTTCTCATTCTAATCCATCAACCTCAGCTCCTGGTTCCGATCCACTACAGATCAAGAAACCTAACCCAGACTTGGTAATCAAACCGCCCGCCAAGGGTATACTTCGAAAATCTGCTTTCAATCCACATGCGAGAGCAGCTCAGAATTATAACATTGTTGAGGATTTAGCTGTTTCACCATCAGCAATGTCAGCCTTGGAAGTGCTGCAATCATGTCCAGCACAGCGCAAATTACTATTGTCGGCTAGAGGAGCTGTTGATATTCAGGATCCGAACCTGATGATCTTCGATCTAGAAAATAGTACACCACGTCTTCCTCATCAAATGGCTTTCCAGATCTCAGTGATAGTCAAAAACAGACCTGTTCATAGGACTGTAATTGATGAAGGAGCTTCCACGTGTATTATGTCAATTCAATGTTGGAGATCGCTTGGTTCTCCTACGTTGAACCAGTCCCCGACCATTCTTAAGGCCTTCGATGGCCGTGGGTTCCATCCGTTTGGCATTCTTCAAGATTTGCCTATAGGGGTTGAAGGAAAAACTGTTAGTCTGGATGTGGAAGTGGTTGATGCCCCTCTAGACTACAACCTTCTTTTGGGTCGAAGTTGGTCTTACGCTATGACAGCGGTCGTGTCATCGGTCTTCAGAGTTATAAAATTTCCATACAATGGTAAGATCGTGACCATAGATCAGCTGGCCTATTTTTCATCTGACCCAGCCTCTTCTGAGAGTATTCAGCATGTCGGAAAAACGACAATCCCTTATAGGGACGTTGGCGTAGGTTTAGTTAAAGATTCCGGTTTACTGGGAACTTTTCCTTTCCCTCCAATCAACGCAGACCCTTCATTTGCAACAATTCATATGATTACGTCAGAAAATATTATTTATGATGATCCTTGGATTGTCCCATCTGAATCTGAGATAGACTCATTCGGTCATGTTATGCCTTTGAGTCCGTATGAAATTTCTTATGAAGCAGTTACGTCTTTTTCCGACACGAGTTCAACCCAAATTGACCAAATGAATGTGGTCGGTGAAGAATCACTTTTCACATCAACCTCAGAATGGATAACGTTTCCTGAAGTTGTGTCATCTGACGAACAACTTCGCGAAATCCTAAGTGTAGACGATCTACCATGGGAAGATCTCCATCATAGATCTTCGTTTTTACCTGAAGATGATGTTTTTGAAAAAGATTTTTCATCTATTTTTACAACTGAATATGTCAAGGAGGCTCAAAATCCAATGAAACATCCTGATTCCGAGTCGAATTTAGCAAATATTTCTCATACTATTGCCATTGACATTTCAGTAAAAGTGGGAACTATTGAGAACATTCATATAGGTGCCTCATGTACAGACGATGAAATTCAAAATTACAAGGCCCTATTCCAAGAGTTCCGCGACGTGTTTGCCTGGTCTTACGAGGAGATGCCAGGAATTGATTCCTCCATTGTTGTTCATGAGATAAAGACTTACCCGGACGCTAAACCTGTTCGGCAACGTCTGCGTCAGATACACCCTAGGAAAGCGGCTGCAATAAAAGCAGAAGTTGAGAAGCTATTGAAAGCAGGTTTCATTTATCCAATTCCGCTAACGGATTGGGTTTCGAATATTGTTCCGGTCAATAAGAAACAAGGGACAATAAGAATCTGTATCGATTATAGGGATATAAATCGTGCTTGTCCAAAAGACAACTATCCCACGCCCTATATCGATCAAATCATTGATGATTGTGCCGACAGTGAAATATTTTCCTTCATGGACGGTTTTTCCGGATACAATCAAATCAATATTCTGCCTGCCGATCAACCAAAAACGGCTTTCATTTGCCCTTGGGGGACGTTTGCTTATTGCAAACTACCTTTTGGACTTAAGAATGCCGGAGCCACTTTCCAACGGGCAATGTCTTACGCGTTTCACGACATCAAACACATTGTGCAACCGTATCTCGATGATTTGCCTGCTCACTCATTACGTCGAGCTGATCACCCTGTTCACTTACGAGCTATTTTCATGAGGTGTCGGCATTATCGAATTCGTTTGAATCCACACAAATGTGTCTTCTGCATAGAAGTGGGACGATTGCTAGGTTTCGTTGTTTCAAAAGCCGGCATTCGCGTCGATCCCTCGAAGGTAGAAGCTATTGTTAAATTGCCTCCTCCCTCGAGTTTATGCCAACTCCAAAGTTTGCAAGGGAAAGCAAACTTTTTACGTCGATTCATTCCTAACTACGCCGAGATTACAAAGGGTTTCACCCGGTTGTTGAAACAAAATGTTCAATTCTTTTGGGATGAGATAGCTCAGAAATCTTTTGATGCGCTCAAGCACGCATTGACCCATGCACCGTTGCTGCATCCTCCCAACTACAACCAGGATTACCTCTTGTATCTCGCCGCCTCCCACTCCACCATCGGAATGGTTTTAGTTCAGGAAGATGAACTCGGAACGGAACATGTGATATATTATCTTAGTCGGACCTTAAATCCCACCGAGTTAAAATACTCACATGTGGAAAAGTTGGCTCTGGCAGCCGTTCAAGCTGTTCAGCGTTTTCGTCATTACATTCTTCTCCGCAAAACTATTGTGATTTCGGATTGCAACCCTATGACCTATATTTTGACAAAACAATTGCTAGGGGGCAAGTACTCCAAATGGATCGTTATCCTGCAGGAGTTCGATTTGGAGTTCGAGAAGTCCAAGTCTAAGAAATCCTTGGTTTTCGCTGAGTTGATGTGTGATTTCCCGTATACTGATACAGAGACTGTGGCAGAGGAGCCCATTGCGGACGAATCTTTGTTTCTTATCAGTACTTTAGATCCGTGGTACGGGGATATAATCATCTATCTCCAAACCCAAACCTTTCGGCCTGAAGCTTCAAAGTCGGAACGTCGAAAAATTCGGTTTCAATCCCAGCAATACAAGATTATTGGAGATACACTTTATCGCAAGGGGGCAGACTTGGTTTTTCGACGTTGTTTAACTCACGAAGAGGCTGAGAGGGTTTTGAATGACTGTCACTCTGGAGCATGTGGTGGTCATATGTCTGGGTATGCCACAGCTCAGAAGGTGTTGCGCGCTGGCTATTTCTGGCCGTCTATGTTTAAAGATTGTATCATTGCGGTACGGAAATGCCACAACTGTCAAGTGTTTGATCGCAAGATGCGCGCACCACCTACTCCTCTCCACCCTATAATTGCCGTTGGTCCATTCGCCAAATGGGGTATCGATTTTATTACTTGTAACCCTCACTCGGCCGGGGGGCATGCGTATATCATCCTCGCGGTTGATTATTTTACTAAATGGGCCGAGGCGATGCCTACATTCGACGCAAGCGGCAAAACAACTGCAGTTTTCGTATTCAATCATATTATAACTAGGTTTGGTGTCCCACAAGCAATCATTACTGACCATGGGAGTCATTTTCGAAACATCATGATGACTGAGCTTACAAGCCAGCTTGGTTTGCGCCACGACAGTTCTACTCCTTATTATCCGCAAGCTAACGGCTTGGTTGAGTCTATCAACAAGGTTCTAGTCATCATGATTCGACGGATCATTGGTATCCATCGATCGAACTGGCACAACATGTTGTTTTCGGCGCTATGGGCATACCGAACCTCAGTGAAAACTTCAACAGGGTTCACTCCTTTCCAGCTAGTTTATGGCTTGGAAGCTGTGTTACCCATTGAATGCGAAATCCCATCACTTCAAATGGCTGTCGAATTACTCCCAGCTACTTCTGAAGAGGAGAAACGTCTATTATACTTAGCTAAATTAGATGAGACTCGACGTGAAGCTACTTTAGCAATCGAGACTCATGCGAAACGAATGAAAGCCCAGTATGATAAGAATGTGACCCCTCGCAGTTTTTCGGAAGGAGACCTAGTGCTATTATATGATCAAGCTAACGATAAGCTAGGTGCTGGAAAATTCGTTCCTATGTGGCATGGGCCCTACATTGTAAAGCGAAAGCTAGCAAAAGGGGCCTATGAGTTGGTAGATTTTGATGGGGACTCTTTGGGCAAACCCAGAAATGGGCTGTACCTGAAGAGGTATTATGCTTAAATGATGGGTGTGGAGAATTTTTTAGTTAGGTTAAATTTACTTTTCTAGCGAGTATGTTTGTTAGTTTAGTCAGTGTGCTTAGTTTAGAAGAGTGTGTTTTCGTCATTATTCTGGCTTATCTTGGTTTTGCTCTTGATATTGCAGATGTCGACGCCTCTCCAAACGTATATAGGATTTGCTGATGGTGCTTGTCGTAGTACACGGAATATCTCTTCCGCAGCTTGGGTTATCTATTCGCCCTCTGACGAGTTAGTTTCTATGCATGGGGTAAGCCTCGGTCAAACAACAAACAACATTGCGGAATACAGTGCAGTGATTGAATTATTATCTGAGTCTATTTCATTTGGGATTCGGAGTTTGATAGTGAGGTTGGATTCTGAACTCGTTGTATTACAACTTAATAGAGTTTATGCCATTAGAAATCCTGTGTTGTTAAGATTGTTTTTGAGGGTGCGTCTCTTGAAACGTGAATTTGATTACATTGAATATCAACATATTCCAAGGTCTTTAAATACATTAGCAGATGCATTGGCGTCTCGAATGTTAAATAGACATCTGTAAACAATCATAAATGCAAATTTATAAACATTTCATCATACATGTTAAACAAAGTAAGCCGGTAATAATGATATATATATAGATAGAAGTGTGTCAAAAATATACATCGTCTTCGATCATAGGTTGAAAAACACCTTATGATCGGCAAAAATGATAAAGTACAAAAAGTCAAAATGTCACATGTGTCTACAAGTGACTAGCCAATCACTGGTGGTGCTCCCTATACGACACCACTGCACGGGCTACCTTGCGCAAAAATCTCCTAAATGGTCCAGGGACCGCGACTACATAGCGCTGAAGTCTGATAGGAATATCATCCATAGTAGTCTCAGGTATATCCGCCGTGAGACGCTGTAGATCATGCTCGAACTCAGTTAGTACCTCTGCAGCCGCCGCGTCCTCTGGGGCCGGTACCGGTGCAACTGGATGTCTCCTCTCAAAAGGCCGGAGGTTGGCTGGACGCTGTGGACCAACATCTGCATTTTGAAAATTTTACTGTCAGTTTTGAGGCGATATATATAAAAAAAAACAAAAAAAATACATAATTTGAAAACTCGTGAAAAATAAAGTACCTCTGTCGTCCCATTGTTCTCCCTGTGGAAGAACCATGTCCAGATCACCTCGAAAATCTACTCCGGCATACGGAAAGTCCTGAATAGCAAACACATGGTCCTCTAACCAGTGAAAATAACTGTCAGTGAATCGAATAACTGCCGCACCCTCGTCCGGATGCCGGGCCATCACCATGACCCATCGTATCAGCTTTGGCTCCTGAGGACCCAAAATATCAACAGTGAGATGCTGAGGGATCAGCATCAGAACTCTCTCTAAGGCAAAGCTCACAACTATAGGCCCATATCCAAAGGTCTTTAGTCTCCCGGTCTTTGCCCTGGTCAGTTGAGCTTTCAAGTTAGCCAACATCGCATCACACCAGTTGAAAATGGTGCCTTGGAGACAGTCAATTGCCATCCGCATTTGGGACCCAGTGGCAATATGTAAAGTGGCTGAGCCACAAATCCTGGTCACAGTGAAAGCTAAGACCATGAGTTCACGCCGAGAGATGTATTTGATCTCTATGCCTTTCGCATGGTGTCGATCAGGTAGGCACCAATCTGCTCGGAGACTATCAAGGGATTGGCCACCCGGCCTAGTCCCGGCTAGATTGAGTTGCTCGCCTCTGTTCGGCAAGCCAGTGAGAAAGTAGATGTCGGAGGGCTCTATCTCGAGCTGTTGCCCCCCGATATAAAAGCATTGGTCAACAACGTTCCATCTCTCGACCAGCCACTCCAAGAATCTTACCTGAGCCCTCATGCCAGGTATGGCCCAGTATTTGTATAACCCACATCCTCTTAGGGCATCGAGGGAAGGTTGATGATTGATTGCAGCTTCATCAACCTCCTCATGCTCTCTTTCTCTCCAATCCAGCATGATAAGTGCCCTACACATGAATAAACAGGCATTAGAATAAATTTTGGGCAATTTCAATGGTTAATTTGGGAGCTTGGGGTTTCAAAATCCGCGTTTTGCGGGGGACGCACCCCGCGTTTGGCACACAGTGCGCCAGGACGCAGGTGGCCTGAAGGTAGCCTGCGTCCCCCGACCTTTTCCCTGTGTAGGAAAAAGTTGAGGGACGCAGGCCAGCCTTTAGGGAACCTGCGTCCCCCGCCGAGCGGTTTTCAAAACCCAAAACCCCCCAAAAATAAAAAATAAAACCTAAAATAAATTTCTAAATGGATGAAATTGACAAGGAGGATGTTGTGAAATACCTAGAGGAGACGGCGTTCGGTTCTGACGGTCGGATTTTCCGCAGCGACCACGGGAAGTTTTTTGCCAAAAGCCCCTTTTTCAACCTCAACAGTAAAATGGTAAAAATGATATTGTAAAAAGTCTTTTTATAGGTTTTTTGGATGAATTTCTTCATTTTTCACCATGAAAGGATGTTTTTCAATAAAATTTTGCCTATCTTAAACAGGTATGAGTAATGTGTCGTTTTTGTGCAGGACAAAGGGACTTAGAGGGAAAATTATCATTTTTCACAAACAAAAATATCAGAGTCATCTTTTAAGCCCTTTTCTGACTCCTAAAAAATGAAAAGATTGCCGAGCGTTTCTTTTACACTCGTTAAAACGGAATTAAAAGACGGTCCCCTTATAGCTCTTTTCTGACCGTAAAATCAGGAAAAGATTGCCGGGTTTTTGTCGTTTCAAACTCGATACGGAAATAAAACGACGTGTCCTTGATCGCTTTTTACTTTTCAGGTCGGTGGCACTAATCATGAAAGTACTCCTTGGTCGCAAGATCAAGCGGTTCCCCCAGGTATTATTTTATACTTTTTCGGGCTTGAGGGACACAAATCTACGAAAAAGTTCAACTTGGAGTCTTCTTAAGTTTTTCAGACTCTCTAAAATTGAAAAACGCCGAGTTATTCCTATACTGGACTCGTTAAAATTTCACAGTAAAGGACCTGTTCAATTACAAACAGGAACGAACCACTCCTTCCTAGGGTTCGAATCAAAACTAGGTTGGACTCGTCCGAAGGATGAGCTTATAACCAAGCATATGTTATCCTCCTCAAGCTTGTTAAAAATAAAGAGGTACTTGCCAGAAATGGTGGGGGAAAAGAGAGAAGAATGAACCCTTTTGTTATCTTTTGTCTCAGAAGAAGCTTTATTACCACTCTTGAACACGACACTTTTTCATTCACCTGGGTTGGGAAATCATTTACCTCACAGTTGATCAAACCACTATTGAAAGTCTTCAGCCGGGTTCCGGGGATTAACTTTGAGTTATTCAAGTACCAAGCCATCTGTTGTGTCGTTATGTGTTCAAGAGGTCTGCAAACAAAACTTTCATCTGCAAAATACTTGTCATCCATTTGATCATCCCTGAGTCAGTCCTTACAGCAACATTTCTTTAACTTAAACAATGATTTCGTGTTGCGGGCTTGCCTGCAACGAGTCGCTTTCTATCGACATCAACACATTATCTAGAGAGATGACTTAGAAATCGTCAGTACCTTGAAGTCTGCATGCATCAATGGCAGGTTTATCGCCTTTGACGTCAGTTTACATCAATGACTTTCGATCGAAGGATTCCGTGAAATGTTCGACGTCAACTCATTTATTCACATCTCATGGATTGTACTGGGTACTTTGAGAACCATTGACATTACTGGTGGTTTCTCTCACGCTTGTTAACAGTTTACATCATTGACTGGTAATCAAGTGGTTTCTACCATGTTCGACAACAACTCATTTATTCACATGGCTAGGATCGTACCAATTCGGGAAGTAGAAATGAAGACCCTGGATCTAGTTTCCACCATCCAGGCTGCGAGGAGTTTTGTATTCATTATCTAAGTAGACTAATCATAAACAGATGGCTGCACCCATACTGTGTCTACAAAAGTCTATGATTATGATGTACTACAAGATCATTCCTGTATCAGAGTAGTTAGTCTGTTAGTTAAAGTTTTGATCTGAGTATGGGAATGCCTACCTCAGTAATGATATAATCTTATACATGTATTTTGTGTTGAAAATTGCAGGTTCCAACCAGGTTCTCCACGAGATAATCCTTGAAATGATAAAGCGCTTCACCCTTCCTAGATTTACAAAACCCTAATCTATTCCAGGCTTCGCACTTTAGGGGGCAATCTGTTACACTAAAAAATGTCACCATGGCTATTTACAGTTGGTATGGCTCCATCAATAGTCATACTACCCTCTTAAGCAAGTCTTATGCCTCTGCTATCCATGTCAAACTCCAAGAAAGAGAGAAAGTCTTTATAAATATGTTTATCTCTGGGTACGCAGGTTCTCTCAAGCCTTGCCTGCGGGTACGCACCTAATGTTCACAAAAGCTGCGTCCTTGGATGCTCTGTATGTAAAGGGGCAGGTGCGTCCCTCTGAAAAGGTTAAAATGCGCAAGTTTTATCTTCAAAAACTTACTTGTGGTCATTTCTAGAGCATTCTAGAAGGTTGTTTGACGTGTATGAAGCGCCTCCAGATGGTTCATGCACCCCTAGCAAAGAGGAACTTATCCCATCAATAAGGGAGCTATCCCACCCAAAGAGGGGATTATCCCATTGATGTTGGACCTGAATAACTTCCTTTTGAGCACTATAAATACAGGCATTGGGCCAGAGGGAAGGAGGTGGAAAGCTATACATTTCTAAGGGTAAATGCTGCAGGAATTAGGTCTCCCATTTAGAAGCTTGTGAGGAGAGATTGTCATCTTTGCTTGTTCTATTGGGAGTGGGTGAGCTTTGTCAAAGTAGAGGAAAACTCTTGTGGACCCTGGAAGGAGCTTGCACAACACCAAGGCTCAGGTTGTAACAGTTCCTTTTGATTACCTTTAATGCAAACTAGTCCATTCTTCTCAATAACTTCTTGTTTATGAGTTATTTCATGTACTCCTTGGTCTACATGTTGAATATGCTTTGTTTTATGTTATAATCAGGTGCTATTTAATGGTTTGACTGTTGGTGATTGCAGGTTTTGGAGAAAAGGAGGAGCTCATCCAGATCAATAAAGCTTGGACTTCTACAACAGCGTTTGGACAAAGGTAAGAACGAAACACTTGATTTCTCATATTATAATGCATGTTTAGTGAAGGATAGCTCTAGTTTGTTTTGTTTGTCATTAGAATGTCTTAGACTTCTAGGAAGGTCGGTTGTGTCCGCACCATTGACCGATTCCGAGTGACATGAAGGACTTGGCAGGAGTTTTTGATATCCAGGAGGAAGTTGCGCTCGTAAAATCGGGCGATCTTCCAAAACTCTTTTCGCCTCATCTAAGAAGGGACAATGGTGGATGGCGTGATCGCCTTCACACAGTCTGCAGGGAAATCTAGCTTTCCCTCTCTGTCCTGCGGCTTCACTTCCACTAGTTGATGGTGAGCAGTCAACATGGCTATCAGAGGTCGACGCTACCAAATTGTGCAAGCGGGGAGACCAGTCTCTTAGTATCCGAGGGGTACAGGGACAATCTCTGTGGAAGTGGTCTCCCTTGCATATGACACATGGCGATTTAGGCCTGGTCAGTGCTGTGTGTGGATTTTTGTCAGACGACACTTGTTTGCCCCCAGTCGCCTTTGGCTCCTTCTTCTTCTTCTCTTTCTTCTTCTTCTCCTTCTTCTCCTTAGGAACTCGGTTTTTTGTTCTACCAGTTCCATCAAGCGAAGAGGAAGGAGGAGAGGAAGAATTATATGAAGTCGAAGGCTGGTGGGCAACTCTGGTCTGGTCTAACTGTTGACTCGACTGTTTAGGAATAGTGGTGTTCTGAACGACATTGGTTGAAAAGAGCCAGACCGGCAGGCCAATTGTCAGTCCTGGAAGCGACAATGTGGCCATGTGGGGCGCACCAACATCTCCCCAAGAGGAGAAGGGACTAGGATTTCCACCAAGGGGAATTCCTTGGTCGGTGGGCTCCATATTTTCAACCTAAAGATCAACGCGGGAATAAAGGGTGATTGTTCTGTTTAAAATAAATTGTTAACGACGCTTTAGACACAACTTGCTTTTTCACTTTTAAAGAGTCGAGAAAAAGCTAAAGATGACTCTAGTCTCCTTCGATGTTTTAACGAGCCCGAAGTGACAAATGCTCGGATGGATTTTTTTTGTTATAGAGTCTGAAAAAGGCCAAAAGAAACTGCTCTGGAGTTCTAGGCAGGGGGTGTGCCAAACTTTTCGCAAAACCACAGAATACTTTTAAGGTACGGGCGGTCGATCTTCCTGAATGCTGTGTTCAGTGCATTGCGATTAGTAGGGTGGTCGACACGGCTTCCTAAGGATAAAGGTTATATTCCTATAGGGGTCTCCCAATATATACGCGATGGTACTGATGAGCCCCAAAAATGTACAATTATTTGGGCTCATTCAACCTCCTAATTTGGCTTAGTCCACCATTCTCATTTGTTTATTGCATGTTTTTGATTATTTTTATGTTAATAGAGTGAATTTGGTTAGTCATTATGCCAACAAGTCTAATGGGTGCTTTGTGTAGCCTTTTTGGTCAACTTGGAGACAAAATTGAAGGTCTTAATGAGCACTTGGCAGCGAAATTCGTGGGAGAACAAGCTAGAGGATTTGTAGGAAGGTGTCCCCCTCATTTATGGGCCCTTACCTCAAATTCTCCACCATCAGCTCAGAGTTCAAGGGCCACTGAATCAATCAGCTCAAGGGCAGCCAAGCAAGTCAAGTTGGACTGCTGTTAACTACAAGTCTTGGGCAGCCAAGTCCCTAACTTTTAGGAGGACTGTTGGGTCCTCAAATTGTATAAATAAGAAGGCTTGGGGCCTCATTTTGGGTTAGCTAGTGGGTAGTCATTTTGTAGCTAGTGGGTAGTCATTTGGTAGCTAGTAGTTAGCCAGTAGTTAGTCATTTTGTAATTCGATTTGTAGGCCATGGATTAGCTTTGCTTTCAGCTCATGTTCAAGTTCTTCTTGTGGACAGTTTTGATGTAACTCTTCATTCTTGTTTAATAAAGATGAATCCAGCTTTACACCAGCTCTAAATCTCTCTTGGGAGGCTGTAGCTCTTGGGGTTGGGCCCATCTCAAGCGCCCAGTACCTCCCTTGTTTATCTTTACATGTGTTTGCTGCATTCTCATAATCAAATCTGCTATTTATATTTAAATGTTGTGTTGTTGTTTAGGTTGCTTTTGATGATTAGAAAAGGTTTTTAATGTTCAGATTTGCTTGATAGGTTAATCACAGGGAAGATCTTCAGAAAAGGGCTACCAAACACCTTGGATCTCACCTCCCCCTTTGTGGAATCATGAGCTGGGACCAATGTGACTTTGCTGCCAACAAAAACGCTGTTTTGCTTTGCCATGCAATTCTTAGTGTTGGAATCCTCGTTTGTAGATGTTAATATTAGTAGTGTTAAATGCTTCAGTTGATGATTTCTTAGTAGCATAAGTTAGTTCATGCATTTCATTTCGAATAAGCTGCTGTCCATTCTTGTTACTGTTAGCTAGGTCATATTAGGGTAGCATAACTAGATCTTTGTTTTCTTGCATGTCTTTGTTTGTCCAGTTTGAAAAACCACTTGCAGAGTACCTGTTATCCTTCTCTATCTACCCATAACCCATCTGATAATCTGCTCCAACCCTTAGTCCATGATTCGTACCCTTCATTTGCCATACTTTCCCCACCTTGCCCTAATTACTACATTCTTGTGCATCATCGCTTCCTCCATCCTTGAACAAATCCAATCGCTCCTTAGCCTCATCCACCAAGTCCTAGGCCTCTTCACACCCCTATTTCACCTCCATACTCATTCGTCCACCTTTTTCCCTCCATCCATCCTCCAAAATCCTCGTTTCAGAACATCCTGTAGAAATCTCTGAACATCCTGTAGAAACCCCTGCAGACTTCCTGTAGAAGTTCATAAACACGGTTGCATGTCATCCAAACTTTGTGAAACTCTCAGAGAGAATGTCAGGTATCCCTTAGACCCTCTCTGTACCATCCCAGCCTTTCCCAAAGCATTTCATCCCTTGATCCATCCCTGCACAGTGGAAAACTAGTTAAAATCACATGCATGACAATTCTTATAACTTAATAAAAAATACAAAAAGATGTTTTCTTCAGATAGTGATAACTTAGACACATGCATTTTACCTTCCTAGAAGTAATGGCATCTCTTCTCATAGTTTGCATTCTCATTTTTGCATCAGTAGGACTAGTTGGTAGAATTAGGGTTTGCTAGGGTTTGCGTTTCTTTTTGGCTTTCAGTTTCTTTCCGCAAGTAGATTAGCTTCCTTTGAGTTAGCTTTCGTCCATCAGTTAAAAAGCTTCTTCTAAGAGCTCATAGAAGTTGGCTTGAGCCCCTAGCGGACTTGTGCCAGCTGACCAAGTGACAGCTGCGGCAAGAGCTAGTACTTGTGCATACAGCACCGTCGCTTCCAAGTTTGTTACGAACTACCGGGTTGATAAAATTAAAGAAGGGAGTTCCAGGAGTTGTAGCATTATTGCTACAATACTGGGGCCCACCAGGTACGTGGGAGCATAATCCGTACTGGCGCTATCGTCCCTCAGGAGGAATCACCGACCTTCAACGAGATCGACAGTCACCAGGCTTAACGACGCCGAAACACGTCTCTAGCCTAGACCTCTATGTTGTGCGTTATGTTGCAAAGCGTTGTTAAGTTCATTCAGTTTGTTTTAAGTTGATCTTTTTAGAAGTTTGCCTTTCTGGATCACCACGAGATGTATGGTACAATTCCTAAATGCAGTCTAAGATGATAAGCAAGCTTTATATCTTTTCAACTTTGAAAATCCTAGCTACTAAGGGAAAAGAAAGACACCATCTTTTCTCAAAGAGCAATCAGAACACTCTAATGCACTTTTCCTAAATCAAACATGCAAACTATCAAAATGCAAATGCACAATGCAGGTGTTTGTTTTCCGCTTTCTTAGTATTGATGCCTACAAAGAAAGCTTTTTGTACAACTTTGAATTTGCTTTTAAATGACAAGTACATACAAGTTTACTTTTTCGAAATCAGAAAGGGTAGAAGAGATTACAACACTTTACGACTTTCGAAATGAACACCTGTTTCGACACTTAAAAGAGACAAACTCAAACCAATATGCAAAAGCAAATGTATAATCAACTGTAAACAGCCAATGAACTCTCTCCTAAGATCACAATCAACAGATCTGAATCAAGGGCTACAGGATGATTATTTCACCCATGCAAAGGAAAACTGTAATTGACGCCACAAACACATAAAAACACTCACAGTATTTTTGTACAAAAGGAGGTGGAATTTAAGCAGAGAAAAGGAGTTATCTGACTGGTACCTATGCTGGTTACAGGCTACAAAAAACAGAGATGAAAACAGGGAAACAGAGAGCAGAGAACCCCAGCTGCACAAGGCAAAACTGGATCAGCGCAACCTCAACACTGGGGTTTTGACATTCAGCACAGGTGGCCTTCACGGGACCTGCGTTGAAATGTAGAATCCCTTCACAGGGTTCGCGCTGAACGAGAAACGAGAGTTTCTCACTGGGTTCTGGGTCACAGATTGCTAATTAATCAACGGTTTCAGGCCAAATAAAAGCAACAAGCAAGGTACAATCAAAGGGATGCTTTTAGGGGGTACTAATATCTATCACAAAGGATAATCAAATCATTTGTGAGTCCATTGTTCAGATCATAGACAAATCCAGTGATTGGATCAAGGCAACAACAGTCTACTTTGCATCTGAGAAGAGCAGAAGCAGTTCGATTGTTGCTGTTGAGTCTATGAAACAAACAATGATAGAGACACAAATAAAATGACTAAAACAAATCTCCCCAGCGGAGTCGCCAATTTGTTGTGGGGAAAAATGCCTATGCGGACGATCCTATCCACCTAAGGTGTGACAGTGCCTTAGCAACAAACAGAGACAGCTATTCTAGTATTCTTCCTTTATGAATTAAGAATCAAGAGAGATGGATGGACTAACCGGTGTCTTCCATTTTTCCCTCGATCCGGTTTCTCTTCTCTTTGGGAGTTCACAGCTACTTGTCTTCTCGCTCGCCCAGCTTCAACAGGTCTCTGCAAGATCACAAGAGAAGAACACTACACAAAGACATATATTCATAATCATAACCAGTTCAGGATTAGAAGTAAACTAAACATACTAATGCAATCATACATCAAAGATACATCAGCATATAGGAGAAACCAAGATAGCTTTATTGATGAATAACAAGGTTTAGGAAGAGATACAACCCAGAGGGCTCCAATCCAGCATCTCCTTCCCAGCAAATGGAATTCCTATCTTCACCTCCCTTCAAAGCATTAAGCACCCAATGATTCCAGTCTCAAACCAACAACAATTCTTTGCAATAACAAAATTCCAGCCTTTAGATCTCATGGAGGAGAGATCCATATATAGATGTTTTGGAGAGAGGATGAGTCAGCTTGAGATCTGACTAGTGTCCTCTCCCTCTGTCAGTTCTTGATTCCACTTGGAGGTTCTTGCTTCCACTTGGAGATTTGGAACCTCTTACTCATCACCAGTCGAATTCCCTGAGGCAAGTGTCATTTTGGAAGCTTCCTGGGTTTTGACACCTTGAGAAATGAGCTTGCCACATGTCCACTCTCGCTCAGCGCAGGTAGCCAGTGTTGGCTTTGACATTCAGCGCAGGTAGCCAGTGTTGGCTTTGACATTCAGTGCAGACAGCCAGTGGAGCCATTGACATGATCCTGAATTGACTTGTTTTTGAGCAGTTTCTGGTGGAGAACTTCTGTGAATTGCTGTGGTTTGTTAGCCTTGTTCCTATAGGGGTAGGAACAACATGTTTAGGGACTTTGGATCCCTTAGATTATGGAAATTTCATGCTCAATGCTGTAAGGCACAAAAATGTCTATAACACTTCTGCTTTGACCGTGTCTTCTTCATCATGTTTCAAGACTGTCAACTTGACAGCAGATCCTATAGAGATCCCACTGCCTGATAAAATCAACCTACATAGGTTGACTGGTGAATTGATTTATAGTGATTTGAAAAAGACTTCCTTGGCTGTTGGCAGAGCTGAAACTTTATTAGAAAAAAGTGGTTAATCAATTAAAACTAGAAAAAATAAATTCAAGAGCTTTAACCACTCAAAATTAAGATTTAAATAAATTGATTGTTAAAATTGGGGTCAATCTAGAGGATATAAGTGTTGTTCAAAAGTTGGGGTAGGGAGCTGAGACAAAAATCCAGGTGTTGAGGAAGAAATTGAAGATGGCCTCTGTAGAACATCCAATGGCTTCAAAAGTAGCACATGTGGAAAAATAAAAAGAAGCATTGATTAATGAACTTGTACAAAGGAATGATGAAATCACCAAACTGAAGGAAATGAATTCTGTTTTGTAACAGAAAATTGATTCTCATGTTTGTATTATTGTAGTACAAGCATATTCTAAAGACCTAGCTAATAAGTTAACTAGAGTCATGACTAAGCTATAGATTTCTGAGAATGAGACGAAGAAAATTCAAAGGGATTATGAAAGCGCCTTGAAGATTATAAAAGCCACTGAAAGATACTTGGCAATGTCCAAGGAGAATGCTAAAAGGTACAAAAATTATTTTCAAGTTGCTTGTCAAGAAATTAAAGAGCTAAAGGATAAGGTGAAGGGAAGTATGTCCCTTTTTCGGGCATGAGATATTTTATGGAATAATATCATCCATACTATGAGGAACATATGGGAATCATTGTCTATAGTAGAAGAGGAGAAGATCATTATCAGAGACTTGGAAATCTTCATCACTGCTAATAAGCAAAAATTGCAGCAAGTTCAGTTTGCAAAGGAAATGATTGATTTCCTTAACTCAAGATCTTCACAGAAGTGAATGGAATTAAGAGTTGAAGACAAGACTTAGTATGTTTTAGAGATTAATAAAATGATTGTGAAGAACCTGTATAAGAAGAAAACAGAGGCAAAATTAACAGAGGTAAAACAAGTTGTAATGAAATTCAATACTGATTTTGATAAAAGAATCAGAGTAGGTTTGCCTTCATGTTGGGACCAGTAGGGAAATATATTACCCTAGGAGACTTATGAAACTTTGTTGGTGGAGGCTAAAAGAAAAACCGGTTCAACTCAAGAAAGAACAACAGTGTTGAAGGGAGCAACAATTGTCAATTAGTTGCACAGGGATTTCCAGCTTTTATGGTTAATGAAAACTCTTTTTGTTAACAAACCAACATACCTCAAAATCACCAACTTCAGAATGGCACACACTAGGTTTGTCAAGAGTCTCAGTTTAGATAAAACTATCTGGAAAAAATAAAGGGAATGGATGTCACTGACAACAACAAGTGCAGAAGCTGGACCTTCATTTGCACGAGAGTCTCATATTACTAAATGAAGCAGTGCCACCTGTCATGCAACAATTTTCTTTTTAGATATTTTTGAAATGATGTATTTAGGTTTTCTATTTTCAAAATGTAATGTTCAAAAGAACTATTAATTCCAAGGTAGTTTAGGAATTTAGCAGTTTTGGTAGTTCAGTTCCTTAACTGTCCTTTTGAAATTTTGTATAGAATGAATTCAGAAAGATAAGTGAGGGTTCCAAGTTTTGGTCCCGAGAAGCATAAACTACTTGTATTATCAATATTCATGTCGATTTGAATAAAAAGTTCAAACTGATTCTAGACACATGTTGAGTACCTTAATGAAGGTGTTGGCCTTAAATTTTACAGTTCTGCAAAATCAAATTTCTGTGAGTTAAAGTTAAAAGTACCTTAATTATGTGCTTCTTTTTTCTATATGTCATTCCATACTAATTACATACTTCCTCTAAAGTGGAAAACAAAGATTCGTCTTTTAGCAACCTATTGTTGGAAAATTTTCCACTATCCTTTCTCATTACACTTTCATTTAAATCACATTCAACATCAGAATGCCACTTTGGATGATTGTTTTTCCCATTGAAGGTTAAGAGGCATTGTCTTTCTAATTATAATTTCTGTGGTTTTAAAACAATGGGACAAAAAATTTATTTCATCAAAGTTTTAAACAAATGTCTTGCGCATTGACCACTCCTCAGCCAGAGGTTGTCTTCCAAGGTACCATACCTCTGATTTAGAAGCCTTCAGCTCGTCCACTAGTGAATTCTTGGCTCGACACTCACTTGTGTTGTGAGTGGGGTTCTTATGGAACTCACACCATTTCCATGTGTCCTTCTTTGTCTTTGTCTTATGAAACTTTGATGGTGGAGGCTAAAAGAAAAATTGGTTCGACTCAAGAAAGAACAACAATGTTGAAGGGAGAAACAATTGTCAATTACTTGCACATGGATTTACAGCTTTTATGGTTAATGAGAACCATTTTTGTGGACAAACCAACATACCTCAGAATCACCAACTTCAGAATGGCACACACTAGGTTTGTCAAAAGTCTCAGTTTAGATAAAACTATCTGGAAAAAATAAAGGGAATGGATGTCACCGATAGCAGCAAGTGCAGAAACTGGACCTTCATCTGCACGAGAGTCTCAGATTACTAAATGAAGCAGTGCTACCTGGCATGCAACAACTTTCTTTTTAGATATTTTTGAAATGATGTATTTAGGTTTTCTTGTTTCAAAATGTAATGTTCGAAAGAACTATTAATTCCAAGGTAGTTTAGGAATTTAGCAGTTTTGGTGGTTGACAGTTCCTTAACTGTCCTTTTCAAATTTTGTATAAAATGAATTCAAAAAGAGAAGTGAGGGTTCCAAGTTTTGGACCTGAGAAGTAGAAACTACTTGTATTCTCAATATTCATGTGGATTTGAATAAAAAGTTCTAACTAATTCCAGACACTTGTTGAGTACCTTAATGAAGGTGTTGGCCTTGAATTTTATAGTTTTGCAAAATCAAATTTCAGTGAGTTAAACCTAAAAGTACCTTAATTATGTGCTCCTCTTTTCTATATGTCATTCCATGCTAATTACACATTTCCGCTAAAGTGGAAAACAAAGATTCTTCATTAAGCAACCTATTGTTGAAAAATTTCCACTATCCTTTCTGATTACACTTTCATTTAAATTGTATTCAGCATTAGAAGGCCACTTTGGATGGTTGTTTTTCCCATTGAAGGTCAAGAGGCATTGTCTTTCTAATTATAATTTCTAGGGTTTTAAAACAATGGGACAACAAATTTATTTCATCACAGTTTTAAACAAATGTCTTGTGCATCGACTTCTCCTCAGCCAGAGGTTGTATTCCAAGGTACAACACATCTGATTTAGAAGCCTTCAGCTTGACCACTAGTGACTTCTTGGCTTGACACTCACTTGTGTTGTGAGTGGGGTTCTTATGGAACTCACACCATTTCCTTATGTCCTTCTTTGTCTTCATGGTGTTGTTCTTTTCTTGTGGCTTTGACGAGTTGTCCTAGGTCACCCCACCTTGGATTTTTCCTTTGTTATATGATTTGGGGGTGCCTTTCCCTTGCTTCAAATTCACAAATCCAAAGTCTCTCTTCTTTTGTTTAAATTTTTTCTCGATCTTGAAAGCATATCGATAGGCGGCGCCAAGTGAGGAGATGTCTAGGAACTCCATCGGGGTCTTGGATGTACTTGTGTAGACATCCATGATACTTGAGTACCAAATGTTTCTTAGAATCCTTGATACCCAGCTTCATACGAAGGGTATGAAAAATATTTGTGAAGTCCGACACATCTTGGGCCCTTCCATGCCGCAGCATGGTCCACTTTATATATTTATCTTCATAACTCCCGACAGGGTAATATTGTTCCTTGATGGAATCTCGGAAAGAATTCCAAGTGGGTGTGACAGAAAAAAGTGACGATTCCCTCTCGTCCTTTTGTTCACAGTAGGTTTCCCACTAGCCATTGAAATGGGAGTAAGCTTTGAGGAGTGAAAAAATAATATTTTCCCAATTGGAAAAATCATGAACCAGAAAATATCCTTCCAACATATTTAACCATATATCTATGACGTCTGCATCTATATGGCCTTCAAATATGGGAATGTCAAATTTAACTTGTACCTGAAAAGGAGTGGAACCTTTAGAGTGGTTGTTGGATGAAGATGTGTTGCCTATGGGTAGCCACCGAAGGATCTAGGCAAATTTATCCATCATCACGTTCCTCTTTCACTTGAGGGCTTCCTTGAGCAATAGTTTGACAGGATCTCTTGCTCCCTCATCTTTCTTTTCTTCCGGTGTGGGAGGTCGTCGAGGTTTGTGAGGCAGGTCTTGCAAAGGTTCAACAACTTTAAGCCCTAACTCCTTATACCCTGACCTTTTTGGGGACATGTAAAGAGAAAAAAAGAGCAGATTTCTCTAAAACCAATGATCCATACTTATGCAGGAACGCAACAAAATGCAGATATAAACTTAAACACAAAGATGCAACATAAATAAAACTTCATTTCATTTATATCAAAGAACTAGAATAGGCTTACATACATAATTGAAATAAACTAGCTCAGGCGATGGTAGCTTATCTTTGAGAAGAGATGTGCAGGATACATGCCTTTAAACTGTGTTACAATGAGGCTTGGTGGAATTTTTATCATTTAGAAACCCTAAACATCCAAAAACCTAACCTTAGGAGATGAAGCGCCAAAAGCTTGTTGGCCCCATTGGGATAAGTTGGAATGTCAACTTCATAGGGTCATAACTTTGGCATATGATCTTCGTTTGTTGACAAGGTTAATCCTCTCTGTTGATAGAGACGACCCCTCTAGCCTAATGAGTGGGTCTAGCAACTGAAGTGACAATCAAATAGACATCTTCCTAGGCTATAATTGAAAAGAAGAATGAAGGAGATGGCCTACCTTGTTCTGATGCGATTCCGATTTCCTTTGTTGAGGGCCTCGAACCGCTTGTGTCATGGACTTGTTCTTGCTTCTCTCAGTGTTTATGTACTTGCACAAGTGATCAAGAAAAAAAAGCATGCCAAAACCAATGGCAAATACAATAACAACCTACTTAACTGATCAAGGAATGTCAAGCTAAACAATACATGAACATATATATTTTGGGAAGATGAACCAACAATTGTGTATTATTAGGAAATAAAGGGAAGCTTACAACCAAAGCCTTGATGTTGAAAGGATCTCCTTGATTGGTAATCCAAGTCCAAGCCAAGAACTCTCCAAGCACTCCTTCTCCAAGTCTAATGAATAGGCTCTAGGTACAAGCTTATCATAAGGGTGCAAATAGACATAGACCAACCATTTGGAAATGGGAGAGGATGAATTTATAGGCTTGGAAAGGGAGTTAGGACTTCTCCAAAGATAGGATTAGGCCCTCATCTCAAGAAGGTAGCTCATAGGTATAAGACAAAGAGGCGAAGTTGGGAAAATTTGACCTCATCTATGCGAAGCAACCTCCAACTCGCTGCTCTGGAAGCTTCTAGATCATGAAGCTTCTCATCCTCTTTGGGAAAATTCCTTTTTGGGATCATCACGGGTATGAAAGGGAACAAAGTGATGCCATCATTGGTCAAGTACAATGCAACAGGCGATCATCACTATTTTAAGCCTTATAAGAGAGATGATCCTCATTTTAGTATTTTAAGAGCTATTTCTTTAGGTAAAGATCAAGGCATTTTGTAATCAATGTCTAAGGAGGGATCTGAGCTATATACATGGATGAGTATACTGTATAATGGTCATGTTTCAAGAACTTCAAGGTATGTCATAGGGAAGTGCAGGAGGTGTGACAAAATACTGTGTAACACTTTGACCTCATTGGGGACATGTAAAGAAAAAAAGAGAAAGAGCACACTTCTCTGAAACCACTGATCCAGAAATATGTAGGAATGCAACAAAATGCAGATATAAAATTAAACACAAAGATGTAGCATAAATAAACTTCATTTAATTTATATCAAAGAACTAGAATATGCTTACATACATAATGGAAATAAACTAGCTTAGGCGATGGTAGCTTATCTTTGAGAAGAGATGTGCAGGATACATGCCTTTTAACTGCGTTACAATGAGGCTTGGTGGCCTTTTTATCATTTAGAAACACTAAACATACAAAAACCTAACCCCAGGAGATGAAGCACCAAAATCTTGTCGGCCCCATTGGGATAAGTTGGAATGTCAACTTCTCAAGGTCATAAATTTGGCATATGATCTCCATTTGGCTATCATAATACCTTGTTATGGTCTCTCCATTTTCCCTAAAAATGTATTTTAGTCCCTCAAAACGACTCCAAAAGTTTAGGACTCGAAAAAATACAAAAAATAGTAAGTTGTGCTACAATTAAGGAAACTGAAAAGAAACAATGGTGGCAGTCCAAATGGAATAGGCGAGTGGCCACCATTATCCACATGGATTAGAATAAGTAGGATTGGAAAGGTAATGATAAGAATAAGGGAAAGTGGATTAAGAAGATAGGAAAACCACTTGATAAAAATTATGACAAGGAGAATGCAACACCGCACAAGAAGTTCAATGCATCTAACAAAGGACAAGGATTTCAATCTGAGGAGTAGAACAAGGGTGATGGTACGCAGCCTTTACAGTGTTGGACTTGTGGCAAGGATCATCGCATGAGAGATTGTCCACAGAATCAAGGAGGCATGCCACATATTTAAAGTGCTCAAGAGGCATAGAGAGTGGGGGATGTTGGACAAAGTATTCCACTGATTTATGAAAATTTGGATAATAGGTAGGCTGATCATCTGACATATATTATCAAGATGGAAATTGGATACAGGTACAAAGAAAAGAGTTCATCACTGGGTAAGATATTGTGCATTTGAGTTGAATGGTATGCCTATGTTAGCATATCTAAATATACTTCCGTTGGGATCATACAATATGCTATTGGGTATGGATTGGCTGTATCTTCACAGGACTAAGGTGGACTATTATGATAAGGATATTGAGTGCTTGTATGACAATGGGGAACGAAGAATATTGTAGGGTAAGAAGAAGGAAACATCAGTTAGAATGGTTACAACTATGCAAACAAAATGTAGTCTCATGAAAGGGCGTGTCTTGTTTGCAGTGCATATTTCCAGTGACAAAGGTAAGGATGTTGAGAATGCCAAGGTCTTGAACAAGTACTTGGTTTTGCAGCAGTTTCAGGATGTATCCCAACAAAGATATTAAAATTATCACCTCATAGGGAAGTGAACTTTTCTATTGAGTTGATGCAAGGAGAAACACCGACATCGAACACATCGTACATGATGAGCACTCTGAAATTGGTGAAACTGAAGTTGCAGTTGAAGGAAATGCTTGAAAACAGATACATTAGGCCAAGTTTATTGCCTTGGGGTGCACCGATATTGTTTGTGAAGAAGAATGATGGTACTTTTAGGTTATGAATTGATTACAGGCAGTTGAAAAATGTGACGATTAAGAATAGGTATCCCTTGTCAAGGATTGATGACTTGGTTGACTATTTGAAGAGAGAAACAATGTTCTCGAATATTGATTTGAGATCAGGATACCATAAGGTATGCATAAAAGAAGAGGAAATTTACAAGACTGCTTTTTGGACTAGGGATGGGCATTATGAGTTTGTTGTAGTTCCTTTTGGTTTAGCTAATGCTCCAACTACTTTTATGTGCTTGATGAATAGTGTGTTGCGTCCTTATATGGACAAGTTTTTGATTTTATTCATTGATGACATATTGATATATTATAAGAATGAGGAAGAACATTCCGAACACTTAGCAGCAGCATTGAGATTTCTAAGAGAGCATCAACCATATTCCAAGCTTAGTAAATGCGGTTTCTTTCAGACAGAGGTTCATTACTTGGGGCATGTGGTTTCCAAGGAAGGTATAACAGTCGACTCAGAAAAGATACAACTATCATGGAATGGGAAAATCTAGGAAATGTGGATGAGGTTAGATCAATTATGGGGTTAGCAGGTTATTACAGGCAGTTCATTAGAAAATTCTCACAGATTTCCTATCCTATTACAACATTCCAGATAAAAGGAAAGAAATTTGAATGGATAGAGGAATGTGTAGCAAGTTTGGAGTAGTTGAAGCAGTTGTTTACAAACACTTTGATAATGCAACTTATTCTTCATCATTCAAGTTATGTGATTTTGCTTTCGAAAATGATATCATGTTAAAACATTTTGATAATTATTACCCCCAAGGCAATATTTTAGCCGAATCCACTAACAAAAACCTAATCTACATCATCAAGAAAACCTTATTGTCACATAAGACTAAATGGAATAACGCCCTAACCAATGCACTATTGGCTGACCGTGTTACATCAAAACAACCTCTTGGAACCTCTCCTTCCTTCCTGGTATATGGGAAGGAAGCAATCCTACCTCCGAACTTGTACCTTCTCACCCTACAATTATCACAATAATCCCGAGGTACGCCATGTCCCACCATGCAAAATAGGATTGATACCTTGCTTAAACTCAAGGAAGAAAGGAAGAATATTAGGGAAAAGTTTTCTCTATACCAAAGATGAATTAAGAGATGGTTTTTATAAGAAATATGTAGGAAGCAAAGAATTTAAGATTGGCGACCTTGTGTTGAAATGGGATAAAGCCTATGAGGATAAAGGAAAGCATACCAAATTTCAAGCCCGTGGATTTGACCTTTTCAAATTAAAGAGAAACTTGGTCAACATACCTATCGCCTCCAAACTCTTGATAGGAAGAATGAACCTCTTCCCATAAATAGCCAAAATATTAAGTTCTATTTCACCCAAGAGTTGCTCACTCACCCATGTACACATATTTCTTCTTATTTTCCTATTTTCAGTTCCTCATCTTGTTTAGTTGCATGCGTTTTTTTCATGTTTTCTACTATTTAGTGGCCTCTCGTATATAAATAAAGGCTTTTCTTCAAAATAAAGAGTTATAGGACATCATCATAAGTCAAATGTACTCCATAAAGTTGTGGTAGTTGTTACACAAGTGGTTTAACTTTCCACCTCATGCCTATGTTTGATGTTGACAATCTATAAGTTAGATTCTCACCGGAACATAAGGACTTGATTATATGGGGAACACTAGTTATCCAAAATTCCCTATACATTTGTAGCAAGATCATTACTTTTGACTTGGCTTCAAGGTTCAAAGTTTGTGCTTAAACCCAGTGACTCGAGAGGGAGAAAGAAAAAAATTGTAATGGGAAACTCTTTTGGGAAGAATAAATAAAGTATGTGAAAACAAGAAACAACCTCTCTTGCATGTAAAATAAGTTGGGATCCCTCATCCCTCCTAACGAAATAAATACCTAATAAATGACACCAATGTGCACATATAGATAATAAAATTGAATAAAATGGTAAAGGATTGAGAAAGGCTTCCTACACAGAGAGGTGACGTAGACAACTCCGCCGATGTACTAAATAGGCTTGTTGGCAGTGGAGCAATGCTTGTGATTTTTTGAAGTGACTCCACTGAGGTACTGAATAGCCTCACCAGTAGTGGAGAACACTTTATTCCCACTACAATCTCGACATTTATTATCCTGTGCATTACTATCTGGACCCTGACAGAAGTCATTGGTGTTGTTTCTTAATTAATGAGGTGTTTCAAAGTAAGCTCAAATCAAAGTAGCGAGGTGATTGCAATCAATAACAATGGGTGACCCAGTGGCATTAGTGGGACCCATAGTCCCAGAACTATACTTCCATAAGGTGAGATTTCATCTTGAATAAAGATCAAGCATAGACTCTGAGGTTCTACTAATGTATCGCCAATTGTATTAGCGACTACAACCCCAAAATTTGACCCATTTCAAAATTTTGGAGCTCCCCTTTACTAGACTTCATTCAAATATTTACTTGAGGTCTCTTAGGGTTTCATGCTCCCTTCACATCTTCAGGGTCTCTTCATAACCTAGAAAATTCATACCCTGAATGTCTAAGCCTGATTTTTCCCTCCTAGTCACTAGTTGCATTGGTTAGGTTCAACGAGGGCCTTAAATTCATGACCTATGTCCTCATATTCATTGCTTTATCCTAGTCACTAAGTCACATATTAGCCTAGTTGTTATCGGGAAAACTAGTGTCCATTTAGAGTTGCTAGTCCCACTAAGACGGGTAGCTATCTTAGAAACAAACAAACTGAAGTTACTTATGTTTTCCTTTATGAGAGATAGATGAGAGAGAAACAGAGAGTACAAACCTCAGTCTTTCGTTAGTCTCCTTGTTTGTTCCCTCTCTCCCTTGATAGAGCTCTCGCCACTCCTTTCTCAATTGTCCTACTTTAGAGAACACCTGTAGAGTCAAAGCAGCAAACTACCTGCTTCCTCTAAGGTTAAACAACGCCTAAGGATCAAATCAACCCCTTGGCGATATAATGTATCACCAATGATCACATAGTTCTTAGCCAGGTGACGTAATTTTCTACATTCATCCTTGGAGGCAGTAGGAGGAAACTTCGAACTCTGGAGATAGATTATGATATCTCCATACCAGGGATCTTGTGAAGAGATGAGGAACAAATGTTCGTCAGGAAAACTTTCCTCATAAACAATATCCTCTCCACAAGGCAGCTCGGAAATTAATTCCACAAAAACCAATGATTTCTTAGACTTGGCCGAAAAGAAATCAAGATCGAATTCTTGTAAAATAACAATCCATTGATTGTATTTGCCCCAAATAACTCGCCTACTAAGGACAAATTGGAAAGGATTGGATGCTGCTAAGACAAATGTTTTGCATAGCAGAATGTAATGGCGAAGCCGCTGGACATCATGGACAATTTCCAAGGCTAATTTCTCAACTGGATAATAGCATAGTTCAAGGCCTACCAAGCCTTGACTCAAGTAGTAAATGACATGCTCCGTGAGAGCATCATCTTCCTGAACCAGAACCATACCTATGGTTGATTCTGCAGCTGCAAGATATAAAAGGAAATCTCTACCATAATCCGGTGGACTCAAAAGTGGGGCAAAGATCAACGCCTACTTCAAGGCATCAAAAGATTTCTTCATAAAATCATCCCATAGAAATGGAACTCCTTTCCTGAGCAAGTGTATAAACCCTTTATTTATCTCTGCATAGTTCGCTATAAACTGTCTCAAGAAATTTTCCTTCCCCTGAATACTTTGAAGTTGTCGGATGGAGGACGGGGGAGGCAACTGAACTATTGCCTCCATATTGAAGGGATCAACTCGAATCCCTTCAGTTGACACAATGAACCCTAACAACTGACCTGATGTAACCGTGAAAACGCATTTATTTGGATTCAACCAGATCTTGTAAAATTTACATCGTTCGAAAACCAACCGAAGGTGACCAGGATGATCGATTCTCTTTCGAGAACGAGCAGCTAAATCATCTAAGTATGCTTTGATGACATGCTTGATGTCGTGGAAAGCATATGACATGGCCCGCTCTAACATTTTTAAGACCAAAAGGCATCTTTTTGTACGCAAAGGTATCCCAGGGACATATGAAAGCTGTCTTATGCTGGTCTTCTGGACAGATAGATATTTGATTATAACTGGAGAATCCATCCATGAAGGAGAAAATCTCATTACCCACACATTCATCAACTATCTAATCAAAAAACAGTGTGGGGTAATTATCTTTCGGACAAGCTTTGTTCAAATCCATGAAGTCAATGCATACACGGATCATTCCTTATTTTTTATCAACCGGGACTGGATTAGAAACCCAATCTGTTAGGGGAATGGGGTATATGAAACCTACCTTGAGCAACTTTTCTACTTCAGCTTTAATAGTTGTTGCTTTCCTAGGATTGACAGGCTAAAGCTTTTGATGAATCGGCTTAGCATTTTCATACGTCTTGATCTCATGCTGAATGATGTATGGATCAATACTAGGCATTTCTTCATAAGACCAAGCAAATACATCCCGAAACTCTTTAAAGAGGTCGGTGTAAATTTTAATCTCTTCAGGGGAACACTTGGCTCCAATGAAGACATTTTCTATCACATTAGGGTTCCTAGAGATGCCTATCGGTATAGTTTTTGAAATGACCGACAAAGGGTTTGAAACCGTACAAACATCATTAGTAAGCATATTGGAAAACCTAAACTCGACTTCTCACAATGGGGGAAGAAAATATGAATGATGATGTAAGTCTTCCCAAGGTCAATCTACACCCATCATTGCTTTTAAGATTGCTTCCTCAAATGGTAAAACTGTATCTAAGCAATCTATAGCAGAAGTAGAGTCAAGGGTCCAAGCTGGGGCCACATCACCATCTAACTCTTCCTCTGAAAAAGGAGTAGGATGGTCATTTTCAGAGTTAACGATAGATTGATATCTAAGCTTTGCTGCAGACATGGGGAGTGCCATTCCACCCACTTGTCCTTCATCTAATGTGGTAGTAGGTGAAGGCAAGGTCCAAGGGTCTGAAAAATAACGAGTCCGCAAGAACTCTTCTCGTGAAGACTCTTTGGAGGATGAAATGACATTGATTCTAGCTATAGGAGCGGGAAAATCAAATGTACCCATCAATGAAGAATACATCCCAACTCCTAGATTCTCTATAGGTTGACGAGGGTTATCCACCAATGAAATAGTAGAATCTGAATTTGCACGAGGGTCAACTGGAGAATAATCCAATTGATCAACCTTAAAAATTTTCCCCTCATGTGGAAAACAAAGGACTTGAAATAGAGTCGAAACAACGACATCCATTTCATAAATCCAATTTCGTCCTAAGAGGAGATTGTAATCTAGGTTGGCATCAATGATTTCTATTTCGATGTTAATGACCTTCCCTCCAGCACATATAGGAAAGGTCGGGATAATCCTGTGTGGCCTATGAGAATGACCATCAAATGCTGTCAAGAGTGTAGGTGAAGGAACAACCGAAGGCGATCCAATGGCCTTCCAACATGACATTGACATGATGCACATGGAAGCTCCTTCATCAATAACAGTTCGAAAAATGTTAATTTTCTGGTAAGTAGACTTTATTTGAAAAGCCATATGATGAGGGAGTCTCTTTTTGACATTGAGCATGTCAAAAGTGAGCACTAAGGAATTGTTTGGATCAACTACCCCTATCACTGAAAGCAAAGCACTTCGTTGAGCTGGACACGACTGGAGTACCTCTAAAGCAGACATAGCGCATGGACTTTGAGCCAGATCCTCAACAATGGAGTAATTCTGGGCTACCCTAGCATTAGGGTTGATAGTCACGCATTTGGCGGAACCTTTTGGTATCCAAGGTATAGACTCGACAGAGGGCCACTCAATATGAAGTGGATCCATAGTTCCGTGAACAAATTTATCTTTGGATGTTTCAACTTTGCCATAATCACGTGACTGTGTGGCCACATTGACATGAGAACCCATCATGAAAACATTTGAGGAATGGTCACCTTCCTGGTTGCCCCTTGCAGAGGTACCAGGTTTTGAATTCGCGTCAGCAAGCAACTACCGCCCTTGGGGGAAAGGTTTAGTTAAGATAGCCTGGGAGCTAAAGACCCTTGCTGCACTAACAAGCACTGAGCATCTTGAATTTTTGGGCAGAGATGAGTCAAATGTTCCCCATTGCATAGCTTGCATGGAAACTTAACTTTCTTCTTAGACTCTTTTCCACTCTCACCAGCATTACTGTCGGGCTTATTCGCATTACCCTTCCCATCTTGATTCTTTGTTTTACCTCGTCCCTTATTCTTCCCATTAGAATTTTGATTTACTTTGGGGTTAGAAGCCTGAACGAAATTTACGGAAGAAGGTTGACAAGGTGTAGTAGTAGACGGTGCAGCCTAATTGGAAGAAGAAATTTATATAGACAACTGCTGCAATTGGCTTAGAAGGTTCACTACATTCGCATAAATTGATCCAACAATACCGTCAGCATGTGGGCCTAGCTTTGGTTTGGCTATATCAACTATGGATCTAGGAGCATCAAGCAAGATATTTTAAAGGGTCCTAGACTGAGAATATATCAGTTCTAACTGCTGGGCGCGAAAGATAGCCTACTCTTCAGAATATACTTCGGACATAGAAACATCCTTGGAGATCTCAGGTTGTAATGATTTTAAAAACCATTCGAGATGGAATTCAGGTGGAGTTTTGCCTTTGATGAGCCTCTTTCTCCATCTCCATTCCTGAATATGATCAGAAATGTGAGTGGCCATGTCCTGATGAAAATTGGCCAGAAGTTCAGTTTCAGCTTTGTAATGGACAAGCAACTGAAAATGGTTTAAGAAAGTGTTAGCCAAATCGGTGAAAGATGTAAAGGTGCCCCCTGACAACTCTATATACCACTTAGCTACATTGCCAGTTAAGGTGTGTTGAAATGGTCTCAACCTAATCGAGTCATTGATGAGGGAGTTCGCTGAGCACATAAATGGAATGTGGTTACATGGTCGCCCAAGTCTTCCCCACTCTTCCATTCGTATTTTGGGATATCTAATGGAAGTTTGGTTGGGAGTAGAGGCCAAGCCGGATTGTATCTAATTGGATCATTCGTTAACTTAGTCAAGTCTGGCAGATTGAGCATGGCCATAAATGGAAGTCTCGGAGGACCTTGGGGATTCCACCCAGATTGGGTGGGGTTCTCAAAAGTCTAAAAAGAATGGCTTGGATTTTGAAAGGCACCAGGTTCCCTAAAGTAACTGGTAGAACCTACTGAACCAAAAGGTGACCCTTGTGGTCCAGCAAAACTCGGAGTTTGAGAACTCCAGCCGAAACACCTCCGTAACCGGCAAAGTTTCCCCCTAACGAATTATTATAAGGAGTGGACAACCCTTGGTAAGGGTTCCATGCATTAGCTAAGGGTGGAAAACTTTGAAATGAACAGATCGAGGAGTACGTCATATTCCCTTGTTGTTTGAAAAACAGATTCCCAGTTCCTGTGCCACTAACCGTAGGAATATTCCAACCCTAAAAGGGATTGCTGCCTTGACTCGTGAAAGAAAAAGGCATAGATCTTACCATCAGATTGGAATGTGGTATATGACCACTTCCAAAAGGAAAACCCTGAAAAGATGCTTATCCACTCATCATGGATGTGGAGGCAGTTAATGGTACACTTAATGGAATAGAAGGAATACCTAGAGAAGGCATACCAAAAGGGAAGAATCCAAAACTGGATGCATGCACTTGGGAACTTCCACTCATCGATGGAATGGAAGTAGACCCAAACAAGGATGTGCTAGCAGTAGACCCAAATAAATATGTAGAAGGGATGGAAATGGTTCCTCCCCCTTGTATTGATATAGGTGTCTACATACTTGTAGCACTCGTGGTGGATGCCATGCTTCCAACAGTGGTCATCGAAGGGATGTGCATGTGTGGACCTAGACTTGAAGGTCTATGTGTTGGAGTCCCAACGTATAACACTACGTCCGGATGATCAGAAGGCAGAGGAGAATTCAGAGCTACTAACGGCTCTGAGAGTTCTTCTACCTCAATATTATCTTCCGACTAGAAGAGAACTCGAGAAAGAACTGGGGTGTTCCTCTCTAGCTCTATGGTAGTACCAGGCCTATCTTGTACACTATTGCCCCCAAGCAGAGGATCAATCCTCGATGCATCGGCTGCCACTAGGTGAAACCCACTAGTAGTATCGCTCCTACGCCTTCTAGAATAAGGCTCTGGACTTGCAGGTGAAGGCCCATGAAGTATGCGGGACCGTCTAAGCGATCAGTCAGCCACTTTGAATTATTTAATAAGATCTACTTAAAGACTCAATAAATTGAAAGCTAGGCCGACTAGGAGCACAAAACACACACTGAAAATGTCCCTAAAATAATTCAGCAATCAAACAACTTACAAGTATTTCCGCTCTAGGTGATTAGGACCGGACACCAAAATATAAGAAAGTGAATAATAAGGGCCTTTCGAAAATAGACTAGGGTAATTACACCCCATGTCTACTAGTGAAGGTATCATAGGAAGTTACACTGATCTCCAAACAATAGCCTTTGCCGGTGCAAGACCCCAAGCTTGACAAGGGTGCCCTCCAGAAGTACTGCTGAAAGTGATGCAACATCGACCTCAGGTGCTACGGGATTTCCCTCCACAACCACCTGTGTAGATCCCTAGGATAGGCAACTAAAGATACCAACTCATATCAGAAGCTGGGTAGAACATATGTGAGGTAAGATCCAATAAGTAAGAGAGGGTTATCTCTCATCCTTATCTTCAAAAACCCTCGTGCTTAACTCCCAGTCACAGAGCTTTCCCGGTCTCCCTAACGCTATTGGATTTTCACTCTCTATTTAGACTTCTAGGTTGACAATTTAGAGTGACCTTGGAGACTTTACTTTCCTCTCACCTAATCGAAGGCCCTAAATAACCTAAAACTTGTTGGTGTACTTATTGACAATATAAAAAGTTCTAGTTTATTTTATTAGTGCTTGATTTTAAGTGGTTGTCCTTTTTAAGTCAAAGAGACAATATGGAAGTGAAATTGATGGTTTTCTTCGACGCAAAAGAAATTAATGAAAAACTAACTTATATGCAATGCATGTGTTTGTTCTTAGATGAAAATCAACTTCTACTTGGGTTCTAAGAAACTTCTATTAAAGTAATAAATTTTTTTCTTTTCTCGCAACAGACTTCACACTCACAAACACTAAAAAACTATTGATGCTCTAATAATGCGAACTACCCTAATGCAAAGTGTACATGATGATGCAAAAATTCTAGATTACTCAAAAAAAGAAAATGAAAGTAATTTGTTTTATAATCCAACTAAAGTGTTTTGAAAGGAATGAGAATTTTGAACACAAAATCTTTCCCAAAACAAGAAGGACTAAACACAAAGATCCCAAATCACTCTCAAAAACCAAAAGAAACCAAACACAAGTTTAGCAAAGAAAGTAAAAACAATGTTTTGAAGGACTTTTCTTTTTCAAAAAAGCAATAAAATCAACTTTTCAAAAGTACTCAAAGTGCTACCAAAGATTCAAAGATCAAAATCAAATTGCCAAGAAACTTTGCAAGTTGTCAATTCAACACGAATGAAAACTTAACAAAATAGATGTTTCAAGATGCACTAAATGATCCCAAAAGTAACAAAAAGAGGTTAAAGACACTGATCAAAAAATTAGGAAAAGCACACTTTCAAATTTGTCAATAAAAACTTTTGAAAAGAAAGAAGAAATGAATGGTCACAAACTTAACGGTAAGGAAAGCAAGCAAACCATAAAAATGAAGTTTGACACAAATATTGCAAGCAATATTTTGTTCCAGAAAACCAAAACAATCAAGAGACTCTACAAGTAGCCTTGTGTGTTCAAACACAAATGATAACACTCACTATAAAGCAAATCGAGACCAAAATCTCTTCAAAGCAGGAGAGAGCTCGAAACAGTAGGCTCACTGAAAAACTAAAATCTGAAAGCAGAAACTAACCACTGAGGAAGCATAAAGGCCAAGAAACAAATCTTCCTAGATAAAAAGACTTGAAAAAATCATGCAACACAAATGTATACGCAACTGTGTCTCTACATAGATGCGTGTACACGTGTTTCAGCCAAAAGAAACCTGCGTATACGTGGCTTCAGTTCAGTGAAACAAGCGTGTATACGCTTCTGTAACTTGACAAAAGTACGTGTAAAAATTTTTACAAGAAAAAACAAAAATGAGGCCTGATGAAAAGGATCAGACTTGAAGTCTGAGTTCCTACAGGAGCAGACAATACAATCACAGCAAGCAAACTGAAAGCCAAGCCCTGATTGGCATAAAATAACCCAAACTAGGAACAACAAGATTATTTTCCCTAGTGGAGTCACCAATTCTGTTAAGGGATAAAGTCCCCTAGGGATTTGGGTCAGAACCCTAGCAGAGCAGGAGTAATCCACAACAAGAAACAAGCAAATAACTCAGGAAAAATGCTTAAATGAGCAAACTATGCGAGGATGTACATACCCGGGGGTCCTTTGTTCGAGTAGTTCCAGCCAGGGTTCAAACACTCTGCAACTCCTCACGATTTTTGAACTTTCAAAACAACCAATTCAAAGACACACAGTAGCATATAGATAAAGCATTATAGTGAAATCAACTTTATAGGATATAAATAGATGGTTAGTTATACATTGAAATAGTCATTCATACATAAACCATAACAATAACATCAGATGCATGAACAATGTTGATATCAGGAATAAGACAATGTTTCTTTTATTGCAGATAACTATAATCAAAACATAGAAAAAGTTCACCTCAGTCTTCCTCTTCCGGCTCCAAGTGGAACCGTCCTCCAGGTCCATCCAGTCCCAGTCTTCAAAAGGCTCCTTCCATAACCAACACAAGGATATCTCCCACAAGTGAAAGGATATCAACTCTCAAGGTGTTAGCAACTAAATCTGCCCTAGGTTGAAGGAAGGCAAAATTCAGGGTAACCACAAACCACACTTAGTCTGGTAGCTATCCCTACCAGAACAAGAGAGGGCTCTCTCCGAGTCACGCTTAGTGAATAGATAAGCAAAAACGGTCTGAGATGACTTACAATGAAACATTGATCTTAGGCTAGTAAGTGAATATGGATACAAGAAACAATTTTTATGAATGACCAAGATTCTGGGATGGTATGGGACCAACGGTCAGAAAAGAACAAAGAATTTAATACAAAGGCACAGATTACTTCATGAGGCAAGGTAGGCGGAAAGTGTAGCAATTTAATTTGGAATAACGCGGAACGGAGAGATTGCTGAGGAGTGTGAAAATGGCATGGGAACATGAATCCTTTTCAACAGAAGAAGAACACTGAACATGAAATTTTCCCACAAGCAGAGCAATAAAATTGAATTCTACCTAATCTCACTCAGAAAATTTCACTGGAAATGAACATGAATTGAATTATGAAACATAACGAAATACATATGAAAACATAAGAGACACATTTGCTACACTCACAACCACAAGAATCTCATGAAACAGAGCCGCTGCCTTTCATTAATTCTCTGTCAAAAATACACAGTGAAGAAACAGAGTTTCTTTCCCACAGTCTCCCAGAAGTTACAAACTAACCAACCCTTTGCAAATAGCTTACATACAATATATAGAATGTGCCATGAAGAGATAGAACGCCCAAGGGTTGGGGAGTTACTCGAATCATTACAAAATGGAGATGAAGAGCCAACCATCAGCTACAGGTGCAACACTACAAACATGCCATTTGGCTTGGGTGACCGTTTGCCTTCCTTCGCCACTTGGATAGAAGTCCATATGGAAAAAAAATGGTTTAAATGCCGCCTTTGGTGCCAAAAAACTGAAGTGTAGATGAGCGAGCCCACTTGGAGAAGTCGCGAATCGAAAATTCGCGAAACAGAAGCAAATTTGGCAATTTTTCCTCTGTGCACCGCGCCATTTTCTCTGTGCGCCGTGCTACTTTGGGGCCTATTTTAGGGCACTTGTAGGTGTCCAAAATGTGCCCAAGTGGGCTTTTTGGAAATCCTGTCCTGTCTACTTTCTAACCCCATTGGAATTTTTGAATTTGGTGCTCATTTGCCCCTCCAAATCTCCATTCTCCCAAGACTGCTTCCTATGTGTCAAAAAAGGGGTAGAGAAGCCATTTTTTGGGTGTTTTTGACCTTTTGGAGACTCATATCTTGCCAAAATTTCTTGTCCAAGCACCAATAGTCATGATTTTCCATGATGAATCCAAAAATGCAAACCATTCCGCATTTGGAGCTCCCAATTTTTAGCGCCGCGCCACTGGGAGAAAAACCCTGTGTTTTGCCCAAAAAATTGTCATGTGACCAAAATTTCCCCAAATTTCTTGAAATTTGGGCTGGAGGTCCTTTATAGGGTCCTATGCTGTGCCAAGGAAGCTTCAGCCAAGATTCAAAGCTGATCTTTCTCTTTTGCCTCTTTTGCCTCTTTTGTTGCTTTGCTCAATTTTGCCTTCAATCTCCTTATTCGGGCCTTTGCACTCATATTTCGTGTCCTGTAATGATAAGCCATGTGTCTCAGAATGTACTTGTCCTTGTTCGCTTTCACCAACAACTCCTCTAAGTGGATGTTGGTCCACTCGAGCCAATTCTCTCGATCAACCTCTATCTCCTGTTGAATGGGTGTCCTCTCATTTAGGCTTCGTTGGGCAGCCTGCTGGTCATCACAGATGTTTTGCCACCTCTATGAGGCCTCCTGGGTGCATGTATCTCTGTTGGCGAATCACTGTGTGTCTCTTCTTCATGATCATATGACGGATCAGATGTCATGTCTACTGTATATGTACTGTGCTTGGACTGCCCTTTGATGATGCTATGAAACTATGTGTTGTTATGAACTCTGCCACCAAGGGGAACAATGAAAAAGGGAATGTTAGGAAGGGGGAATAATATAATGGGATTAGGGATTATGGGGAGAAATTTTGTTTATGGACATGTAGGAGGGTTTGGGGATTTTATAAGGTAGGGTTTTTGGGTTTTATGTTTGACAAATGAGTGGAGGGAATAGGGAATAGGGGTTTAGTAATGTTTTAGGGTAGGGAGAATAGGGAAAAATGGGACATGGGGGAAGGGAACAATGGAAAGAAGGGGAAAAATGAGAGGTGAAAGAGGAGCCTTGGCATCAACACCACCATTTTGCAACCCTAGAGCAATGGCTTTAATGTTTTTAATTGGTAGGGTTTAGGTGTTTTTTCTTGTAATTATAAACGGCCATACACCATCATCACATTCATAAAAATACATGAGCCATCAAGATGTAGACCCTACCTGTCGATTTGAAGGGTTTCCAAGTGATTTGATGCAAATTTGGCACAAATTCGGGCCTTGGTGGGTGTGCGCTGCGCAGCAAACCCAGTGCGTCGCGCTCTGTATATGCGTTGCGTCCTTGTATTTTTACCACTGCGGGGTCCCGATTTGTGCACCACGCTCTCTATGTGTGCCGCGCTCCTCTGTGTGTGCGCACTCCTGAAAACGACTCCAACCTCTCCTAAGACGCGTGCTTTGCTCTCCCAATTACTTTGCTATGTTTCTCTTTACCTTGGTATGCTCAATGACTTTGTTCCTTGTGGAAACTTTGTGGAATGAAGAATTTGCAGTTTTTAAGGAAGATTTCCATCAAATTCATGCCTTTTAGCCATGTGCGCCGCGCCTCCCATGTGCGTCGTGCCAGTGTAAATTTACACTGGAAAATTTCTCCCAGTGCGCCGCACTCCCTCTGTGCATTGCGCCCTTTTCCAGGTGACTTTTGGAGACCTTCCCGGTGTCCAAATCGGGCGCAAGATAGCTCCTTGGAAAGGTATTTGAGTCTAATTTCCAATCCAACCAGAATTTTTCAATTTGGAGTTCATTTTCCCTATCAAAAATGAAATCTCCCAAGACTGGTCAAAATGTGCAAAATGAGGCTGCCTAAAGGCATAGTGCTGTTACAGTAAACTTTTGAATGCCTTTCTCAACTCCAAATTGAGCTCATAATAGCTCATTGGAAATTTCTTTGTGTATAGTTATCATTTGGCTAATCAATAAAGTCATTTGGCCAACCGTGCTAGGAGAAAACTTGATTTTCCCAAGGTAACTTCAGAGGTGCATCAATTCTCCCGAGGCGATTGTATTTTTGACATTTCTCCAAAACCATAACACCTGTGTAAAAAGTGAAGGATGTTTTTCTTCCTTGGAATGTTATGGACAAAAAACTCTCTCAATTTTCCCAAATTTATCTTTTACTACTTAGAAACATCATTGGAGTAGAACCTATCCCGATGTGTGGAACAAGAGATTTGTCGAAATGAAGCGAAATGAAGGGGATAAGCGGCTTCTAAATTCTTGGGAAAATTTTTGGAAGTAGGGAGGGATGTTAAGAAGCAAGGGAAAGTGTAATTTCAAATATTGAGTGAGGGGAAGGGGTCCAAAAAGGAAAAACATAGGTCCAACCTAGAAAATTGCCAGGTTGTAGCAAGAAACTAGGGTTTGTGTGAAAATGAGGAATTTGGGGGATCTCAGTGATGGGAAGTGTTTGATAAGGTACTTTAAGGATAGGGGAAGGTGCATGAACATCAGGATACAAGTTTTGCTGATGATTTGACCATCCAAGAGAAATTGCCTTCAAAACCCTAGGAGAGGGAAATGACCTTACCTAGGCGCAACTGAAGCATGAACAAGGTGTAAAATGACCCAGTGGAACTTGACATGATAATGAAAACCCTCTGAATGATGGTACACTCAGCTGAGTGGTGACATGGAACGTCATTTGGACAACTTTGACAAGGGTAAAATCAAACCCTAGACCTAATGCCTAGTGACCAAATTTTGCTTGAAGACTCACTGAAATGACAAAATTTGACCTTGACACCTTAAAATAATTTTGTAAGAGCATGTTTGATCACTGGAGGAAGGCTACAAAGACTAACACTAACACAAGGAAACAATGGTTTCCTGAACTTGGGTAAGTGCTTGAAGCACAGGGATCTTCAGACTTGATAAGGGGATAATCTCAGTAGAGTAATTCTCTATTTTGTCTCCTCCTTAAGGTCTTCCCATTGAAGTCTTTTTATACTTCTCCAAAAGTATTTTTTTAGTTGGGAAACAATCGGGAACATTTGGGCCACAAGCACTAATAGGTAATCAATAGGTAAAACCCGTGATCTCCGCCCATAATTAAGGATTTTTTTTTTTTTAAGTGTTCTAAGACATATACACAGGTTGGGTATAGACTAACCTACGTGTACATGTGTTTAATATAGGGCAAAGTCACGTACAGGGAGTAAACCAATGTTTTTTGAATATTTGGACCAAGTCTAGAAGGAGGGGTTGCCCTAGGCCATAAACCAAGCATCACAAATACATAAGGTGGTATTTGGAGCAATAACAACTATGTCATGTGGCCTAATGTATGCTACGTGTAGGAATTGGAGCAATTTTGGGTTAACTTGAGTGCAAGAATTTAGAGTAGACAAGCAAGAGAGATTTTAGGAGTTGGTCTCCCTCCTTAACTCCTCAAACAATTTGAACATTCCTCCACTCCATCTCATCTGCTATGTGTCTATGACAACCAAGTAAGCTGAGTTCATTGGCAGTCAAGCCAGTGACAGCCAAGGAAGAGTTATTCTCGAGTTAGGGATCCAAGTGTCCCTATTTTATAGGGAGTTGTTGGCAGCTCCAGTTTTGTATAAATAGGAGAGCCAAGGGAATCATCAGGATTCAATTTTTTGTTGTAGCCAAGAGGCCATTTGAGCTGAAACATTTTGACTTTTATTGTTATGATGTACTTGAAATTTTTATGATAATGAGAAATTATGTTTTGATCCAACACTAAGTTGACTCAGAGGGATGCAACTATTGGGTTAGGGCCCAACCCTAGCATTAGAAGTTCCTCTTTTGTAGTTGTCTTCTTAGCTTAGAATGATAGTTAGCTTTTGAAGTTTATTTATGTTTTTATATTTAGCTTAGAAAGTTACTTAAATTGTTGCTTAACCTTATTTCCATTAGTTTAAAGAGGTAGATTAGTATTGCATTTTAGTGAAGGAAATTATACCAGAAAATCTTGTGACAATTGCCCCTATCTCATCTCCCTCATGGGTTCATCATTAGAGGACCTCACTCTCACAACCCCAAAAATAGAGTTTTTCTTTTGTTTATTGCATAGATTAAGTTTCATTCTAAGCTAGATAACTGTTTATGATTTCTTGGAAACATCTATTGTTGTTATCTTGTTTTCTTAAGGCTTCTGTAGCTTAAAAGGCAATCCCTTTCATAGACCTACTCCTTAACAACAGGTAGATCAACTTCCTCAAATTCAACTCATCTTTTCCATGTGGACATGCAATGATTCATAAATGAAAAGAGAAACAAATTTTATTGCAAAGATTTTTGATCTCTAGGAAGAGACACTTCTAACTAGCTTCACCTATGTCTTTTCCACCTTCTGTTGAGGCATAATAGCCCATAGTACTAACCTCTATTTTCCAGCCACTGGGAGCAAGCTATCTTAGGAAAATCCAACCTCCTTGGGGTGATGGGCTTGGCCCTGGGAGATGTTCACCTTCCCTACACCTTCTACAACTGTCATGCACCCCTCCAACACCTAATATCACTATTATTACCCTCCAAAAACTCTCAGCTAACTTCGTGTAGCGGTTCAGGACATCCTATAGCAGATCAAGAGATCTTATAGTAGTTTCGCATAGCAAAATTGTAGCAGTTTGTTTTGACCCCGTGTTGACCCGAAATGATAGGGTAGCCTAGTATAGGAGTAAGTTAGCCCCTCAGCTTGGAATCCATGACCAGAAGTTCCACCTAGACCATCCTTCCCATTCCTTTCCCTCCTACAAGATCGGATAACATTAGCTTTTATATCTCTGAAGTTAGAAATTAAGACTTTTTTCTGCAAATGTGAATGAGATAGTTAATGCATGCATGCTTGAATTATGAGATGATAGAGTAGCTTCCTATTTTCAAGAAGTCTTGATAGCTAGATGATCAATTGCAATATTAGCATAGTTTCCTTTCTGCAAGCGATTTGTGTCATTTCATAGCTAGATGATTTATGGAATTTCATAGCATTTACCATTTGGTAGCTTTCATTTCCTGAATAGACAAGAATTTACTTTCCTACACTAGAACTAGCTTTACATTCACTGTCAGTAGTAAAACTCCCTTTAGTTCAATAGAGGATTGGTCTGGAACCCTAATGGTCAAGTGTACCAGTTGAGAAGTGATACTAATAGAATAATGCATGTGCTGTGTATATAGAACTGTCACGTCCAAGTTTGTACGAGACCCCAGGTTGATAAAGTAAAGTTGGTAGCCCTAGGAGTTGCAAAATTCTTGTTACAATACCAAGGCTCATCAGTAGGTATTCAAGAAGCCTTTCTCTTTCTTCATGGGTCCCCATTTAGGATAGTACTATTAAATTTCTAACCGATGGCTCATTTTCCTTACAAACAATGGAAGTCTCCCTCTTACAACTTACATTGGGTTTATCACAAAGCTCACATTCTTGCCCCCAAAGAGATGTTGCGTTATCTTGTGTTTGATATTGATCAAGGCATATCTTTAAAACCTTTCCTATAGTGGTCAGACCATATGACTAGATGGGAATCCTACACCAAATAGTGTGAGGTCTAATTGGGACTTCACATTGGGGAGATCCACTTACAATGTTGGTTACATCCAACGCCATCAACATTTTTGGTGCTAGAAAGAGGGAAGATGACAAAATGAGCCTGTGAAGTTTGTTTGAATCCTTTACCTTTAATGGCTTCATTTGAGATCATAATCCCGAGGTGTTTTTCTGAATCTTTAGATCTTTCAATCCCCACAAACTTTTTACATAACTTGTCACATCTTAAATTTGATGGCAGAGGTACAACAACTGTCCTTGATTATGTAATTGAATTCATTCAATTTTGTTTTCCAAGTGCCATTTATTCTGAAGAAATCCTCATGCTGTTGTTTACCATTACATTGTATGGTCGTGCAAAGTGATGGTGCTATTCTCTACCCACTGCTTTTATTTAATCTTTCAAGCATTTGGTTAATGACCTTCATCACATTTTCAATAAATATGAATATGAAGATGTTCTCAATGAATTGATCAACTTAGAATGGAGCGAATGCATCTCTTGAACATTTCAATGATCGATTCCTTCATCTTTGTTATGAATTTCCAGATGAGGATGTGGACTGGAAATTTTTGGATGAGAAATTTTGTTTCTTCGTCCGGATGTCAAGAAAATAGTTTGAATATGATTCATTATGTCCTCCCGCTCAAAAATAATTTTAGCATCCCGAGGAAGAACCGGACCTATCTTTTGTTCCATGTTCCCCTCCTTTCAATGTTCCAAGTTTTGAACCTCAATTGATCACTAAGTTGGAGGATCAATTTGCAGGTGAAGAATTGATTTTTTTATCACAAATTCCCCTGATGGTGATTCAATTGACCTTATCAATCAACCATCTTTGAATCTTGAAATTTCACCAGTTGATCTTTTACCCGTTAATCAAATTGAACCCTTGGATGATCATGACCCCGACGATTTCGTTTTCTCTGAATTGTACAATATTTTTTTTCAAGTAATATGGGTGAATCTTTGTTCTTATATGAATATTTACATTTGCAACAATTTCAACTAGAGTCTGATGTGATTATCGAATATTTTTATTCAGGTATACCTCCTTTTAATCAAGAAGATGACATGCTTATCATTGAATATTTTTGCGGTAATCTTGACAATTTATCTTCTTTCGAATCTCATTATTTTTGTTTTGATAAGAAACTGACCCTATTTTCCTAGATTAATTTTCAATCTTCTTAGAATTCAAATTTAAGTAAGGTAAGTATGACACTTCAACCCATGCTGATGGTTATGTCAGGTTCCTATCACCATGATAGTATTTGTGATTTTAGTCAGTTCATGTTTCATTGTACAAGTTCATTATTAATCTCATCACGTGGGATGTTGAATCTCTCCTGAGGGATGCTTATTTTCTCCACCACTACATCCCATTTGAAGAAAACTTCTAATATGTGACGTGGAAATAAAGAAGGATCTTAATGAATCTTTTACATTATCCATCAAAGAATTTCACGTGCATGACAACATGGATTGTGGTCATCCTGTTAACATCACTTATGACATGGATCTAATTAGTAATTTTGTTCAGTCTTTCTTGTCAAAGTTTCCCCAAAGGTTGTTTCCATGATCCTATTTCAGACTCATTATAAGAATCTTACTAGTCTAGACCCATGTCTCATGGCCTGTACTTGCATGCGCTTCGTCGAGTCTTGTATGACCATAGGCTTGGTGATTATTGTTGTTGCTGAGTCTTTCATTTGGTAGATCAGTTGAGTGTGATACATCATTGTGGTTTCACTTCCCATTTTTATGTGTTAATGCATATGTTTGCACACTTTTTCCTTTTCATCGCACTAAACTTTATTCTAGTTTTACACAATGACATGTTTTGGTCCAAAGGTCGGGAGAAAATTCTATGGCTACATTGGAAATTCCACTTCAGATGACCTGATCATGTATTGTTTAGATTAGGATAAGATAGGTTGCATGTAGTTAGATGCACTGCATTCTTGTTATGTGTTTTCATCTTTCACATTCACATTCTTTTGGTTTTATTTGTCTTTGAATAAAGTTGGTTTTGATCTTCGAGATGTCATGGATAATATTTTGTGAATGGAAAGCTGTAGTAACATGCAACCCTTGGATTATATGTTACCCTCTTCCTTGATTTGGTTTATCTCTTTCGAGTTCACAATTTTTCGATGGAAAATACGATCCTCAGCCAGGAAGCTATAAGTAAACCATGATTCCCTCGTCTATTTAGGATTCTCTTTCCTATACTTTGTCCTATTTATGAATAATGTGTTCTTTCTTATCTATTTATGTAGAGTAAGATAAGGGGCAAATTTTTAGCAAGCAAAGCGACAAAGGTCTAAAACCTGTCATTAAAGGAACAACCTCTTATTATCTCAATAAGTCAGGGTCCCTCTTCCACCCGTTGAAATAATAAGTGCATATGCACAACCCTATAAAAAATAAAGAAAAATATAAAGGGTGTGTTATGAAACCAACTCAAGAAAAGATAGAAAAGATAGATCAACGCCTTAGAATTCAGCCTCTTCGAGGGGGCAACCTCCTTTACATTACATAAATGAACAATTCTTGGATGATACAAATGACAAAACCTCCTTTCTATATATAAGAGTCTAAGGAGTCACAATATAATCTAGCCGACCTAACAATAATAATATAAAGCCACAAAAATAACAATAGAGGGATTCTATGGGGCACATAAATAACAATATGGGGGTAATAGGGGAACAACAATATAAATAAGGGGTATAACTACAATAGTAATGGGGTAATCACTAGTATTATAGGGACCCAACATGCCCCTCTCCTTCAAAAAAGTGTTTTCCTCAATGCTTGAGTAGTTCTGGATACTTCTGCATAAAATTCTCATCCTCCCATGTGGAATCTTCAGCAGATAAGTTCTTCCACTTGATAAGATACTCTGAAATTGATCGATTTCGTAGTTGTCGAGTTCTTGTTTCTGTGACTGCTTACGGTTCCAATATAATTTTTCCTTCCTCGTCAAGTTTTGGCAATATTGTTTGAATTGGGAGCTTGTCACCTATAACCTTCTTTAAACATGAAACATGGAAAACTAGGTGCAATCGAGAAGCTGCATGAAGCTCCAATTTGTATGCCATAGTACCAATATTTTGCAACACCTTGTACGGACCATAATACTTTGGTGATAGTTTATTATCCTTCTTAGCGTGCTTTAGGGACATTTGCTTATATGGTTGTAGCCGTAGGAATACCCAATCACCTACATCAAAAATTCTTTCACTGCGATGTTGATCTGCCTGTTGTTTCATTTTATTTTGTGCCAACACGAGGTTATCCTTTAAGAGTTGGAGGACTTGTTGTTGATGTTCGATGTGATGTTCCACTGCCTGAACCTTAGAATTTTCTCTTAAATATGATGTGATGGATGGTGGTTGATACCCATAAAGTGCCATAAATGGGGTCATTTTTGTTGCTGTATGGAAGGAAGTGTTATACCACCATTCAGCCAGAGGCAACCATTTGACCCATTGTGTCTGTTTATCAGATACAAACAATGAAGATATCCTTCCAAACATTTGTTTACTATCTCAGTTTGCCCATCAAATTGAGGATGATAAGATGAGCTATGAGCTAACTGAGTACCAAGACAAGAAAATAATTCTGTCCAAAAATTTCCAGTGAAAATGGGATCTCTGTCACTTACAATAATCTTTGGGTTTCCATGTAGCTTTTGAACTGTTTCCATAAATGCAGTAGAAACTGTACTGGCTTTAAATGGATGTGATAATGCACAAAAGTGTGCATACTTGGTAGGTCTGTCAACTACCACCATGATGACACTCTTTCCCTCAGACTTGGGTAAACTTGTGATAAAATCCATTGAAACCTCCTCACAACGTTGGCTTGGAATGGATAAAGGTTGTAATAGACCTGATGTCTTAATTTTTTCAACTTTATTTTGCTGGCAAACCAAACATTCCGCCACAAACTTTTGAATATCTGATTTAAGGCCATCCCAAAAAAATTCCTTCTTAACCCTGTGGTAAGTTTTTAAAAATCCTGAGTGCCCTCCTAAGGGAGAAGTGTGCAATTCCATAAGAATCTTTTGTTTTAGTTGGGAATTCTTACAGAGGTATAAGCGATCTTTGTACCATAACGAATCATTTTGCCAGCTAAATGTATCAGAAGTACTGGAATCTTGTTGTAGCTTTCGAATAAGTGCCCACACTTCTTCGTCATTCTTCCATTCCTCCCTTGCTTCGTTTATCCAATCTGGTTGGATAATAGAAATGGCACACAACAATGCTTCCACATCCTCATCCTTTCTTGAGAGTGCATCTGCCACCACATTTTGCTTCCCTTTTTTGTAGATGATTTCAAAGTCATAACCCAACATCTTTGTGACCCACTTTTGTTGCTCTTTAGAGGATAATCTTTGTTCTAAAAAGTATTTAAGGCTATCATGATCCGTTTTTACCTTGAAGTGTCTTCCCATTAGGTAGGGTCGCCATTTCTTAAGTGCATGGAGTATTGCCAACATTTCCTTCTCATAAATAGCTTTGCTTAAAAACTTTCCCTTGATTGGACGACTTTCAAAAGCAATGGGTCTTTCATCTTGCATTAGAACAGCACCAATTCCATTTCCTGAAGCATCACATTCCACAATAAGGGTTTTTGTGAAGTCCGGTGTAGCTAAGACCAGTGCTTGGCACATTGCCTCTTTAAGATGTTCAAAGGCCTTTGTTGCTTCCGGAGTCCATGAAAATGAATCTTTCTTCAATAATGTTGTTAGAGGTGCTGCTATTCTCCCATAATTCTTAACAAACTTGCGATAATAACCTGTCAACCCAAGAAATCCTCGCAGATGCTTTATGGATGTGGGGATTTTCCATTCCTTAATGGATTTAATTTTGCTAGGGTCTACCTTAACTCCTTCATGAAATACAATATGACCCAAATATTCCACCTCCTGAACTCCAAAGAAACATTTGGATCTTTTTGCATATAATTGTTTCTCCTCCAATAGTTGTAGCACCCTGTCAACATGTTCAACATGATCCTTCCAAGACTTGCTGTAGATTAGTATATCATCAAAAAATACTAACACAAATTTTCTAAGGAATGGTTTGAAAATTGAATTCATCAAACCTTGAAATGTTGAAGGTGCATTGGTAAGGCCAAAAGGCATGACCAAAAATTCATAATGACCCTCATGAGTTCTAAATGCCGTTTTCGGAATGTCTTCAATCTTCATTCTGATTTGATGATATCCCGAACGAAGATCCAACTTGGTGAAGTAAATTGATCCAGTAATTCATTAATAACAGGAATGGGGAACTTATCTTTAATAGTGAGCTTGTTGAGCTCCCTATAATCCGGACACATGCGCCATGATCCATCCTTCTTGTGCACCAATACTACTGGAGCTGAGAAAGAACTTTGACTCGGTTGAATTATACCAGCCTCTAGCATTTCTGCAACCATACGTTCAATTTCACTTTTTTGGACATAGGGATATCTGTATGGCCTAATGTTTGGAGGAACACTTCCTGGAATCAGATGAATAGCATGATCATGACTACGCATAGGTGGGATACCTTTTGGAGTCTCAAATACCTTGGAATGATTGTCCAGGACTTTTTGGAGATCTGGAGAAATAGATGATTCCAATGTGGAAACATCTAGCGAACATAATTGTGCAATTACACCTCTTTGCTCCTTTTTTAGAAGCTTTGTCATGCTATTAGAGCTGATTATCTTTCCTGGTTTCCCTACAATACCCCTTAATTCAACTTCCTTTCCTTCTGTAGAAAATTTGATGAAAAGTTCTTGAAAATTAAAAGCTATTGTACCCAAGGATTGTAGCCATTGGACTCCTAGTACAACATCAGCACCTCCCATTGGAATGGAAAGCATTGGGCTAGTCAATACATATTCTCCCATGGATAGCTTGATATTATGGCACTTTCCAGAGCAATTTATTGTTCCTCCATTTGCAATCATCACTTGACACTCTGGTGCTGGATATAGGAAGCAATTCAATTCTTTTGCTACCCTACAATGACTAAAATTGTGGGTGCTTCTTGAATCAATCAACACTATTACCTTTTTCTTCTTGATTTGTCCTTCTATATTGATGGTTTGAGGAGTGGTAATTCCCGCCAATGCATTACAATATATGGTCGGATTTATTTGTTCTTCATCTAGGCTTTGTTCCTGGAGTATATCTTCTTCTTTTGACCTTTCTTGCCCCTTTTCTTCTTCCTCTTCACAATCTATGTAGAATAATTTCTTCTCAGCACACTTATGACCTTTAGTGTATTTGCTATCACAACTGTAACAAAGCCCTTTTTCTCTTTTTTCTTCCAATTGTTGTGGTATCAACCTTATAGGTTGTGGAAGACTTGGGGTAACAACACTTCCGTCTTTATAGTTATAGTTGTGAGTGGTATGCTTCCTGGTTGCCATAATTTTGCTTTCCATTTTTCTTGCTAACCTGAATGCCTTCTCTAATGAATCAGGTTCCCAAAGGCGAACATCATGTTGGATATTATACTTTAAAGACCCTATGAACACATCAATCCTATGCTCTTCTGGAATATCTTTTACCCTTATGTTCAATTTTTGGAACTCCTCAATGTGCTCCATTACTGAACCCTTTTGTTTGAGACTTATTAATTGGCTAAAAAAAATGTTGCTTTTTGTATCTTCATAATGTGCTATCAATTCTTCTGTAAAAATTGCCCAAGTGATAAATTGCTTACGAGAGCAAAGCCATTGATACCATACAAACTGATTTGGTTCTAAATATACAGTTGCCATATGTACCTTTTGTGCGTTTTGCACATTATTGAGATCGAAGAATTGCTCCATCTGTAATATCCATGTGGCGGGATCCTTGCCATCAAACTTCCTCATATCGATTTTTGGAATATGGTGATTCTTCGATCCAACATTAGCGTCTATGGAATCATGATTAACATTTCTTTTGTTCTCATCATGAGTTTCCTTTACTACCTTTTCACCATTAGTGACCCTTTCTTGTAGCAACTTCTTCAATTCTTCCATGTCTGTCTTCAAATCTATCTTCAAATCATCCATCTTAGCTTCCATGCCCTTTATCTTAGATTCCACGCCATTTACCTTAGATTCCATGCCACTTATCTTAGCTTATGTTAGCTTTTGTGAGCGTGACATTTGTTGCACTTGTTCTTGTAATTTTGATATATCATGTAGCATTTCTTCCTCTTCTTCATGAGTCATGCTAGAGCTTTCAGGTTCCTTACTAGGTGTTTTCATTTTCTTTCCTCGGGGCATCAGTTACCGATAATAATGCTTTACTATGCCCTTTGAATTCCATTAAACCAAGCTTACACAAAAATTTAAAAAAAAACTACACACCGTTTTTCACTTTATAGAAGGCTGATATTGAATTTGATGTATCTCTGTAATTTCGAATCATCCAGTTCTGAAATTGCTACCTGTAGTAGCCTTCTGCGTCCTCTTTCCAATGCCACAAGTCTAAGCCAAATTGGATTCTCCAAGGAAGAGTTATGTGAAATCTCCCACAGTGACTTTCTTTCAGACTGGTTCAGCAGAGTGAACTTGTACGACGTGCCACGAGTCACTGTTTCAACCTTTGAATCTAAAACACACACACAGGAAACTACAGCCCGTACTATTTTTGTACCATCTTATGAAATTTCAACCCGATCCCCAGAGAGAAAGTTATGACGATTTTCCCCAGGTCACCTGTTTTGAATGTAATTCAGGAGTCTGCAAAAAGGCCAACTTCCTCAGATCATATCTCCGTGAATATCATGCGAAAAGCTCTAAAATTCGGACTCAAGGTTCAGCGTGATTTCTTCTCAAATGGGTTTTTTTTGAGACCTCTGAAACATCACAGAAAAAAATTTATAGCGAAAATGCCACGATGACCTCTTTGGAGCAGCGAAACCCTAGAATCCAAAGCTCTGATACCAAATGTTATGAAACCAACTCAAGAAAAGATAGAAAAGATAGATCAACGCCTTAGAATTCAGCCTCTTCGAGGGGGTAACCTCCTTTACATTAAATAAATGAACAATTCTTGGATGATACAAATGACAAAACCTCCTTTCTATATATAGGAGTCTAAGGAGTCACAATATAATCCAGCCGACCTAACAATAATAATATAAAGCCACAAAAATAACAATAGAGGGATTCTATGGGGCACAGAAATAACAATATGGGGGTAATAGGGGCACAACAATATAAATAAGGGGTATAGCTACAATAGTAATGAGGCAATCACTAGTATTATAGGGACCCAACAGGGTGAAAGAAGAGAAATGATTCTTGCATAGAGAGGTGAAGCAAGCGACTTCGTGGGGGTATTGTACAGGGTCGTTGGAAGCGAAGTAACATTTGTGTTACTAAAGCGAATCTACCAGGGTATTATCCAGGCATGCTGGTAGCAAAGCAATGTTAGAGATGTAAAACTCACACTTTGATTGTTTTTAATATTTCCATACTATATTACCCTTACTTACATTGACATGATAAGTGTACGACTTGTTTTATGTTGTGTTATGTTGAGTAATGGAAGAGGGAAGACTATATCTTTAACTTGGTAAGAATGGGGAGTTAAGGTAACTCACCGATTTAATCAATGCTCCTTGGAGAAATGAGAGTTTACGCTTCAATGAAACCATTTCAGAGAAGTTGGGTTTATCCTAGTGCATCGCCAAGTGTTGTCTCTATGACAACGATCCTTCAAATTTTTTACCTAAGTGAATTTTCATTAGAGGAAATTTTAGCCTAAAAGTGGCATCCTAAGGAAAAATAATAAAATAATAGTTAAAATAATAAACTAAGAGTTATGAATTTTGGAGGGAAAAGAAGAAAACTATCTTTTTAATTGTATTTTTTCTTATCTCCTTATAGGTTTACTCAAATTTTAAGTGTAGACACTCGTTAGATGCATAATTAAATTCCGCATCCAACAAGTTTCTACACTTGAAATTTGAGTAAACCTATAAGAAGATAACTACCAAAAATATAATTAAAGAAAGGTAGTTTTTCTTATTTTCCCTCCAAAATATTTACTTGTACCTCTTTTCAAGTTTAAAGGATTTTGATTGGTTTACATATTATGACATTGAAACTATGTGAAAATTTCATGGGCACTTTTAGGTTAAAATTTCCTCTAATGGGAGCCTACATCAACTGTCGTTTCAAGCCCCCTAACGTCATCATGTTGTTAATTTGCTATTTGTGCATTTTATCCTAGTTTCACATCCTCCTAAATCAATGTTTCCTCATGGTTGGGTGAACTCATCACTTATATTTATTTAGAAACTTGCCTCCTCTCCATGCACACACTCGAAAAATACTCAAAAGCATAGAAAAAGTAAACAAAAGCAAGAAAATCACTCACAAAGGAAATAGTGCACTCTGAGTTGGTGAAGGCATGCAATTGAATTGATTGCATTCCTTTGGGATGAACAAGTGCATCCTCCTTGAGCACACTACATTTTGAGCAAGTGCACCCACCCTGAGCGCACTCCTTCGTGCCGAAGACATGTTCTCTTCCTGGGTACATGCACAAGCCTCTTGGTTGCATGTGGGCACACTCCTAGAAAATAAGAGCCCACTTAAATTCTCTTAACTAACCCTTTCACACGACGACAAGTGGCGATCATGTATGAATTAATTTTTCATGTAAAATCTTTTAAATCAACCCAGTTAATCATTCTTTTGCATAATGATTCTCATTTGAGTTGAGCACACAACTGTGGATCAAAAACTCTTCATCAACCAACTTTACAAGTAAGTTTTACATGTTGAATCTATTCATTGACCTTCATGATTTCACTATCGTTCTTGCTTTTCTTGCTGACATTTCATTGTTTTTTAGTTTTTTTATTGGATTTTATGTTCAATCTTCATGATGCAAGTGTTAATCTGTTGTTGCATGCATAAATTATTCACATTCTTTAACCTTTCATATTCCACTTTGAATCCGACAGTATCTATATAACTTTGTACATATTTTTTCTCCTCAATATTATCATCAAATCTCACCATTAAACTTGTTTATGAGCTTTCGATATGAAAAGTGAATTTATAGAGCTCAAAACTCGATCAATATTGAAAACTATGCCCATAATGACCAAGTTTTCATCTTGAGAACACTTCTTCATCATGAATAAATACACCCTCCCTTGAGCGCATGAGTGCACCATGAAGACTTAAAGCATTTTCTTTCATCCCTTTAGAGTGTGCCAGTGCACCCTCCTTTCCTTTGAGCACATGAGTGCATTGTGAAGGCTTGAAGGTTTCTCAACATGTTCCTTCATCCCTTTGAAGTGTGATGGTGCACCCTGTCTCTCTCCTTGAGTGCATGAGTGCATTATGAAGGCCCAAAGGCCCAAAAAATCACCCCTTCGATTCTTTAGAGTGTGCTAGTAGGCCCTTGTTGGATTTTTCCTCTTTCTTGAGCACATGAGTGCACTACAAATCCCTGAATGACCCTTGACATTCATTCATGCTTTGAAAGTACACCCTCCTAGTTTGAATGCATATTTTCTCATGCATGCAAGTTATTTTGTGTTGTTGTTCATAGATTTTCATGACCAGTTCATAGATTTTGAATTGTCGACACAAGTGACATTACCAAATCATGGTGGTGAGAGCTTGCCCAGTTTCACCATCTCCCATCTGCAACCTATATGACTAAAATTCCTAAAGATGTATATTAGTATCTAATAGTTATGTGTTATCAATTGCATGGGCGCAAGAATGTTGAGATGTTTGAGGAGAATTGGATATATATGCTCAACATGGTGGTAAACCGTGGCAACGTTTCCAATTGGGTAGATATATTGTCATTCAAGTTGAAATGTCATGTGGGCCAGGGAAAAGGATATTTGAGGGTGAAACAGGCACCGAAATTCTACATGTTTGCATTTCTCTTAGATGGAATCTATGCACAATACATGTTCCTAGGAATGAACTAGAACTAGACCCCTTATGAGAAGTTCTCGGTTTACTTCCACTACAAAGTGTTAGCAGAATCAAGCTTCAAAGGTGTATATGACAAATTGGATAATAGATTCTTTACAGTTATCTTCCAGATGATATTAAAAATCGATCCTCCTTGCATGACTGATCATGTGACTGATAAGGTGGTCATGCAAGAAGTAGCAAATCCATTGGACACGAGATTGTCAGGAGTTCTTCATAGGAGGAAGAAATCCCCTTGGCCTACCTTCCCATTGAGGATTAGATTATATGAGTTAAAGTGCTACAAGGTGACAACGACATAAATACAAGAGTTGGACCACCTGCACTTCACCACTAAATAATTTCATTGATATGATCCCAAGAGAGTGTGGAGGAAACATTGTGAAAGGATTGGTGATCTGGGTCCGGGTGTGACAAAGGACCCTTCCAAGAAATTTTACTTTCATGATGTGTTAAATTGCATTTTTAAAAGAACATAAATGAATACATCTACATGCTGTAAAGAAGAGGAACATGACAATCATCATCAACATAAAAACATAAGCCATTGATAAAGGAGTTTGTCTACGAGGGACTACGTCCCCTGTCCCCGGTGTCAAGATGGTGTAGGCCGCTGCATTAAGTGCTTTCAATAGTGATGATGTACATAAGAGGTGATGTCGCTATCATACAAGGAAAATGACCTCATGCAGGAGTGGCGCCAGAAGATGTTCCGCTACAGGAACTCTCAGTAAAAAAGGACTCCTATCAGTATGACACAAACTCATGCATGATGATCATCCCACCAACATGGCATAAAAGAGATCTCAATGCAAACATATATGGAGACAACATGAGTATCCTATCAACATGACGACAAAGGTATCTCAAAAAAAACATGACGAATCATGACAATAAGTACATCACACAGATGATTCCGCATCACATCAAGTAGGAATCATGAAAACGAGTAAGAAACATGATCCCACATCAAACATCAAATAGGGATTTGTGCAACACAATGCATAGAAATACAAGTACATGAACACATTGCATATATCTCACATCCATGGGGCCATATGAAGAAAAGGGTGCTAAGCTGCTGAAGCTGTTCGTACCATCGATATCACGACATCGAATTGCATGGAAATGGTTGCTCACACATGAATGTTGACACCAGCACTCCACTTAGAAAAGTGGCTGAAAAATGAAATGAGCAAATGGAAAATCTGAACACACCATCAAATTTGTGGCGTCGAATAGTGCAAAATTGACTATCAAATTTCTGAATTCTGAGAAAGTGAAAATCTGGGGCTTAAGGAATATTTTAGATTCCCCCTAGATTCCTCAAAGATTCCCTCCTCCAGGTCCTCTGCAAATCTGCTGCTTAGATAAGGAAACTGTCTGTGCCATCGGGCTCGTGTCGCTGAGAGGTGTAAGATCGACATAAAGTTTGTCCAATTTGGACACTACAAAAATTTCACCCTCTTGGAAATTTTGCTCCTTCATGGTTTCACCTGCATTAAAAATTAATTAAAAAAATATTGCCTCAAATTTCATGCCCACTCTTGGTTCCTCCATGCCTTAGCGCACTAATGAAATGAAGGTTAATATAATTTTTTGGGCGAAGTAATCAAAGAAGTCATTTAGGTGAATTGGTAAAGGAGGCGAATTATGAGGAGGAGGTCGGGTGGTCAAACCCGACCCCTCCATTTTAATACGCAATTTGTTTTGTTTTAAAAAATGCTTGCATATTTTTAGGGGGGTCGGGTCCGCATTGGGCGCGCCCCCCCGCCCCCCGCCCCCCGCTCCCCCTTAACTCCTGCAACTGTGTATTATTCGGAACAGGTCACATTAATGTTTGTTTGGAGGTCATCATATATGGTACAGGGTGGTTGTTTGTTGGTTGTAGTAATGTTTGGGTTGTGGTTCATGGGGCTGACGCATGGGCGGGGTTGGCCCTCTTGCAGACCGTGTGTTCAACTCCCACTGGCCTCCTCAATTTAATACATATGGAGAGGTGTGGGGTGGTGGGGGTGGTGGCCCACCACCTCCATTATATATATATATATATATATATATATATATATATATATATATATATATATATATATACATTTTTAATTTTTAAATATTTAAAGTGATTTTGGAAATTCTTGACATTGACAGAAGGAGTCTTTTTAACAAGGCGACAATTTTGCCTCGAATCCAATCGGAGTTGGCTGGATTTTGTCCACTGGACAAATTCTAAATTGTGTCTCCATTAACCTGTAGCAAAAGTCAACCAAAGCTTTGACTGCCTCTATCTTCCTCATCTAGACTCGGATTGAAAAACCATTCACACCATCGCGATCACAACGACAAGACCTTTAGCATGAACCCGGTTCAAGCATAATACAAACACTTTAATTTTTGACCCTTCTTGAGTCCTCTAGGACTTGTGCCTGTGTCTGGAGACACCTGGATCAATCCTCCCCACTGAGGAGCTTTTGGTCCTCTAAAAGCATGAAAAATAATCCAAAACTTCTTTATACTTTGTATGCATCACAAGCGTCCTGAAAAGGTCTTTCTTCCATCTCCTTCACCTTTGTTCGTTGAAGCCTTAAGCGATGAACCGACACCTACAACCTCTACAACATGTAGTACATTGTTTTGCAAATTACATGCTTGACTTTCATGACCAACTAATGACCCAAGCATCTCACACTTGCCACGAGTTTATAACACATACTTGGTGGTCAATTTTACATCGAAATGGAAACAATAGCCTAGCTACAAAAACAAGGCCAACATATCATTGTTGCTCCAACAAGTGATGGAAAACACATCATCACTGCAACACATGATTTAAAAAAATAAGGCCAAACGTTGTTTTTTTTTTACAAGTGATGGAAACACGACATCACTTTCACAACTTACCATGCAACTCAAAATAAGACCAGACATCATTGTTTCTTAACAAGTAATGGAAACACGTCATCACTTTTACATCTTAAAATGCAACAAATGATTTACAAAAGCATGACCATGACAAGCTAACATATCTAGAACCCATTTTTCACTTATCACTATGAATGGGTCATCCCCCTGTGTGTTGTGGGGAAAAGTATCCGATGCGGATGACCCTATCCCTACTCTAAAGGTGACAGTCTTTAGCAACAACTGAAAGTAAAGTTTTGATGATTTCCTTTATGAAAGTACAGAGAGAATGAAGAAAGATTAACCAACCTGGTGTCTTTCGCTTAGTCGATCCTTGTCCTCTCTCTTTGTCTCTTGTTCCCAGCTCCTTGCTCTCTTTGCCGGTCCAGCTACACACAGATCCTGCACAAAACAAGAGAGAAAACTACAAGATACATGTACTCATAACTGAAGCATGGATTAGGATGAATCAAATATACATGTAAATACAATACATCAATGCAATACAAGTATATAGGAGAACATGCAAAACTTTATTGATAGAAGTAACAGGGTTCTGAGAAGGTTACAACCAATGATGGCTCCAATCCAGCAGCACCTCCCCAGCAGCAAGAACTCTCCTCTTCACCTCTAGTAAAACAATCACCCAATAGCTCTAACTGTAAACCAACAGCACCTCCTTGCTTTACACAAAATTCCAGCCTCCTTAGACCTCATAGAAGAGCTCTATATATAGGAGAGAAGAAGAGAGGATGAGTCAGCTTGAGACTGACATGAAGCTGCCTTGTGTCCTCTCCCTCTTCAGTTAAACTTCAGTCCTTGAGTCCACTTGGAGATCCTTGCTTACACATGGTGATCAAGTACCTCTTACTCATCACAGGGTGAATCTCATGAACCAAGTGTCAGTTTGGAAGCTTCCTGGGCAGTTGACACCTTGCAGGATGACTGTGCCACTTGGCCAATCTCGCCCAGCGCAGGTAGCCTTCATTAATCTTGACTTCCAGCGCAGGTACAAGGAGGGACAGTTGCATTCCAGCGCAGAAGCTCAGTGGAGCAGCTGACATGATCCAAAATAAGCCTGTTTTGAAGTGTTTTCAGGTGGAGAACTGATTGGAAGTGCTGTTGTTTGATGACCTTGTTCTTTTAGGGGTAAGAACAACATGTTTAGGGACTGAGGATCCCTGCGATTATTGACATTTCATGCTCCATGATGCGAGGCACAAAAATGTCTATAACAGTTGCCCCCTAAAGTATGAGGCCGTTTATCGGGTGAAATGCTTTATCTAGAGGGTCCGAAGTTCATTCCAGTGCTGAGGAGGCGCCCTGTAATACAATATAATACAATACATTATTTTTCATTCTATTTTCATGATCTAGCTGAGGCGGGCATTCCCATGCTCAGCTTTTATAAATACATTTTGGTACATATGACAGACGATCGTCTGAAGGTAGACTGATAATTTTCTGCTGAAATTATCATCCTTTGAATAGGATGATCATCTGTTGCAATGATGTACATGACAAATGCTTTTATATTTCCTGAATATATATCGCAGCCCGGATGGATGAAACTAGATCCGGGGTCTTCAAACTCGTTCGATCTTCACTCTAAGTACAAGTCGATCCATGTGAGAATTGCGCTGAAGTCGAACATGGAAAGACATCGCTTGATTACCGGTCAATAATGAAAACCGTTAACAAGCGCGAGAGGAATCACCAATAATGACGATGACCCTCAAGGTACTGCAGTACAATTCACGTGGCGTGAATAAAGGACTTGGCGTCGAACGCCACGCAAAATCTTCTGGTCGAAGGTCATTGATGTATACCTGTCGCCGGAAGTGAGAAACTTGCCATTGAGGCATGCAAGCTTCAAAGTACTGATGGGGGTGTTCCTAGATCAACTTCTTGGATAATGAGCTGAAGTCGACAAGAAGCGATCCGTCAAAGGAGGGCCTTAATGAATCCCACAACAATGACACGGAACGGAGCTAATGACTTTAGTGGAGGTGAAAACAAACTGTGACATATGATTCAGGGTGGCGATCATGAATGGATGAAGGATAATGTATGGCAGTGGATGGGACACGGTTGACACTTTCAGAATGACCCCTCTTGAACATATAACGACACTGATGCGATGGATCGGTAGCATTACCCCAAATGTGGATGGTTTGGCGAAGACCATGGCGATGAGACCGGTGAATGAAACAACCCAACCCGATGTGGTACGGAGGAAAAGTGTCATGTTCAAGAGTGACTTGCTACCATTAAATTTTGATGTTCTCCCAATTTTTCCCCAGTCATTTCTGACCAGTACCTCTTTATTTTTGTCAAGCTTGAGGAGGATAACATATGCTTGTTCTATAACCTGCCCTTCGGGCAAGCCCATCGCTATGATTTAACGAGCCTAGCGATAGGGAAACTCGTTCTCGTCTAAAGACAAGTTTGTCGCTATTTAATCATTTTAACGAGTCTAACGACAAGGAAAACTCGGTCCTTTTCATTTTTAGAGAGTCTGAAAAGGTACAGAAAGTCAACTCCATGATTCCTTTTTCGTCATCTAATCCCTTAAGTCCGAAAAAGTATAAAACAACACAGAAGGGATGGCTGTTCGGTACTTTTACGAGCCGAACAAGACAAGCGCTCGATCTTTTTGTGCAATAATCCCTCAGGTCCAAAAAGATTAAAATCTAGAGGAGGGATAGCTTTCGGTCGTTTAACGAGCTAGAAGGCCAAAACTCGGCAAACTTTTCATATTTTACGAGTCAGTGAAAAGAGCTCAAAGAAGACTCGTCTTTTGAGGAACGAGTGATAAACAGGGATAGCAACTGATTCCAGGTACAATTTGGAATTTTCCAATCACGGTAGTGTCACAAGGATGGCTAGGTGAAATCACTCTTCGCAGCTGTTCCTCAAAATAGGTAAACACACATATGGGGGTGAACGATCGGCCAAATGAAATGGAGGTGATGGATGAAAACACGACCAAGGCTTTTAAGGCTTATAAATTTACGATCGCAATGGTTATTTACCGAGATAGGTTCATTTTTTAATGAGCTTGAACTTTGGCGGAAAAACTCTGCTCACACTTTTCTATTTTTTAACGAGCATAAATTCCGTGGTAAAACTGCTCGATTCATGGTCAAATTTAATTTTTTACTTTTACTAGCTTTTCTCTTTTCAAATGTAGTACTTCATCTTCAATTGCTGCAACAAATTTTGTTAGAAATGGACAATATTTGCATGAAAACGAGATTATAACCCTAATATTTAACTTTAAACTGTGTAAAAGTCATAAAAAGGGTTTTTACCTCTCATTTACCATTTCATTTGCATTTTGCTTGTTGGAGCTCTGGAGGTGCCTCTTTTTCCTTGATTTTCACCAGCTGATTCCGGGAGATTCTGTGGACGATTTTCGGCGCCGTTTGGACCAGGTAGGAGCTAAACCTTAGCCCTTCACTTTCATGGTTTCCTTTTTCAGTTTCATGCATGTTTTTCAGGGTTTCTGAGCCCCAGGGGTTTCATCAGGGCGCCCTGGCATCAGCGCAGGTTCCCCTTTCGAAAATTGCGCTGTATTTCAGGCAGCCTTAAGGCAGACTGCCTTACAGCGCAAGGGGAAGCCTCTCTGCCTGCGCTGGGCCTAGAAAAGCTGACCTTGCATGTGTTTTTTGATGATTTTTTCGCCAGATTTTCATCAAAATCAGGAACTTACTCCTTCTCTTGTTTGCTTGCAGGGAACTTTGAACAAAATGTCCCTTACATGGTGAGAACGAGAACATGAAGCAGAGGACATGGTTGCACTCCATGACCCAGTCACGGTGAACGCGCTTCGGAACTGTGGCCTGCTGAAGTTCTTCCGTATCTCTAGCATGAGAGCACAGATTTCTTTACTGCAGTATATGCTTGATGCTTGGGATCCTGTTAACCAAGTATTCCAGATTAGGGGGAAGTCTTTCCCCTTGACCATAGAGGACATGTACTTCTTGACTGGGTTGTCAAGGCGGGGTGCCCCCATTTCTTTGTCAGGTACGGCTCGAGGGACTACTTCCACCAGAGACTATATCCGTCAGTATTGCCGGGAAGGTTCACAGCCGAGCAAAGACGGCAAGATCAACATCCGTGACATCACTGACAGGTCTCTCAGGTCCATTCTGTTTACTATTGGTAGGATGGCCGGTAGCGCAGCTTTACATGTTGCCAACAGATCTTATATGCAGCACGCCTTGGAGTGTCTCCAACCGAAAGTGTTTAACTGGTGCGATGCAGTACTTGTTCAGATGAAAATTCAATTGACCAAGGTAAAGGACGGGGGGCTGAAGAACTTTGGATTTGGTTCTATTCTGACTGCCTTTGTCTTGGAGAAAATCCCATTGATGCAACCTCAGTACATCTTGCTTGATGTGCCTTCTCCGACCGAGCCACGCATGCAGAGGTGGGTTGACCATATGTCCCGGCATGTTGGTCAACCTCATATTACATTCACTGAGTCCTTCTTTAGGTGGTTCGAGCGTCAGGAGATGGCATTTTCTGAGTATCCATATGTGGGTATGGACTACCGAGGTGATCCGGACTTGGTGCTTCCGGATGGCGAGCAATGGGGCGCTATTGGTAAAATCTCTGACCATATCACTGTTTATTGTTTTTATTCATGATGTTTACTGTCCAAAACTGATCAAACTCTTGGGTGCATGCAGATGTTGGTCCTGTTCGTCCAGTAGCTCGTCCACGATCGCCAGTTGCTGCCCCAGCAGCAGAGCCTGCTAGGAGAGTTGTTATTCGCGACCTTGGTGATACTGAGATACTTGCAGCTGTGCAGGAGCAGGTTGAGGGCCTTACTCGTGGTCTTCCGGATGTACAGATTGACGAGTTACCTTTACAGTTGCAGCGGCACACTATTGGCGTGCCTAGACGATGGACTCGTCTCTTGCGCATGATCGCACAGACCGTGACATACTTTCATGAGCACCACTAGGCTAGGGTGCCCCCTAGCATCTTTTTGAGTTCTAGGTCATATGACCAATTTTGTTTTGATTACAGCACATTATGTACAAACTATAAACAGCTTTATATATTTTGATTTTCGGAGTTTATTTCAGTTTATTTGTGATCCACTTACATAGCACCGATGCATCTCTTTTTATATATGTTGTAAATGTCTATCTAATACATAGTTTGCTAATGAATCTGTTAATGTGTTCAAGTTTCTGGAAATATGTTGGTATTGAATTGAATCAAACTCTCTTTCCAAAATCTTAACTCTTAGAAACATACGATAAATAGCTGGATTGCGGACTGAATATATACCAGTGAGTTGTAGTATCACAAGTTGTGAGTCTAGCCTGACAATTAGTCGGCGTATACCATGAGCGATGGTATCAGAGAGGAGTTCAATCAACGCACTATACTCAGCGATATTGTTCGTTGATCGTCCAATACACACACCTCTGAAACTCACTAACTCGCCGCTTGGATCAAAAATGGCCCAGGCTGCGAAGGATAAATTCCGCGTACTACGACTCGCTCCGTCGGCATATCCCACATATGTATCAGAATAATTCGACATCTGCAACAAACGAGAAAGGCGGATTACTTAACCGAAACAAACATTTTAGCGAAAACAAAATACAACAAAAGCACTCAGGTTACTATTTAGGCATAGTAACGCTTGAGGTACAACCCGTTACGGGGTTGCGCCAGTGGTATTCCGTCATAATCCATTAACTCGTAGGCTCCTTTTGCTAACACCCTTTTAACAATATAGGGACCCATCCATAAGGACTGAAATTTTCCTGCTCCTAATTTGTCGGATTCTTGGTCGTAAAGCAAAACCAAGTCACCCTCAGAGAAGTTGTGAGGTTTGACATTTTCGTCGAACTGTGCTTTGACTCGTTTCTTATGGGCCTCGTTCGCCAAAGCGGCGTCACGACGGTTTTCATCCAACTGGATCAATTCCAGGAAACGAGCCTCTTCTTCTGAGGTTCCGGGGAGGAGGTCAATTGCGAGTTTAAGAGACGAAATTTCGCACTGGATTGGTAAGACTGCCTCCAGGCCATACACCAATTGGAATGGTGTGAACCCAGTGGCGTTCTTTACCGAGGTTCGGTAAGCCCATAATGCTGAGTACAGGATTAGATGCCATCTTCTTTTGTGAACCCCGATCATCCTTTGCAACATACGCTTCAGGACCTTGTTGATTGCCTCAACTTGTCCGTTGGCTTGTGGATAATATGGGGTAGAGCCGTCGTGAGATAGCCCTAGTTTGGCAGCTAATTCAACCATCATGTGATTGCGAAAATGCGATCCATGATCTGTCACTATAGCTTGCGGAATGCCGAACCTGGCGACTACATGATTGAAAAAGAAAAGGGCAGCTGTTTCACCAGTGTTATCCAATGTAGGCATCGCCTCGGCCCATTTGGTAAAATAGTCAACAGGGACTATAATATACCCATGCCCCCCGGTCGAGGTGGGGTTACATTGCATGAAATCGATGCCCCACTTGGCGAAGGGCCCAACAGCAACTATCGGCTGTAAGGGTGCGGGCGGTCTTCTGGTTTTGCTATCAAAGATCTGACATGCATGGCAACTTCTGACAGCTATTATGCAATCTTTAAACATAGTTGGCCAGAAGTATCCTGCTCGTAAGATTCTTTGTGCTGTTGCATATCCAGATTGATGCCCCCCGCACGCGCCTGAATGACAATCATTTAGGGCTTTTTCGGCCTCCTCATGGGTAAGGCACCTCCTCAGAACCGTATCGACGCCACGACGGTAAAGTGTATCACCGACGATCATGTAGTCTTTAGATTGGTATCGTATACGTTTCCGTTCCGAGTGTGAGGTATTAGGCCTAAATTTTTGGGTTTGGAGATAAACAATGATGTCTCCATACCACTCATCGCTTACTGATATCAGAAACAAATTTTCATCCACGATTGACTCTTCTGATGTTTCATCGTTGGATGACGATGGGAGATCGCATAATAATTCCGCGAAAACTAGAGCTTTCTTCGATTTGGATTTTACAAAATCTAAATCAAACTCTTGAAGGATTGCTATCCATTTTGAATATTTGCCCCCAAGCAACTGTCGCGACAGTATATATGTCATGGGATTGCAATCTGACAGAACGGTAGTTTTCCTAAAGAGGACATAATGTCGAAACCTTTGAATCGCTTGAATAGCAGCAAGCGCTAGTTTTTCAACATAGGAATATTTACTTTCTGTATCATTTAAGTTTTTACTTAAATAATAAATAGGATGTTCAATTCCATCGACTTCTTGCACTAAGACCATGGCAATGGTCGTATCTGCTGCAGCTAGATACAGGTTAAAATCTCTTTGATAGTCCGGGGCGTACATTAATGATGCTCTTACTAGACAATCTTTCAGAGCGTCAAAGGAAGCTTGCGCAACCTGGTCCCAGACAAAAGGTACATCCTTTTTCAAAAGACGAGTATAACCTTTGGCAAGTTCTGCGTAATTTGGAATGAACCTCCTCAGAAAGTTTGCTTTCCCTTGGAGTTTCTGAATCTGAAGCAAATTTGAAGGTGGAGGCAAATTAATGATTGCCTGAACCTTACAGGGATCGAGACGAATCCCATCCTTAGAGACAACAAAGCCTAGTAAACGACCAGAACCGACACAAAACACACACTTGTGTGGATTGAGCCTTATCTTGTAATGTCGGCAACGTAGAAATACCGCTCTCAAATGCCGCGGATGATCAGTCCGCTTCCGCGAATGAGCTGGAAGATCGTCGAGGTAAGGTTGAACAATGTTCTTGATGTCATGGAAGGCATAATTCATTGCCCTCTGAAACGTCGCCCCTGCGTTCTTTAAACCAAAGGGTAATTTTCGATAAGCGAATGTGCCCCACGGACAGATGAATGCAGTCTTAGACTGGTCCTGTGGGCGGATATTTATTTGATTATACCCGGAAAATCCATCCATAAAGGAAAAGATTTCACATCCGGCGCATTCATCAATTATCTGGTCGATGAAGGGTGTAGGGTAGTTGTCCTTTGGACAAGCTTTGTTTACATCCCTATAGTCGACGCACACTCTTATCGTCCCTTGTTTTTTCATAACAGGGACAATATTCGATACCCAATCGGTTAGAGGAACCGGGTAGATGAATCCAGCATGGAGAAGTTTTTCAACTTCTGCCTTAATGGCAGCGGCTTTCTTCGGATGTACCTGCCGAAGCCGTTGTCTTACTGGTTTGACATCAGGATACATTTTAATCTCATGTTCAACTATGCTCGAGTCAATGCCTGGCATTTCATCATATGACCATGCAAAGACATCTCTAAATTCGCGAAAGAGAGCACTATATATTTCCAGTTCTGAAGGGGAACAACTTTTGCCGACATGAATATTCTCAACAACATCAGATTTTGTTGAGATGTTTATGGCTATGGTTTCTTCAATATTGGATAGGTTTCTCTCTGAATCCACCGTATTTACAGTATTTGTTAGGAATTCAAACACTGAAGGGTGGTATAGGTCGTGATGAGTTTCTTCTTCACACTCTGGAAGAAGGGAACGATGGTGGTGGTCATTCCATGGTGCCCCCTCAATCATCATTGATTGTAAGATTCCTTCGTCAGTCCCATGAACTTTTGACCATGGATCTAATGGGGTACCATATTCTTCGGACCTATCTACCCAAACGCTTGACGAGCGTTCATTTGGGCTCGCCTCCCATGCCTGAAACATTGATTGCTACAATATTTCAATAGGGCTAGGTGGCAATACCACTTGATGATCCATGACGACTTTGTCTTCTGCGACCTTCGATGAAGATACCATGTTGCATGTTGCTACAAACGGGATATTCCCTTCATGGAAAGGAGGTGGCAACGTGAAAGTTCCCATCATTGTGGGATCTTTTAGCAAGCCTACTCCTATATCTTTTATTGAATGGTCGCTCCCATGGATCAGGGGAATGCTTCCAGTAACTTGTGAACCATTAGGGAGGAAATTCTGTTGGTCGACGATCGTAATCCCTCCTTCAAACGGGAATGCGATCTTCCTAAAATATGTCGACACTACAGCTGCCATGGCATATATCCATGGTCTTCCCAGTAGGATGTTATAGTCAAGATTGCCATCAATGACTTCAACATCAATCTCTACTGTTTTTCCTCTTAGTTCAACCTTAAAGTTATTTAGGATACCGTACGGAGTGTACGACCTACCGTCAAATGCTTTCAATGTCGTCGAAGATCGCGACAAGGTTGGAGATCCAAGAGTTTTCCAGCAACTCATCGACATGATACATGTTGATGCGCCCTCATCAATAATCGTTCTATGAACAGTTTTGTTGAGTGCTTTCACTTGAATAAGGAAAGCTAATTGCGCTGGTAACTGAGGATCATATCCTTTGTGATCAAAGGATACAAGATTGGAATCTTTAGGATCCACTCCACCAATTGCTGATAACAATGCCTGTCTTTGGGATGGGCAATTTTGTAGTACCTCAAGAGTCGACATAGCAGATGGCGATTGGGCCAAATCCTCCACTATATTATAGTGTTGCGCCGCTCTGGCGCGAGGGTTGAATGTCGACTTGTGGACTACTCCCTTAGGCGGCTTTATCGTTAATTCATGCGTGAGGGGGGGTACAACTTCTGCCGAAGTTGTTGTCGAACTACTGGGTTGATCTTTCCCTTTGTCGTTCGACACCGGCGGATTCCCATAATCTTTATTCCTAGTCGAGATCAAAGCATCATTTTGCTTAGAAACCGACAACATAAGCACTTGAGACGGAGAAGCATTTCCACTATCAACCATATTTTGACCTGGGGTGGGAAATGGATCAGTCAACACAGCTGAAGTTTGGGAACTTTTAAAGAACCTCTTTAACTCAGCTTTGAACGGACAGTTCTTTGTTGAATGATTTTCATCGCATATTTGACATGGAGGAAATTGTTTCCCTTGCCCAGGAGGGTTTGAAGAAGTTTTTTGAGGGGATGACCCACCTTGTTTCTTCTTCTTCCCTTTGTTTTGTTTCTTCTTGCTTCCTGGTTGATTCGAGTTTTTGTCTTTATCCGTAGATACAGCATTTACCTCCGAAGCAAGAATCTCTTGATTTGCTTTTTGATTCGAAGTCTTACGGGCTTTCTTATTTGAATCCCTTGTCGACTTAGCGTTTGCAGTTCCAATCACGCCATCACCGGCATGAGAGTCACTATTCGATCCGGGAGGAGGAGGGATTGAAAATTCCGGTCTGGGGGCATCAGGTATCTTATCATAGAGCGTGCCCGACTGAGTATACACTAAGTCCAAATATTGAGCACGAGCAATCACTTGCTCTTCTGTTACGACACCTCCCTTGGCCACATCTTCTGTTATTGCCGGCAGAAGTGACTTTATAAACCACTCAGCTAATAGCTGATCTGGAACATAGGTTTTTACCATTCTGCGACGACGACGCCACTCATGTATATGATCAGATATATGTGTGGCTGTTGTCTGCTTGAAATTGGTCAAGATCTCTGTCCCAGTTTCGTACCTTATAGGTAACTGAAAGTGTGTTAAGAAAGTCGTGGCTAGGGAACTAAAATTGTCGAAAGAGGCTCTAGGTAATTCAATATACCATTTGGCCGCCGGACCAGTCAATGTCCTCTGGAAAAGACGAAGCCTTATCGAATCATCATTCAAGGTATTCGACGAACACCACAGATGGAATGTCATCACATGATTCGACGGGTCTTCGCCCGGATTTCCATTGAATTTAGGAATGTCCGAAGGAAGTTTGTGAGGAATCGCTGGCCACCAATGGGCATAGGCGATTGGATCGTTCGTCAATCGATGTAAATCTGGTAATTCTAAGGTCGCCACGAATGGCAACTGCTGATTCAGGTTTGGCGAGGCGTACCCAGGATATGATGGAATCGCCTGAGCAGTAGGTCTTTGCACACCAGTATAATGCAACTGATGTTGATATGACTGATATGGTTGGTGGGCTTGGCCACTGTAAAGTGGTTGGTTTAACCCATTCTGAATATAGGGTTGCCCACTATTTGCAAAGATCTGTTGCTCAGACCCCTGGTACACCTGTTGAAACTGAGGTTGTTGGTATTGCACCATCCATGGTTGTGAAGCCATGTTTTGTTGTGCGACACTAACCGACGGACCAAGATGCGGGGTTATGGTTCCCGTTTGTATCTGTGTCGTCCCGGCAGTTGGCGATTGTGGTTGTGTTGCAGGGTCAATAGGCTGTTGCATTACAACTTGGGGTTGACATACAACAGGCATCGATTGAACTTGCGACACGGTTACAATTGCTGGCGTCGTCGGGATACTAGACATAGGTACACATTGTTGCATGGAATATACAACTCTTGGTTGTTGGGGTAACATAGGTACCCAACCACTCGTCGTTACTTCAGTCAAACCTGAATGTGGTTGAAAACTGCCGTATGGGTATCCCCCCGAAAGGGGAAGTGAAAGGGCATATTGCCCCCTATACGGTAACAATCCGGAGCTCAAGGGTATAGATGGCCTTTGAGGACTGGATGGCCCAAAATGATTCCCAAAGGGATCAATTTGTCTAGTTTCAACATAAGAATTACCGGGTATTATACCGGAAGAACAAACTGGAACAGACCAAGTTGTCATAATAGTCCCTGGGTGGACTCCTTCTAGCTGATGAGAGCTAGTCGGGACGGCTGGTATGCCGGCAAACATCGTTGGATTGGCAGCAGGAACTTCTGCTGTCGCTGTGTCGTTTGGCACAGTTCTAGATGTCGACGGTTGTTCAGACATTTTAAGTCTATCCAATAAACTTCCTAACGATTCTTCAGGAACTTCTGGTGGCGATAGACAAACTTCTGATGCAGAAGGAAAAAGAGGGGTACCTACTCCAAAATGAATTGGAGTATTTGCTTGCTGGTCCTCTACGATTTCCTCTATTGCAATCAGACCAGGAGGAAGAGGAAGACCGTCAGGTCCGTAAAAGATTTCTGGTGCCGAAGAAGGGGTTGCTTCGACAGCGACAGTCGTTTGAACAACAAGACTCTGTGGACCGGTTTCAGATGGAACTGGTTCAGTTATGCAAGTACTTGTCTTCAGACTAGGATCAGTACCACTGTCCTTCTGTTGCTGTTGAACTTCTTCAATAGAGGCAGGGATTCCAGAAATATTGGGAGTGACCAGAATCTCAGATGTTGTTGGAACTTCCGTTCTAACTTTAAAAGGAGATTTTGACCTGGTCAAGCGAGTTCGCTTCGTCCGTACTACTCTCGGTTCCGGAGACAAAGGCGGTTGACTCGCAAGCCTCCCTGAACGACGGGGTTTTAATTGACTTTCCTCCACGGTTGCGGATTACTTGATCAACTAAAATACAAAAAGGGGAATTATGTTTCCGTATTGAATGAATTTTATTAGACGCTTTTAGACACAACTTTGCTTTTTCATGTTTTAAGAGTCGAGAAAAAGCTAAAGATGACTCTAGTCGCCTTCGATGTATTAACGAGCCCGAAGTGACAAATGCTCGGTTGGACCTTTTCAATTATAGAGTTTGAAAAGGGCCAAAAGAAACTGCTCTGGAGATCTAGGCAGAGGGTGTGCCAAACCTTTCGCGAAACCACAGAATACGTTTTACGGTACGGGTGGTCGATCTTCGTGAATGCTGTGTTCACTGCATCGCGATCAGTAGGGCGGTCGACATGGCTTCCTAAGGATAAAGGATAAAAGCCTATAGGGGTCTCCCAATATACGCGACGGTACGCGGGAGCTCAAGTCCGTATTAGTGCTATCGTCCCTCAGGAGGAATCACCCACCTTCGTAGAGATCGACAGTCACTACGTTTAACGACGCCGGAACACGTCTCTACCTAGAACTCTATTGTGAGCATTATGTTACAATGCGTTTTTAGATTCATTCAATATATTTTAAGTTGATCTTGTTTATCAGTTTGCCTTTCAGGATCACCACGAGATGTATTGGTACAAATTCCTAAATGCAGCTAAAATGATAAGCAAGCTTTCACAATCTTTTTAGCTTTGAAAATCCTAACTACTGAGGGGAGAGAAAAACAATATCTTTCCACACAGAGCACAAAGCACAAACTAATGCACTTTCTCCTAGATCAGACACACAAACTTATCAAAAATGCAAATGCAAGATGCATGTATTTCTTTTCTTTTCCTTTAATGTTGATGTAGACAAAAGGAAAACTGTTGTATGACTTTCGAATTCAATTTGAAGCGTAAACAAACAAGCTTTGTCTAAATGAAAAGACGCTTTACAAGTACTTGTTTCAACACTCAAAATATATGAATTCAAACCATAAAGTGAAAAACAAATAAACTCAAACAGCCACGAACAGTAATAAAACTAGCTCATAAGATCACAAAGACACTTTTACAGTTCAGGATCTAAGAGGTCACAGCTATACTGGTTCGCTTTTCACAATGGGAAACTGTAATTGAAACAAGAAATACTGAAAGAACATTCACAGTTTCATCACACAACTGAGGCGGAATAATGTCAAGGAGAAGTGGTCTACAGCAAGTACAATGACCAGCAAGCAATCAGCTAAAAATCAGTGAAAACAGGGCCAAGACACAAAGGGAAAGCTGAGCAAGACAATGGCTAACTGGACCAGCGCAGGTTCTAGTCTGCCAGTTTGACTCTCAGCGCAGTTCCCGAAGGGAGCACCTGCGCTGTAATGCAGACTGCCTGTGGACAGCCTGCACTGACTCACGAGAGTTTCGTCTACAAAGAATTCCGGGTCATAAAAAGCTCAAAAATGCACTGTTTTTGCTGAAATAAAAAGCTATAGGTCAAGTACAGGCTAAGGGATGATCAAGAGGATGAAAAGCTATCACAAAGAGTAAAGAGTCTTTTGTAGATAAGCTCTTCAAATCTTGAATTTGCTCAGCAAATGAGCAAGAGTAATAGACCCTCTACTTCGCTTTTGATATAGTCAAAAGCTTTTCGATTTGGTACTCTTTTCTTCAAGAAATGAATAGCAAAATACTACAAACACCAACAAGATACTAGGCTCCCCAGCGGAGTCGCCAGTTTGTTGTGGGGAAAAGTATCTGATGCGGATGACCCTATCCCTACTCTAAAGGTGACAGTCTTTAGCAACAACTGAAAGTAAAGTTTTGATGATTTCCTTTATGAAAGTACAGAGAGAATGAAGAAAGATTAACCAACCTGGTGTCTTTCGCTTAGTCGATCCTTGTCCTCTCTCTTTGTCTCTTGTTCCCAGCTCCTTGCTCTCTTTGCCGGTCCAGCTACACACAGATCCTGCACAAAACAAGAGAGCAAACTACAAGATACATGTACTCATAACTGAAGCATGGATTAGGATGAATCAAATATACATGTAAATACAATACATCAATGCAATACAAGTATATAGGAGAACATGCAAAACTTTATTGATAGAAGTAACAGGGTTCTGAGAAGGTTACAACCAATGATGGCTCCAATCCAGCAGCACCTCCCCAGCAGCAAGAACTCTCCTCTTCACCTCTAGTAAAACAATCACCCAATAGCTCTAATTGTAAACCAACAGCACCTCCTTGCTTTACACAAAATTCCAGCCTCCTTAGACCTCATAGAAGAGCTCTATATATAGGAGAGAAGAAGAGAGGATGAGTCAGCTTGAGACTGACATGAAGCTGCCTTGTGTCCTCTCCCTCTTCAGTTAAACTTCAGTCCTTGAGTCCACTTGGAGATCCTTGCTTACACATGGTGATCAAGTACCTCTTACTCATCACAGGGCGAATCTCATGAACCAAGTGTCAGTTTGGAAGCTTCCTGGGCAGTTGACACCTTGCAGGATGACTGTGCCACTTGGCCAATCTCACCCAGCGCAGGTAGCCTTCATTAATCTTGACTTCCAGCGCAGGTACAAGGAGGGACAGTTGCATTCCAGCGCAGAAGCTCAGTGGAGCAGCTGACATGATCCAAAATAAGCCTGTTTTGAAGTGTTTTCAGGTGGAGAACTGATTGGAAGTGCTGTTGTTTGATGACCTTGTTCTTTTAGGGGTAATAACAACATGTTTAGGGACTGAGGATCCTTGCGATTATTGACATTTCATGCTCCATGATGTGAGGCACAAAAATGTCTATAACACTGTGGTTGTTTTTCTTGTCGAACAATTGTTTCACCTGGTTCATGCACCGACTCTTCAAGGTGTTGTTCTAGATCGAGCCTCCAACATGTGGCTCTTTGATGGCCACTTCTGTCACAATGACTGCAATAGGTCTTCTTCCTCCATATCTCCTTAACATGTTTCTTTACCTATTGTTAAGGGGGTCTTTCATGCCTCATCCTTTTGTGTGCTACCATTCTTTTCAAACACTTAGAAAATGTATGGTTATGAAATCCACAAAAGGTAAATGTTTTTTGATTCCATGTTTTACACTCATCATTAAAAACATGATTATATTCGAAATGACATTCGAAAATTGAAACTGATCATATCTTTCCTTGCCGTCTATTGTGTAAGTATGGTGATGAGAGCTTGCCTCAGCTCTTTCCCTGCCATGGGCACTTCCATGGGGTGATGGGGGTGTGTTCCCATCATTCTCTTTCCTCGATGATTTCGACGATGTCTTGGAAGAATCTGATACCTTTGAGCATTCTCCCTTGGTGTATCTCAAGCCTGCTAATTGAGGTCTCTGCACAACCTCCAATGGTTGAGTTATGCCTTGGTTATTAACACCAAGTTCTTTTTCCTCCTCGTACCTCATCCTTGTAAGGAGCCTCATGTTTGTCCCTATAATTGGGATCTCCACATCTCCAACATAAATCATACTATGTGATGAAAAATCGAAAGGAAATCAACATATTTTACCTCCTCTATCGATTTGGAAAGAACTGATGAGGGCCTGTCATCATCTGTTGTTGGTGGTTCGCTAGCTATCTTGGTGCATTCCCCAACTTCCTTTCTGACATACCCAAGTCGTGTCTGATGGGGTAATTCGTCTACTTTGATGGGGTTGAAAATGCCTTGGCCATTAACACCTAAGCCTTTTCCCTCATACCCCATTTTCTTCAACAGTTTGGAGCCAATTCCTGTGGTATGATTTTCAAAAACAGTGAAATCATCATCAGGACACATACATGAATTTAGAGAGCTACTTTTTACCTCACATGGGTCACGCTGCAGCTTTTCCAAGGCCTCGTCCTTTGCTTGTAGTTGTCGTAGCAAACTATGTTTCTCCTCTTTCTCTTCATGTAGAAGCATCTTCAATTGAACGTTATCTATTTGAAGATTATGTTTGCTATGCTTCAGTTCTTCCAGGGCATCTTCCTTGGCTCGCAACTGAAGCTGCAATTGCTCCTTTTCCTTTGTCTCTTTCGGTAGAGTTTCATACATTATTTCTACTCTCTTTGAAATTTTTGAGCATGGCCTCATACATCGCTTTTTCATCGTCTATTGTTGCACATTCCATTGTTCACACTGCAAATCAAATCCATGCAAAAATCGCTTTGATACCACTTGATCCAGGTTCGGGTGTGAAAAACGACCCTTCCAAGACCTTTTACTTTTGTGATGTGTTAAATTGAATTTTTAAAAGAACATAAATGAATACATATGCATGCTGTAAAGAAGAGGAACATGACAATCATCAACAACATAAAAACATAAGTCGTTGATAATGGAGTTCGTCCAAGAGGGACTACGTCTCCGGGCCCCGGTGTTAAGATGGTGTAGGATGTTGCATTAAGTGCTGTCAATAGTGATGATGTACATAAGAGGTGATGTCACTATAATACAAGGAAAATGCCCTCACGCAGGAGTGGTGCCAAGAGATGTTTTGCTACAGGAACTCTCAGTCAAAAAGGACTCCTATCAGCATGACACAAACTCATGCATGATGATCATCCCACCAACATGGCATAAAAGGGATCTCAATGAAAACATACATGGCAACAACATGAGTATCCCATCAACATTACGACAAAGGGATCTCAAACAAGACATGACGAATCATGACAATAAGTACAACATACGGATGATTCTGCATCACATCAAGCAGGAATCATGAAAATGAGTAAGAAACAGGACCCCACATCAAACATTAAACAAGGATTTGTGTAGCACAATGCATAGCAAAAGAAGTACATGAACACACTACATATACCTCACATCCATGGGGCCATTTGAAGAAAAAGGTGCCAAGATGCTGAAGCTGTTCGTACCATCGATCTCACGGCATCGAATTACATGGAAATGGCTACTCGCACATGAATGCTGACACCTGCACTCCACTTAGAAAAATGGCCAAAAAATGAAATGAGCAAATGGAAAATCTAAACACACCATCAAATTTTTGGTGTCGAATAGTGCAAAATCGACTGTCAAATTTATGAATTCATGGTTCCACCTGCATTAAAAATTAATTAAAAAATGTTGTCTCGAATTCCGTGGCCACTCCTGGTTCCTCCATGCCTTGGCGTACTGATGAAATGAAGGTTAATATAATTTTCTGGGTAGAGTAATCAAAGAAGTCATTTAGGTGAATTGGTAAAGGAGGTGAATTATGAGGAGGAGGTCGAGTGTGTCAAACCTCGAACCCTCCATTTTAATACGCAATTTGTTTTGTTTTAAAAACCGCCTACATATTTTTAGGGGGTTCGGGTTTGCATTGGGCGGCCCGCCCGTTAACTCTCGCAACTATGTATTAATTCAGAATGGGTCACATTAATGTTTGTTTGGAGGTCATCATATATGGTACGAGGTGGTTGTTTGTTGGTTGTAGTAATCTTTGCGTTGCAGTTCATGGGTCCGACGCGTGGGTGGGGCCGGCCCTCCCGGTAGACATGGGTTCAACTCCCACTAGCCTCCTCAATTTAATACATATGGAGAGGCATGGGGTGGTGGGGGTGGTGGCCCACCACCTCCCTTATATATATATATTTTTTAATTTTTAAATATATAAAATGATTTTGAAAATTCTTGACATTGACCGAAGGAGTCTTTTTAACAAGGCAACAATTTCGCCCGGAATTTGGGCGGAGTTGGCCAGATTCCATCCATCGGAAAAATTCTAAATTGTGTCGCAATTAACCTGCCTAGTTAGCATAGGTCAACCAAAACTTTGACTGTCTCTATCTTCCTCATCCGGACTTGGATTGATGAACTGTTTGCACCATTGTGATCACGACGATGAGACCTTTAACATGAACCTAGTTCGAGAATAATCCAAATAGTTTTATTTTTGACCCTTCCTGAGTCCTCTGGGACTTCTGCCTATGTCTGGAGCCACCTGGATCATTTGGTCACAATAAGGGGTACTCATCAATGTTGACATCAAAAGATTAGAAGATAAATAACTGGTACAACACAAACATAAAGGCACATCCACAGATGGAGACTAGTTCACCCCATGATCCACTGACCCAAGACTTGCAGGTGCAGGAGGTAGAAAAAATAACCTCTCAAGAAAGGAAAGTAGCTCTTAAGAAGAGTGTTGGGCATGGAATCCCCCCGAGGCATGTTTTGGGGCTCAAAGCCCAAGTTTGGACCCAATATTGTTGTAAAGACTCCATGAAGTTTGGGCGCGGAGCACGAAAAGTATGTTAGAGTCACAGGGTTGTCTGTGCTAGTTTTGTAATATAATGTTGACCTACCCATGGACCGCGGACCATGGGATTGTATAAATAGAGCGAGGCTCTAAGTTTAAGAGTAGCAAAGAAGTAGAAGAGAGGAGAAAGAGTCTAAGTGACTAAGTGTGTCCTAGGTTGTAGAGTAAGAGAAGGCTCTGTAGCTGAGTGCACAGAGGCCTAGTAGTTTGCAGCTGAGTGTGCGGACCCCTGCAGCTGAGTGCGCAGACCCCTGCAACTGAGTGCACAGAGGAGAGTTAAGTTTGTAACCGAAGAAGGGATTAATAAAGAGAAGTTTGATATCAATTTGTGTATTTGTTCTTGGATTAATGCATGTTTGATATAAATTGCAAATATACTATTTATTTACTGCGCGCACTTATATGAATGATTTATGTTGTTAAGTATAACTTAAAGCATGCAAGTAGGCTAAAATAATCAACTAACATTGGCATACTAGTAAGGAATTGGGTAATAACAACGTTCAACCCCGAGTAGGGCTGCGCGAAGGCAACATCTCAGGCTGCAATGTATGGGAAAGTGCACGTAGCGACGTGCGCACAGGGTCAAACCGCGAACCACTTGAACTCATCAGACATATCTAGGGTGCGGAAACCTAGTTCTAGCGCCCTCCCATACTACTTCGGATGAGACCTCAGTCCGCGCTCCATGGACTATTTCTGAAAGGGCTAGTAGTACTGGGATTTGTTTGGAAAAATCAACTCTGAACCTGGGTTAGGCCCCAATAAGCCAACAAAGAAGATCAGGTATGACTCGATAGGCGAAATCAACAAGAAATGGAAAGTCAATCATTTAAACACAAGATTTATTCAATAAGAACAAGCAAGGAGAGAATAGAAATAAGAATACAAGAAGAGGAAGCACAATGACTTTCCCCGTAAGAAATAAGAAGAAGAAGAAGAAGAGGAAAAGAAGAGAAGAAGAACAATATAGGTATTCCTAGGAGGAGGAAGCAACACATATATTGGAAGAAGAACAACTGGCTCAGAATATTGAAGAAGAAGTGTTGGAGGAAGAGGATACCATATGTAACACCCTCCTCCCATATTTACCCAAGTTAAATAGTTCACTGGGGCAAACATGTATAGTTAAGGATGTGGAACCGACAAAACCCAACCAATTTGACCTTCTACACATGCTACAGAACCTTTAGGAGCCAACCAAACCTTCCAGGTGACCAACCCTTAAGGTAACTTGACATTTTACTGGATCCTCATTCACTCCCATGATAAGCCATGAATGTGAATGAGGCTTTCCAGTTGCTCCCACAACCAGGCATGGTAGAGACTATGGACTTTTTCAGCTAGTTCTGAGCCAATGACCCCAGATTTTGAGCCACTTTTTTAGGGATAGTTCTGAGGCCATTTCCCAAAACTTCATGAAACCTTAATAAATGATAAATAACAATGTAATAAGGCTACTAAAGCAATAATTGGTACAATTATTTGATCTTCCCCTATTATCCATGACAGGCATTTTGTCAAACATGTCACAAATATGTAATCTACAAGTTATAACAACATATATGAGCATAGGGGTCTCATAATTATATGAGAATTGTTAAGAAGAATTGGTGCATTATCATAATAACTACTATATTATGTCATATATTCATTGTTCATTAATTTTCTAATCAAAACATGATGAGATGCATACATCAAGTCTGTCATAAAACATCCTCATAATCAACATATACTCAACAAAAATAACAAAGATATAACAACCATAAAAACCACATATGAACAAGTATATTTATCCATCAAATACAAGAAGAAAGGAGCTCTTGTTAATACATGCAAAATGCAACCAGGTCTGCAACTTCCACATACCACCTGACCATAGATTGGGTTGAACCAAATCTTTTTTTCAACTAATCACCCCCCTGCCATATTCCAAGCATGAATATGGGATCTCATAGAACAACTGAATCAAATCAGAGCCAAGGATTATAGAGGAAAAACCACCTCAAACCTCAACCAATGATTCCAATTCATGGTTGGTCATCACTAATCATCACCATATTGGTCTCTACCCAAGCTGTCCAAGGCTCTAGAGCATTTGTTCCAACCAGGGTTTCCAGGACTAGTCACTCAACCCACAATTGTTGTTTGTCTTCTAGAGTGTTTTTCCAACCAGGGCTTCTAGGACTAGTAACTCAACCCACCAAGGGCTTCTAGAGCTTTTTTCTAACCAAGGCTTCCAGGACTAGTAACTCAACCCAAGCTGTTACAGGGCTTCCAGAGCATTTGTCCAACCAAGGTTTCCAGGAACTAATAAGTCAACCCAGAGCCAAAGGATCATGAGGACCAACCAAAAAAAAAAGATAAAACCCACAACACCATGGCTATCCAAGAAATGGAAAGGCTAGAAAAAGCCACTCTCCATCCAGGAAATCCTCCATACCAATGATAAGTCATAACCAAGAAACCACATGTATATGCCATGCATGCCAAAACTAGCAAGGAAATAATACATGCAACTCAGTACCTGCAATAAAAACCTATTGTAGTTGTTGATCCCGATGTCCTCTTGCACCTTCATGCTTTGCATTTTCCTTCTTTCTCCAAATCTCAAGTATGCCACGTTCCTCCAAGAGTGCTCCAAGAGTATGAGAGAGAGAATAGAGAGAGAGCTCTAAAAATGAACTGAAGAAAAGGTTGTGAACTGATCCCGAGGAGACTTTTTATCATTGAGGCCTTTATTTTCTTCATTTTCCATCAATTTCTTTCAATTTCCTCCTCACATGCAATCTGTGACCTTTCACCTTCCTTTTCTCCCACTTTCCCATTAATTTCATAAATAAAATGCCAATAAATGTCTCATGCCTTTCCAAAGCCTTTGCCAAATTCCATAGCCATTAATTAATCACAAGTGATCCTCATCACTATGTTTTTTCCCAAAATTCATCTTGGAATGCGTGTCCCATGAATTTGGTCATTATTTTGCCTTTATTAACTTTATTACATGGATTTTTGACCAAGGATGTTACAGAACCCTCCCCCTTGGGGGAACATTGTCCTTGGTGTCCGATGACACCTACAACTAGCAAGACCACTGAAAGAAAAACATACTTCCCATGGATATTTATAACTTATCTCATTGCAGTATTTACAATGAACAAATTGTTAAAAAGAAAAACATCATGACAAACATAATAACATGACACCCATATCGCTTATTGGATCTTTATAGAACAACTCATGGTGGTGTTTACATCCATATACATATATACGCATGTACCAAAACATCACACCAAAACATATACTAAAACATTTGCTCAACCAACGAGTAAAGAAGGATACATAGCCTGCATCTGATCCACCATCTCCCACGTAGCTTCATTGGACCCAAAGTGCTTCCATTTCACTTTAACCTGCTCGATTGCTCAGTTCTGGAGCATGAGCATATTTCTCTACAAAATTCACTGAGGTTTCAAACATATTTAACATGATCAATCACATGATCAACATATTTAACATATTTAACCAGTCAATCACATGATCAACATATTTAACATACTTCTTAAGAAATGACACATGGAAAACATCATGGAGTTTCACTATCATAGGCAATGCAATTCGATAGGATAATGGTCCAATCCTTTCAAGAATATTGAAAGTTCCACAAAACAGAGGTGCTAACTTGACACATGATATGATCCTCAAGGATCTCTTCTTGTTCTTGATGCATAAGTACACCTGTTCCCCAACTTGAAACTCCTTAAACAACCTATTCTGATTTGCATAACTTTTCTGCCTGTCCTGTGCTGCCTTTAGATTTTTCTTAATTACCTGCATTTCCAATGCCATTTATGCCAACATATCCGGTCATATCAACACCCTGTTCTATAGATCACTCCAACTGTTGGGAGTATTACAACTCTGCCCATAGAGTGCCTCAAACAGACTCATCCTTAGTGAATCCTCATACCCATTGTTGTAAGAAAACTCAACTAGTGGAAGATAATCTTCCCACCTTCACTGCTGATGCATCACATACATCCTCAACATGTTCTCCAATATCTTGTTGAACCTCTCCATCTATCCATGTATCTCCAGATGATAGACTGTATTTAAGGCCAACTCTGTACCCAAAACGACAAATAACTCTTTCCAGAATCTAGAAGTGAACTTGGCATCCCTGTATGATACAATCTTCTTCGGAACACCATGCATGCTCACTACATCTCTGATCAATACCTATGCTACATCATTAGCTAAATAAGTAGACTTCACTGGAATTAATTGCGCTACTTTCGTCAACTTGTCTACAACAACCATGATAGAATCATGTTTTCTAGATGTCCTCAGCAAACCTGTAATAAAATCCATGGAAATGACCTTCCATTTCCAGTCTGGAATCAGAATCAGTTGTAGTAATCCACTTGGATGCTTACACTCTACCTTTACCTGTTGACAGTCCAAACATATAGCCACAAACTCTTCACTTTCTTTCTTCAAGTTCGGTCAATATTACAACTTCTTCATTGTTGTCAATGCCTTCTAATATCTCAAGTGACCAAAATATGAATTAACATGGAACTCCCTCAAGATAATATTCTTGAGCTCACTGTTGTCTAGCACATATATTCTATCCCTAAATATGATGAAGCCATCTTCTGTGAGATGGTAGTTCACATCTTGATCATATGTACCCCACCGTAACCTGTGCATAAGCTTCCTATACCTATCATCCTGCTAACTTGCTTGAAGGATCCAACCCTGTAAATATGTTCCATAGGAGCTCATAACTGCTATATGATTCACCTGTATCCTCATGCTAAGAGAATATGAAACCCTATTCTATTTACCTTTAATGAACCTGATCTCAAATTCAAACTCACTGATCGTGGAAAACCATCTAGCTTGCTTGCCATTCATATTTGGTTGGTCAAATAGATACTTCAATCCATTGTGATAACTCATTAGTACAAACCTCCTTTCCAAAAGATAGTGCCTCCACATCTTCAATGCATAGATTATAACCACCAACTCAAGATAATGTGTTATGTAATTCTGCACGTGCTCATTCAGTTTCCTTGATACATAACACACTACATGTCCTTCCTGCATCAAGACTCAACCAAGTCCTCTCTTACAAGCATTTGTACATACCACAAACTCTTTGTTCAGATCTTAAAAATTTAAAACTGGAGCATTAGACAACAACTGCTTCAACTGTTCAAAACTAGATGCATATTCCTCTGTCCATTCAAATTTCTTACCTTGCCTTTGTAGTGACATAATAGGATATGCAATGTGAGAGAAGTTCCTAATGAACCTCCTATAATAACCTACTAGCCCCATAAATGATCTTACCTCATCCACATTTCTAGGGGCTTCCCATTCCATGAAAACCATTATCTTTTTTGGATCCATTACTATGCCTTCCTTGGAAACAAAATGTCCCAAGTAATGTACCTCTATCTAAAAGAAACTACATTTACTGAGCTTAGCACACAACTGTTTCTCTTTCAACAATCTCAAAACTACTACTAAGTGCTTGACATTCTCTTCCTCATTCTTAGAATATATCAAGATGTCATCAAGGAATACAATAACAAACTTGTCTAGATAAGGGCACAATACACTATTCATCAAGCACATAAAAGTAGCTGGAGCATTAGTCAAACCAAATGGAACTACAACAAACTCATAATTCCCATACCTAGTCTGGAAACCAGTCTTGTAGATGTCCTCTTCTTTAATGCATACCTGATGGTATCCCGATCTCAGATCAATTTTCAAGAATACTATTTCTCCCTTCAACTGGTCAAACAAGTCATCAGTCCTCAACAACAGATATCTGTTCTTGATGGTTACCTTCTTCAACTGCCTGTATTCAATTAATAACTTGAGAGTACCATCCTTCTTCTTCACAAACAACACTGGTGCACCCCAAGGTGATACACTTGGCCTGATGTATCCCTTGTCAAGCATTTCCTTCAACTATAGCTTCAATTCTACTAACTCTGGTCGCTCATCCTGTACGATGCCTTCGATGCTGGTGCTACCCCTAGTACCAACTCAATAGAAAAGTCCACTTCCCTAGGAGGCAGAAACTCTGAAATCTTCACTGGGAACACATCCTAAAACTGAACTAGCTACCTACTCAAGACATCCCCATCCTCGATTTCTTTACCTTTTTCAATGGAAATATTCACTACAAATAACACACACCATTTTCTATGACTGCACTTCACCTACATAGATGTCGCCATTCTAACTGATGTTGCCTTATTTTTACCCTACAAAAGTCTTTGTTCCCCATTATCATCTAGACACTCAATAGCTTTGTCATAACAGTCCACCTTAGTCCTGTGAAGATATAGCTAATCCATGCCCAAAAGCATACTATATGAACCCAAAGTAAATACATTCAAATGTGTTGATGTAGGCATACCATTCAAATCAAATTCACAATCTCTTACCCAATGATGAACTCTCTTCTTTGTACCTATAGTCAACTACACTAACCAAGACTTTGCATGCACTTATTTACTCAAACCACACTTATCCACGAGGTCAGGATTAACATAACTATAGTTAATTAGATCTAGATTCAATCAAAATAGAAACAATTTGATCACAAAGCTTACCATCCATCTCAATAATAGATGCCCGGTGGTATTCCTACCTGTTATCTAACGCTGCATAGATATGAGGAACACTCTGTCCAAGATCCCCCACTGTTTGCAGTTCTTGGGCACTATAAATATATAGTCTACCACCCTAATGCTGTGGACAATCTCTTTGATGATGATCCTTGCCACAAGTCCAACACTCTAAAGGATTCAAACCTGCACCCTTGTTCTCCTCCTCATACTAAAAATAATTTCCTCTGTCAGATGCATTGAACTTCTTATGCAGTGTTGCATTCTGTTTGTTACATGTGTCCTCAGGCCTTGTTCACTTCTTATCCCATTTTCATTTATTCTTTGTATTACCTCTCCAATCCTTCTTAGTCTCAGATTTGTGCTTTGATTGCTTATAACAATGCTTTATCTTTTGGATGGCCTCCTCTAATGATATAGGCTCATCAAACTCAATCCTGTCTTTGAATGCTACCTACAACCCACTGATGAATCTCTTAGTTTTCACTTTCTCCTCCTTCAGGTAAGGCGCATACCTCAATAACTATAAAAATATTCTAGTGTACTCCTCAACAGTCATGGATCCCATCTTCAACTCATAAAACACTTTTGCCTTGTCGTCATAGTATCTATCTGATAGATACTTCTTCCTGAATAGTCTCTAGAACTCACTTCAAGTCAATTCCTCTTCATGAATACCTCTAACATTCTTTGCATCTTCCCACCAAATATCCGATTTACCTTTAAGGATGAATGTAGCTATTATGGCCTTCATGTTCACTAAGTAATCATGTGATTTTAAGAACTATCCATTCCAAGAAACCATGCTTCAACATCCTGTGACTTCTTCATTTTCCCATCAAATGTAGGTGGCTTTGCTTTCTTGAACTCATCTGAAAAATATCCCTTGTCACTCCTCTTGTAAGGATGGTAACGATGATGACCATGATACCTGTCTAAACCAGAACTAGAGTAAATCCCATTTTCACTGGCTTGCCTATCAGGTGCATCCAAGAATATGCCTTCTTTTACCGTGTCATCTCTATCCAACTTGTTCCCACTATGTGACCTGCTACCATATGCCCCATTAGTCCTATCTTCCTTTCCATGACTAATTCTAAGTGGTCCTTGTGTCTGCAAGTCTAAACAACTTTGAAGAATCACCCCATTGAGATCTGCTTATTTGTCATGTGCCCTAGCAAGTCTCTCTTGTGATTGAATGATTCGGTCATTATCTTCTTTGGAACTCTTCATTTATGCCTTCAAGCTTCTGAAAGTGTCTGCTATGTGAGGGGAGTACTCATCACCATCTCCCTCATCTTATCTATAGGGAGAATCTTCTGAAATGTAGTATACCATCTTATTAATCATCTTTTTTCTCCTCTTCCTACAAGGTATATCATGTCAACTAAACCAAATCATAAACAAACAAGCATACCTCAGTTTAGTTTAGGGAGGATATCTTGTCTACAAGATCAACCAGATTAGCACAATACATGTATAATCATAATCATAATAGTATATAGACATCATATTAATCACCATCTAGTTACCATGCATGATGCCACAATTACAATACCCACTATACACAATGCATGCATAATGACATAAATACGACATGCATGCATACATAATACATACAAACACTAACATACATTCGTGACAAAAACATTTCGACATCAACACCATCAACTTCTGCATGACATCACTACAACAACCATTACCACCACAATGCATATGCAACAAACACAGAGACCACAAGCATAAATAACACGTACACAACCAACATGTACGCATGACCAACACACCGCCCATCCAGTCCAAGGGGTGAACCATGCTCTGATACCACTCTATAACACCCTCCTCCCACATTTACACAAGTTAACCAGTTCGTTGGGGTAAACATGTGCGGGAGGCTACTATGATGTGATTCCACTCCCCATGTATAGTTAAGGAAGTGGAACTGACAAAACCCAACCAATCTGATCTTCTACACATTCCATAGAACCTTCAAGATCCAACCAATGCTTCCAGGTGACAAACCCCTGAGGTAACTTGAAATTTTACTGATATGGACCCTCATTTGCTCCCATGACAAGCCATGCATGTGATTGAGGCCTTCCAGTCACTCCCACAACAAGTCATGCCATCAATTGTGGAAATTTTCAACTAGTTCTGAGCTAGCGACCCCGTATTCTGAGCCATGTTTTTAGGTCTAAGTGTAAGGAAACCTCCCAAAATTTCATGAAACCTTCAGAAATGACAAATAACAATGGAGTAAGGTTACTAAAGCAATAATTGGCATAAGTGCTTGATCTGACCCTACTAGCCATGACAAGAATTTCTTCAAACATGTCAGAAATATGTAATCTACAGGTTATAGCAACAGATCTGAGCATAGGGGTCTCATACTTATATGAGAATCAATAAGAAGCATGGATTCCTTACCACAATAGTTTCAATATCATCTATTAGGTCACATATTCATTGTTCATTCATTTTCTAATCAAAACATGATGAGAGGCATACATAGAGTTTATCATAAAACATCCTCATAACCAACATAATCTCAGAAATAACAAAGATATAACAACCATAAAACCCACATATGAACACATATATTTAGCCATCAAATACAAGAGTAAATGAGCTCTTATTAACATATGAAAAATGTAACCAGGTCTGGGACTTCGACGTACCACCCGACCATAGATTGGGCTGAACCAAATCTTTCTTTTAGCCAATCACCCATGTGCCATATTCCAAGCATGAATGTGGGATCTCATACAAAAACTAAATCAAAACCAAACCAGGGCTTACAGAGACCAAACCACCTCAAGCCCCAACTAGTGATTCCACCTCACGGTCGATCATCACTAACCTTCACTATATTAGTCTCTACCCAAGATGTCAAGGGATCTAGAGAATTTGTTCCAACTCAGGCTTCTAGGACTAGCAACTCAAACCACCAAGGGCTTCCAAAGTGTTTGTCCAACTAACGCTTCTAGGACTAGTAACTCTGTTAGTTCCAGTCTTCACAGCCTGTCACCTGGGATCAACATGAGCTCTTACTATGTCTGGTTTTGTTAGATGTTTTACACTTGATGTTCAGCACAAAACATGTCACAAGTGTGTCCATCAGAAGAAGTTTGGAAAAATATTTCCAACGGTATATCACACTCCCGTAACTGGCTCCTGGATTAGAAGATCTGATATAAATGAATGAGTGATCCTTGGTTATGCATGTTTTGAGGTCAGTAGCTGCACACAATGACAAATTTAGTACAAAATCAGTTTCTGAAATAATGGTAAGGAATTTTTCAAAAGTGAAAGAATTTTTTGTTCATCACACACCAAATAAAAAAAACCTCCTTCAGTTTATGGACAGGTGCTACTATGTGGGAGCTATATAGTGATATTTGGAGCCTACATTAAAAAAAAACATTTTTTTCATATTTTTTATTGTTTTAGTCATTTTAGTGCAGTGCCATTTTACAACAGATAGAAAGTAATTTTGCAAAACCAAAGGAGGTTTTTGTTAATCACGAGCCATATAAGAAAAACCTCTTTCAGTTTATTCATAGGTGTCATGAATTGGGATATATGACTAGATCTTTACAACTCATTTTCACAGATTTAAATTTTTAATGATTTTCTGTTTTAGAGATGATTTGGTGGCACATATTACGAGAAACTGGAAATGAATTTCCAAAATTTGAGAGAGGTTTTTCTCCAAAATGACCTTATCTACAAAATTTTCTTTTAGTTTTGTAACAGGTGCTATGGTTTAGGAGATACGAGTTCATCTTCAACACCTATTGTCAGAAATTCGGTCCAAGTTTAATGTAACTGATTCTATTTTGAAGAAAATGGTTGGGCTCAATTACCTTAGTACAAGGATGAGAAAATGTATATATTTTATGAATTTCATAGTGTAGGGGTTGGAATTTTGCATAAGTTTGGACTCTTGTGAATGTTTTGAGCATTATTGTACATTCATCTCTGTAGTTTGGCAAAGGAATAGACTAGGGTTTGCAACATTTTGTGGGATTCTTGCGGCAAGTTGATTTGGTATTGTTATTCCTTCTGTAATTCAAGTTTACATGTGTTTATGTATGCCATCATCTCTCTCTGTTCATCTTAACTAAATGAATCAAGGATAAAGGTAGAATTCATTGAGGTTGCAGTGCTCTACCTAGGGTTTGTTTAGTTATTCATGTTTTCAACTGTTTGAAGAGGATTCCTGAGACTCTCATGCCCTCTCCAACTCCTCACTAGTCATAAGACTCTCCATCTCACTTATTTCAAAGTACTAAACCATTTTCATACCTCGCCCCATAGAAACCTCTACAAGACTGAGTCCATTCCTCAGACCCAAATCTGCCTTTCACATTTGAGCCAACAAACCAACATTAAATTCAATCAAACTCCTCTGAGCATATACCTAGCCTAAAATTAGTCTTTACATCAGTCATCTCAAGCCTCACTTGATATATTTTCCTAAGATTGACAAGGATAGATCCCTCTCCCAACTTGGTAGGGCTAGCTACCAGGTTAAGCGTGGTTTGATGTTACCCTAGACCTTCCTTTCTCAGCCTAAGGTAGATTTAGGCCATAACAAACTCAACCCAATTTGTTATAGGGCTTCCAGAGTGTTTGTCCAACCAAGGCTTCTAGGAACTAATATCTCAACCCACAGCCAAAGGAACATGAGCACCAACCAGAAAACAAATATAAAACCCACAACACCATGGATATCTAGGAAATGGAAGGACTAGGCAAAACCACTATCCATCTGGGCAATCCTCCATGCTAATGAGAGATCATCATAAAGAAACCACATCCATATGTCATGCATGCCAATACTAGCAAGGAAATCATACATGCAACTCGGTACCTGCAAGGAAAACTTTTTGTAGCTACTGATCCCGATGTCCTCTCGTGCCTTCCTACTTTTCCTTTTCCTTCTTACTCCAAATCCAAAGTATGGCACACTCCTCCAAGAGTGCTCCAAGAAGACTCTGAGTTTCCAAGAGTATGAGAGAGAGAGAATAGAGAGAGAGCTATAAAACTAAACTGACAAAAAGGTTGTGAACTGATCCTCATAAGCCTTTTTATCATTAAGGCCTCTATTTTCTTCATTTTCCATTACTTTCCTTCAATTTTTTCCTCACATGCAACCTGTGACCTTTCACCTTCCTTTTCTCCTATTTTCCATTAATTTCATAAATAAAATGCCAATAAATGTCTCATGCCTTTCCAAAACCTTTTCCATTGACTTTGCCAATTTCCATAGCCATTAATTAATCAAAAGTGATCCCCATGACTATGTTTTTACCCAAAATTCAGCTTGGAATATGTGTCCCATGAACTCGGTCATTATTCTTCCTTTATTAACTTTATTATGTGGATTTTTGACTAGGGCTATTACACCATCCAATCCATGGATGATGAATGAGACACTCTAGAGAAACCTCCCCTTATAGGTGTTCATCTTCCATTCGGGGAATTGGGAATTACACCTCCACTGGATGATCAAGTCATAGATGAATGCAGTGTAAAATTTGATCAGCTTAACAAGAGGAATGTGAAACAAAATCATAGATACTTCCCCAAGGATCCTTAAAATATAGTCTCAGTTTATATAGAGAAGGTGATAATTTCCAACACTAGGAGGAATCCTAGAGAGATCATGGCGGAAAAATGTTACATTTTCTATATAACAACATATGATAATTTTGAGTACTTGTTGAATGAGAATGTCAGGATGAGAAGAGAACTTGCTGTAGTGAAACAACAGGCGAATCATATTGCAGCGGAGAATCAATGGGTGTCACCACAAAGCTTCAACACCGCAGAATGGTATTCAACCATGCAGGAAGAATTGGGGCTAATGGAGGACACCATGGTGTGAGTACATGATGAGATAATTCTTCTACAACAAGTGGTGGCTCCACTTGTTGGAATTAATAAGAAAGCACAAGAAGTGGTGAAAATCCTGAAGGTAGAAAACAAAGCAGTCGATCATCTTCAGGAGTGAGCTGCCAAGTATCCATATGATCCACAACATTTGGAGAAGAAAGATAGGACTTCCACAGATATTGATAGAGTTCAACTAAGACTCAACCATCAAACTACATGCATCTTTGAGAACAATCAATTAGTACCATCGCCGCATATGATTGACTGCATAATGGTTTTAAGTATCTAACATAAAAGCATGGGATGACTTCGATAGGGACACTTGAAGCAATCAGAGGAAAAGAAGTCATCTTCCATGATATCAGGCAATACATTGAGCAGATCAATCAGGCCACAAAACATGAAGGCTTGGAAGCTACTAAAGACATTATTCTGCAATATTCCATTGCACTAGTCAAAGCTCATATGAAAATTTCATGGCTGTGGAATAATGTAAAGTTAATCTCCAAGAACATATTGAGGGAGGCATTGGAGGTGAAGATGTGCTACATTGGGGACTTTCTAGTTCAGGTCAAATCCATCTCAACAGAGTTCAGGGCATGACACACTTACATTACAAATGAGCTCCATGAGGAAGCACATGACTTATCAATTTGATGAGCTTTTGTACTGTTATCATTTTTGTCTTATATAGCCACCTTCTCATGTATAATTTGTCTTATGTAATAAATGGTATGTAATGAAGTCCAAGGGACACGTGGAATTTGAATAGCCACACATTGGAATGTAATGAGTTATGTATAGAATATGAATAGTCATAGAAGTCAAAGAGTCATGAGGAAGCTCAAAGATCATTCTCATTTGTTATAAATCACTCCTCATTACTCAAACAATGGGCTTGGATTCTAGAGGTATTTCCTTGGCTTCTCTTGTAATACATAAGAGATAGATCATTCTTTAGAGAAGCAAGTTGTGGCTTCATGTTCCACTACTGGATATAATGTTTCATTTATGTAACAATGTACTTGGGATCTTTCACTTTAATCAAAATCTCAATTTACCGACACTTCTTCATACATGTATCGTTGATACAGTATGACTATTATTGTTATGTTTCTTGTCACTTACTAAGTTAATAAACTAATTAATTTCTATTGAAAATAGCAACAAGAAATGCTAAAATAGAAATGCTAAAAACAACATTTCTGGATATACTCCAACTCTGTTGGAAATAACAAAAAAATAGAAATGCTAAAAATAACATTGCTATAAATAGCATTTCGGGATATATTCAACTTTTGATTTGTCTTTGAATCAAAATAGAGAATTAAAATTCGAATTTAGTCTCACTAGCTGTTTGAAAAATAATTAATTAATTCATCTTGAGTTAATTAGTTGGAGAAAATTAAACATGAAGTCTATGTGAAGACATCCAACATTTATCCCTTTTATTAAGGAAGTTATCCCTTAATTAAGGAGATAAGGATGAGTTGTAATTAGTTAGCTCAGTTAACTGAGTTAATTGCAGTTAAATTAGCTCCAAATAGTTGGAGGAACTAATTGTGAGTTCAGTTAGTTACTGCGTGCATGCATGCAACTAGTGTTCTCCAGATAATTGAATATTCTCTCATAACTAACCAATGCATGTCAGTACAGAGAAAGACCCAGTTGAGATTAAAGACAGGGAAATGATACTATCAGTTGGAGGAATTTTCCTATAAAGGAAACTCATCCATGCAGAAGAAATTAACTCCTTTAGGATTGCACAGTTATTTTAGAGGTCAGTGTTGTGTGTGAGGTGAGAATCACAAAGATGGCAGCTGGAGCACCCAGGAGAAACTGCGCAAGTAAATAGGAGGCTTGGAGGACTGAAGGAAGGCACATGTGTTGTATATTCTATCTATGAGCAATAATGAGGGATTGTACTGAGAGATGGATAGCTTGAGAGATAAATCTTTGTGTAATCCTGAAATATTTCCACTTGTATGATAAAACAGATACCGTGGTTTTTAGCTGAGGCTTCCTCATAGTATTCTTCTGTGTTTCATGTATGATTTCTTCCTCTGTTATATGTGTTCCAATTGATCTTGCTCAAATTGATTAAGCCTCCACAAATTTTGATAATAGAAGTAGATCAAGTATCTTTCTTTAGTTACATTTCATTATCAGGTGATCTACAGTGAGAATTTCTACATGGTATGAGATCTAGCTGATCCATAGAGAAATTTCTACATGGTATCGGAGATAGCTGATCCATAAAGAAATTTCTACATGGTATTGGAGCAAAGGTGATCAAAGTGGAGAGCAGTATACAAAGAAGGGAGAAGTTCGAAGTTTGAAGTTCTAGATTGTAGGTACATAATCAATTTCTTATCACATCTCAAATTTCACCAATGGTGTTCAATGGCTTGAGACTCGAGTATGCCCTGGATGGCAGCTTGAATTACATAGCATGGAAGGATCTCATGGAAGCAGTATTAGAGGACAATGGTTTGAAGGACTTCATTGATTAAGAAGTCCCCAAGTCAGCAACAGCTAATGCCCAAGAATTGGCGGAATGGAAGCAATGTTTGGCGAGAGCGAGGATGATTATTTTGGAGGGAGTTCGAGATCATATTTTCTCAAGTCTCCATGGGAAGGAAACTCCATTTTCAATGTGGAAGACATTGAAGGATCTATACTAGAATAGCAGTGACCAGAGGAAGCTGGTGCTGAAAGACAAGCTTTGGAAAATCAAGTGTGAAAAGGGCGACACGATCTCTACATATTTGAACAAGCTCACCACCTGTAGAGATGAGCTTGGAAGTGTAGGAATCACAACAACCGATGATGACATGGTGAGTCTTTCTATCCTCAGTCTTCCTAAGAGCTGGCATAGCTACCAGGACTTAGTGAATGGAAGAGAGAAACTGCCAGATTGGGAACAACTGTGGTCAAATCTGATGCAGGAGGAGCACCAGAGATGGTTCTTCATCCAAGGAGGATGAAGAAAATCTAGCCTTAGCCAGTAAGGCAAGGAAAGGGAAGGAGAAGGATTCTCATTCCAAATCGAGTTCTTCCCATGGTGGGAAGAAGATTGACAAATATAAAGTGATATGATTTAATTGTCATGAGATGGGCCATTATGCAACTAATTGTCCATTGAAGAAATCCAAGAAGGGATCCTCAGAAGGATCTGAAGGTGAGGCATTGGCCTCTCAGTTTGAATTGTATTTTACCCTCATCGCATGCATGGTTTCATCGATGATGGGTTGTGGTTGGTTTCTTGGCAGTGGAGCCTCATTCCACATGACTAGCGATAAGAGTTTGTTCATTACCTTGGAGGAGAAAGACCTCCAGATGCACATAGAGATGGGTAATGATGAAAGGTATAGTGTTTCAGGAGTGGGAATGATTTCTTTTGAGAGGGAGCATGGAGCTCTCATTACCTTAACATATGTGAAGTATGTGCCTGGACTGAAGAAGAACTTGGTATCGATCACGAAGTTGGAGGACAAAGGCTATGATGTTGTCTTCAGTAAGGGAAAGGTTTTTCTTAGACACATCACCATGAGATAGGTGAAGCAGATCGGTTCACGAGTCAAGAACTAGTATGCTCTTAAGGTTCAAGATGCATCCAAAGCCTTGAGGAGTAAGGAAACTGTTGGAGACTTGGTGGTTGAGAGAGAGAGTACATTACCTCTCAACATGCAGTGCCAGAAGAAGTCTCAGATAATTGTGGAGGAGCCATAATTGGTGAAGCAGCTTTAGGAGATTGTGGAGTAGCCACAACTGGAGAAGATGAGAGGAGATCGAGTGGAGGCATCCACTCATGCAGAGACCTCCAGTAGGGGAAAATTTTGAGCCAAGTGGGCAGAGGGATCACATGCAGCCATACCTCCAGGTGTGAGGTGGGGCGATGTGAAGTGATAGTCCCAAGAAGGCTAAAATAGGGGCAGGATCCTTGAAGTACCCAACCTCTTTGATTAGACCTTGCTACGAGAGCCCCGATGAGGAGTAGCAGGATTGGCTAAGTGGGTAGAGACACATGCGGATGGAGCAGTAGAGGGAGATCCAGCATCAGAGGGTGTTTCTAGCCCAACAGGGAGGTCAGTTGGGAGATCAGTTACTTACTTCTCAATAACTGAGTTGCAGTGCAACATTGGGCAGCATGATGCAACATGATGAGAGGAGGTGTAGTGTGGATGCAGTGCTACGAGATAGAAGCAACAACAACATGGATGCAGCAGGAGGACTCAATGTGATTGATGCAGTCAGAGATCAAAGTGACAGAGGCTAGAGCAGTCAGATACTAAAGAGCATAGTGGTGCATAGTTTTTCAGTCAACAGAGGCAATAGTAGTTAGAGACTTTGATAACAGAGGCATCATTCTAATTTAGGTTGGATATTTTTTGTGTTTCTGGAGTTGCTAGAGAAACAACACTTGAGAGAAGTGTTGCATGTAGAACATTCCAAAGGTTCAGGATCAGGTTCGAGTTGAATGCCTTTCTTGTTGAGAAGGAGTGTTGAAAATAGCAACAAGAAATGCTAAAAATAACATTGCTATAAATAACATTTCAGGATATACTCCAACTCTGTTGGAAATAGCAAAAAAATAGAAATGCTAAAAATAACATTGCTATAAATAGAATTTGGGGATATATTCAAATTTTGACTTGTCCTTGAATCAAAATTGAGAATTAAAATTCGAATTTAGTCTCACTAGCTGTTTGGAAAATAATTAATTAACACATCTTGAGTTAATTAGTTGGAGAAAATCAAACATGAAGTCTATGTGAAGACGTGCAACAATTATCCCTTTGATTGAGGAAGTTATCCCTTAATTAAGGAGATAAGAATGAGTTGTATTTGAGTTGTAATTAGTTAGCTTAGTTAACTAAGTTAAGTCCAGTTAAATTAGTTCCAAATAGTTGGAGGAACTAATTGTGAGTTTAGTCAGTTAATGCATGCATGCATGCAACTAGTGTTCTCTAGATAACTGAATATTCTCTCATAAATAACCAATACATGTCAGTTTAGAGAAAAAACAAGTTGAGATTAAAGATAGGGACATTGTACTATCAGTTGGAGGAATTTTCCTATAAAGGAAACTCATCCATGCAGAAGGAATTAACTCCTTCCAGATTGCACAATTATTTCAGAGGTCAATGTTGTGTGTGAGGTGAGAATCACACAGGTGGCAGCTGGAGGACCCAGGAGAAACTATGCAAGGTAATAGGAGGCTTGGAGGATTGAAGGAAGGAACGTGTGTTGTCTATTCTGTTTATGAGCAACAGTGAGGAATTGTATTGAGAGTTGGATAGCTTGAGAGCTAAAGCTTTGTGTAATCCTGAGATATTTCCACTTGTATGATAATACAGATAGTGGGGTTTTTAGCTGAGGCTTTCCCCAGAGTATTCTTCTGTGTTTCATGTGTGATTTCTTCTTCTCTCTTATATGTGTTCCGATTGATCTTGCTCAAATTGATTAAGCTTCCACAAAGTTTGATAGTAGAAGTAGATCAAGTATTTTGCTTTAGTTACATTGCATTATCAGGTGATCTACAGTGAGAATTTCTACAATTTCTTAGCTATGCATATTATTGAATGAGTGTTGTTATGCTTTAATGACTGTTGTTTATTATGTGGATTAATATGGAGGTATTCAAAAAGCCTTTCTTTTTCTTCCTCGGTCCCCTTTTAGGACAGTACTATTACTTTTCTAACCAGTGGCTTGTTTTCCTTACCATTCGTGGAATTCTCCCTCGTACACCTTCCATTGGGTGTATCACAAAGATCACATCATTGTTGCTCCAAAAAGGTGCTATGTTCTCTTGTGTTTGATCATGACTAAGGCATATCTTTAAAACCTTTCCAACGTTGGCTGAACTATATGACCGAATGGGACTCCTACACCAAATGGTGTGAGGTCTAATTTGGACTTCACATAGGGGATATCCCCTTACAATTTTGGTGACATCCAACACCGTTAACAACGTGTTAATGAGAATCTCTTTGAGATGCATATATATCACTTTAATCAATCTATTAAGAGGTTTCAGGCTTAGATACCTTGCCTACATGCATGGTTCTGAACACACATGTATTGCTAGTCATTTGGTTGGGAGGTGGTAACAATAGTGGCCTATATTTTAGGGTTATTACCTAGGTGACTATGGTTTGGAAGTCCCCATGGTACTTGAGGTAAAAATTAATCACCATATTAGTTCTCTTAGGGGTGACACTCAATTCCATCATGGTCACTTCCACTAGTCAAGGCTAGTCTAAGGAGGTTGGGGTAGTTGCTTCTCAAATCCTTTGTCGGGCTAGGATCCTTGGGGGATTTATATCCTCAAGCATCTTAGCTTTCAGGTGGTACCTTCATAGTTGGTTTTCTTGTTATATCTCCTAGGGATTTTATAGTGTGATTTATTTGGTCCAGGTCTAGTTGGCCATAGGCGTGTCTTAATCAATCAATCAATTAAGATTATATATTCACTATAGCTAACCAAATTATCTATCACCCTTTACGATTTTGAATCCTTTATCCTGAAGAGGAGGGTACACCACCACAAAGACAGTGTGTAACTCCGTTACTAATAGGATTATATTAGACCATAGTTGGAAGGGTTATCTTTGATACAAAGGGGGAAGATCAAGTCACTATTGAAGTTGTAGACAAGAGTCCATCATTGCATGTTAAACCACCTTTGATTAATCATCTAAGCCCAATACTTGTACAACTGAGCAACTATTTTAAAAATTCTTTTTCATTGTTCTCTCATCAAATGTTTGGTAAGAGTGGTGCATCTATCATGGGGGAAATGAATCCCTCATCACCATATTCATTGGGGTTTTCTTTCAACATGTCTTCATTATAACCAATCAATGTGATAGATCCACTTCTCCGATTTCGATAACACCTCTTTCCTTGTTTTGGGTCACCCCCCTAGATTCTTCTACAAGCTTGAATAGTTTCCCAAGCTTATTTGTACCTCTCCCCCTATCCATATTTGTGTTTGGAATAGGGGTAAGCCTTAGTAAACCTATGAGAGTTGGATGGTTTCCACCAAGTTTGTCTATTCTTATGACCATGATATCTAATATGGGTCAAAATTCTTAAGGGAACTTGTCGGGAGGTTCTACGTTTGTTCCTAGCTAGTTGGGGGCAACGACGTTTTCAAAAGAACTTATGCTCCATGGGGTAGTTATGTGTTAGGAGGAATGCCATTCTATGGAGGTTTTCATGCTTTTAGAGAGGCTAACTTACTTGGGGGAAATGTTCCCACTACTACCACTATTCCCACAAGTTTTCACGCTTATGGTGGTGCTTTTGTGTAAAGATGTCTTCCTTCTAGCGGCGAGTATAATCCCATCATCAGTCATTCCTTTGGGAGTTACTTTATCCCTTGGGACAATCATCCTCCCACCATGGCAACTAGTCTAGGGGTTGAATACTCTATGTCTCCCATCCCCTTTGTCAGCCATCGTATTCTAGAAATTATGTTATAAGAGGATCTCAAGACTCATCTATGGGTGCATCATTACCTGTAGATTCATTCAATCAACATCAGTTTCCATTTCTAGAATCGCTAGACTTGTAGGATTTCGATAAGTTAATGAATGACCCCATATGCTATGATCCTTGATGGGCTCCAATTCCTGCGAAACTACCATATAGTATTCTCAAGTTCTAAGGAAATTTGAGAGATAATCCTAACATGATCATAACCACCTACCATCTATGATGATCTTAAAACTCTTTTATGGATGATTTTATTAGGTTAAGACTCTTCCAACAAACCCTAATTGAGGATGCCACAAAATGGTACGTTGAACTAGACAAGACATCCTTTCATGACTATGCTTCCTTGGTTCAAACATTCTTGAACCGTTTTCAATTACTTTCATGGCAGGAGAAAAACTAATCTCCTATCTAGCTTCAAGCAAGACACTTCCACCCATATCTCTGATCACATACACAAGTGGAGGTGATGGAAACAATTGATTAGGAATGAGATTTTTGGTTAGTTTCTCAAAGATTGGTTTACTTGATCCTTGCTACTTCCCATTTTCAAAGGATGTTACTTTAGGTAGGGTAGCTATATAGGAGTAGGCCATATTACATGCTTAGCATCTTGACTTGAACTAATCTTAGTCAGGAACTCTCTATGACATTATTCTTAATGCTCCTTAACCTTCAACTGATCCACAATGACCCAAATTAGGACCACATTCTAATGGTTTATTTTTTTTTTTATCTCCTCTTATGTTGTGAGCCATTGACTTCTCAATTAGGGAAACTATTTTTTACTTGCCAAGCCCCTGCAACTATGCCCAACTCTAAACAAGACACATATTCTAAGAAAATCATTGAGATTCACACCATGCATTTCATGCAACCAAAGAATTCTCAACAAACTGTCCCAACCCAATCAGGGTGGGATGCAAACAATCATAAAAAAAAAGTCAAGTTCCCTTATAAGATTTGTCAAGGGGATCATTTAAATTAGGAATTCCCAATGATTTATGAGTTTCATATATTGCTTGTGCAATCAGATACCACTAAACAACTGACTATATTAACACATCCATTCCCCACCCAACCTTAATAACAAATGGTTACACAACCTCCTCCACCTTTTCCTAGGGTAATGGGAGAACAAAATTTTCGAGGTTTTTCACCTTTTCTTATGTGAATTGAGCAAGTTAAATTGTCAAGTAGAGTGAATTCTTATGAGATTCTTGAGTCAAGTTCTGCTTCTAAGGACCCTGTCATCCCTACTTCCTATAATGGACCTCTCATGATAGATAAACATTTAGAGCCAATATTTTTCCCACCTAAGGTTATTGTCTATAATATGACACATAACCCTAATATTAAGGCTTCCCAATGCTATATTATTGTTAAGAATCTTGCCCAAGCACTTTGTGCCATATTTACCTTGGAGGTTTTGCAGAGTTGTCCTATGCAACACAAAGCCTTATTGACTGTTATTGTAGGGTTTATCTATTAGAGTCAAATTTGATCACATTTGAAATTAATGAAAGTTGTTTTAGGTTATCCCATCACGCCACTTTCTAGATATCAATGCATATCTACAATAGAGATGTGTGCCACACTTTTATGGATGAAGGATCCTCCACTTGTATTATGGCTTTGTCATGGTTGAAATCCCTTGGTTCTCCATCACTCATCCAATCGAGTACTACCCTTTAGGCATATGATGGCCATAACTTTATATCTCAAGGTGTTATACCACCATTTTCCATTTATCTAGGGGCCAAAACCATTACCATTAACATAGAAGCCATTGATGCCCCACTTGATTATAATCTACCACTTGGACATAGTTGGGTCTATGCTATGACTATTGTTATCACCCATCTTTCCCATTCTTCGCTTTCCCATGAAGGAAATACTTCCACTATTAAAAAACTTGAATATTGTATGATGGTGACCAAGGTGACCACTATAGGCACTACTGTTCCATTTTTTGGAGATAACCCTTTGTCTTATGAGAATGTCAGTGCAGGTTTGTTTAAATCCTGTTAGTTATAAGTGTTTTTCCTAGGCCCCCACCTAATATTCCGTCACCTACTATGGCTTCCATGCATATGATATCTTTTGTCACTAATAGATCCAATCTATTATTTAACCCTTTAGTGGCACATTCTCCTTCAGAAGTAGATTCATATAGTGGGAAAATGCATTTAAGTCCCACTGGAATTACTTATCATGATACAGTTGGCATCAAACAATTATGAGTCAAGTGAAACTTATGGTGAGGAACTCGACAACTATCCTTTACCCATATGGATTGTTGATCATCCTCTTTCTCATGACTTCCTTGCTAATGATATTTCTTATAATGAAGCTATTATGGAGGTTATGCCAATTATTGATCATCATTGGGAGGAATTTCATCATCATTCTTCATTCCTTCCTCAGGTATAAAAGTTGGATGAGTCACTTAAAATTATCACTTCCTCTAGCTTTTTTGAGTGGTCCTAGTTCCCCATCATATTACGTGGTATTTTCTTGAAGGAGAATTTGGCGAACATATCAAAGAATATACCCATAAACATTTCTACAAAACCATGTGTCATGGAAAACATTGTGATTGGTGCATATTGTACTCCTCGAGAAATTAATTTTTTTGATGCGCTTTTCAAATAATTCCACAATGATTTTTCTTGGTTCTACAAAGAAATGCCTGGAATTTACCCTGAGATCATTGAACATGAAATTAAGACATATGTGAGAGCCAATCCAGTTAGGCTAAGTCTTAGACTATTGAACTCTCGTAAAAATGGTACTATTAAAGTAGACATCCGAAAATTGTTAGATGTTGATTTTATGTATCTAGTACCCTTGAAAGAGTGGGTTTCTAATCCTATTCTAGTCACTAAGAAATAAGGAAAAATTAGGGTTTGTGTTGATTATAGGGAATATAATTTGAATTTCCCAAGGGATAAATATATAACACCTTTCATTAACCAAATTCTTGATGTCCATGCTGGAAGTGCTATATTTTCCTTCATGGATGGTTTTCTAGATATAATCAAACCCAAATTAAAATAGAAGATCAAAACAAGACCACTTTTATATACCCATGGGGAAAATTTGCTTATCATAAGTTTCCTTTTGATCTTAAATATGTCAGTGCATTTTTTAGTGGGCCATGTCCTATGCCTTTCACAAAATTAAACACATAGTTCGACTCTATTTGGATGACCTTACTTCTTGGTCCCATAGATGTAAGGATAATCCAACCCATCTCAAGGATTTCTTTCTACGTTGTCAATACTACAAGATTTTTATGAAACTGCACAAGTGTGTCTTTTTCATGGTGTCTAGGAGGTTACTAGGTTTCATCGTGTCTAAGAATAGGATGAAAATTGATCCTTTAAAGGATGATGTGATTATTAATATGCCTTCTCCACGTATTCTTTTATAACTTCAATGATTACAAGGGAAGGATAATTTCTTGCATAGATTTTTTGTGAGTTATGTTGAGATCATAGAGGGTTTCATAGAAAATTTTAGGGGCGAATGTTCGCCCTTTGGCGACATTAAGGGGTTTTAAATTTTTAGTGGGCGAATATTTGTATCATAGTACATTTTTACAAATCACCTCAAATAGCCCACCTTATTTTAAGGGAGAGAGTAAAAAAGGTAAATTTAGCCCTTGAAATTAGGAGTTACAATCTTCCATTCTCCCATTTTCAAGAATAGATTTTATTTAAGTGAATCCATTCGCCCATTTTCAAGAATAGGTTTTATTCAAGTGAATCCTATGGGCCAAATACCATATTTATAAAAGAGGTATGGTAAATTAATAAAAATATAAATAAATGAGAGGTATGGTAAATAAATAAAACATTTTTTATATTTACTCCGTAAGTCACCTTATATACATGCAAGGGTGTAAACAAATAAAAATATAAGTAAAGTGGAGGTATGGTAAATAAATAAAACCTCTTTTTATACTTACTCAAAAGATATGGTAAATAAATAAAAATATAAATAAACTAGACGTATGGTAAATAAATAAAACCTCTTTTTATATTTAGTCCATAACCCTCATTCTATTTATGAAGGCTCAAGAAAGAGGTTTTACCCTCATTCTATTTATGAAGGCTCAAGAAAGAGGTTTTATTTAAGTGAATCCTATGGGCTAAATACCATATTTGTAAAAGAGGTATAGTAAATTAATAAAAATATAAATAAACGAGAGGCATGGTAAACAAATAAAACATTTTTTTATATTTACTCCATAAGTCACCTTATATACGAACACTCAAAAAATGCATTATATTTAGGTGAAACCTATGGGCAAAATACTATGGGACAAATACCATGGACTAGATTGTGATTAATACCATGTAAAAAAACATTATTAACCCTAATATTAGTATTAATAAAAATAAAAATGGCACATGGTATTGACCCATGGTATTCACCTGGAATGTAGCCTATTTAAATGGGGGAATTAAACCAGCATAGATCCATCTTTAATCTGGATCTACTAACCCCTGAGAAGTATCAAATATCGTGATATGCAAACTAGCATAGAGTGAAAAAATATTTGATCCCTCTCGGGGTGGATCAAGAGTAAAAATGGATGTTGTAATTTAATGTATGTTAAACATTTTAGCTTGGTTAAAATAAAAAATAAAATAAAAATCAACTATTAATTTTATTAATTTTTATAGATTACTAATAGTAATTTTTAAGCTCCAGGTTTATGATAACCCATGGTATTGACCCATGGTAATACCAAGATCTTACAAGATTTTATAATTGAGTAAAATATTCGCCATGTCTGGTGAGAGATTCGCCAAAAAATTATATATACATATTATATTATTGATAAAATCGCCTTCCATTTTTCCTATATACCGTGGAGATTCGCCCATTTATTATACATATAAATTTAGGGGGGGTTCTTAAAATTTTCCCTGGAGGGTTTTATGTGATTATTGAAGAAAGATGTACCTTTTGTATTGGATGACTAGACCCAAAAGTATTTCGATGCTTTGAAATAAGCCTTTTTTTACACCCCATTATTCAACCCTCATAATTATAATTGAAACTTTTTTGCCATATCTCACAACCTATTTATCAACCATGAATATGGTTATCATCTAGGAGGATGAGATGCACATTGGACATGTCATTTACTATCTTACAAAAGGATTTCTTAGTACTAAGATTTTCTATTACCACATTGAAAAGTTTGGTTTAGTGGATGTCTATGCTTTCCAATGGTTATGACTTTATATAATCTTTTTGAAAGACCATGGTAATCGTTAATTCCAAACCCATGAAGCATATTTATAGTTGACAAATCACTGGGGTAAAATACTTGATATGGATTATTGTACTTTAATAATTCAATTTGGAATTTGTTGTTTCCAAGTCCATGAAATATTTTGCATTGGCTAAGTTAATGTCTGACTCACCTGAGTTGTTCAAGAACTCGTAGTTGAGGACTCGTTACCTAATGAATCTTTATTTCTCATCAGTTTGTTTGATCCATGATATGGGGATATATTTTCATATATGTACACTCAACATTTTTGGTCTTATTTATCTCATGGCGAGCATTGGCGTATATGCCACCAGGCTAAAAAATATGTTATAATTTATGATTCTATTTATCACTGTGGAGTTGATTCAATATTACATCGATACCTTACTCATTAGGAGATTGAACATGTCCTAAATGATTCCCATCCTGGAGCGTGTGTCAGTCATCACTCTATGTTTGCCACTACCTAGAAAATCCTGCACACTAGTTACTTTTTGCCTTCGATCCTTAAAGATCGTATCATGGTACAAAAGTTCCATCCGTGAAAAATATTTACCAAAAGGATGTGTTCTCATCGTACTCCGCTTCATCTTGTGGTTGTGTCAGACCCTTTACAAAATGGGGCATTGATTTTATGCAATGTAAGCTAGCCTCGTACAACGGACTTGCTACATTATTGTGGCCATGAAATACTTTTCTAAGTGGGCTGAGGCTATGCCTACCTTCTCTAACTATGGTGCCACTGTGACATTCTTAGTGTTCAACCACATTATCGCCAAGATTGGGGTACCCAAAACAATCATGACTAATCATAGTTCTCAATTTTATAATGTGATGATGAAGAAATTAGTATCCAAGTTGGGTTTTCTTCATGAACACTCAACCCCTTATTATCCACAAGTTAATGGGAAAGTAGAGGCCATCAATCTTGTCTTGAAAACAACAATTCATTGAATGATAGGGAATCATAAGTTAAGATGACATCCTATGATTTTCTTAGTGTTACGGCCCTGTTAAACCTCAGTTAAGATTGCTACAGGGTTCAATCCTTTCCAATTGCTTGATGGGGTGGAGGTTTTGTTCCTCGTTGAGTGTGAAATTCCATCTTTGAAACTAGCCATTAAATATTTTCTATACACTTTTTTAAATACAAACGTTTCCTTTACTTGGTCAACTTGGATGAACAATGATGTTATGTTTCCATAACTAATGAGACTCATAAAAAACATGCCAAATCCCAGTATAATAAATAACTTCATCCTCATATCTTCAAAAAAGGTGACTTGGTTCTAGCATGTGATCAAGAACATGACAAGTTTGGTGTAGGAAAATTAAAACGTCTCTGGCATGGGCCTTATTTTTTCAATGGTGTTTTGAGACAAGGGGCCTATCAGTTAGTGGATTATGATGGTAACCCTTTGTCCGAGCCTCACAATGGGCTTTGTCTAAAAAATTATTGTGCATGAGTCACATAATTGCATGGTGCTTGTATATGCTATATATGTGTTTGGGTGTGGTGTGTTTTTCCTTTTATTTTTACGCATGTCATTGCTTTGACTTTTTTCTTATGTGCGGTTCTTGATTGGTAGATATCAAGTCCCTCATCAATCTATATAGGATTTACAAATGGCAAAAGTTGTAGTACTCAGAACATTTCTTCCATTAGTTGGGTTCTCTTTTCCCTAACTTCCAACCTTGTGAGATTAGGAAGCATCTATCTTAGCATTATGACCAATAATATGGTTGAATATAGTGCCTTTATCAAGTTCTTATCTGAGGCTATTTCCTTTGGTATTCGTCACTTGGTTGTAAAATTTGACTCGGAACTCATAATATGTCAGTTTAATTATGTCTATTTTGTGAGGCATCCTGTGTTATTTCATCATTATTTGAGGGTATGTCTCTTGGAACATTATTTTAATACAATTTCATACATACCCATTTTACAAAATTTTAAAACACTAGTTGATTCATTAACTAATAATGTCTTAGATCGACATTTGTACCATCAAGTGTTTTTATCACGCATATAACATAATCATGAAAATAAATTATAACATCTATTGGACACCTAATCCTCTAAGGGTTAGTGTGGAAGCCGAATAGACAAAGGAATTCCAAGAGACCTTGGGATGTTGAACCCAACAATCACACCATGTACTATAAATGTATATGATTTTTTAATAATAAATGAACTCTCATGCTTATCTTTCATATTATGTTGCTACCCATGTGTGTTTAACATGGTATCAGAGCCAATAATTTCGTAACCTGCTCAATCTAATTTGAGCCATTCACCTCTATCTTTGCATGTCAATTTTGCTTTTGTGCTTGTGAGAACTACCATTACTATATGCTAGTGTGACCTACCGTGTCCTACCAATACTGACAATAACAAGTGTTATTTTAGACGCTCAGATTTATTCATGGGTGTTCGAACCCTACTGAATCCTTTACCCTAGACCTAACACTCTCAGGAATCTATCTCCCTAATGCACCATCTTGCATGCTCCTACATATCCTGTCACAACGCACCTCCCGCCAAAAATCTACCAATTATTAATCTCCTTACGTGCAATATAACAAGGCCACTGTTATGTTGGTCCTGAATTTAAGAACGTTATTAGTTGAACTGATCCTTTATTCCATGGCCACCAGGTGGTGGATTATAATCCCAACGTTTATCGTATTTTGATGATAAATTTAACAAATTCCTTACAGGTATATCATGATACCAGAGGTGCAATGGAGAAGAATTATATCCAAGTACTAGATCAGAATGTCGCTGTTGTTACAAAACTATTGAAACAACATCTATAATTACTAAGGAAGAGGGACGATTTGTATCTGTACACGCTATTAGAAAAAGAAGTGGTTGAATCTCTGTTCTACATGTTAATATTTATGACATGGAACAATCCTTCTACAGGTAAGCGTTATTGCGCCTTTCGTTGCCAAAGCGCCATTGATGTTTTTGTATGTCTCGTTGCTAATTTTCACCGCTAAACTCTATGTTCATTGCAACAAGAACGGAGGAGGAGATTGAATGCTCAATAATAAGATTGGTTCCGAGTTTTCCTGCGAATACAATGATGTTCCAACCAATCAAGGAAATTAAAATGCTTAGTAAATATGCTAACTAAATGTAAAATATTTCAAAATACATTGTGTCTTCAATGAATAACATTGTGACAAAGTAGGAATATCCTAGATTGAAAATTGACTATTGGAAAGAGGAAGGGTGAAATTATTTTATATACATAATTTTGAATGAAAAGTTCGATGAATAGACGTTGGCTATGAGACTAGCGATGAATGCTTTCTAAAGGTCATGACCTGGTATGCATTATCTTCTGAAGCTCTATGGATTGTGCATGACCTCGCTTTGTTAAAGATTTCATCCAAAGAATTTTCCAACTTTATGAAGTTTGGGGCTCCAGTTAAACAAAAGCATTTCCTATATTGTTTTTTGTTGACATAAATATTCCAACTGTTCAACGCTATATTTTATCAATCACATCAAGCTAGTGCTATATTGTTTGGTGAATTAGAAGTAGAGCTAGTTGTTGGCGCGGAGCTCTGAAGAACGGGATTCAATCAGGGGCCGAGGGGAGAAGGAGTTAGTAATGCTTCTCCAGATCTCCATCTGCATGTGATTCTTGGTATTTGGCTTTGGCATGAACCTGCTGAACAAAAGCATCTTATAGTACCCTTCACGAGCTTAAGGTTTCTGCTCCCGCTACTTCTGTGCATGGTAAAACCCTAAGAAGGATCATTTGAATTTGAGTTTGTATTTGTACTGTTTATGTTGTATAGAAAAATCTGGAGTAATATAATCTTGTAATAAAGGAAGTTTATTTCCATTACAATCTGGAGGAAATCCTGATTGGAATTTTAGGATTTGAGTAGGGGTGTGGATCGACAATGGATTCATGTTCTATGTCACCAGGGCTATCCATTGACACTAGTTTTGGTGCGTTCAGGTGAAGTTTCTATTACATTTAAGCTAAAACGAAGAAGAATAAGGAAAACACGATTGTAGTACGTTGCTTGCGTGCCATCCCCGAGGTTCAAATTACAGTTTGATGCGATGAAATTTGGTTGGAGTCCACTATTTTTTGCAAGAACCATTGGTACAACATCTAGAGCATTTGTAAATGCCCGAACTACATATTGCTCCACTCCATGAATCTTGTCAGCGGCAGCTTGAACAACAAGTGAACATGAAATTTCTATAGATCCACCACCATTGAACGATCACGAATCAAGTTCCCAGAATCTGAATTCCATATCAGACTTCTGTCACTTACTTTGACATCACCAAAGCTCTTCCAAGTTTCATCGATTAGGGTACATCCCTCCAAAGTTTCTTGAGTATGGAAGACGGCCACATTTTTCTGTATCACTCTTTGGATGTTAGGATGTATATTTGTTGTAGGCAAGCTACCATTTACATAACTTAATTTATCCATCCAAGCAATTTTCCTTTCTCCAGCATTGCCAGGCAACAGTTTTTGTTTTTCACCGGGTCTGTATAGGTCAGCAACCCTATTGGCTTTCGCTTGACCAAACACTACAATATCAAGAAGGGAGTTCGCACCAAGTCGATTAGTACCATGAACGGATGCATATGATGCCTCTCTAGTAGCTAATAATCCATGTATAACGACATCAGGGTTATCACCTATGATATTCACAAATCATCAGGACATGGAATCGAACAACCCCCTTTGTTGTTAAAGACAGGTGAATGCAACAAATTTTGGACACCAGTAGTCGATGTTTTTAATTCTTCTAGTTAATTGAAGAAGGGAATAAACTTCAACAACACAATTCAAAACGCTTCACTAGTTTGGAAAATGGATAAAATTGGTGAAGTATTAAAGTTGCTAAATACTTTAATACACTCCACAGTTCATCATAGAGTTCAAATTAGCAAAGATACTATATTTGATATTAGAACTCGTCTGCAAAATGCACAGGAGAGTATTGAGTTTTTGCAACTTGAGACAAAGCTACAAAAAGAAGAGCTACAACAATGTAAGCATTATTTTGTTCATAAAAATCTGTTGTTCCAGATTGAAATAGATTCTCATCAACAACAAGAATATAAATTTGAGGTTGATTCAAATTCAGTGCCTAGTTTAAAAGTAGTTGTATATGTAGATGCAGAAATTTAGTCTGCACTTCCCAAGTCGGTCATCAGACCTTGGGAAGAGCTTGTCCACAAAAAGCATAGAACAGGTCTTGGATATGATAAGGACGTATCCTTTCAAATTCCAGACTAATCAAAGCCCATTCAGTTTTAAAGTGCTGGATTCATTCATGACAGTTCACATCCTGCTGTTCCAAATTCTGCTCCTCTTCCACGACAACAACAATAGATTGTGAAATGCCAACACTGTGACCGAGTTGGCCATCAGAAAGATCACTATTTTGATCTTCATCCATGTAAGCACTATCATAAAACCAGTCATTCTTCAAATAGATGCTTTAGAAACAAGCCTACTACAAGAGCAAAGATTCATATTGGATGGATCATTTCTTGGAAATGGGCATCAAAAGCCAAGAAGATATTTTAGTCATATGTCAGAACTTCTTCTAGAGTATTGAACAACCTTGCAGTTGAGTTTTCTCCATTATCTCACCTTGTATCTGACAGGGGGGAAATGATGATCATCTACAAGCTTCAAAGCCACATCAAGCGAGCATGAGCCACAACCTGCGACACTAGTTTCAGAGTTGTAGCCAGAGACTAAGATGCCCCTGAGCATGCCTTCAATTGGTAATTTGGGACACTTCCTCTAGTACAAGACTTCATCTTCTTACCAGTTTCAGAAGAGTTCCAGGAATAGAATTGGGGACACTTTCTCTAGCAGAAGACTTCATCTTCTTGCTAGTTTTGGAAGAGTTCCAGGAATTGCATTAAGAATTCCAGAGTTGGTGGTAATCCTTAAACCATCACATGTTGAGACCACCCTTTTCAGGTTGAGATTCTCCCTTTTATGTAGGGTGAGACCTCCCTTTCATGGTTGAAGGTTTCCCTCTTCAAAACATTAGGAGAAATTCCTCTAGCAGAAGACTTGAGCTTCATGCCAGACTTGGAAGAGTTTTGGGAACTGCACTAAGCATTCCAGTGTTGGTGGTCATTCTTAAACCACCACCCTTTATACCAACATTTCAAAGAGCACATTCAGCCTAGTGCTGCCATTAATTTTTTGCACGCTTTGTATTACAACTCTCTTCTTGGACTCATACATAACGCTTTAGATTAAGGGGGGGAATGTTGGACACCTAATCCTCTAAGGGTTAGTGCGGAAGCCGAATAGGCAAAGGAAGCCCAAGAGACCTTAGGATGTGGAACGCAATGATCACACCATGTACTATAAATGTATATGATTTGTTAATAATAAATTAACTCTCATGCTTATCTTTCATATTATTTTGTTGCCCATGTGTGTTTAACAACATCATTTACAACATAAATAAGAACCATTGCAACATCCATGTATATACATATTTTCGAAACCAAGAGTGTTTTTTACATCACAAAATCTAGGTACACCAATTCAAATTGGGCATCTGAGGCCCAAGCTCTTAAGCCATTATTTATATGTTAATAAAACACCCTAAGAATTGTTATCTATTGAAGCTTTTAATCCCTAGGTTGACGATAACAAATCACAACACATATAATGTGTTGTAAGAGGCCTCGAAAATGAGAGGATTGAACCTCCACAATGTGTCTTTGTATGTGTTGGGGGATTTCATTGATCAATAATGATGGTACTCCCATGGTGAGTCTCTCCACATTGCATGAAAACTTGCACATCTCATCATGTTCTTCTCCTTCCTTTTCCTTAGAGGCTTCTCATCTTACCCATGCTACAATTTTTCCTGGATCGTTTAAAGGTGATTCACCCAAGGGTTAGTTAGGTGCCATATTGGTACAAAAAAATCATGTATCAGTATCTGTGTATCCACAAAAAACAACAAGAAAAACTATATATTCCAAAAACCTAAAAACATTAAAAATTCATAAAAATAATAAACACATTCTTACTAAGGGAACTCTAGTGAGTGATTGGGATCAAGCCTAGATTGGGGTTGTTCGTGGAGCTCATTCTTGCATAGGAATAATCATCAATAACTAAAATATGCTCACCATACCTTTTGGGCGGATCAATTGTCCTTTAAAAATTAGAACAACCAATCCAACTCACACATAAATTGTCAATTAGGGTAGGATTTTTGTTTCAAGGCTATCATGCAAAGTATATGCGGGAACAAATGGTAACTAACACTAATGAAGTCTCAAACCAATCGTTGTAATTTCAGTCTTAGCACTCCAAAACACTTGTTGTCATACTCCAAACATTGCTCACACTTTAGAAGGAAAAGGCACATGTTGTAGAATAAATCACACTTTAGAAGAAAAACGTACACATTTTAGAATAAATCACACTTTGTCACATGATCACACTTATTCAAAAGTAACAATACTCTTGGAAACCACTCAATGCTAAAAAAATGCCGAAACACCTTGTTGAAGGTGTTGTATCCTCCAACATTCAGGGGATCTCCCCGGTATGAAGTCCCAACTAGACCTCACACCGTATGGTGTAGGAGTCCCATCCAGTATGATGGCCTAATTGCTATTATCTTAAAGATTTTCCTTAGCTCTTGCTTGTCAACACATGAGAATGGTTTTCTTTGTCTTCGAACAACGAGGTTCACGTGCTTGGTGAGTGCTTAGTGTCACTTGTGTCAAGGTTATTTCATTACAGAGGGAGAGGGTGAGCATGAGTCTCAAGTCGAATGGGAATAGTCCCAACTTTGTTAGAGACACACAACACAACAAGTCATGCACAACTTCCAATGGAGTAGTCCATACAGATGTGATAGTCACAAACACAAGGTGAACAAATATTGCATACATCACCCAGCAGAATAGTCCACACGAGTGAGATGTTCGTTATAAAAAGTTTACGAAAATGAGTTTGTTGAGTGTCTGGTGGAATAGTCCAGATGAGTGAAACAATGTTAACAAATGATACAACACATTTCCAATAACATATGTACTAAAATAACCGAAATAGTTCAACTATCTTAATACAGGTTAAAGAAACATGCATTACAAGCGTCCAAAGAATAGTCTTACAAATGAATACAATACATGTGTGGAAAGATGTTGGCCTATTAACAGGCTTCTGAATTAAGCAAAAGTTACAAGAGACATCGGTACACCATTACATCACTAACCTCGATAGCGTGGCATTGGAGCCACTACTCGCTCCTCAAAGAAAAGACCACAAACTCTCAAGGCTATGTGGGAGGAGCCAAGGTGAAAAGAACTTTGCATGTACAAATGAGGGGTATATATAGCCAAGGGTGAAACTGACCCTTGTGACTATTCGACTTCCCTCATGACTGTTTGACTTACATGACTCTTCAACTTTACATGTGGATCTCTTTGACTTCCACATTACATTAAATTAATTACAATAGTATGGCCCACAACAGTGATGTGGTCGAGATGACTCATGACATGACTTGACACAACAATGCTGGTATGTTCATGCTGATGGTGGTGTCCATGTCGAGCTGTAGTGTTGTTGAGTGATGAGTGTGCTCTTGGTGTATCATAGCTTCACCTCCGCATGACAAGGTGTGTGGAGTCTTTGATGTTCTTGGTGTTCACTTGATGTTGCACATGCATGTATCCCCTTCACCGGTATTTGGCATGATTCATGTGTTCATCCGTTCATGAACAAGTCTCCTAGCATGTGCTCCTTGTTCATCTCGTTCATCGTTGCACCATGTCTCATCCATGTAACTATATTTACAATCCCATGACGGGACGACATCAAATCCAAAAATATCCTAGTCTACCTTTCATTTTTAGGTACAGGTGACCAGGAGAGATGACAAGGCTCTGAAACTACGTAGAACACATTTCAGGTCGGGATGTGGGCTCCGAGGTACTATCAAGGAAAATTTCACAGAGGTCCCTAGGAGGCTAAGATGAGAAGTTCGGAACACAGTGACCATCTATGGGATTTGGCTCGGCTGGAGGGAAAAACTGAGTAAATTTTCTAGGGAGGCAGTGGAGGCAACAGGGAAGACACTGGCAGTGAAAACTACATAGATTCTTCGGGGAGGCTGGAAATGGGCTGTGGGAGCATGCTAGCCAAAGTTGGACAGGACTGTGAGGTTGGCCTGCAGGACATCTCTGTGTAGTTTCTGGGATGAGCGGGGTGTCATGAAGTTGGAGGACATCCCAAGAAAACTGCATAGTTTTCAGGAGGAGCAACAAACTGGCTGATAGGGGGACTAGCTGACAGAATTATGCAAATTTCAGGGACAGTGTAGTGAAAGGCAATGAGCGCCTATCCTTCATGTATGCACAATTTCTTTAGTTAGTGGAGGTGGGCATGCTGGCAGCTTCTGCGCAGTGTTTTGGAGGAGTGAAGCCTAGGGTCACTGCCCAGTCAAACTCTCTGGTTGACTAGCAGGAAGCTTGATAGATTTTGTTGTGGGGTAGCACAGATTGAGATGGCTTGCTAAGAAACTTCTATGCTATTCTGGGTGGGAGTCAGTCGAGTCGATTCTAGGATTGCATAGTGTAGACTACCTGGGAGGTAGCCTCAAGCTCTACACAATTCTAGGCAGTAGTACTTGACCATTGAGGACTGAGACTACGCAGTGTAGCTCAACGAAGGTCTGATTATTGGAGGGTGGTCTGGTTGACAGAGTTTCAGAAAAATGACTAAGCATGTGAGCGAGTCAACTTGTGCATGCATGAACTTGTGAACACACACTCAACATGACTCGATGACGAACCAACAAGACAACATATTCAGTGTGACTAACCAACGGGTGCGAGCGACAAGTGCAACACTTGAGATAGATCATTGAATGAATGCGATGAAACTCATGCAAAATTGCATACAAATTCATGTGTGAGTGTGACAAATGATTACATAGAGAACACAACTTGTACACATGAAGACAGACCTTCAACATAACCAGAGCATGACTGTAAGAATGACATTGTGACCAACATGATGAAAGATTTCTGGTGAACGATCAAGCGAGGAGGGTGCAAAGAGTCAAAACGAGATCATGGGATGAGACTCAGTGTTTGCAAACATCAAAGAAAAACAAAGGAAGGTTATGAAATGGAAGAAGGCCAAAATTTTGGAGGGTGTTGCAGCCACTACAACATACCCATTCAATGAAATTAACAAACCAAAGAACCCTAACAATAATCAAATAACTATCACACTAATGAAGGGATTGGTCTAGGACCTATGCTGTTACACAATGATAGAGGTTATAATTCTACAATTACTCAATGCATGAACAATATCTGTAATAGTAATAATAAATCACACATGAATTTTAAATGAGAGGAGATAAATACACTGTTGCAATACCTCTCTTACTAGTTATCATTGCTAATAAGGAGGGCCCTTCCTCCTTACTAGGGGCTGATGAATTACACAACATGTAAGCTAATCAAGAGAAATATATGGAGCCACGAATGGTAGAAATTTGCATTAATGAAAAGTTGTAGTATAGGATTACAATGCTAGTATTCCCTCCTCTAATCTCTATCTATGCATGCCTCACAGGAAGAGAGTAGATTCCTTTATAATTTCAGAGTACATTACTATTTTAGAAAGAAATATCATCATGAAAATACCTCGATTCTCATGTGATCTAAATTGAAAATATACAATATCTATCGTATAACAAATTATCCTAGTTAAAATAGAGTTGTAATTTTTTTTCTAAATTACATTGATTTATCAATTGGGAATCCTAGCTATTTCAACTGAGTTAGTTGCATTGTCCATGAATGTATCCTTTCAAAGGTCAAGATGGATTTGACCGAGTGTCTATCCAAATAAATCTTTGTTATTAAGCATATGAGACCAAAGTATCCAAAATAAGCTCAATGTGTATTAGCAATGTCAACATAGTCTTTTCTCCATCCTTGGTGAGGAGAAAATGGTGTATTAGCAATGTCAACATAGTCTTTTCTCCATCCTTGGTGAGGAGAAAATGGGGAGATATTTTCGTGTAACAACATATCAACAAGCCACACAACCTAAAACAACCCTTCATCAATTCATTAATAAAATAGCCTAAAGTAGTCAACTTTAATGTCAAATTACAAGCAAAACTAGATAATAAGGATGAAATACAAAACGAAAACATACTTTAGTCAATAGTGATTATCAGAGTGACAAGGCATGGTATTGAGAGTCAAAATGGTAACAAAATATAGGGAAAATATCGACAAAAAGATGCCAATTCCTCATCCCAACATCTCCCCCCAACTTAAACATCTACATGTCCTCATGTAGACCCTTATAACTCGTTTCTAATATACTATGAATGGAACTTTGAAAAAGCAAATGCCCCTGCTGTGTCTTTAGCTAGTGCTCTGTACCCTTCGGAGATAAACAATTCCACTTCCCACCATCTATCATCTATCTGGTATGGGTGTTGATACTTGTAAATAGGGAGCAAAATAAGTGGAAATATGAACTTGAGTCCATACCAACTAGGCCCAGTTTCCCTGATACACTCCACATATTGAGGTACCCTAGAAAGTGCATGTACACAATTTTGAAAGTAATAGGGGCCCTCATTCCTCAATTCCTCCATGTAGGCTTCCCATATATACCTACTTCTTTTGAATTCATTCTATCTCAACACCTTAATACTACTGAGACAACATTCCAGAACCCTGTTCCTGAATTCCATCAAAATATTTTCAGTGGTTGGGTATTGCCACATCCTACTATATGCCATAGAAACTATTTGAGTAGGCCTTGGTTCATCTCAGATAAGCAATTTCACAACTCCCTCATTTGTTATTATAGTATTGTATGAAACCTTCTAGCTGAATTGGCTATGCATAAATGACGTGAACACCCTTAGTTGAACATTTCCAACATATGGTGTAATATTAAAAGTCCTTGCTCCAAAACAAGAAAATCATGTATATATAACTCACAAATAGATTTTTCTTTGAAAATTTTACCTTCTGGAAAGTTTCCAGGAAGGATTGAACTTCCCTTACTACATATGGCCATTGCTCGTTAATTGCTGTTAATTGGAAGAGGTATTTTTTCTTTGCAAACACAGGGGGTAGGAAAGAGGAGGAGTTTTTAAACTCAATGCATTCTCTGAAATCTCGTACATCTTCTCCTTCTCTTGTTGTAAAAACTTTACTTCAACCTAAAATTCTATAGGTTTTAACCCCGTACAAAAATTACCTACATATGAATTCTAAAACACAGAAAATAAACAATGCGAGAGCATAACACATAAAACACATATACACAGAGATTTTCCCCTGGATCCCAAAACCAGGAATACCATCTTGATTTTTCATTATGTTCCTTTCAATGTTATAATATATATTTATACATGCCGAAGCATCCAATACCATGGACCGAAAACCGTCGCATCCAAAACCATGTGCGAAAATCATGCACAAAACCATAGGTAGGTCCGTCCAACTAATATAGGGTCCAAATTATTTTTTCCCGGGGCACTGCCTCGGACCCCATAGAGGGGGGCTACCCACCCCCCTCAAAACCCCCTCAAACCCCCAGACAGGGGGGGTTTCCGCCCCATGTGTGACCCCCCCACTGCGCAATTGACATAATGAAGGGGGGCTCCACTCCCCCTCTAATCGCCCGGTTCACTACATGGTCTAGTAGTGGAAAGATTAACACAACATAACATTCTCCCACTTGTTGTTTTCTTTCCATAGGGGGCCACATTCTCCCATTGTTTCTCTACACCAAAATAACTTCTCAGAGCTCACATATTTTGTCAATGCATCTGCACCATTCTTCAAAGTGTCCACCTTTACCAACAACACCTTTTTGTCTTCTATCATATCCCTCACAAAGTGATACTAAACATCAATGTGCTTTGTCTTTGAATGGTAAGCAGGGTTCTTTTCCAAGAAAATTGCACTTTGGCTATCACAGTCTATCCTTATAGCTCCCTGTGCTAACCCCAAACTTGAACAAAATATCTACAACCAAACTGCTTCCTTGCTTGCATGAGTGGCTGCCATGTATTCTACCCTTGTAGTTGATAGTGCCACTACAGATTGTTTCTAATTCATCCAACTAACTGCACCTCCAAATAGGTTAAACACATACCCACTTGTAGATCTTCTTTGATCCATATCTCTAGCCCAGTCCGCATAAAAAAAGCCACGTATATCCAAAACATTGTCCAATCCTGGTCTTCCTTAGTAGCACAAACCATAATCACTAGTGCCACGCAAATACCTGAAAACTCGCTTCACTGTTGTCCAATGCTCCTTCCTTGGTTTTGACATAAACCTGCTCAATACTCCCACTGCATGTGAAATGTCTAGTCTAGTACAGACCGTCACATACATCAGGCTACTGACTGTACTTGCATATGGAACACGGGACATATCCTCTTCCTCTTCTTGTGTCTTGGGACACTAATCAACAGATAACTTTACACCTACAGGAATAGGAACCTTCAACAGTTTACTATCCTACATATTAAACCTTTGCAATATTGTCTCAACATACTTCCTCTGGTTTAACCAGAGCTTCCTCTTTGCCCGATCTCTTTTAATTTCCATGGCAAAAATATAGTTTGCAGCACCAAGATATTTCATGTCGAATTTGGAGGACAATTGGGTCTTCAAATCATGGATTATTTCTTTGTCATTTCCAACCAACAACATATCATCCACATACAAGACCAGATAAATAACACGGTCACCAATTAATTTAAAATACACATAGTGATCTACTTTGCTTCTGGTGAAGCCAAGTCCCCATATAAATGTATCAAATTTCTGATACCACATCCTTGGTGACTGTTTTAACCCATACAGAGACTTCTTTAACTTGCATACTAGTTCTTTCTTACCCTTCACCGCAAAGCCTTCAGGTTGCTTCATGTAGATCTCCTCTTCCAGATCCCCGTGAAGAAATTTTGTCTTCACATCCATCTCTTCTACCTCAAAATCAAAAGCAGCAACAACAGATTAAAGTAATATAATAAAAGCTACCTTGGCAACAGGAGAAAAAATATCACCAAAATCAATTCCCGACACCTGGGAATAACCTTTTGCTACCAACCGAGCTTTGTATTTCTCCACCTTTCCTTCTGCATTTGTCTTCCACTTGAACACCCATTTGCTGCCATTGGGTTTCCTTCTAGCCATCAACTCCACCAGATCCCAAGCCTCATTTTTGTGCAAAGATGCCATTTCATCAACCATGGCCTCTTTCTAGAGTTTTCCATCCTATGAATCTACTACTTCCTTCTCAGTTCTAGGATCATCATCTGTAATAGATAAATCAAATTTTGAACAGAAATCAGATGGACTATACCTTTTTGGCTACCTTCTTTCTCAAACTGATCTTCTCACACCCAGAGTTTGTGGCTCTTCATCTTCTGATTCCTCCTCTGCTGTGGAGTTTGATTCTTCGTCCTTAAACTTAAACTCTATCTTCTCAGGTTCCTTTGGTTGTAATTTATGTTTAATAGCATATTTTACCTCTCTAAACACCACATCTCGGCTGTACACAACCTTCCTTGTTACTGGGTTCCAAAGCTTATAACCCTTTAAACCATCCTTATACCCAATAAAGATGCACTTTTTAGATTTACTATCTAACTTGGTTCATTTATCCTTTGGAACATGTACATATGCATCACATCCAAATACCCTCAGATGTGAAAGAGAGGGTTTCTTAGCAGTCCATACCTCTTGTGGAGTCTTATCCTCCAATGCTGATGAAGGTGATCTGTTGACTAGGTAACATGTTGTCTCTAACGCCTTTGCCCACAATTCCTATCGTAACCCGACACTGCTGAGCATGCTTCTTGCCCTTTCCATCAACGTCTTGTTCATTTTATCTGCAACTCCATTTTGCTGAGGTGTATATGGAGTAGTCTTCTACCGTGCTATACCACACTTCTTATAGAATTCTTCAAATTCCTTATTGCAAAACTCTCCACTGTTATCGGTCCTCAGCACCTTTATCTTCTTCTCTGTCTGGTTTTCTACCAGAGCCTTAAATTCTTTAAACCTGTCAAAGACTTCAGATTTCTTCTTAAGAAAATATATCCATGTATTCCTTGAGAAGTCATCTATAAATGATACATAGTAGACAAACTTACCCAATGATGGAACCTTCACAGGTCTAAACAAATCACTATGCACAAGCTCTAATATCTATTTCACCCTCTTACCACTAGAGGGGAAACTCACTCGATTCTGCTTCCCATATACACATTTTTCATAGAAATCAAAATCCAGAGAGATTTTACTCATACCTTATACCATACCTTTAACATGAAGTATTCGAAGGCCCTTCTCTCCAATATGTCCAAGCCTTTGATGCCACTGCAAGGTCTTCTCTCCAGAGACCACTATATTTTCTGCTCCAATTTTAGGAACCACAGAACTGTTGCACCCATCAACAATAGTGCTACCTTGCAGCTTGTACAGTGTTCCAATCCAAACTCCCCACATCAATACCAGTGATACTCGCACCATCTTGCAGGTATCCTTTTCAAACACTGTTTTTACACCTGCATCATCCAACTTGCTTACAAAAATTAGATTTTTGGCCAATGCAGGACTATGTAGAACACCCGGAAGTTTTCTAACCCTTCCACCTTGCAAATTCAACTTTACTTTTCCACGACAAATGATTCTAGCCTTCCTATCATCGCCTAAGAAGACATCACCACCATCGTATTTCTCATACTTGCAGAACCACTCTCTATGGGGAGTGAAGTGAAAGGATGCACCTGAGTCAATCAACCATGCCTCATGATCTACATGTGTACTTGAAGAAGCCAAGTACACATCCCCACCTTCATCTGAGGTCGTTTTCGCCTCTGTAGAAGGAGCATCATCAGATCCCTTTCCTTTGTCAGGAGCTTTAGATTTACATTCCCTTTTGTAGTGCCCTTCCTTTTCGCATTTCCATCACACCACATTTACAGGTTTTCCTGGAGATTTAGACCTCCCTCTAGATTTAGATCTCCCACTCGATGACTTATTTTTGTTTCTGTTCTGGGATTGTCCTCATACAAACAAGGCATCACCATTTTGGCTCTCCATATTTTTCTGTCTCATCTCCTCCATCAACAATGATGAGACTATTTCATCAAACTGCAAGGCAGTTGCATTGCTACCTATTGCAATAACCAGACTATCCCACGAATCTAGTAGAGAACACAACAAACTAATGCACTTATCTTCATCTGAAATTTTGATATCAACAGATGATAACTGACTTACCATAGTATTAAACGCATTCAGATGCTTTTTCACCGAGTCTCCATCTTTCATCCTCAGGTTATATAGCTTTTTTCATAGGAACAATTTATTCACTAGAGACTTAAATTGGTACAAAGTCCCTAACTTGTCACACAAATCCTTTGCTGTAGCTTCCCCTGATATATTTAGCAATAATGAATCTGAGACACACAATCGTATTGCACTCTTTGCCTTCCGATCTAAATTCTTCCATTCTTCATCAGACACTCCTGTTGGTTTAGTACCTAGATCTACCATGATCCACTGATCTTTATCCACCAACAGATCCTCCATCTTGAGTTTCCACAACTCAAAACTCTGACCATTAAATTTATCGATCTCTATCTTTCCACTGTTCTCCATCTTCTCTCACCACCAGAATTGATCTCACAGATCTCCCACTGAATGGGGTCTACCATAGGCCCGATTGAAAACCCTCAGCAACAAAGGTGTCCCCTTAAAGCCAAAATTGCTCTAATACCAAATGTAGGCTTTAACCCCATACAGAAATTACTTGCATACGAATGCTAAAACACAGAAAATAAAAAATGTGAGAGCATAACACATAAAACACATATACACAAAGATTTTCCCCTGGATCCCAAAACCGGGACTACCAGCTTGTTTTTTCATTATGTTCCTTTCAATTTTACAATACATATTTATACATGCCGAAGCATCCAATACCATGGACCGAAAACCATTGCGTCCAAAACCATGTGCAAAAATCATGCACAAAATCATAGGTAGGTCTGCGCAACCTAATATAGCGTCCAATTTTTTTTCCCGAGGCGCTACCCCGGACCCCACAGAGGGGGGCTACCCTCACCCCCCCAAACCCCCCAGATAGGGGGGGATACCAGCCCCTCTTTAACTCCCTGGTTCAATACATGGGCTAGTCATGGAAAGAATAACACAACCCAACAAATTCTCCTACCTACAATATTGCTTGCTTCCTTTCTTCTTTAATCTTTAGCAAGTTCCAAACCAACAATTTATCAGCCCAAGTCCTCTTAAGATTTTCAACAATGTCCTTATGTTTACTTAGAGAGATAAATTTACTTTTCAACAAGATTTCCAACCTCTTCGATTTTTCTAACTCAAGAAAAAACATTGATTTAGTGGTTCTTTAGATTCTAATTGAGTTTTATCCACTATTGTTACAATAGTAGACTTAACATCTCTCTACAATATTTCTTCATTTACCTTCTCCTTCCATTGCACTATCTCAACCCTTAGTTCTTGTGGAGCAACAACATAATTGATAGGTTCTTGTGGGAAAACAATTTGGTTTATTTTAGTCTGCTTTGTTTTAGCTACTATTTCTTGGGGAGAAACAACATTGTTAACAAGTTTTACTAGAACAACAAATTGTTTTTTCCATCTGGCTTTGCTTCAACTACTAGTTCTTGTGTAATAGTGACATCATCAAAAAGTTCTCGTGGAATACATGTTTGGAACTCCACATCCTATTATTCCAATTGAATCCCATCTAAAATAGTGGTTGGCCCCTCACAACCCGCCTCCTTAAGTATTTGTCTACAACCCATGCATAATTTTTCCATTGTGTCAGTAGGTGAAACCATTTTTTCCACCTTTTCTAGGGTTTCCAACCCTGCTTGTTTCTTAAATTAAATTGTTCTCTGAGCGTGGCAAGTTATTTATTTAGGTTCTCATTTTCCTCGTTTAATTTATTAATTCGTTGAATGAGAGGATTGTTTCAAACTTACTTGGTGAAGGAATGATTTCTTGTTCCAACATGGGTTCCTATTTCTTTCCTTCACTCATTTGTTCCTCTAGTTCCTTTGATTCCTTTGGTTCTATTATAGGAACATGGAGTTCAGGAATTGATGCAGTTGATGGTATAACAATTACTTATACTCTCTTCTTAGGGTTTTTACCCACCAATTCCTTCTTCAATGACCTCTTCCTTACTCTGATTTGTAGAGGCATTTCTTTCTTAGGTACTTCTTCAGGTGTCTCCTTCTCAGGTACCTCTTCACGTGCCTTTGTTTTAGGTGCCTCTTCTTCAATAGGGAATCCATACCCAACGCTCTCATACTTCCCACTAGATACATCCATCTGTACTTTAGTACGAGCCCTCTTCACAAAAATCTTGATTTGAATACCACTTCGATGAGGCCTAAGAGGTGTAACTACCCTTACTTTTTACATTGTTTCAACACTTTCCTCATGTTCCTCAGCTTCACTATTTTCCTCCTCATGAGCTAGTACATGCAATTCTGCTAACAATATAGTCTATGTGCTTCCTTGTTGTTGTAATGAGTCAATTATAATCAAGTTTATCAGACCATGGTTAGTTAATCAAGTTTTAGGATGCTTCGCCATATGTACAACTTCTTCTATATGTTATATAATGATTTTAACAAATAATAGGGCATATTGATTAACTTTCCATTGCACAACTATGCTAGCATCTTTAAGTGGTAGTGAAGTACAATCCCAGAACGTGCCCCACAGGTTGTCAATTTTTGAATAAAATAGGCCACGTTGTCCCAAGGATGAGGAAGGGATGTTCTATCAAACACTCTTCTTCTATGCCTTACCTCCTCACCTTGCTATAATAATGTAGCTTTAGTTGTTGAGACTACTACTTTCCTACAAAACCAACACATTATCATCTGAGGTAGACTCATCACCCTAGAAATTACTTCTTCTGTAACAAAAATCCTAACCCCTCTAACCACTAAGACCTACTAATTCAAATCCTATGCAAATTCTAAATCAATTTTCTCATTAAATCCCTACAACTTTTAAAAATAGGCTAACCAACCTGTATTTTGAAATGTCTCTAAGGTTTTCAGATGGTGTACCAGAGCATCAATAGAATTAGGCTCATGGTGGACTACTGCTCCTCCCATGGTTGCTCAAAGAATATTACAGGGTTAACACTTTGTTATAGACATTTTTGTGCCTTACAACATTGAGCATGAAATGTCCATAATCTAAGGGATCCAAAGTCCCTAAACATGTTGTTCCTACCCCTAGAGGAACAAGGCTAACAAACCACAGCAATTCACAGAAGTTCTCCACCAGAAACTGCTCAAAAACAAGTCAATTCAGGATCAATTCAGTGGCTCCACTAGCTGTTTGCGCTGAATGTCAAAGCCAACACTGGCTACCTGCGCTGAGCGAGAGTTGACATGTTGCAAGTTCATTCCACAAGGTGTCAAAACCCAGGAAGCTTCCAAAATCTTCCTCAATGACACTTGCCTCAGGGAATTCGACTATGATGAGTAAGAGGTTCCAAATCTCCAAGTGGAAGCAAGAACCTCCAAGTGGAATCAAGAACTGAAAAAGGGAGAGGACACTAGTCAGATCTCAAGCTGACTCATCCTCTCTCCAAACATCTATATATGGATCTCTCCTCCATGAGATCTGGAGGCTGGAATTTTGTTATTGCAAAGAATTGCTGTTGGTTTGAGACTGGAATCATTGGGTGCTTAATGCTTTGAAGGGAGGTGAAGATAGGAATTCCATTTTGCTGGGAAGGAGATGCTGGATTGGAGCCCTCTGGGTTGTATCTCTTCCTGAACCTTGTTATTCATCAATAAAGCTATCTTGGTTTCTCCTATATACTGATGTATCTTTGATGTATGATTGCATTAGTATGTTTAGTTTACTTCTAATCCTGAACTAGCTATGATTATGAATCTATGTCTTTGTGTAGTGTTCTTCTCTTGTGATCTTGCAGAGACCTGTTGAAGCTGGGCGAGCGAGAAGACAAGTAGCTGGGAACTCCCAAAGAGAAGAGAAACCAGATCGAGGGACAAACGAAAGACACCGGTTAGTCCATCCATCTCTCTTCATTCTTAATTCATAAAGGAAGAATACTAGAATAGCTGTCTCTGTTTGTTGCTAAGGCACTGTCACACCTTAGGTGGATAGGATCGTCCTGCATAGGCATTTTTCCCCACAACAAATTGGCGAATCCGCTGGGGAGATCTGTTTAGTCATTTTATTTGTGTCTCTATCATTGTTTGTTTCATAGAGTCAACAACAACAATCGAACTGCATCTACTCTTCTCAGTGCAAAGTAGACAGTTGCTGCCTTGATCCAATCACTGGATTTGTCTATGATCTGAACAATGGACTCACAAATGATTTGATGATCCTTTGTGATAGATCTTAGTACTCCATCAAAGCATCCTTTTGATTACACCTTGCTTGTTGCTTTTATTTGGCCTGAAACCGTTGATTAATCAGCAAACTGTGACCCAGAACCCAGTGAGAAACTCTCGTTTCTCCTTCAGCGCGACCCTTGTGAAGGGATTCTGCATTTCAACGCAGGTTCCGTGAAGGCCACCTACGCTGAATGTCAAAACCCCTGTGTTGAGGTTGCGCTGATCCAGTTTGGCCTTGTGCAGCTGGGGTTCTCTGCTCTGTGTTGCCCTGTTTTGATCTCTGATTTTTGCAGCCTGTAACCAGCATAGGTACCAGTCTAATAACTCCTTTTCTCTGCTTAAATTCCACCTCCTTTTGTACAAAAAGACTGTGAGTGTTTTTATGTGTTTGTGGCGTCATTTACAGTTTTCCTTTGCATGAGTGAAATAATCATCCTGTAGCCCTTGATTCAGATCTGTTGATTGTGATCTTAGGAGAGAGTTCATTGGCTGTTTACAGTTGATTATACATTTACTTTTTCTTTTGGTTTGAGTTTGTCTCTTTTAACTGTCGAAACAAGTGTTCATTTCGAAATTCGTAAAGTGTTGTATTCTCTTCTACCCTTTCTGATTTCGAAAAAGTAAACTTGTTTGTACTTGTCATTTAAAAGCAAATTCAAAGTTGTACAAAAAGCTTTCTTTGTAGGCATCAATACTAAGAAAGCGGAAAACAAACACCTGCATTGTGCATTTGCATCTTGATAGTTTGCATGCTTGATTTAGGAAAAGTTCATTAGAGTGTGCTGATTGCTCTTTGATAAAAGATGGTGTCTTTCTTTTCCCTTAGTAGCTAGGATTTTCAAAGTTGAAAAGATATAAAGCTTGCTTATCATCTTAGACTGCATTTAGGAATTGTATCATACATCTCGTGGTGATCCAGAAAGGCAAACTTCTAAAAAGATCAACTTAAAATAAACTGAATGAACTTAACAACGCTTTGCAACATAACGCACAACATAGAGGTCTAGGCTAGAGACGTGTTCCGGTGTCGTAAAGCCTGGTGACTGTCGATCTCGTTGAAGGTGGGTGATTCCTCTTGAGGGACGATAGCGCCAGTACGGATTGTGCTCCCACGTACCGTCGCGTATATATTGGGAGACCCCTATAGGAATATAACCTTTATCCTTAGGAAGCCGTGTCGGCCGCCCTACTGATCGCAATGCACTGAACACAGCATTCAGGAAGATCGACCACCCGTACCTTAAAAATTATTTTGTGGTTTTGCGAAAAGTTTGGCACACCCTCTGCCTAGAACTCCAGAGCAGTTCCTTTTGGCCTTTTTCAGACTCTATAACGGAAAAATTCCATCCGAGCATTTGTCACTTCGGGCTCGTTAAAACATCGAAGGAGACTAGAGTCATATTTAGCTTTTTCTCGACTCTTTAAAAGTGAAAAAGCAAGTTGTGTCTAAAGCGTCGTTAAAAATTTATTTTAAATGTAAAAATCACCCTTTATTCCTGCGTTGATCTTTAGGTTGAAAAGATGGAGCCCACCAACCAAGGAATTCCCCTTGATGGAAATCCTAGTCCCTTCTCCTCTTGGGGAGATGTTGGTGCGCCCCATATGGCCACATTGTCGCTTCCAGGACTGACAATTGGCCTGCTGGTCTGGCTCTTTTCGACCAGTGTCGTTCAGAACACCACTATTCCTGAACAGTCGAGTCAACAGTTAGACCAGACCAGAGTTACCCACCACCCTTCTACTTCATATAATTCTTCCTCTCCTCCTTCCTCTTCGCTTGACAGAACTGGTAAAACAAAAAACCGAGTTCCTAAGGAGAAGAAGGAAAAGAAGAAGAAAGAGAAGAAGAAGAAGGAGCCAAAAGCGACTGGGGGCAAACAAGTGTCGTCTGACAAAAATCCACACACAGCACTGACCAGGCCTAAATCGCCATGTGTCATATGCAAGGGAGACCACTTCCACAAAGATTGTCCCTGCATCCCTCGGATACTAAGGGACTGGTCTCCCTGTTTGCACAATTCGGTGGCGTCAACCTCTGATAGCCATGTTGATAGCACACTGTCAACTAGTGGAAGTGAAGCCACAGGACAGAGAGGGAAAGCTAGATTTCCCTGCAAACTGTGTGAAGGCGATCATGCCATCCACCGTTGTCCCTTCTTAGACGAGGCAAAAAGAGTTTTGGAAGATCGCCCGATTTTACGAGCACAACTTCCTCCTGGATATCAAAAACTCCTGCCAAGTCCTTCGCTAGTTGAGAACCCGGCTGGCCCGCTCAGGTGGTCAACCGAAGCACCTATCATTGGAGATGAACCGTATGAATCCATACCTGACGAAAGTCAAAAGGTTGAGGCGACAGTTGACCCGGTTTTGCCTTCAGAGGCTCTATCTTCGAATGATACCATCACAGAGGAGAATAAAGACGACACCGTCCAAATTCTCTTCATCAACACTGACTCCGACGAACAAGGGGACAATGCCCCCATTCCTTTATCGCAGGAAGGAAGTTCATCATAGCGATATCCGACCGTCTATTCGGTCCCACCACCAAGCAACCTAGTTGTCTCGTTCGACTGGAACCAACTAGGCAGACCCCGGTTGCCAGCCAGTATACCATTCAGAATTATCGTTCAAATATACAGAATGGTAATGGCTGGCACAATTATTGATGAGGGGGCATCTGTGAGTATCCTTTCCTCTATTGCTTGGAAAGCGCTTGGTTCGCCAGTGCTTTTGCCTGAAATGAGAAATCTATCAGGCTTTGAGAAAGGAACCAGTCGACCTTTAGGGATCCTCCCCAATGTGCCCATCACATTGAAAGGGAAGACCGTTCAAATGAACGTGATGGTCGTTCAAGGACCCTTGGATTATAACCTACTCCTTGGACGAGACTATATATATTGCATGGGAGCCATCGTCTCCTCACTCTTTAGAGTAATGTGTTTTCCGCATGAAGGAAGAGTGGTCAAGCTCGTGGACCAGCTTTCATTTCCCGGATCACGCATCGCAAATAGTCATGTACCATCCCTAAATGGTCTCTTCACGCAAGAAGTGTCTCAACCCACGGTCCGTCCTCCTGATGAGCGCGAGTAATCCGGGAGGATATGACTGGAACCCAGGGGGCATGCATCCTGGTCTGCTTTGGCAGGGAAACTTTGGGTATAGAGTAGGTTTCCGCAGGAGAATATGACTAGTCTGTACCCCGTCCATCTAGGAAGAGGGTTTATTATAGAATAAGATTCTTTTGTCAAAGTTATGTGAGTTGGCGGGCTACGTCGCTCACCTTTGTCTATTTCGGTAGACATTGCCGAAGAAGTGTTTTGTTTGAAAGATTAACGAGACAATCTTTGGGTAACCTGAAAGAGGTAGGCCTCTCTCGGTGAAACGAATGTTTTGACGGAAATGAAGTAGGGGTAACCTTGAAATCGTACTTTATACCTGGGGGCATGCAAACCTTTTGGAGTGCAAGCAAAGAGTGATTATTTATCTATTTTTTGGGTTAGCTGTTTCCTAACTTGCATAAAGAAAGGATGCGGGGCAAAGCTTTGTGAGATGAAGCTCCATAAAAAATAGAATCTCAATGAGGCACTCTTATCATATGACTGGGTTAATCGAGCAGTTTTAGCACACAGTTCATGCTCGTTAAAAAATAAACGCAAGATCCGAGCAATTTTAACGCGGACTTCATGCTCGGTAAAAAATAAACATAAGCAATGAGCAAGTGTTTCCACCAGCATTTAAGCTCATTTTAAAATAAAAAATGAACCACTACCCAGTAAATAACCACTGTGAATGTAACCTTATCAGCCATTAAAGCCTTGGTCGTGTTTGCACCGTCACCTCCACTTTTCATTTGGCCGATCGTTCACCTCCATATGATTGTTTACCCATTTTTAGGAACAGCTGCGAAGAGTGATTTCACCTAGCCATCCTTGTGACACTGCCGTGATTGGAAAATTCCAACCTGTACCTGGAATCAGCTGCTAACCCTGTTTATCACTCGTTCCTCAAAAGACGAGTCTTCTTTAAGCTCTTTTCAACTGACTCGTAAAATATGAAAAGATTGCCGAGTCCTTGGCCTTCCAGCTCGTTAAAGGGACAGGAAGTGCTATCCCTCCTCTAGATTTTAATCTTTTTGGACCTGAGGGATTATTGCAAAAGAATATCGAGCGCTTGTTTTGTTCAGCTCGTTAAAAGTATCGAAAACTCATCCCTTCTGTATTGTTTTATACTTTTTCGGACTAAAGGGATTAGATGACGAAAAAGGAATTTTGGAGTTAACTTTAAGTACCTTTTCAGACTCTCTAAAAATGAAAAGGACTGAGTTATCTTTGTCGTTAGACTCGTTAAAATCATTAAATAGCAACAAACTTGTCTTTAGACGAGAACGAGTTTCACTATCGCTAGGCTCGTTAAAACATAGCGATGGGCTTGCCCGAAGGGCAGGTTATAGAACAAGCATATGTTATCCTCCTCAAGCTTGACAAAATAAAGAGGTACTGGTCAGCAATGACTGGGGAAAAATTGGGAGAAACTCAAGAAAACTTTGATGGTAGCAAGTCGCTCTTGAACATGACACTTTTCCTCTGTACCACAATCGGGTTGGGTTGTTTCATTCACCGGTCACATCACCATGGTCTCGCCATACCATCCATATTTGGGGTAATGCTACCAATCCATCGCATCAGTGTCGCCATATGTTCAAGAGAAGTCGTTCAGAAAAGTAAACCGTGTCCCATCCACTGCCATACATTATCCTTCATCCTTTCATGACCGCCACCCTGAATCATATGTCACAGATCGTTTTCACCTCCATCAAAATCATTAGCTCCGTTCCGTGTCACTGATGTGGGATACATTAAGGCCCTCCTTTGACGGATCGCTTCTTGTCGACATCAGCTCATTATCCAAGAAGTTGATCTAGGAACAACCCCTTCAGTACTTTGAAGCTTGCATGCCTCAATGGCAAGTTTCTCACTTCCGGCGACAGGTATACATCAATGACCTTCAACCAAAAGATTTTGCGTGGTGTTCGACGCCAAGTCCTTTATTCACACCACGTGAATTGTACTGTAGTACCTTGAGGGTCATTATCATTATCGGTGATTCCTCTCGCGCTTGTTAACGGTTTACCTCATTGACCGGTAATCAAGCGATGTCTTTCCATGTTCGACTTCAGAACATTTCTCACATGGATCGACTTGTACTTAGAGTGAAGATCGAACGAGTTTGAAGACCCCAGATCTAGTTTCATCCATCCGGGCTGCGATATATATTCAGGAAAAATAAAGACATTGACATGTACATCATTGCAGCAGATAATCATTCTACTCAAAGGATGATAATTTCATCAAGATTATCAGTCTACCATCAGACGATTGTCTGTTCTATGTACAGAGAAATGAATTTATAAAGCTGAGCATGGGAATGCCCGCCTCAGCTAGATCATGAAAGCAGTATGAAAAATAATGTATTGTATTGTATCTTATTACAGGTCTCCTCCCAGCATTGGATGAACTTCGTACCCTCCTGGATAAAGCATTTCACCCGATAAACGGCTTCATACTTTAGGGGGCAACTGTTATAGACATTTTTGTGCCTTACAGCATTGAGCATGAAATGTCCATAATCTAAGGGATCCAAAGTCCCTAAACATGTTATTCCTACCCCTAGAGGAACAAGGCTAACAAACCACAACAATTCACAGAAGTTCTCCACCAGAAACTGCTAAAAAACAAGTCAATTCAGGATCAATTCAGTGGCTCCACTAGCTGTCTGCGCTGAATGTCAAAGCCAACACTGGCTACCTGCGCTGAATGTCAAAGCCAACACTGGCTACCTGCGCTGAGCAAGAGTTGACATGTGGCAAGTTCATTCCACAAGGTGTCAAAACCCAGGAAGCTTCCAAAATCTTCCTCAATGACACTTGCCTCAGGGAATTCGACTATGATGAGTAAGAGGTTCCAAATCTCCAAGTGGAAGCAAGAACCTCCAAGTGGAATCAAGAACTGACAAAGGGAGAGGACACTAGTCAGATCTCAAGATGACTCATCCTCTCTCCAAACATCTATATATGGATCTCTCCTCCATGAGATCTGGAGGCTGGAATTTTGTTATTGCAAAGAATTGCTATTGGTTTGAGACTGGAATCATTGGGTGCTTAATGCTTTGAAGGGAGGTGAAGATAGGAATTCCATTTTGCTGGGAAGGAGATGCTGGATTGGAGCCCTCTGGGTTGTATCTCTTCCTGAACCTTGTTATTCATCAATAAAGCTATCTTGGTTTCTCCTATATACTGATGTATCTTTGATGTATGATTGCATTAGTATGTTTAGTTTACTTCTAATCCTGAACTAGCTATGATTATGAATCTATGTCTTTGTGTAGCGTTCTTCTCTTGTGATCTTGCAGAGACCTGTTGAAGCTGGGCGAGCGAGAAGACAAGTAGCTGGGAACTCCCAAAGAGAAGAGAAACCGGATTGAGGGACAAACGGAAGACACCGGTTAGTCCATCCATCTCTCTTCATTCTTAATTCATAAAGGAAGAATACTAGAATATCTGTCTCTGTTTGTTGCTAAGGCACTGTCACACCTTAGGTGGATAGGATCGTCCTGCATAGGCATTTTTCCCCACAACACACTTGGTTCATGTAAATGTTTGCTAGAGCGAAGAATATCGGTTTGCTAGAATTGGCAATCTCCATGGCATGTTTAATGGGGAGGCATGACATCCTTATACCTAGAAATGCAAGTAAATGAAAAAAAATGTACATGTCGTCAACTTACGATTATGCTGATGTGGGAACTATACAAGTGTAACTACTTGATCAACACAACACAATGTTTCATTTGTGGCATATGTCTATTAGTGAAGTCTTCCATTAAAATGATGTGGTTAGAAAAAACTCATGTGTGAGAAGGATCAAGTGTATCAACGAAGAGTTATAATTGTCAATCATGAGAATGAAAGGACACATATGTGAGCTTGTGATGGTGAGAAAATTAAAATGTCTTTGAGCTGTATCGCAAAAACTATATGAAGTTGTAGAAGTGACTTGAAAATGTGCACAACTGTATCAACAAAATTCTTGAGAACTGTATCAGTTAAAGCTGTTGCATGCAAGCTTGTGATGAATGTAGCAACTTGTGATGCTTAATAAATATTGAGTTTGTAACAACAAAAATATTAAACAATAACCCAATTACATACAAAAAATAAGAAGTATCAGAATGCTAATATAGAAGAAGAAAAAGGATATGTTGACCACTAACAAACTAGTTTTCAGCCACCACATTTGTCTAATGGAACCCCAGAGGGGTTTTCACGATTAGACATTTTATTTTATTTATTTTTAATAAATGAATAAAATTAAGTGGTTGGTAGAACAGGAAAAAATTTCCTTAGCCCAACAAATTCAAGGTCTAAATTTGCATCTAAGATAATGTTGGCAAATTAATCCTTAGAAGTAGGCTTGTGATACAACCACAGACAATCTCCATTACCAAGAAAGGATGTCTCAGACCCATCAATGGTTGTCAATTTCACGGTCCCATTCTCGAAGACTATTTCTACCTCATAAGGACCTACCCACCTGGTGCACAACTTCCCTCTGAAAATATTTAAATCTATAGTCATGTAACAAATCCCAATCAACATTCTAAATCACCTTCTTCTTAATAAATTTTTCATGCCACTTAGTGCACTATTGCTGGATGATATGTGTTCATTGCACAATAGCTAAGCGCTTCTCATCTTATTCATTCATATGTTCCAATTGATGTTTTTGAGCTATAATCAAGTCTAAATTCACCTCCAAAGTGGTTATGAGTATCTTAATCTTAAATTCAATGAGAAATATATGACTCTTACCATATACAAACTCATAGGGATAGAATCTTGTAGTGTTCACCCAAATAGTTCTATAAGCCCATAACACTTCTGGAAGTCTCTCAACCTATTCTCTTTGGTGGCCTTCCATAATCTTCATGAGAATATCTTCAAGAACCTTATTGGTACTCTCCACTTACCCATTAACCTGTGGATGGTAAGGTGAAGTGACTCGGTGATGAATCCTATACTTTCTTAAAAAGTCCTATATCAGTTGAGATGTAAATTGTGCTCCTACATCTGTAACTATCTCTTTTGGCACTCCATCACAAGGAAACATTTCTTCAAATAAAAATCATGAAACAACATGTTTAATTTCCCTAATGAGTGCTCTTGCCTCCAACCACTTGGTAATGTAGTCTCTGCATACCAAAATATAGGTCTTCTATTGAGATGGGGGATTAGTTGGTCCCACAAAATCTAAAGCCCGTCTCTTGAATGGTTCCATCATCAAGTGAGGTTGTAACCACATTTTATTTGACTGAGTAGGCTGACCCATCCTCTGACAACTATCACATGCCTACACATATTTCCTTGCATATCAGAGCCCGATAGGCCATAAATAACCAATATGAAGCACCTTATGACCTATTCTCCTATCTGCAAAATTTCCTCCACAAGGCCCATCATAACAAGCCTTGATAATATCATGAATCTTGTCCTCCCTCACACACCTTATAATTTGTTGATCAAAACCAATGTGTAAGAGATAACCATCCAACTAAAAATATCGGGCACTTTGCTAGACATTTTTTCTCTTTTTCTTGGGATAAAGATGGCGTCGAATCTTTCCTTCAACAAGGTAATTGGAAATATTTGCATACAAAGGTGAATAAGTAGATACTAAAAAGAGATATTCATCTAGGAAAGGGTATTCAATAGGCAGATCCTCCATAACATTTTTCAATCTAGAGAGAAAATTTACAACAACATTATCCTTCCCAAGTTTATATAAAATAGTAATATCAAATTCTTAGAGAAACAACAACCACCTAGTAACCCTAGCATTAGAAACTGGCTTATTCATTAAAAATTGGATAACGGAGTGGTCAGTATGCATAGAAGTTTGGTAACCAGTAATGTAATGCCTTAATTTATTGATAGCATGAATAATAAAAAGAAACTCTTTTCTAGTGATCATATAATTTACCTATGCATGGGTCAAGTTTTTTCTGATATATTAGATGACGTAAGGTTTATTTTCCTCTCATTGTCCTAACACATCTCCAATGGCTGTATCAAAAGCATAAATGGAGATGTGAAACAACAGAATCCAATTGGGTCCTCGTAAAATGGGAGCTACTGTTACACACCTTTTCAACTCTAAAAAAGCACTATTACACTTGACAGTCCATAAAAAATATTTATCCTTTGTTAACATGGAAAACAAAGGGAATCCAATCTTGGAAAAAGTTTCTATAAATCGTCTATAATAACTTACATGCCACAAAAGACTATTTACTTCCTTCTGCATCTTAGGAGTGGGAATTCTCAAAATTACCTCAAATTTTGATGGATCAACTTGTATACCTACAACAGAGAGATAGTGACCTAAAACAATACCTCTAGTCATCATCATATGACACTTATTAGTACTCAGATAAAGGTGGGTTTGTATGCAATGCTCACGTAACTTTTCAAGGCTATGCAAGGCTTCATCAAACTCATTCCCATAAGGAGTAAAAGTCATCCATAAAGATTTCCATACAATTGTTGACCATATCAACAAAGGTTCCTAACACTGCTCATTGAAAGGTTGCAAGTTCGTTATAAAGTATGAAAGATAGGACCCTATAGGAAAATGTATCCTAGGGGAAAGTGAAGGTAGTTTTTTCTTGGTCCTTAGGAGCAATCTGAATCTATTTATAACCACTAAATCCATCTAGGAAAGATTTTTTTTTTTTTTTTTTTTTTTTTTCCAGACAAAGTATTTAGGATCTGATCAATAAAGGGTAGTGGGAAATGGCCCTTTTGAGTGGTTTTGTTTAGCTTCCTATAGTCCACAAAGGCTATCCACTTTCAATTTTTCTTTGGGACAATAACAAGTGGAGATACTCATTAGTTGTTAGAAATTGGATAGATGAAATTTGCATTTACTAGATTTTGAAGTTCCTCCTTGAAAACACTTGTCAATGCTAGATTTCCGCGTTGAGGTTCTCAGACAAGATGGAATCCTTCCTTTAAGTAGATATGATGAGTGAAAAACGTAGAATGGATGCCCTTCATGTCCTTATAATCCCATGCAAATGATTCTTTATTCTTTCTAAATAACTACACTAATCTCTCTTTTTTTATAGGGGATAAATTAGGGTTAATATTTAAGGTCTTCCCAGATTCTATTTCCTTTGGAAAACCCTTAAGACTAAGGATTGTAGGTATTTATTCTATAACATGATCACCAAGAGTCTATTACTCACTATATTTGTCTATCACAAAACTTAACAACCAATATGTTGATGGCTTAAACATATAAGGGTCATTAAGAATGTTGTTAATAGTATCATCCTCAGTCTCATTTTTAAAATGCAAGGTGTTTCCTACAATGAGTAGTGGATGCATATCAACTTCTTCTAATTCAAGCTTAGACCATAAATGATTCTCACACTCTGAGCTCGGTATAGTTGGAGGGTAAAGAACAAGATACTTGGTGATGCTACCATCAGAGATGCTCATGCACCCAAATCTACATCCAATAAAATCACCTACAATGGCTAGTCATGGCTTGCATAAAATTAAAGGATGTCTTCCTAGGTGTGTCTTAGGCTGTATCACTAAAAAATATACTGGATAATGCTAAGAATCTATTGAGATAATAACATCCCCAAATATTCCTCCAGATTAGATCCTAGACCTATCTACTAATTCTAAAACAGTGGGAGTTGGTCTCAAGTTGGCAAGCCTAAGTAGTTCAACAATTTCCGTAGTTATTATGCTAATTGTTGCTCCTAAGTCAATCATGGTATTTGGAAGAGTTGTTCCTCCAATATGAAAAACTACTGTTGGGTTCCCAAGATCTTCGTATTTATCAGATGTATTATCCCCTGACACTGATAATTTTCCAATTACATGTAGATTAGGGGAATCTTGAGGTTTCCTACTTGGCTTTTTGACACATAATTATTTAACTATTTTAGCATAAATTGGAATGTCTTAGATTGTTTGAAGTAAAGGAATCCAGGAATGCAATTTTTTTAACTCCTTTAAGAAATCATATTCAAACTGAGGAGTATTATTGACTTCAGTTAATCTTTCAGGATAAGGGAGGTGTAAAGAAGTCTCATTACTATCAATTGTTATAGGTCTCATACCTGAGGTAACATCAAATGTTACAATGACATCAATAGTATTTTTGGCTATTACAATGGCGTTAACAATAGCACCAAATTTTAAAAATTCATGGGTATTATTAATTATTTCAACGCTAGTGGTAACATCAACTGTTACAACCTACTATTTTTCTAAAGATCCTTGAACTAAGTTTGCTTCTCCTCATGAATTTTCTTCCTCATTTTCCATGTTAATAAGGAAACAACGAGGTTTATTATCCTTCCTGATCAAAATCATATTTCATTACATTCCACAAGTGAGATACAATAGGTAGGGAGAATTGATGTTTCAACTTGTTGCACTACCTTATTATTGGGGTCAGGGTTAGGTTGTAGAGGTAGTTTGGGATGTAATGGATGACCACTCACAAGTGCATTTGAGGGAAGATGTAAGTGTTGTTGTTGCATTGGGATTTCACAAGAATTTAGTTAGGAAGAACAATCCATCACCATGGTTGAGGCCATGAAGTAGCAGGTTACTAAGGCTGGGGTGTAGGGTATTGGAACAAAGGGCGATTAGGAGGCTATGATGGAGCTACTAGATATTGCATTTTCTTGGGAATTTATTGAGGAATATAATACCAGACCAAGATTTGAAAGAGAGAAGGGTTCATGCACCATACCTAATGGTCTATATTGTCAAGGATTCTTAGTGCTAATGAAATATGTTGCTTCAATATCCTCCCTTGTCTCCTTATAGATTTATTTTAGTCCAGGTCACGAGGGACAATCTTCTGTAGAATGATCCCACTTACATATATTTCAACTATTAAGTGGGAATTCACTCACATGATGTTTCTTCATGTACCAATAGCAATATATGGCCAATTATTTCTCTACTTCAATATGTTTCTGCTTCACTTCCAATACATTGAGCTGAGAGGACAACAAACTCATAATGGTAGTTTTATAATTCTCCAGCGGGTTTCCAATTTTTTCTCGTGTTGCTCCACTATTGGTTCACTTTAAAATCTTGGTAGAAGCATCATGTGTCATTGTCCTATTTCTTGTTGGTCCTCTAGAAATACTTTGAAAAAGTTGAACAATTTCATCATAAGGTTCCTTGGGTATATATCCTATCCCAATAATATTTAGCATTTCAATACAGTCAAACCACATTCCTCTGATCATAATTTTTTTAACTATTTTCTTGCCCATATTTCCATGCCAAGATCTATGTAGATTATACTAAAGGCGCTCAACATACTCTTCCAAGTTTTCATCTAGTGTTTGAGTGATCTTGAATAGCTCTTCCCTCTGATATTTATAACAGAAATAGTCCTGATACTTTTCAAGAAAGGTATTCTTCATCCCATCCCAAGAGGCAATTGATGCCCCACTAAGTCCTGTAAACCATATTAGTGCAACTCCCTTTAATGTAGTTGGGAACAATTTTAGTTTCTATGAATTGGTGGTGTAATCAACTCCTACAGAGGTCATCAAATTCAAAAATAAATGTATCCAAATCTTTCGTAATTGTGCCTTGAAAAGTATGAAGTGTAGAAAAGGGGTGTTCTACATTGGGACCTATCCCTGAAGATACCCAATAGGGAACTCAATGGTGGTAAGTGAGATACCTTCCATTTGGTTCTACCTAAAAGATTGAAGGTTTTGTACAACTATTACAGGTGGTTCCCCTAGTGGAGAATATTTCTCTCTTTTTTGTGGTAGTGGTTGCATAGGATATTCAATATCTTCAGGTTACTCAAACTATTCAGATTGTCCAGGTGGCCCTAATGATTTCACAACACCCTCTGCAACAGAATGCTTAACAGGATGTTTGACCACACTGACTTAATCCAGGATATACTAATCAAGTGGTCATTCTTTAGTACTTGATTCTAAATCATGTTCATTTGTATCTTGTTGAAAAGTGTGCAAAAAGAAATGCTTGTTGAGAGTGCAACAAGATGATGGAGCTTAGTGAAAAGAGTCGCCTTCACTAAGTGGGCCCGCAGGCTATTTTTGGCGCAAGTCTATTTTTAGACATATGGATCATGTCTATGGATGATTGATCAAGTTGGGAAAAATAGATGGACTTCTATTTTTGATGAAAGTGTGAGCGATCACAGTGTGAGTGATTATAGTGTGAGTGATCACAGTGTGAGTGATCAAAGTCAAAAATAGAAAAGTCAAATATTATTATCTCACAATAATATTTGGACTATAAACTTAATCTTATTCTCTTGGAGCACTTCAGTTTGAGCTACGGAAGTGGCACATGCAGCTGTCAGAAGGAAATTCGTTTTTCTTATGAGTTAGTTGAGTTGTTGCATGCATGACTTTAGTTAGAACTCAAGTGAGTTGAGTTTAGTGGACTGGAGGTACAGTTGATGGAGTTGTGTTCAGTTTAGCTTTGTTAAACTGGTTGTATTTAGTCTAACTGATCAATAGACTAAAGATGAGTTGGGTGAATTAGTTATTAATTAATTCACAATTTATTAACTCATAATGCAACTATAGAATACATTAGTTAACTCAGTTGCATGTCAGTGCATGTTCAGTTCAGCAGGGACAGGTGTTAGAGGATCAGATTGCTATCAGTTGTGACTATAGCTGTGCATGATGATTTGCACAATCAAAGGATTGAGTATGCCAATGAGTTTGCTCACGTATCTTCATGATATTATAGCTGTTGCTCACGTCCAACATAGTGTGGGTGACTATTTTGCAGTGTAAAATCGAGTTTGGGAAGCAATTCTCATCAGTTCTTGAGCAGGTATTGAGCAGTGGAGGCAGGCAAGCAGCGGGAGAGATTTGGAGATCAAATCTGAGCTGTATTGTGTGTAACAGGTGGAGATACTTGTGAGAAGAATTATGCTTTGTATTGTTACATGATTCAATCAATATAATATACAGATAGTGTGGGGTTTTTAGCGAGATGCTTTCCCCGGGATACATACTGTGTTTATGAGTTTGATTGATGCTTCTATGTGTGCCTGTGGATGTTTCTGCTTCTGTAAATTGATGATCAACGTAGAGGAGATTATGTATTATACATGTTCCGCTTAAATTGTATGATCAGGATAATCTCTGTTGAATATGTGTTAAATTATTCAAAATTTCTACATGGTATCGGAGCAGCTTGATTTGTAGAAGAGATTTTTACAGGATATCAAGCGAGGATTGATCATCAGATCTACTATTCAGTCACGAATTCTAGATCGGAAGCAGTTGAGTTGGTTGCTGGTGGAATTCGAATTTGCAGCAGTGTTTTCTTGGTGACAACGCAGCAATGTCTTTCAACGGATTGCGATTGGAGTATGCTCTTGAGGGCAGCTCAAACTGTATTGCATGGAAGGACAGGATGGAGGCAGTATTGGATGATAACGGGCTGAAGGAGTTCATAGATACGGATATCCCAAAGCCTACTGATGCTACTCAAGCTGATGCTTGGCAAAAGAAGATCGCAAAATGTCGAAGAATTCTGTTGGAGGGCGTGAAGGATCACATTGTGTCCAGCCTCCATGGAAAGGCTACTCCATATTTGATGTGGAAATCATTAACAGAATTATTCCAAAGCAAGAGCGATCAGAGGAAGATGGCGCTCAAAGATAAACTCAGAAACATCAAATGCGAGAAGGGTGACAGTATTCCCAAGTATCTCACGAAGTTCACTCAGTGTCGAGATGAGCTGGGAAGTGTGGGGGTTACTGTCGATGATGAGGACTTGGTGAGCTTGGCTCTCCTTGGTCTTCCGAAGAGTTGGCATTCCTATCAGGACTCTGTCAATGGTCGGGAGAAATTGCCAGGATGGGAGAGACTTTGGTCGGATCTTGTGCAGGAGGAGATCAGGCGGAGCACCAGAGACGGTTCTTCATCCATGCAGGATGAGGAGAACTGTGCCTTAGCGAGTAAGGCGAGGAAGGGGAAGGGGAAGGTTTCTCTTTCCGAATCCAGTTCTTCGAATGATGGGAAGAAGGTTGACAAGGCGAAGGTGAGATGCTTTCGTTGTCATGATTTGGGTCATTATGCTACTAATTGCCCAAAGAAGAAGTCCAAGAAGGGATCCGGGGAAGGATCTGAAGGTGAGGCAGCCTCACTTGCTTCACAGTTTGAGTTGGACTTCACACTCTTCGCATGCATGGTTTCATCCATGATGGGAAGTGGTTGGTTTCTTGACAGTGGAGCTTCTTTCCACATGACCGGTGACAAAAGTTTGTTCAGTACTTTGGAGGAGAAAGATCTCCAGATACTCATAGGGATGGGTAATGATGAGAAGTATAGTGTCTCAGGTGTAGGCACAGTTATTTTTCAGAGGGAGCATGGAGCTCGCCTTACCTTGACCGATGTCAAGTATGTACCAGGACTGAAGAGAAACTTGGTGTCGATCGCGATGTTGGAAGACAGAGGATATGATGTGGTCTTTACTAAGGGAAAGGTTTTCCTTAGACACATCATCACTAGACAGGTGAAGCAGATTGGTTCACGGGTCAAGAACCTGTATGCTCTTGAGGTTCAAGATGCATGCAAAGCCTTGAGCAGCAAGGCAACTGATGGAGACTTGGTGGTTGAGAGGGAGCGTATATTACCTCTCAACATGCAGAGCTAGAAGAAGTCTCAGACGATTGTGGAGGAGCCACGATTGGTGCGGCAACTTCAGGAGGTTGTGGAGGAGCCACAACAGGGGAAGCTGTGTGGAGATGGAGTAGAGACATCTACTCATCCAGAGACCTCCAGTAGGGGGAAACTTCAAGCCAGGTGGGTTGAGGGATCGCATGCAGCCATACCTCCAGGTAGGAGGTGGGGTGATGTGGATTGATTGTCCCAAGGAGGAGGGGCAAGATCCTTGAGGTACCCAACCTCTTGGATGAGACCTTGCTACGGGAGCCCCGATGTCTAGTAGCAAGAACTGACTGATTGGGTAGAGACAGATGCGGATGGAGCGGCAGAGAAAGCGACAGTGCAGGGAATCCCAGGACAGCGCATAGCTAGCAGGCTGTAGCAATGCGAGAGGCACAAGTGTTTTGCACAGTGCTAGGTGGCACAGAGAGGTGTGCAATGGTGCGAGATGCATGGAGATGTTGCAGTAGCGCAGATGTCAGAGAGGGAGCACTTGTCAGCAGCAGGTATAGCTTCAGCATCAGAGGATGTTTCTATCCCAACAGGGAGGTCAGTTGGGAGGTGCAGTGCGGATGCAATGCTGGGAGATAGAACCAGCAGCAGCACGGATGCAGTCAGAGATCAAAGTGACAGAGGCTAGAGCAGTCAGATACTGAAGAGCACAGAGATGCAGAGTTTCAGTTGACAGAGGCAATAGCAGTCAGAGACTTTGATGACAGAGCAAGTGGACCGGCCAAATGTGTTGCATGGAGAACATTCCAGAGTTACAGGATCGGGTTTGAGAGGAAGCCTTTCTTGTTGAGAGGGAGTGTTGAAAAGTGTGCAACAAGAAATGCTTGTTGAGAGTGCAACAAGATGATGGAGCTTAGTGAAAAGAGTCGCCTTCACTAAGTGGGCCCGCAGGCTATTTATTGCGCAAGTCTATTTTTAGACTATGTCTATTTTTAGACATATGGATCATGTCTATGGATGATTGATCAAGTTGGGAAAAATAGATGGACTTCTATTTTTGATGAAAGTGTGAGTGATCACAGTGTGAGTGATTATAGTGTGAGTGATCACAGTGTGAGTGATCAAAGTCAAAAATAGAAAAGTCAAATATTATTATCTCACAATAATATTTGGACTATAAACTTAATCTTATTCTCTTGGAGCACTTCAGTTTGAGCTACGGAAGTGGCACATGCAGCTGTCAGAAGGAAATTCGTTTTTCTTATGAGTCAGTTGAGTTGTTGCATGCATGACTTCAGTTAGAACTCAAGTGAGTTGAGTTTAGTGGACTGGAGGTACAGTTGATGGAGTTGTGTTCAGTTTAGCTTTGTTAAACTGGTTGTATTTAGTCTAACTGATCAATAGACTAAAGATGAGTTGGGTGAATTAGTTATTAATTAATTCACAAGTTATTAACTCATAATGCAACTATAGAATACATCAGTTAACTCAGTTGCATGTCAGTGCATGTTCAGTTCAGCAGGGACAGGTGTTAGAGGATCAGATTGCTATCAGTTGTGACTATAGCTGTGCATGATGATTTGCACAATCAAAGGATTGAGTATGCCAATGAGTTTTCTCACGTATCTTCATGATATTATAGCTGTTGCTCACGTCCAACATAGTGTGGGTGACTATTTTGCAGTGTAAAATCGAGTTTGGGAAGCAATTCTCATCAGTTCTTGAGCAGGTATTGAGCAGTGGAGGCAGGCAAGCAGCGGGAGAGATTTGGAGATCAAATCTGAGCTGTATTGTGTGTAACAGGTGGAGATACTTGTGAGAAGTATTATGCTTTGTATTGTTACATGATTCAATCAATATAATATACAGATAGTGTGGGGTTTTTAGCGAGATGCTTTCCCCGGGATACATACTGTGTTTATGAGTTTGATTGATGCTTCTATGTGTGCCTGTGGATGTTTCTGCTTCTGTAAATTGATGATCAACGTAGAGGAGATTATGTATTATACATGTTCCGCTTAAATTGTATGATCAGGATAATCTCTGTTGAATATGTGTTAAATTATTCAAAATTTCTACATCCAAATCTTTCGTAATTGTGCCTTGAAAAGTATGAAGTGTAGAAAAGGGGTGTTCTACATTGGGACCTATCCCTGAAGATACCCAATAGGGAACTCAATGGTGGTAAGTGAGATACCTTCCATTTGGTTCTACCTAAAAGATTGAAGGTTTTGTACAACTATTACAGGTGGTTCCCCTAGTGGAGAATATTTCTCTCTTTTTTGTGGTAGTGGTTGCATAGGATATTCAATATCTTCAGGTTACTCAAACTATTCAGATTGTCCAGGTGGCCCTAATGATTTCACAACACCCTCTACAATAGAATGCTTAACAGGATGTTTGACCACACTGACTTAATCCAGGATATACTAATCAAGTGGTCATTCTTTAGTACTTGATTCTAAATCATGTTCATTTGTATCTCGTTTCCCTTCTATCAAGCCTTGATATACTTCCCCCACTGACACAAACGAACTAGAAACTCTAGGGCTTGTCTTTGAGATCGAAGGTTCATAAAATTCCACCCCCCTAATATGTACACCTAACACAGATGAATTAGGGGATGCTAACCTCTATTGAGCAACTTTACCTGATATTTTATTTTTAGATGTTACTCCTCGAGTAGATGATTTTGCTTCAAATTTAAATATGATCTCTCGCATATATGATACTCTTCCCAAATCATGATTCTTCTTCTTTCTTCCTCGTCCTCTTCTACTTACACAATAAGTTTCATTAGGGGAACCATATTTTTCTTCTTCACTATTCATACAATGCAATCCTATGTGCCTTGACTCCTCACGAGGCCAAACCCACTTTACTATGTCGAAGCGATGTGCAGGTTCTTACCTCTCGTCTTAATGCCCAAAAATATTAGAGTTAGGAACACATATACCACAATTCCAATCAATGCATATAAATAAACTAGTCACACATATGCACCGCTAATAGCCTCCCTAGTAATGGAGCCAAAATGTTGGGTGGATCAATTGTCCTTTTAATTTAGAACAACTAATCCAAATCACACATAAATTGTCAATTCAGGTAGGATTTATGTTTCAAGGCTATCATGAAAAGTATATGCAGGAACAAATGGTAACTAGCGCTACTGAAATCTGAAGCCAATCATTCTAATGTCACTCTCAACACTCCAAAACACTTGTTATCACACTCCAAACTTTACTCACACTTTAGAAGGAAAAGGAGCATGTTTAAGAATAAATCACACTCTGTCACATGATCACTCTTATTTAGAAGAAACAACACTCTTGGAAACCACTCAAAACTCAAAAATCACTGAAACACCCATTCAATGAAATGAATAAACCAAAGAACTGTAATAGTAATCAAATACCTATCACACTAACAAAGGGACTGGTCCAAAACCTATGCTGTTACACATTGATAGAGGCTATAATTCTGCATTTACTCAACACATGACCAAGATCTGTAACAGTAATAATAAATCACAAATGAATCACATGTAAGAGGAAATAAATACACTACTACAATAACTCTCTAATTAGTGATCCTTGCTAAGAAGGAGGGCTCTTCCTCCTTAGCAGCGGCTAGTGAATTATATGGAGCCACTAATGGTAGATATTTGCATTAACGAAAAGTTGAAGTTCAAGATCACAATACTAGTACTCACTCGTCTGATATTTATCTATGCATGCCTCACAAGCATAAAGTACATTCATTTATAATTTTAGAGTACATTCCTATTCTCGTTAAGCAGGATCATCATGAGAATCTCTTGATTCTCATGTGATCTAGATCGAGAATATACAATAATTTTCTTATAACAAATTATCCTAGTTGAAACATAGTTGTAATAACTTTTCTAAAATACAATGATTTATCAATTGAGAATAATAATTATTTCAACTAAGTTAGTTGCGCTTTCCATGAATTTCTGCTTTCAATGGTCAAGCTGGCTCTGACTGAGTGTTTTTCCAAATCAATATTCGTTATTAATAATAGGAGAACAAAGTATCCAAAATAATCTCAGTGTGTATCAATAATGTCAGAAGAGTCTTTGTTCCATCCTTAGTGAGGAAAAGCTGGGGAGATATTATCCCGTAACAACATCTCAACAAGACACACAACCTGAAACAACCCTTCATCAATTAGTTAATAAAATAGCCTAAAGTAGTTATCTTTTATGTCAAATTACAAAAAAAGCTAGATAATAAGGATGACATACAAAAAGGAAACACACTTTAGTCAATAATGTCTGTGAGAGTGACAAGGCATGGTTTTGAGAGTCAAAATGGAAATAAAAGATAGGGAAATTGGGTGTAAAAATATGCCAAGTTTTCATCCCATTAATACTAGCAAAATAACCCCCAGTTAAACCACTATTGTGCATGACCCACCTTGAGTCTCCCCATCAACTTGGTCCATCTCATCATACATGGAATTGAGGGCAATGTGAACAATGTTGACACTCTTTACCATAACATCATTAATCTTTGTAGGGAAAATGATACGAAAATGCTTCCATAGAAAAAATATTTCTACTTCCCTATTCTACACCTCGTAAGTTGGTCCTTCATGTTGGCGAATAAATCCTCACACCAATTGAAAAATGTTGGCTCCATGCATCTCACCGCAATATCCATATGTTCTTTGAAGGACAAATGAGGCCCCATGGACCCTACTACATGGGTAATGGTGAATAGGGTTGTGCATAAATTTAGGTCTATGACCTCTCATAGAGGTATCTTATCATTGAATTTCTTTTCTCTGTGCCCAAAATATTGGGCCACATACTCATCAACGCTCTCCTCTTCAATGTTTCTCCCTCTGGGAACTACCACTAGGACCCCTCACCCTAACAAATTAATGAGGAAGTATATGTCCTCAACCTCCAACTACAATGGTTGGTATTTTACCATGAGCCATTGCTCTCTTGGTTGCCACATATCTATCAGCCATTGGCGGAGCACCATTTTCCCATTCACGTTCTTTCTCTCATAATTTTTTAACAAACCATGATTATTGAGAGCATGGATTATAGGCTAATGAGCTAGAGCCCTTATATCATATTCTTAGTGCTCTCATTCCTTCCACTAAATTATTCTTGTTGCATAACTACCATGAACACATCACCGTGAGACAATATGATCCTTAGTGAAAACACCCATCTTGGAACACTTTGTGAGTAACCTTAGATTTGGATGTTTCCTTTGCCATCACCCTCCAATTTTTTCTCCATAGGGAAATTTCTACCCCCAGAGTTCAACCCTTAGGGAAGCCTACTATATTATGATCACTCCCAGAGTCCCTAGCTGGGAGTGATGATGAAATTGGTCTCCAAATAGGGTCAATTACAGGCCAAACCTTAGTGAAATTTAAAAACAAGACCATGAAAATACAAAGGATCAAGGAAATGCTTGGTGAAGTGGAATGTTGATTGATGCCTTGAATGTTTTGGGATGTTGATCCAATGTTTTGGGGATAGGGTGGGCTTTCTCCACTAGTTTATCTTACAATGACCAAATGTGATAGTGAGCTCCAAGGTGGCCCTCTTTCACCTATATTATGGCCTTAATTGTACTCACATGGGTTTTTTCACTTGATTTTTTTTTTCAATTTTCTTCTCCTGTAACATCTGTTTTTGATTTAGATCCTATTTTCATGCTATTATTACCCTTAATTGACACTTGTTTGAGGTTTTATGGATGAAGCTGGTCATGATTTTTGTAGCTTCTCAAAATATCCTCATCACTATGGACCGTAGTTGTGTTTTTCTTGAACCTGACATATAGAGGTAGGTATCTCTTATCCATTCTTGATGCATTTCTGACCATCATTTCCATCTTCATTATGCCTTAGGTCTGATCCCATCAGGTTGCAACATTGACCCGTTTATGTTTACACATTGTAACTTGCATGGTAGATCCTTCCTCCGAATGGATGGGCTAGTTTAGAACTTGTTTGCCATATTGGTGTCCATGCGATGTGTAAAATCCCTTATCTTATTCTTGGTATGTAACATGATGAACACACCAATGTGGAGAGAGCCATGACTGTGATAAATTATAATTAATTATTGATATGAATTCAGTAAATAGAAATTTAATAAATTGAACAATTGAAGGTTGGACTTTCCTTATGGATCATTAGTCTAAGGGAAAATTATCGGGTTTCTACTTTTTTCCTTACATAACCATATTGCAGTATGTGGAATCTAATTCCAAACCCTTTGCAGTTGGGAGAAGTCATCCCCTATCCTGATTGAATCCATATTAAATGTTGTTGCACTGATTTTTTCAGAATCGGTGGCTGGGCTGATTTAGAGTCAGCAGACTTTCCGAATTATCGTGCCTTAAAGAGGCAAAGTGGTTGGGAGGTGTAGCCTAAAGAGTTAGAGCAACCCTTTTCCACTCAAGGAAAGTCAAAATATGAATAGGGATGTAAATTTAGTGGGGTGGTGCCCACTTAGCCATACTAAGGGACATAGAGGTGGTGGAGTTAAATAGTGTAAATACACACCCTCACAAAGGAGAGTGAAAACTTTTGATCTCCAGTTCTCTCATGTTAATTCCTAGGAAATTCCTCTAACATTATATCCAACTTGTGGGCGATAAGTTGTAAGAGACTTGTGGTGCAACTAGTCTATGATTGGGAGGAGAGCGAAAGTCCTTCCCATTTGCTGTTAAACCAGATAAGTAACTTGGTCTAAATATTGTTTGTGAATATTGGATTAAATTGTTTATTCAATGCGAAAGATCCAAAAATTGTTTAAATTCTCCCTATGTATGAAAAATTGGATATACATTAAAGACGTTACAAATCATGGCCCATATAACTTGAGTATTTGAATTTTATATATAACAATGTTGGTAGTGTTCAACAATGTCCAAATTCTTACGTTTCTAAATCTGGTGTGTTGCTAGAATTTTCTGTTAATATAATCTTACATTGTTTCACGGATATTTTGAATTATATTCCTTTTCATAGGCACATATATGTTTACACATCTATCTCTAGAACATTGAAATTTCACTTCTATAGGATGCTTGTCTTAATTTATAATATTTCCCATGTTACTCTTTATTCAATGCTACCTAGTGATTTTTGTGTCATGGTGCTACATGTTCAAGGGGTGCCTACATCTCAGTTAGTCATTTCCAGTCCTTGTTAACCTTTTGTGTTGGTCATCCCTATGTCAGTTGTGCTTGGTGACTTCATGTGTACACATCATCTCTTGGCATATTTTATGTTGATTTATGGGGAATACATTAAGGCCCTCCTTTAACAAATCTTCTCCTATAGACTTCAAATTATTATCAGGGAGCTTGATCTAGGCACTAGTAGTACCTTGGAGCTTGTAGTCCTCGGTGGAAGGCTTGTGATTGACAATGGGTTTATCTCATTGACTCTTGATGACTTGAATCCATGAGTGTTCGATGTCAATACATTTATTCACCATATGTGGGTTGTAGTAGGTACTTTAGTGCCCATTTTCATCATTGGTGGGTCCCTTCACATTTGTTAATCATATATCTCATTGATTAGTAATCAAACGATTTCTACCATGCTCAACATCAACTCATTTATTCACATGTTGTAGGTTCGTACCATTGGGGTTGAGTTGAAGACCTTGGGTTAGGTACATCCCACTCTTATATGGCACCCTTCCGAAGCTACATTGGAGTTTCTACCAATCTTGTATACTTTGAGGGTTGTTTTGGGGCACCTTTCTCTTATGTGTCCATAGTCCTACTAATGTATTCTATGACGTAGATCCACATTGTATTTGTTGGTGGCAATGATATTCTGGTCTCTTGCATGGATCCACTACGTATTTCTCCTGGCAATGTACTAGCATTTTATGTCATGGATCCACAATGTCTGGTTTGGTGGCCATGTTCAACTAGCCTTTTCTCGAGTATGGGTATGCCTACTTTAGGGATGATCTTATTATGATTGAGACTTGGTTGTCAGTGTTGCTTCAATATGATCCCTTTGTTTTGACTCCTTCCTTGCATTTTGGTATGTATTTTCATAATGCATTTCAAACATCAATTTCTCTTCTAATATCAGGCATTAAGGGGTATTTGTTATAACCATTTTTTCCACTTTATGTGTGTGATAGGAACCTAGTAACAAATCCTTTAGTTTTTGGTATGAATGTATATATTCTCCTCCTTTTTTGTGTTCAGTTAGTAGATAATTTCTCCAATAAGCCTCATATCTTGTGTAACCTTTGCTAACTTGTAGGTGCACATCCTGTCGCCTAGTATGTAACTTGCCTTCATCCTGGCAGCAATGGAGGTAAAAATTCTATAAGTGGTCCTTCACAAGGAGATCGACTTGACTTTTCTTATCCTGAGTTGGCTAAGGGTCAATTATTAAATAATATTCCTAACTCCTCATGGTCCTAGGTGTCTAGAACATCATCTCGGATCTAGGAAATACCTTTTTAATGACCCTCTCAAGGGTGAGAGGAGAATTAGGGAGTTATCTTAGTAATGTTGGTGAAATATCACCATGATAATCATATATTACTTCTCAAATGAGCCTAGTTTTTCTAAAAGTTGGGGGAAGAGAGGAACTAAAGGGTTGGAGGAGAGGACATGCTATAGTTGATGAATAATTCCTTATGCATTTTTTCTATAATATGAATACAAGCTAGTTTCCTCTCCATTTCATGTCTATGTTTGTGAGAAAATTTATTAATTTACTATGAATTTATGTTGCATGCTAATTTACCTTTTGTAGAGGAAAATCTCCTCCTTGTTAGTTTGTGCTTATGTGTAGGGGTTGGATGGAGCTAGAGCAAGATATTTGGATAGGAGCAAATTTTCTAGTTGCAAAAAGGGTATGCAAATGACTTCATCTTGCACGGGTTTGAGGTATGTACATTTATCCATTTGTATCTATTATTTATATGTTTGGATATGGCATTGCAACTAGGAGATTAACTTGGTTATTCCACCCACTGTTAGACAAATATTGAGGGTGAGATCTACGAAGCAATAAATCCTTGACATATATGTGATTTTAGGGCTATCACATCCATCAAGAACATTCACAATAAACTCCCAAAATTTCCATGGACATCAAATCCATTTGTTAAGGTTTTAGGGGATTTGAGTATCCCTTTCTTCAAGGAGGAAAATGCAAGTAACAATAAAAGGTTTAACTCAATCAATTCAATAATTTATCACCATTAAAATCAATTTTAAATGTTATTGGTCACCTCCTATAATTGTTACCTTTCCAAGAACTCATTTCAACCCTTAAAACCATAAAACCATCAAAGGAGGCCACATAGGCCACTACAAGACATGCTTGTGGGTCATATGAAGTAAATTAGTGAGGATAAGGGTGTGCTCATCCATTTCCTAAGGGAAACCATCAATTAGGTTACTTCCATCTTTCTAAAAAGGAGTGGGAATACTTTAAAATTCTCAAAAACTCAAGAATATTCATTTGTAAAAGCTATGGGAAGGATCTCAAGTTGAACCACTATTTGAGGGATTTAAAAGGCAAGGATTATACATAAAATAATCCTTCTAGATATTTTAAGTGAGTGTATACTAAATATTTTAATCATTATCATCCAAAGAAATTACTAGGACCAAACTTCATTTTTTCAAGATGAAACCTCTTAACAACTTAATAGGTACTTTATTAGGGTTCAAATCTTTCAAATTACCAAATATTAAATGGCTATATTAATCATTATTTCACACAATAATTTTATAAAACACGACATACATATATTTCTAATGCCTTCCACATGTCTTGCAAACTAGTTTATTACAACAACAACCATTTCACCCACTAACATATACAAAATTTCATGGAATGTTATCATAATAAATAATGTAGATATATTTTTCATAATAATGAATGAAACCATCAACAAATAGAAGAAAAAAATTCAGTCATCTTTTCACAAAATGAGCTCCAATGCAACTAATTGGGAATGCATTTTTTTCCTCTCAACAATAGGACAATCCTCTATGGAAGCCACACTAGTGTTGGAAATAGGACCACCATGGTAAAGAAGACTTGTTCAAGGCTTCAAAATTATTACTTCTATTCCTAAACTCTTTCAAGACCAATCCAATACAAACCGTCATTGGATTCTTTGTTTAATATTTCAATTAGACTAGATCTTAATGCTCACTCCACTATGACACCCCTTTGATTACCCCAAATTTTGCAATGTAATTAAGAAAACATAATGATGGGGTGCCAAAATTGATGCTATGATGTCAAACTTTATTATATTATGTAATGTTTATTTTTATTAACAAAAATGTTAGCGCTGAAGAAAGGGGACAACCAACAAATTATGATGCCTTGGGGAGGATTAAAACTTGACTTAAGAGGAAAAATATACTTTGGGTGAATATTTCCCTTTGATGTGATGGTTAATCTTCCCAAGACATTGAAAGGTTGGGAAGATGAAGGGGCAATGTGAGATTATAAAAATAAGAGGGAGGAGCAATCAAGGGCTGGTTCTTCTTGGTTCTGAAGCTTCTAGTTTTTCTCTCTTTTATTACTCTCTCATTCATCTCTCTCTCTCAACTAGAAAATTTGAATGGAGAAAGGATTGGTGACAGAACCTAGATAGGTTCAAACATGATGAATTATTAAGAGTTGTGAGTGACAACTCATGTGACAAGTAATGAATATGTTGTAGCACTCTTTTTAGACTAGATGACTTTGAGGACTCAGAATGGTCCTGGTTGTGTGTGGCACATAGAGAACTGAAGAGGGGAGGGCCAAGGGACTAAAGAGATTAGTGAAGAACTCCCTTGTGATGTGTAGATGTACATGGTATTTTTGTAAACGTGAGCCTATTTAAAGGTGGAAAGTATGATCACTGAGTTTTCCTGTGTGTGGAGGAGAATGACCCTGACTTTTGGTGTTAAAATTTGGTTTGATTCTGAGTGTGTGAAATACACCTGAGTTAAGTTTTACTCAAGGAATTAAGATATGGCATGAAGGTGTCCAGTTGCGAAAAAAAGTTGCATCACAACTGAGCTTATGGTGGGGTGGAACATGGCTCACCCTTTAGTTTCTAGTATTTTTTTGGCTACAATGGATAAATATTTATGTATGTGTTAATAATATTTTTGGCATAAATGGTTTAGTGACATGCATGGTTATTTAATTTCTCTTTTAAGAAAATTTATATGTACATTCATTTACACTTCAACAAATTTATCATGGTTATAGACATTACACTATTTGGTTGTAGCTTTTTAAATGTATTAAATTTTGTAACAACATTTGTTAAGGAAGATAGGCTTCCTAAATTCTTCTTTAAACATGCCAATGCTAGAATTTCTGCTATAAATTTTCTTTTGGGAGGTTCCAAAAGCTGAAACTTGGACCTTAGTAATGGGAAACCTCGCTCCTTTGTTCCAATATTTAGATATTGGGTCATGAAATTTTAGGAAATATGATTAAATGAATTTGGGCTTCATAAATGCATCTTTAAATAGCCCAAGTTGGCATTTATGCTATAACTTTTCTTTTGGGAGATTCTAGAAGCTAAAACTTGGTCCATAACGAGAGGAAATAATACTAATAATTTGGTCCAACTTTAGATCTCGGGTCACAACATTTTATGAGATATGAGTAGAGGAAATCAAGCTTCTTAGAGGCTCCTAAAATCACGCATTAAATAAGCCATGTTGGAATTTATATTGGTTCTAGAAGATGAAACTTTGACCATGGTGAGGGGATTCCCAACTAATCATCCAATCCAACTTTCAAATATTGGGTCACAATATTTTAGGAGATATGATCAGAAAAAGTCAAGGTTCCTTGATGCTCCTAAAATCATGCATCAGACATGCCATGTTGGCATTTCTGTTAAAACTTTTAATCTAGGAGATTTCAGAGGATGAAACTTGGACCATAATGAGGGGAACTTTGATTAATAATTTGGTTTAGTTTTTAAAACTTGGACTTCTATAATTTAGGAAATATTCCCTAAGTAAATTTTTATATTAGTTTACATGCAAAATGTTTGAATAAATGTGTAAATGTTTTAATGATTCTTTGCATACAAACCACTTGATGAAATGCCCCAATGAAAATGTTGTTTTGTGGATGGAGATAATATTGTTGTAGCTCTATTCCTGTTTGCATGCAAAGCATTTGAAGAAATGTGTTAAAGGTGTTTTATCACAATTTGCATACAAGTTATTTGATAAAATATCTCGAAATAAGAAATCAAAATTTGCATGAATGAGTGGTATATTTTAGCTAGTATATTACAAGTGGAATCAGAGCAATGTTTCTTATTTAATTTTATACAAAATGTTTGACAAAATATATACAAGAAAAAATCTATTTAATTGGTGTATACAAAGTATTTGAAGAAAGGTTTACATGTAAAGTGTTTGACAAAATGTATGAGATATGAAAATCAAGTTTTTGCAAGTGTTGTTAGATACATTTAATAGGGGTATGTGATAAAGTGGTATCAAATATTATTATCAAGCTACTAAAAATAAAACAAAAAATTGCGTACCCGATAACTTCGATAAGTCATTGAGGGTACCAAGTATGTGACAATTACTACCCCATACAACACAATATACCACTCCCTTCTTATTTATTTTATCCCTTAGGAATGTTCTTCCTCTTTGTTCTCTTTTATATCTATAGCAAGATCCCACATAACATCTATTTCATTTCCAATAATATCTCACTTCTTGGAAAACAAATTTTGGATTCTTGGAAAACCCCAAAGGGCCAACATTATACAGGGGTTAGGAAGGTATCTCCCTACTTAATATTGGTGGCTAATATTACATACCAATTCGTCTTTCAACTCTACATGTATCATATGAGAGCTAGGCTATTTTTTCCTTATCAAGAACTCTATTTTCTCTTTGAATACTCTCTCATTATCTTCCTTGCATGAATGAATTAGTGAGAGTGAGGAATTCTCCCCCTAATCCTTTCTTGGTTCCTCAATGGTAGGAGCTAGTTACATCAAAGTAGGAGGTAATTGTTAGAATATAGGAGATAATTACTCAATATAATATAATCATTTCATCATGATATTAATTTAATCAACATAAACATCGATATGAAGTGGAAATTGTTGAAACTATAACTAGTGTCGATCTTCATAATGTAATTGTTGCGCAACAGATCCCCCCATAACACGTTTTTTGGGCTTGAAGCCCAAGGTTTTGGTCAATGTAATGTAAATACCCCACAAAATGCGGGCACAAAGCACGAGAGTCTAGGGTTGTCCACCCTAAAATAATGTAATTTAATATAGAATGTGTCGGCCTACCCATGGTCCATGGACCATGGGATTGTATAAATAGAGTGAGGCTCTAAGTGTAAAAGGCAGTCTTAGCTTGGATAAATATATGGGTTTTTGGATGAGGAATTTGCTCTGAGTCTGTAAGTCCGAGCCTTGGGTGGTAGTAGTAAGGAGAGGCTCTGTAACTGTGTGTGCAGAGGCTTGGTAGCAGGGAAAATTTTAAGAACCCCCCCTAAATTTATAAATATAATAAATGGGCGAATCTCCATGGTATATAGGAAAAATGGAAGGCGATTTTATCAATAATATAATATGTATATATAATTTTTTGGCGAATCTCTCACCAGGCATGGCGAATATTTTACTCAATTATAAAATCTTGTAAGATCTTCGCGAGTCTTTCACTAAATAATAAAACTTTGTAAAGTGCTAGTGAATCTTAGCATAGGCTACATGCTGGTTTAATTCCCCCATTTAAATAGGCTACATTCCAGGTGAATACCATGGGTCAATACCATGTGCCATTTTGGTGAATACCATGGGTCAATACCATGTGCCATTTTTATTTTTATTAATTCTAATATTAGGGTTAATAATGGTTTTTTGCATGGTATTAATAACAATCTAGTCCATGGTATTTGTCCCATAGTATTTTGGCCATAGGTTTCACCTAAATATAACCCATTTTTTGAGTGTTCATAAATATAAGGTGACTTTTGGAGTAAATATAAAAAATGTTTTATTTGTTTACCATACCTCTCGTTTATTTATATTTTTATTAATTTACCATACCTCTTTTACAAATATGGTATTTGGCCCATAGGATGCACTTAAATAAAACCTCTTTCTTGAGCCTTCATAAATAGAACGAGGGTTATGGACTAAATATAAAAAGAGGTTTTATTTATTTACGATACGTCTAGTTTATTTATATTTTTATTTATTTACCATACCGTTTGAGTAAGTATAAAAATACGTTTTATTTATTTACCATACCTCCACTTTACTTATATTTTTATTTGTTTACACCGTTACATGTATATAAGGTGACTTATGGAGTAAATATAAAAAATGTTTTATTTATTTACCATACCTCTCATTTATTTATATTTTTATTAATTTACCATACCTCTTTTATAAATATGGTATTTGGCCCATAGGATTCACTTAAATAAAACCTATTCTTGAAAATGGGCGAATGGAAGGTTGTAAGTCCTAATTTCAAGGGCTAAATTTACCTTTTTTACCCTCTCCCTTAAAATAAGGTGGGCTATTTGAGGTGATTTGTAAAAATGTACTATGATACAAAATATTCGCCCACTAAAAATTTAAAACCCCTTAATTTCGCCAAAGGGCGAACATTCGCCCCTAAAATTATCCTTGCTTGGTAGAGTCCGCAGCTATGTGCACGGATCCCTGCAGCTGAGTGCGTAGGGCAGAGTTGGGATTGTATTGGGACAGAGAATTAATAAAATATAAGTTGATTTTGGAATATTTTGTGTCTATGCTTCTGTTATATTTATGCATCTCTTTACGGTTTATGATTGCGTGCACTTGTTATGAATGATTAATGAGAATATTGGGCCCACATAATTAAGTTAAGATCTATAATAAACACATAGTTAGGATTAAGGATCTAGACAACACCTCTTCGTGCTCTTTATAGATCTATGCAGAAGCAGTTGCACCAGTTATGAAGGACAAATGGCTGTGCGAACCAGCACAAGCGTGCAAGATCGATTCGCGAACTTCCCAGAATTCATCAAGACATCACTAGGGTGTGAAAACCTAGTTCCAGCAACCTCTCATACTACCTCATGTGAGACCTCAATCCACGCACCACGGACTGTTGCCGAAAGGGCCGGTAGTTTTAGGATTTGTTTGGCTAAATCAATTCTGAATCTGGGTTAGGCCCCAACAAGCCAAAAAATGGTTCCATTGTCGGGACCAGGATCTGCCTAAGGTATGTCTACTATCGTGCCACTGGAACCCAACAAAGAAGGAAATTGAAGAGTGGTTGGACAAGAAGCTTCATGAGTTCGTGACACAGGAAAACTGAACTCCGCAGGTATCCGAGAAAAGGTGGCTGGATCACTACGTGTATACAGAAATCCACGAGATCTTCTTTGCATCCTTTCCTTCCGAACTATACAAGTGGATCACGAGGTTAGCCGACAGATAGGGAAGGTGTAAGCTCGACCAACTGATAGTGTGGACTCCAGAGTTAGTGCGCAAACTAGAGGCATTAGAATATAAGATCGCACGAGCTATGGACCATTGGCTTAACCTAATAATAGGGGGATTTATCACTGAGTTCGCGGTAGACACAAATGTGAGCTATAGTGAAGCAGAATGACGTTTTCTCAAGGGACTGCAAGGTAAGTACATTAAATCATTGAATACTTGGATTAAGATGATTCTTTGTGAAAATCGGGTTATGCGAATACATTAATGTTTGGAACGATGCAGAGTGGAAAGATCTACAAAGGTACTGAGGGATTAGGAAACAATCTCTTAATTTCACCTTTACAAGAGAGTGAGGAAGAGCTCGCTCGGATTTCCCCGAGAAGTGCGGTCAGTTTGATAAGGCAACGCATTCCACAGTTATCACCTCCACTTATGTGCTTCACCTACTTCACCTCCATCTTCACCCACCCCACCTCCACCAAACCAACAGTTCAGCATGGCGAGCGCAATCAAGCTACCCGTATTCAGAGGAGTAGGTAATGAGGATCTGGATTAGTTCTAGTTCATGGTAAGAGAAGCATGGGAAGCACAAGGGGTCACGAATGACAACATTAAGAAGGTCACATTAGTGATTGGATTGTAGGATTGCGTGTTGACATGGTATATCATGCACTATAATGATCACCAAAATGTAGGAATAACAGAGATCCAGAATGCACTGAACAGAGAATTTAACCGGCCAAAATTAGAGACACAGTCAATCATCAGATTTAAATAAATCGCAATGCTTCTAGGCGAGACCCCCTGGGATCTAGATCAGAGGCTGAAGAGTACGATCCGTGAGGTTAATATGACGCTAACAGATGCACAACACCGCACAAGGTTTTTGGCGTCTTTGACACCACACCTGAGGATGACGCTGTCATAGTAGAAGCTTTCAACTCAGGCCAAAGCATTGGAAATGGCGATGAGGTTGCATGAAACACCGATACAGGATCTGGGGTTGGGAGTCCAACAAATCAAAATGCAAAGGCTAGGGCCATGACAAAGACCATTGTCCAATATTCGCGAACTACTTGGTAGGAGGGGGACCAATGCTGTTGAGGCTAGAGGCATAGGCAGGGCCAAGTGTAGCACCCATGCTGTTAGTGTCAGTCTTTTCAGCCTTCCTCTAATGATCAAACATGCTCTTACAAAGTGATTTTAAGGTGTCAAGGTCAAATTTTGTCATTTCAGTGAGTCTTCAAGTAAAATTTGGTCACTAGGTATTAGGTCTAGGGTTTTCTTTCACTCCTTTCACAGTTGTCCAAATTTCGGTCCTTGTCACCATTCAACTGAGTGTACCATCATTCAGAGGGTTTTCATCATCATGTCAAGTTCCACTGGGTCATTTTACACCTTGTTCATGCTTCAGTTGTGCCTAGGTAAGGTTCATTTCCCTCTCCTAGGGTTTTGAAGGCAATTTCTCTTGGATGGTCAAATCATCACCAAAAATTGTATCTTGATGTTCATGAACCTTCCCCTATCCTTAATGTACCTTACTAAACACTTCCCACCACTGATATCCCTCAAATTCCTCATTTTCACGCAAACCCTAGTTTCTTGCTACAACTTGACACTTTTCTAGGCTAGGCCTGTGTTTTGCCCATTTTGACCCCTTCCCCTCACTCAATATTTGAAATTCCACTTTCCCCTACTTCCTAACATCCCTCCCTATTTCCCAAATTTTTTTCAAGAATTTAGAAGCCCCTTATCCCCTTCATTTTACTTCATTTTGACAAATCCCCTATTTCACACATTGGGATAGGTTTTACTCCAATGATGTTTCTGAGAAATAAAAGATGAATTTGGGAAAAACGAGAGAGATTTTTTTCCAAAATAGGCCAAGGAAGAAAAAAAATCCTTCACTTTTTACACAGGTATCATGGTTTTAGAGAAATGTCAAAAATACAGTTGCCTCGGGAGAATTGATGTACCTCTAAAGTGACCTTGGGAAAATCAAGGTTTCTCCTAGCTTGGTTGGCCAAATGACTTGCTTGATGAGTCAAATGATAATTAGACACAAATATGTTTCCAATGAGCTATCATGAGCTCAATTTGGAGTTGAGGAAGACCTTCAAAAGTTGACTACAATAGCACTCTTCCTTGAGGCAGCCTCATTTGGCACATTTTGAATAGTCTTGGGAGATTTGATTTTTTATAGGGAAAATGAACTCAAAATTGGAAAATTATAGTTGGGTTGGAAAGTAGATTCAATAATCGTTCCAAATAGCTATCCCATGCCTAATTTGGACACCGGGAAGGCCTCCAAAAGTCTTCTGCAAAAATAACTATGCATTGGGTCATTGGCGCGGTGCACTGGGCTGCCCTCCACATTGCAAAAAATACACTGGCGCGGCGCGTAGAGAAGACGCGTCGCATTGGGTTTGAGGTGTGATGTATAGAGCTGCCAAGCCTGACTCTCTCAAAAACTCCCTCAAATTTCCAAAATCACTCAACTCTTCTAGTGTGCAAGTAAGTCAACATATTTTCCTTGCTAGTAAAGGAGTTTTACTTAAAGTTTATGGTGGTTGTGTAAAAGAAAATTCAAACCCTAATACCTTGAAATTCTCAAAATCCATTGCCTAGGGTTTGTACTTGTCATTTTTCTGCCAATTTTGTTCTACCACTCCCTCATTTTTTCACTCCCCCATTCATTTTCTCAGCTTATTCACCCATTCTCTAACTCCCATATTCAGTCATCCCTATCCCCAATTCCCATTTTCCCAAATCCTAACTACAAATCCCCAAACCCTAATTGCCATCCAAAACCATAAATATAATCCCCTAAACCTTTTCATTCCCTAAAACCCTACATTGAGCATCAAAACCTCCCCTCATCAGTCCCACTCATCCATGGTGCTCAAAAACATGAAGGCAAAACCGACAAGCTGCCAAGAGGAGGAAAATCAAATTGACCACACTTGAGCAAGAAATTCAAGCTGATAGTGAATCTTGGCTTGAGAGGACAAATTGCACTTGGAAAAGGTTTCTAGAGAAGGCCAACAATGTGAAAACTATGTTGAGGCACATGGCCCATCGTTACTTGGCGAGAAACAAGGTGTGCCAAGCTAGAGTCAGGAGCTTGAAGGCAAAGTTGAAGAAGAGATGAAGGAGGAAAAAAGGGCAAGATAAAATTCAGATCTTGGCTGAGGCTTCCTTGGTCCATCACATCACTTGATGGAGAATATTTAGCCCAAATTTCAAAAAATTTGGGACACTTTTTGCATTTTTGAATTTTTTGGACTAAAACACAGAATTTTCTGCCCTACGCGTCGCGCCACCTGGCGCTCGCTTTTGATGGGAGCCTCCAAATAATAAAAAAAACAGAATTTTTGGATTTGGCATGGAAAAATATGCTTACCTACCAATGGACAAGAAATTTTGACAGGTTTTGAGCCCTCAAAAAGGTCAAAAACACTCAAAAAATGACCTTACTGCCCATATTTTGACACACAGGAAGCAGTGTTGGGAGAAATGAATTTTGGAGGGGCAAATGGAGGCCAAATTGAAAAATTCCACTTGGGTTGGAAAGTAGACAGGTAGAAATTTCCAACAAGCACACTTGGAGTGAATTTGGACAATATGAAGGCCTTAAAAAGTGGCTCCAAACAGGTGTTACGCATAGAGAAATCAGGCGCGGCGCATAGGGAAAATTTTGCTAGTTTGACCAAGTATACTCTGTTTTTCGCCTAGCTTTTGCTAGTTTGACTTTTTCACCTTCTTAATGTAAAATTTGTGATGCAATTTAATGTAAATTGTTGGATCATGAGGTAAATACGTCAAATTTTCACTTATAGAGGTAGATTCATCCATGGAAAGGTAGTTTGCAACTGAATGAATTAGTTACCTAGTTTATAGAGGTAAGCTGTTCCACTACCTAATTTGTAGTTCTCAGTTTAGAATTAGTTGGAACAGCTCCTAAACTCATGAGCTCGACCACTAGAGGCTAGGATGAGTTGTTGTTTGCCTATATCTTATGTTTTTTCAATCTTTAGCATGGTTGGACTCTTGGGAAAGAAAAGAGCTTCATTGTACACTCATATCAACATTTTGGCTAAGGAATTGAGATCAGGGTTTGCAGCACTCTTTGGGATCCCTGTGGCATTTGTTTTGGTACAATGATTTTCTCTATAATTTTGAATTTACTTATGTGTTATGTATGACATTATCTATCTTGTTTCTTCCTAACTAAATCAAACAAGAGTGTAAGTAGAATCCATTGAAATTGCAATGCTCTACTTGAGGTTTGCTTTAGTTTCTTGATGTTTTTAGCTGTTTAGAGAGGATCCATGGTTTCTCTTGCCCTCTTCAACTCCTCACCTGTCCAATCCCTCCACCTCATTCGATTTGAAGTGCCAAAATCAATTGCCTACCTTGCCCCATTGAGATCTCTGCAAAGCTGAGCCTCATTCCCCACACCCAAAATCTGCTTTTCCATTTGAGCCAGCAAAAACATCATTTTATTCAATTAAACTCTTTTGCAAACATAGCTAGCCTAAGATTAGTAGTTATATCAGTCATCTCAAGCCTTTAGTGATCATATTTTGCTGAGATTGACCTGGAGAGAGTCCTCTCCCGACCTAGTAGGGCTAGCTACTAGGTTAAGCATGGTTTGATGTTGGCCCTGGATCCTACCTTTCTCAGCTTGAGATAGGTTTAGGCACTAACATGTGATATGGTGCACAATCTGTTAGATAAGAGGAAAGCACACGACATGTAACTATCACTTGTTGCAGAAGTATACACAGACTCCCTAGCAACTGTTTTGTAATTTTTGTAGATCGTTCGGCCATGACGAGTGTACTTGTCACAACTACGAGTTAATGATGGAGTGGACCCTAGCATATAGAATGTAGATAGAAACGTGAGGCCTCGACCTAGCCATGGGGATGGTACGCACTGGATTTCAGGGCCGAGGTCGAGGACAAGGAGGAATGAGGCCAGGAAGGGGCCACAGAGAGTTAATCTGTTATAATTGCGGTGGACCAGGGCACTACACCCGCGATTGTACCAACCTGATGAGAGTATCTTGTTCATACTATGCTCAGTTCGATCATGAAGCAGTAGATTGTCCTACATTGATCACACAGATGTGCGAGAAAGGAGTACTCCAACCTACTCCGACTCAAAATATTCAAATGATGAGGTTTGAACCGCGCGAGGAGGACCCAAATGTGAATATAGTGCTCAGAAGTGGTGTGACCATGAGGGAAGATAAGGGGAAGTAGCTCGACGAAGATACATGGATTCGCAAGGCTCCTATAAAGGAACCTGAGTTTGACTTGGAATGCGCAAAGGAGACATTTATGGAAGCTAAAAAGGCCTTCGCAAAGGCCTCTACTTCAAGTAGTAAGGATCAACCAGGGCCAGGAATGGATCCTTCTATGCTTACTACCTTTTTCGAGACATGCATGAAGCTACTGCGTGACAATAAGGAAATTAAATGACTACATGAGTTGATAACTAGGTGCGCAGCGTTAGGGGAACCACGCTTAGTCTAGAAACTTGGAAAGCATACATTGCGTACCGGGAGGGAAATGAGATTAACAGTGCAGAATGGTGAGTATGAAATGGATCAGGTAATCCTAGACCTGGGTTCAGACACAAATGTGTTACCAAAGCAGACATGGGAATGCATGGGCAGGCCTGTGTTATAGTGGTCCCCTATTCAATTACGAATGGCGAACCAATAGAAGAGTTTTCTCATGGGACAATTGCAAGGGGTAACCGTTGATATCGAAGGTGCGAGCACACAGACGAACTTTGAAGTAATAGAGATTGTTGATGATAGCAATCCATATCCGGCATTGTTAGGAATAGATTTGGCCACCGATATGAATGGAGTCATCAATCTGAAGAAGTGGAAGATAATATTTGAGAAAAAGTCCCTATGCGTAGTAGTTCCACTAGACCCAGCCAAAGGAGTGCGCTACGCCGAACTAGTGCGTGACGATGAGTTGGACTGTATTTACCAAATAATGGCACAAGACTAGGATCAGGTGAACCAGAATCTAGATTGGATAATATCATGGGAATGCGATAGCTCATGTACTTCGGATTCAGATGGAGAAGTAGAACGCTGGCAGAACTAGTTGCACAAAGTGACAACGCTAAATTGCAACATGATGATTAGATCACTGTGGTGCATGACAACAGAAGCAACGAAACTACCAACATATGATGGAGTAACAATGGTGGATGAATTCCTGGACAAATTTGAAAGCGCGGTACCAGAACAACAACAATATGATGCGCTGGAATGGGCGTTGCACGCAACACCTGCACAATGGTGGATTACACATCATAAGACTATTGGAAACTGGTGCGAATGTAGAAGACATATGTGCTTATTATTTAGAAGTCTCCAGTGTTAAACGAGAGCCGTGCAGCTAGGACAAAGCATCTTGTGCGCCCACTTGTGTCAATGGGTGCAAATGTGTGTTATGCAATCACATCCTAGACTAAGGATCGAAAATTAGAACCAGACGTGGTAGAAGGAAAAGCGACAACAATTCCACGTCAGGGAATTCAAAAAGCTTTGCGGAATCATGAACAAAGGTCACCAGGTGAGATGAACTGACTAGGACCTGTGCATACCAGCGGTTCGATGGGCCTATAGGGCCATGAGCAAAAACCGGAGTGCGAAGGTGATCCCAACGCTGATGAGAGGAGATGAAACCATAAGAGTAGAGAAAAATCCCCATACCACAGCTCCCATAGTTAGGAAAATACGCGAGGACCTGGGTAAAGGAATTATGTAGTTACAGGAAGTCATTCAGCGAGGGAACTTGAAACTTCACCAACTCGAAGAAGCTCGGGTATGACTGAGGCAGAAAAGCATGGTAATAGACACCAAAATCAGAAAACTGGAGACCGAAATCGTGCAAACATGTCATGTCGATGGAAGGGTATGACAAGATACGAGCAACCATACCACCGCATTAGAAGATTGTCGCCGAGAATTTCTAGCTCTGCTACCATGGCTGCAACTGCACCTTATCAAACAATGTAACCATGGGAGCGCATCGTATAAGGGAGAACACGAGGCATTGACTGACATGAGGGTAACTAAGGGAGGCCCGCGGACTGGGTTTAAAGGTGACTTGAAGCCTCGCACCACGGGTGCGACCACCTAACTATCTGTATGAAGCACAGTCTCAGTGTTGCAAGCAGTTGAAAGAGAGCACGAGACTATAAAATGTTGGAATTATGGCACACGTTTGGAGCTATGGCATAGGTTTTGTCCTTGATGGCAACTCACTCTGGTGACAGATCTCAGTTCAGGGTCTCAGAATGAAGGAAAATATATATACGCAGGTTCACCTAGACGAAGACGCGTATATACGCGAGTTAGATGTTTCAAAGGCGCGTATGCGTATACACGCACTTTCACGCAAGGAAAAGTGCGTACATGTTGGAGAAATTACTTTTGGTCTATGGTATTTAGTCCTTGGTAATTGAACCTATGGTTTTGGGCCATGGTATCTCGTCAGAAGTGTTGATCCCAAGTATTGGGTCCATGGTATTGTTTTGTTATGGTTTTGGACCGTGGTATTGTGAAAGGCCTAAGACTATAAAAGAGGAAGGAGATCATTTGGCAAAGTATGATCTGAATTATTGAATATCTGATAAAGCGCTAGATCTGAAATATTGGTGATGGGGTTATGGTGCAGATCTGGATCTGAATGAAGGAGGAACCTAAGCGGAAAGAGAAGGATAAGTTCTATTGATGGGTCATAATCTTAAGGCTTGAATAATAATATCTTTGTATGATTTTGATCCATTATATGTGGCACATGCTTGATCTATAAACCTGGTAATCTGGGTTAATTAATGTCTGAATATTTGAAAGAGTGAATTATCCTTTATAGATATGTATGCAGGTTTAGTGAAGCGAAGATGCGTATACGCGCTAGTTCTGTGAGTAAAAACAGCGTATACACAGGTTGGTACAAACACAGAAGTGTATGCACGCAGGTTTCTGGGTATTGAAGTAGCGTACATCTGTTGAGTTGTGTTCTAGTTGCTTCTGTTTGTTGCTGCAGTATTCTGGGTTCAGAATTTGGTGTGTGGTTACTGTTACTGTGTTCTAGGTACAAATGTCAGAGAAGTGTCTACTTGATTCAGTTCTAACTGGTGAAAAGGAGACTGTTTGATACAGAAAATCTTGATGATTGATTGATGTTCATGGATCTAGTCTGAAAATTTATGAAACGTGGTCCCTGGAAGAAAGAGAAGGTTGTAGCCTTCTGTAGGCCAGCACCTACGTACTAGTATCTTGGCTAGTGCAAGAGCTAAGGGGGTTGTAGCTACCTTCGAGGAGAAGTTGGAGAACGAGAGAGGGTTGTAGCTCTCTGCAGGTTGCAGCCTGCATACTGGTAAAGGATTGCACTAGTACAGAATCTTTGTAAAAAGAAGTTTCTAATTAAAGAAGATAGAGATGAATTCTAGCAGGTGGTTTTCACCCACATTGGGTTTCCACCTTATATCTTGTGTTCTTGTGTGTGATTGTCTTCTGCTTTGTTTCACTGTTTCTAGTTATTGTTTATTTGATTCTGATACATAAATTTGTGATCAACATCTGTAAGATAAATGAATTATAAGTTTGCATGGTATACGCGGGTTTCCTTATCTGTAGTTGCGTATCTATGCGGTTTTCACTAATTGAAGTAGCGCATATGATCTGGGTTTGAAAAAGAAAATAATTGACTTGATAATACTGATTCACCCCCCCTCTCAGTATTATTTCCAACAATTGGTATCAGAGCAGGTCCTTCAGAAGAAGCTTGATCACTTGAAGGAAGATCTATCATCATGAGCAACTACGAGAGAGAAGTCAATCAGGCCACCAATTTTTGATGGGACCAACTTCGTCTATTGGAAGGTAAGAGTTACAGCCTATCTTCAATCTCTTGGTACAGAAGTCTGCGATATCATAGATACAGGGTACACTTTTCCTTCAACAACTCCTATAGATACGGCTGGTAAGAAGCAATATGAAACAAATGCAAAGGCTGTCAATACTCTATTAGGATGTCTATCTCAATCAGAATTCGTCAAGGTTATGCAGTATAAATCCGCAAAAGAAATATGGGACAAGATCGTTCTGAGCTATGAAGGAGATGAACAGGTAAAACGAGCAAAACTTCAAACCCTCAGAATTTAGTATGAAAATCTTAGAATGTACAATGATGAAAGTGTGGCTAACTATTTCCTATGTATAGATGAGATTGTTAATTGTATGAAAAACTTGGGTGAAGAAATAAAAGAGGCTGTTGTGGTTGAAAAGGTTCTAAGATCTTTGTACCCTAAGTTTGAATCAAAAGTTTCTGCAATAGAAGAAAAGGAGAATCTACAGAACCTTACCATGTCACAGATGCACGGAATTCTAACTGCTTACGAAATGAGGAAAGGAGGACCATTAGACAGAAGAGAAGCTACATTCAAGGCTTTAGGAAAAGGAGATTACTATGAGTCAGGACATATGTCAGAAGAAGAGGAAGAATCAAATTTTGTCAAGAACCTTCAACGGAGTGCTGGAAGATTCAGAGGTAAGTTACCTTTCAAATGCTTTGCTTGTGGAAGAGTCGATCACTACGCTGCAAAGTGTCCTCATAAAGATAAGCCTGACAAAGGTAAGGAACCTGTTAAATGGAACAAGAAATAGAATTTAAATAAGAAAAGAAATTACACTCATGAAGATAGTGATGGACTTTCAAATAGTGATGAAGATGAACAAGGTTATAATTATAAACTTTTAATGGCTTTTGAAGATGATGATTTTGTGGATGATATAGTTGAAGAAGGTCTTTATGAAGAGATCTCTAGACTCAAAATTTGTTTAGAAGAGAAGAATGTGATCATAGATACTCTACAATTCCAACTTGCTGAAAAGGAAAAACATCATGAAAAGTTAGAATGTGAAATTGTGGGACTTAGAAAAGAGATTGAGAAAACAAAAGCTCTTAATTTTAGATTTGTTAAAGGATTTGACACTTTAAATGAGATTATCAAAGTGCAGCGTTCTCCACTAATCAAGACAGGTCTGGGATATAATGAAGAATCATCTCAAGCGCAGAAGCCATCCACATCCAAAATTTGTCTTGATGCAGCAAGGAGAAGTGAAATGGTTGACAATCAACAGCAAAGGCACAATGCTGCTCACCAGGTAAATCATGGACAATTTACCTCAAGAAAGAACAAAGACTACCAGGTAAATCAGGGGCAATCTACTTTAAGGATGAGAAGAAGCTACAACCAGCCATAAATAAAACCTTCTCAATTTGCCTCAAGAATGGATATCAATATAATCTACAATCACTTGGCTAGTAGATTTGATAATCGCATGATTTTCTTCAATGGCCAATGTTTCTCTTGTCATAAATTCGGACACAAAGAAACTCAGTGTTTTGCCTACAAAACTATCATGACTAGAGAAGCTCAAAAATAGAGGAGCGTGACTGGGATCATGAAAAGTACCTACAATAACTTTTCTGCTCTTGAAAATGAAATAGAATGTTCTATTTGTAACAATTTCAGTCATGAAGATTCTGAATGCAGGAGCAGGTTTCAGCAGACAACTCAGAAGGAGCAAGCCTCAAGTGCCAAAACATGGAGAATGAAAGAACCGCAACCAGAAAGATGTGGTATAGCCTTATATGCGGAAGGGCAGGAAAATCAATGGCACATAAAGAAAAACTTCAGTCATATTGTGCCTTAGAGAAGGAGAAGAAAGTATCATTTGGAAATGACACCCCTGCGTTCATAAAAGGTAAAGGTTCGGTTCAGTTGAAAGAAAGGGTCAAAGCTAGAAATGTTATGTATGTTGATGGTTTAAAGCATAATCTACTGAGTGTCAGTCAAATGTGCGATCAAGGAACTGAGGTAATATTTTGATCAAGTGGATGTAGTGTTCATGATCTTGATACAAGAAAAACAATGATCAAAGGCATAAGAACTCCAAATAATTTATACATATTTAACGAAGGACAACATCAATGCTATTTAAGCAAGAATGATGAACACTGGCTATGGCACAAAAGATTGGGGCATCTTAGCTTCTCACAGATAAGGAAAGCATGCAAATACCAGGCAGTTTGTGGTCTTCCAGACATCAGAATTCCAGACAATACAATATGCAAATCATGTCAGTTTGGTAAGCAAACCAGAACTAACTTCCCTGAGAAGGAAGGATCAGCCAGTAGGCCGCTTGAACTTGTCCATACTAATGTATGTGGTCCATCTAGGAAAAGGTCACCTCGAGGAGAAGAATACTTTATATTATTCATTGATGACTTTTCCAAGATGTGTTGGATAGGACTTATGAAGCACAAAGATGAAGCCTTTGAAAAGTTCAAATCATTCAAAGCCTTGGTGGAGAACGAATCAGATCACAGAATCAAATGCCTCAGGTTTGATCGAGGGGGAGAATTTACCTCGAATGAATTTTTCGATTTTTGTGAAGAACATGGAATAAGAAGGGAGTTCTCTATAGCTAGGACTCCTCAGCAAAATGGAGTAGTGGAAAGGATGAACAAAATGGTTCAACAAATGGCTCATGCTATGCTTGATGAGTCTGGAACTCTCGCAACCTTCTGGGGTGAAGCTGCATTTGTTGCAGTTGTTATTCTCAACAAAACAAATGTCTGGGTGAACAACACTCAAACTCCTCATGAGCTCTGGTATGGTGAGACTCCTTCGGTAAAATATTTCAAAATTTTTGGAAGAAAATGCTATATCAAAAATATTGATGAAAATCTTGGCAAGTTTGAACCTAGAGCAGATGAAGGCATTCTCCTTGGTTACTCTCCCCACAACAAAGCTTACAAGTGTTACAATAAAAGGCTTGGAAAAATTGTTGAAAGTATTGATGTAGTGGTTGATGAAGAAGAAAACACTCCTAGGAAGGTAAGATCTGAAGATTTCGAAGATGATGAAGACTATCCATCAACATCAAATTAGATTCATGATGAAGAAGAAACCCATGGGGCACCAGAAGAACAGATAAGGATAGAAGAAAAGACTCCATCCAGGTACGTTCAAAAGAATCATCCAGAATCTCAAATCTTGGGGCAGAAAGAGGCAGGTATACAAACAAGAAGAACAATTGCATAAGCCTCAAGCTATTTGGCATTGCTCTCATCCACTGAACCAAAAAATGTAAAAGAGGCATGCAAAGATGAATGCTGGGTCAAGGCAATGGATGAAGAACTTGAGCAGATCGAAAAACATAACACTTGGGAGTTGGTTCCTAGAACAAATGATAAGAATGTCATAGGGACAAAATGGATCTTTAAAAACAAGTTGAATGAAAATGGGGAAGTTATTAGAAACAAGGCCAAACTTGTTTGTAAAGGGTATGCTCAACAAGAAGGGATAGACTTTGAAGAAACTTTTGCTCCAGTTGCTAGACTTGAGGCCATCCGAATGTTCCTTGCTCTCTCAAGCTTTCAAAAGTTCAAAGTATTTCAAATGGACGTGAAATCAGCTTTTTTGAATGGAGACTTAGAAGAAGAAGTGTATATTGAGCAACCAGATGGATTCATCCTTGGAAATGATCCAAAACTTGTATGCAGACTCAAGAAGGCTCTCTATGGTCTTAAACAAGCTCCAAGGGCTTGGTATTATCGTCTGGACAAATATCTTCATCAACAAGGTTTCTCAAAAGGATCAGCAGATAGCAATCTTTATATAAAAATTGAAAATAACAAATTGCTAATACTTGTTGTGTATGTTGATGATATCACTTTGGCAACAATGAAGAAGCTATGAGTCAAAACTTTACAAACCAAGTACCTCAAGCAGATTACAAATCCAACAAAATGAAGGCGGTATCTTTTTATCTCAAACCAAGTACCTCAAGCAGATTTTGAAGAAGTATGGCATGGAAGATTCGAAACCAGTATGTACCCCTATGGTTACAGGATGCAACCTCAGTGCAAATGATGAATTAGCAGCAGTGCATCAACCAACTTATAGATCCATGATTAGAAGTCTGCTCTATTTAACAGGTACCCAACTAGACATCATGCATGCAGTGGGAATGGTTGGAAGATTTTAGGCAAATCCTAAGGAAACCCATCTTCAGGCAGTAAAGAGAATTTTCAAGTATCTTCAAGGAACTCAAAACTATGGCCTGTGGTATCCAAGAGATACATATCTCACTCTTCATGCTTATACAGATGCAGATTGGGCTAGAAGCGTGGATGAGAGAAAAAGAACAAGTGGTGGTGCATTCTTATGGGTTCCAGATTAGTATCTTGGTTCAGCAAGAAACAGAGTTCGATTGCTCTATCTACAGTTGAAGCAACATATGTGGCTGTTGCATCTTGTTGCACACAACTCCTTTGGATGATGCAAACTTTGCAGGATTTTCAAATCACTTGTACTCCACCTATCTCCATCTTATGTGATAATACAAGTGCTATCAGTATCTCAAAGAATCCTGTCATGCATCCAAAGACTAAGCACATACCGATCAAGTATCATTTTCTCTGGGAACAAGTGTTGGAACAAAAGGTCAAATTGGAGTATGTTCCCTCTAAGGAACAAGTTGTTGATATTCTCACCAAACCACTATCCAGGGAAACTTTTGAATACCTCAGACAGAAGCTGGGAGTAGTTGATGCATCACCTTGCTGTTGAAACTTGTCTGTTTCAGAGAAAAATGGGTGTACGTGAGTTGCCTGAGGAGGATTTGCGTACATACGCCGGTTTATGTAGAGACAGTCGCGTATATGGCAGTTTGAAAGAAATCAGTGGGGACAAACACTGGTTGAAGAAAGTCTGATATGGGTCTAATAGAGACCATCTGGCACAGGTTCAGGGGGAGCAACTAAACTTCTGATAATGCATTGTTGGCATTACATTAGAAGCTCTTGGTTCAGGTTCACAACTGTTGATCTCAGGTGGGAGAACGGAAGGAAAACATGGTTGCTGATCTGAATAGTGATTGATAGATGCTGCTGATATCAGTTATTGGTGACTTTCATAAGTCTTGCTCTAAATATTTCGTCTCTATGTCATGTATCTCTTTTATGGTGTCAATGTCATGTAACGCCTATTTTGGTTTCCCCACTATGCCTAGGATGAATGATGTAATGTACTTGGTTGTCATATGTAAATTTCTGATGTATCCCCACTTGGTTGGGTGATGGATGTATTCATAGAGTCTTTTGGTGATAGGAAGGTCTTTTATGATGTATAAGTCATGGTTCTTCTTGAAGAACATCTTTTTACAGATCTTGCCTATAGTCAGGGGGAGCATGGTTAGCAGAGCAGAGCAGAGATTTCAGCATGTACTCAGGGGGAGCACAAGGATTTGCCCTTGATGACAAAGGGGGAGAATGAATTTGAGGATCTTGGGGTTTCCATCAAGTCCAAAGGGGGAGATTGTTGGCATTATGGCACAGGTTTGGAGCTATAGCACAAGTGTTGTCCTTGATGGCAACTCACTCTGGTGATAGATCTCAGTTTAGGCTCTCAGAATGGAGGAAAAGATATATACGCAGGTTCACCTAGATGAAGAAACGTATATACGCGAGTTAGACATTTCAAAGGCGCGTATGCGTATACACGCACTTTCATGCAAGGAAAAGCGCGTACATGTTGGATAACTTACTTTTGGTCCGTGGTATTTAGTCCTTGGTAATTGAACCTATGGTTTTGGGCCATGGTATCTCGTCAGAAGTGTTGATCCCAAGTATTGGGTCCATGGTATTGTTTTGTTATGGTTTTGGACCGTGGTATTGTGAAAGGCCTAAGACTATAAAAGAGGAAGGAGATCATTTGGCAAAGTATGATCTGAATTATTGAATATCTGATAAAGTGCTAGATTTGAAATATTGGTGATGGGGTTACGGTGAAGATCTGGATCTGAATGAAGGAGGAACCTAAGCGTAAAGTGAAGGATAAGTTCTATTGATGGGTCATAATCTTAAGGGTTTAATAATAATATCTTTGTATGATTTCGATCCGTTATATGTGGCGCATGCTTGATCTATAAATCTGGTAATTTGGGTTAATTAATATTTGAATATTTGAAAGAGTGAATTATCCTTTATAGATCTGTACGCAGGTTCAATGAAGCGAAGACACATATACACGCTGGTTCTGTGAGTAAAAACAACGTATATGCAGGTTGGTCCAAACACAGAAGCGTATGCACGCATGTTTCTGGGTATTGAAGTAGCGTACATATGTTGAGTTGTGTTCTAGTTGCTTCTGTTTGTTGTTGCAGTATTCTGGGTTCAAAATTTGGTGTGTGGTTACTGTTACTATGTTTTGGGTATAGCTGTCAGAGAAGTGTCTACTTGATTCAGTTCTAATTGGTGAAAAGGAGATTGTTTGATGCAAAAATTCTTGATGATTGATTGATGTTCATGGATCCAATCTAAAATTTATGAAACGTGGTCCCTGGAAGAAAGGGAAGGTTGTAGCCTTCTGTAGGCCAACACCTACGTACTAGTATCTTGGCTAGTACAAGAGCTAAGGGGTTGTAGCTCCCTTCCAAGGGAAGCTGGAGAACGAGAGAGGGTTGTAGCTCTCTGCAGGTTGCAGTCTGCATACTGGTAAAGGACTGCACTAGTACATAATCATTGTAAAAAGAAGTTTCTAATTAAAGAAGATAGAGACGAATTGCAGTAGGTAGTTTTCACCCACATTGGGTTTCCACCTTATATCTTGTGTTCTTGTGTGTGATTGTCTTCTGCTCTGTTGCACTATTTCTGGTTACTGTTTATTTGATTCTGATACACAGATTAATGATCAACATCTGTAAGATAAATTAATTATAAGTTTGCATGGTATACGCAGGTTTCCTTATCTGTAGTTGCGTATATACGCGGTTTTCACTAACTGAAGTAGCGTATATGATCTGGGTTTGAAAAAGAAAATAATTGACTTAATAATACTGATTCACCCCCCCTCTCAGTATTATTTCGAACATAAAAGAGTTTGTATGGGAGCTATGTGACAAGGAGGTTGCAAGCAGGATTGGTATGTCACAGGGGTCACGACTGCATAAAGGGAGCCACGCTACTATGCGGATAGGCTAGGAAGTGACCATTGGTGTCACTGTTCATGACAAGAGGTCCAATTTAAGGCCAAAAGGAGCAGGCGGCGGGCAATTAAGATACAAATTAAGAGCGAGATTTGGGACGATATGCCGCCAAAAAGGCATTAATGACTCAAAAGTGGGGGGATGGGTCGAAGCCAAATTCAAAAGATGCTATAAAACCATTAGGGCTAGCCATAGGGCAACACTTGGTTGTTTGAGAATTGAGCAAGTACATAGCACTGAGCGCCGTGTACTCTTACCACCCTCAACTACAGACACGATGATGGCTACAAGAACAAGAGTGCGATTCACGGAAGCTACCCTGGAGCCCCGTATAGTCTAGGAAGAGCCTAAAGAGGCAGTAGTTACACCAGAAGTTCCTAAGTCACCTCGCACACCGTGACCACAGAAAGATAAGAAAACAATGGGGCCAGTTTGGATATCACTACGGAACCCCTAGTTTAGTAAATTATTAGTGAAAGAGAAGGGAAAAGCCGTCACCTTTGAAACAGAGGAGAAGGAGGAATATTTGCAAGCTCTGATCGCCAAAATTGAAGCATAGGATGATGAGGCGGAGGCTATCTCCCAGATGCCTTTGATGATAAAGTTACCTCCCAACATCCCCCCATGTAAGGGGAAAGCTAAGATACCAAAGGACATGGAGGCCACGAAGAGTGTGCTCCAGACCCCACTCCTTTCGAATGAAATAAGGTTTGAAGGTCCGTCGATGGGATGGGTACCTAATATGAAGTTCGAAGTCTGGGACCTCGCAAATAGCAAGAAGTTCCCTCAGTTGGCCACGGAGAAATTATAGAAGAAGAAATGGTTATGTGGTGTGGAGAGGGTTGAGTTACTCCATCTGTGATGGATACCCCACTACCACCATGTGTCCATCACAATTTTTGTCATCCGGTAGTTGTTGTTCCTAGTACGTGATGGGTTTCTCTAGCTGGAGGAGCTGATTCCCATCATGGCCAATTTAATTCACCGGATTTCTCGGCTACCCATCAAAGGAAATGACCTTGCAGCCATAGCAGGAAAGAGTAGTGACTTGGCCCTCGCAAAAGCTATGAAGGAAAAATATAAGTTGGAGAAGAGGAAGTGAGGGTATGTAATCATAGCATCAAGGACCAAGGGGTACGCGTAGCCACCCAGTTGCTGGTCAGCAAGCTAATGAGGAAATGGCAGGCCGATGAAGTGCCAGCATCTGTAATTGCGTTGGCAGAGCAGTGCATAGAGGTGGTCCAGTTCAACTGGGCGCAGTTCCTTTGTGACAACTTTTTGACAAACTATAGAGAGGCCCAAGAGCAGGGTAAGACCTTCCACTATGCATGGTTGCTCTTATCCATCTTGTTGGTTTGCAGGAGATTTGCCGGAAGACAACTAGTTTCCCACGATTTAGGGTGATCTAACCAAAGCCGCGAGGTACACCTCGCTCTGGGCAACGAAAGACGTGACGAGGATTCACAAGATAAATGTGTTTTGGGTGTTCATGGAGGCAAGCATACAAACATGGATCAACCGTAGGCTGCACTTGTCCCCTATAGTCCATAATAGCTTATAGAGCGCGATAGAGTTCAAGGCAGATAGGCATAACCTGTATATCCGGGCGCGCAATGATCCCACATGAACATGGGCGAAGCTCATATTCATTGCAATAGATGATGCATTCTTTGTGGTAATGGTGTCCTAGAATCCACAATGGCATACCTCAGACTTGGAAAAAATGGAAAAGATCACAGCACAGCAACGAAAGAAGGAAACCAAGCTATGCATCGTGTGCTGGTGAAGAGAAAGCACCAAGAACAAGAAGCGGCCATGCAGTAGAAGGTGGCTAAGGCAGCAGCGGCAATGCAAATGGTTGAGACCACAACCGCGCCCACCAAAGAGACCAAGGAAGGCCAAGAAATGTCCATGGAGTAGGACATACAGCGGGAGGCTGAGACAGAGGAATGCATGGACCCTACACAAAAATTGACCCAACTCAAGAGGCCGCATGTCCATGAGAAGCCAACCTCACGGAAAAAGATGAAGGCAACAAAGACCTCCACCAACCAAATCTATCTCACCAAGGGAGACCTTCTTGACAGTGGCGAAATGGTTTGTGATGCCACTAAGAATGCTTTTGAAGAATTAATGAAGGAGAAAACAATTGCGTTGGGGGTGCTCAGAGCGCAGTTATAGGCATTATAGGTGTGACTCCTAGGAATAATGGAACCACACGTTGCGACAGGTACATTCGAAGCCACACTGATGTTGCGTGCCCACACCACAAACACTTTTGTATTACCAGAAGGCGCAGTCTTAGTAGCCGCCGAGGGTGACGGGGCCACGACAAGTCAAATGAAGGGCTGGGGGTTGAATTTGGCTGCTCTTCCCAGAGAAATCCTATACCAACTATAGGATGGGGTAACTGCTAAGATTTGTGCTAGGGAGGGTTGCGCCCTCCAAGCCTTAAGTGAGCAGAAGGTAAATTTAGAACAGCTTAGCTTGCATCACGACAACCTGGTCGCACAAACCCAAGGCTTAGGACAGGCTATGGAGGAGGCCTATAGAAGCATACTGGAGTTGGCCATGCCGGCGGTACTCCCAACAGTAGAAAAGATTCACCAACTAGCAGCTAGAGTCCGCAAGGCCCAGGAGGAGGCCACAAAGGTTCAGTTGGAGTTGAACTTGCAGATCGCTGAGCTGTGGCTGAAGGTGTAGCCCTCTACACCCCCAGAAGTCAGAGAGCAGCACAACCGCACCATTCAATCGAGGTTGGAAGCAATAGAGCACGCCATACATGACTGCATGGGATTGTTGAATCAGTCCCTCTTCACACTCACCTCACTACTGGAAGATCAAACCATATAGCATCTAGAGACAGAATCATGGCAGTTACAATAGGCATATGACAATATCAGGGGGACTGCACAGATGGTCGCCCTTACTCAATGACTTGCCAAGATGAAGGAGGCCCAGGCTCTAAAGGAATAGGTGGACGCCACGTGCTAGAAAGAAGCAATGCTTAAAGTACACATCCAGCCTTGGCTCGAGGAAGCATTCACGGTCACTACCACGATCAAGGGAAAGCTAGCCGAGATGGAGGGTACATATGCGCTAAGGTAAGAAGGTGCCCCTGACAATGATGCATAAGAGATTTGCGCACAACTTATACAACAGACAACGGAAGAATATGTTGCAGACATAAACAAAGTGCAAAAGTTGTTGGATGGACTCTGTGCGAAGATCAATGCACCAACAAAGTGACTCGAGACGAGTCACGATGATTGTGTTGGGGGCCTATTGGGCAGCGGATCCCCCCATAGCATGTTTTTGGGGCTTGAAGCTTGAGGTTTTGGTTAATGTAATGTAAAGACCCCATAATGTTGAAAAGTGTGCAACAAGAAATGCTTGTTGAGAATGCAACAAGATGATGGAGCTTAGTGGAAAGGATTCGCCTTCACTAAGTGTTCCCGCAGACAAGTTTTGGTGCAAAGTCTATTTTTAGACTGTCTATTTTTAGACATATGGATCATGGTCTATGAGTTGCAGGATGCTGTTTATGGATGATTGGTCATGTTGAGAAAAATATATGGAATTCTATTTTTGGATCACAGTAGGAGTGATCAGAGTCTATTTTTAGAATGCTAGTTAAAAATAGAAAAGTCAAATATTATTGTCTCATAATAATATTTAGACTATAAACTTTATCTTATCCTCTTGGAGCACTTCAGTTTGAGCTACAGATGTGGCACATGTAGCTGTCAGAAGGAAATATGCTTTCTTTATGAGTCAGTTGAGCTATTGAATGTAGGACATCAGTTATAACTCATGTGGCTAAGTTCTATGGAGTTGGATGAGCAGTTAATGGAGTTGTGTTCAGTTTGACTTAGTTGAACTAGTTGTATTTAGTCTAACTGGCCAATAGACTAAGTGATGAGTTGTGTGAATTAGTTATTAATTAATTCACTAATTATTAACTCATAATGCAACTGAAAAATACATCAGTTAACTCAGTGCATGTACAGTTCAGTGGAGACAGGTGTTAGAGGTTGAGATTGCTATCAATTGTGACTATAGTTGTGCATGAGATATTGCACAATCAAAGGATTGAGTATGCCCATGAGAATTGCATATGCCTAGTGATATAGCCTGTGCTCACGTGATTTCCAGTGTGAGTGATTTTCCAAGGTAAATAGAACTTGGAATGAGTTTGGATTCATTCATTCTCTTGCAGGATTGTGCAGTGGAGGCAGACAAAGCAGTGGAGAAGATTCGAACCTGTGACTTGTTCGGGTCTGAGCTGGTTTGTGTGTAACAGGTGGAGATAGTGCTGGATACTTGTGAGGAGTATTGTACCATGTAATGTTACATGTTCTCAATCATTAATATACAGATAGTGTGGGGTTTTCAGCTGTAAGCTTTCCCCAGGTTACATACTGTGTTAATGTGTGCATGCTATTGATGTTTCATTATTTTTGATGTTGCTAAATTGATGATCAACGTAGAGGAGGTTATGTATTATGCATGTATTCCGCAATAGTGTATAATTGGGATAATCTCTGTTGAATATGTGCTTATTATTCAAAATTTCTACATGGTATTGGAGCGAGCTGATTTGTAGAAGAAGTTCTACATGATATCAGTGCTGTATTGATCATCAAATCTATTATTCAGAAAGTGTTTACATTTTATTACTTCAGGCAGAGTCTGTGATCGGGCCAGGTAGCCTCTGGATTCACCTTCTTTTGGAAGGTGAGATATCCAATGAATGCCCATACAGTTGATCTCTGTACGAGAAATACTTTGTTCTCATAAATTTTAGATCAGAAGCAGTTGAGTTTTTTGAGCTGGTGGAATTCAAATTTGCAGCATTGTTTTCTTGGTGTCAAAGTTGAAATGTCTTTGAACGGATTGCGATTGGAGTATGCCCTTGAGGGCAGCTCGAACTATATTTCATTGAAGGATATGATGGAGGCGGTGTTAGATGATAATGGGTTGAAGGAGTTCATAGATGCAGATGTCCCAAAACCTACTGATGCTGCTCAAGTCGGGGATTGGCAAAAGAAGACAGCAAAGTGTTGAAGGATTCTATTGGAGGGCGTGAGGGATCACATTGTGTCCAGCCTCCATGGAAAGGTTTCTCCATATTTTATGTGGAAAACATTGACAAAATTATTCCAAAGCAAGAGCGACCAGAGGAAGTTGGCGCTCAAGGATAAACTCATAAACATTAGGTGTGAGAATGGAGACAATATGCCCCAGTATCTCACGAAGTTCACCCAATGTCGGGATGAGCTGGGAAGTGTGGGGGTAACTGTTGAGGATGAGGATATGGTGAGTCTAGCACTCCTTAGCCTTCCTAAGAGTTGGCATAGCTACCAGGACTCAGTGAATGGAAGGGAGAAATTGCCAGGATGGGAGATATTTTGGTCGGATCTTGTGCAAGAGGAGATTAGATGGCGCACCAGAGACAGTTCTTCATCTATGCATGATGAGGAGAACTGTGCCTTAGCGAGTAAGGCGAAGAAGGGGAAGGGGAAGGTTTCTCTTTCCAAATCCAGTTTTTCCAATGATGGGAAGAAGGTTGACAAGTCAAAGGTGAGATGCTTTCGTTGTCATGAGTTGGGCCATTATGCTACTAATTTCCCAAAGAAGAAATCCAAGAAGGGATCCGGGGAAGGATCTGAAGGTGAGGCACTTGCTTCACAAATTGAGTTGGATTTCACACTCTTCGCATGCATGGTTTCATCCATGATGGGAAGTGGTTGGTTTCTTGATAGTGGAGCTTCTTTCCGCATGACCGGTGAAAAAAGTTTGTTCAATACTTTGGAGGAGAAAGATCTCCAGATACTCATAGGGATGGGTAATGATGAGAAGTATACTGTCTCAGGTGTAGGCACGATTATTTTTCAAAGGGAGCATGGAGCTTGCCTTACCTTGACCAATGTCAAGTATGTACCAAGACTGAAGAGAAACTTGGTGTCAATCGCGGTACTGGAAGATAGAGGCTATGATGTAGTCTTCAGTAAGGGAAAGGTTTTCCTTAGACACATCATCACTAGACAGGTGAAGCAGATTGGTTCACGGGTCAAGAACCTGTATGCTATCAACATTCAAGATGCATGAAAAGCCTTGAGTAGCGAGGCAACTGATGGAGACTTGGTGGTTGAGAGGGAGCGTAAATTACCTCTTGACATGCAGAGCCAAAAGAAGTCTCAGACAATTGTAGAGGAGCCACGATTGGTGCAACAACTTCAGGAGGTTGTGGAGCAGCCATAACAAGGGAAGATGAGTGGAGATCGAGTAGAGACATCTACTCATGCAGAGACCTCCAGTAGGGGGAAACTTTGAGCCAGGTGGGCTGAGGGATCACATGCAGCCATACCTCCAGGTAGGAGGTGGGGCGATATAGAGTGATCGTCCCAAGGAGGAGGGGCAGGATCCTTGAGGTACCCAACCTCTTGGATGAGACCTTGCTACGGGAGCCCCGATGTGGAGTAGCAGGAACTGAATGATTGCGTAGAGGCAGATGCAGATGGAGTGGCAGAGAGAGTGATAGTGCAAGGAATCCCAGGACAGTGCATAGCATGCAGGCTGCAACAATGCGAGAGGCACAAGTGTTTTGCACAGTGCTAGGTGGCACAGAGAGGTGTGCAATGGTGCGAGATGCATGGAGATGTTGCAGTAGCGCAGATGTCAGAGAGGGAGCACTTGTCAGCAACAGGTAGAGCTTCAGCATCAGAGTATGTTCCTAGCCCAACAGAGTGGTCAGTTGGGAGTGTTTTTGTTCCAAGTGTTGTTGGAGAAAGTGGACTGAGCAGATGTGTTACATGCAGAACATTCCAGAGTTACAGGATCGGGTTTGAGAGGAAGCCTTTCTTGTTGAGTGGGAGTGTTGAAAAGTGTGCAATAAGAAATGCTTGTTGAAAATGCAACAAGATGATGGATCTTAGTGGAAAGGAGTCGCCTTCACTAAGTGGTCCCGCAGGCAAGTTTTGGTGCAAAGTCTATTTTTAGACATATGGATCATGGTCTATGAGTTGCAGGATGTTGTTTATGGATGATTGGTCATGTTGGGAAAAATAGATGGACTTCTATTTTTGGATCATAGCAAGAGTGATCAGAGTCCATTTTTAGACTACTAGTCAAAAATAGAAAAGTCAAATATTATTGTCTCATAATAATATTTAGACTATAAACTTTATCTTATCCTCTTAGAGCACTTCATTTTGAGCTACAGATGTGGCACATGCAGCTGTCAGAAGGAAATATGCTTTTTTTATGAGTCAGTTGAGCTATTGCATGCATGACATCAACTAGAACTCATGTGGCTGAGTTCTGTAGAGTTGGATGAGCAGTTAATGGAGTTGTGTTCAGTTTGACTTAGTTGAACTAGTTGTATTTAGTCTAACTGGCCAATAGACTAAGTGATGAGTTTTGTGAATTAGTTATTAATTAATTCACTAATTATTAACTCATAATGCAACTAAAGAATACACCAGTTAACTCAGTGCATGTACAGTTCAGTGGAGACAGGTGTTAGAGGTTGAGATTGCTATCAGTTGTGACTATAGTTGTGCATGAGATATTGCACAATCAAAGGATTGAGTATGCCCATGAGAATTGCATATGCCCAGGGATATAGCCTGTGCTCACGTGATTTCTAGTGTGAGTGATTTTCCAAGGTACATAGAACTTGGAACGAGTTTGGATTCATTCATTCTCTTGCAGGATTGTGCAGTGGAGGTAGACAAAGCAGTGGAGAAGATTCGAACCTGTGACTTGTTCGAGTCTGAGCTGGTTTGTGTGTAACAGGTGGAGATAGTGCTGGATACTTGTGAGGAGTATTATACTATGTAATGTTACATGCTGTCAATCATTAATATACAGATAGTGTGGGGTTTTCAGCAGTAAGCTTTCCCCGGGTTACATACTGTGTTAATGTGTGCATGCTATTGATGTTTCATTGTTTTTGATGCTGCTAAATTGATGATCAACGTAGAGGAGGTTATGTATTATGCATGTATTCTGCAATAGTGTGTAATCAGGATAATCTCTGTTGAATATGTGCTTATTATTCAAAATTTCTACACATAAAATGCGGGCTCGGAGCGCGAGAGTCTAGAGTGGTCCACCCTAAAATAATGTAATTTAATATAGAATGTGTCGGCCTACCCATGGTCCACGAACCATGGGATTGTATAAATAGAGTGAGGCTCTAAGTATAAAAGGCAGTCTTAGCTTAGAGAAATATATGGTTTTTGGATGAGGAATTCATTCTGAGTCTGTAAGTCCGAGTCTGGGGTGGTAGTAGTAAGGAGAGGCTCTGTAGTTGTGTGTGCAGAGGCCTGGTAGAGACTGCAGCTATGTGTGCAGACCCTTGCAGCTGAGTGCATAGGGCAGAGTTGGGATTGTACTGTGACAGAGAATTAATAAAAGATAAGTTAATTTTGGAATGTTTTGTGTCTATGCTTCTGTTATATTTATGCATCTCTTTATATTTTATGATTGCGCGCACTTGTTATGAATGATTAATGAGAATATTGGGCCCACAAAATTAAGTTAAGATCTATAATAAACATACAGTCAGGAGGATTTAGACAGCACCTCTTTGTGCTCTTTATAGATCTACGCAGAAGCAGTTGCACTAGTTGTGAAGGACAGATGGCTGTGCGAAGCAGCGCAAGCACACAGGATCGGTTCGCTAACTTCCTAGACTTCATCAAGGAATCCCTAGGGTACGGAAACCTGGTTCCAGCACCCTCCATACTACCTTGGGTAAGACCTCAGTCCGTGCACCGCGGACTGTTGCCGAAAGGGCTGGTAGTTTCAGGATTTGTTTGGCTAAATCACTTCTGAACTTGGGTTAGGCCCCAAAAAGCTAACAATAATCCAAATGTACTATTGAAATATTTATTATATTCATTTATTACATTCATTATTATTAATTTATTTTCTAGTAAAAGCATGTTATTCATGCTTATAGGTTTTATTGACTCAAAATAATTTTGTCATGTGTCAAACAAATGTACTTGAGTCAAAGTCACATTTGGACTATTTGTAAGGGAAAAGAAAAATATTTTATTTTGAGTCAAAAGAGTAAAAAATGTCACCACAAGACCAAGTTGTCCCTATTGGACAAGTCATGCTAGAAGAAGCAACTATTCGACCATCCTTGATGTGTATAAGTAAGACAAGTTTGACCTCATTTCATTACTCACTCACAATTTCGATTTCTGTGCAAGAAAAAAGATGAATTTTAGTGAAATTCAAGGGAGAGAGAAAGTGAAGTTAATGGAGAGAGGAAGTTTAGTCTTCTTCCGTAATCTGTTCATACGTGAATTTTTTTTTGTGGTATTTAAGAGCCGGTACAAGACTGAAATTCAACCATCTAATGGAGGTCCAAAAATTCTATGGTTTGACCAAAAAATTTGGAGATTTTACCAGCATTAACCTTGTTGAATTTGATTTGGTTGGATGAGAAGTGATGAAGGTCTGACTTGGGTCTTGTGGTAGTATTGGTATTTGTTTTTGGGTCTTGGTTATCTCACTTTGATTTGATTCTATAAGAAGAGGATTTGTTGGGTTTTCTCCCTTGTTGGGTTTTTTCCTGGCTTGGAGTCTACATCTTGTGTTCTTTGTCACTTGTGATCTTCATCTTTTGTATATTTTTGTCAATTGCTTGATGAAGAAAAAATAATAATTATTATTTAAGAGAAATCACCCTAATCTACAAGCATATTGATTTCTCAACATGGTATTAGAGTTAAGGAGAAGGAAGGGCAACCTGAATATCACTCTTGTTGGCACATTTGAATATAGTTCTACATCAATCATCAACTACATTGGAGGACATCATTTGCAATATTTATACTTGAAGACATTCTTTTATCAAGGAAAAAAGGAAGAGGATACAAAGATCATCATATTTGTAGCAGAAGAAGAACATTGTAGAAACTCTCTCTCTCCCTATATCATTGAAGGCTTTTGGGAACATTGTCAAGTTCATAATCATAAAAACTTGAAGAAATTAATATAGTAGCCATCCTTGAAGAAATCAAGAAGTCAATAACATATTTGAAGACTCTTGGAAGCATCGTCACCATTCTTGAAGCGCTCCTATATCAATCCACTCTTCTTTGTCAAGTAAGTACTTCATTATATTCTATGTCTCAATCCTCTAGTCAAATGGGATCTATCTATAATAAAGGAAACAAGTTCGATGCAACCTCTAATTTCAAGGCTTGGAAGAAAAGAATTGATTTGGTTCTCATAGAAAATGAAGTCATGGATTTTTTTCTTAGTAAATTTCTAGAACCAGATAAAAACAATGCTCAAGCAGTGACCGATTACAATAAGGGAGAAGTCAAGGCTCAAAGAATCCTCTTTGAGTCTATCAAATATCACCTCATCTCCTTTGTTTCAGATCTATCCACATCCAAAGAAGTCTATGACAAATTGGTGAGATTATATTTTGTCAATACTATTGGGAAGAAAATCCTACTAAGAAATAAACTTTATAGAACAAGGATATCAAAAGATGAAGATATGGCCTCATATCTTATGAAGGTCTCAAAATTGAAGGATCAAATTTAAGAACTTGTAGAAGTCATATCTAATTCAGAATTAATCACTTTTGTACTCAATTCCCTACCTCCATATTGGAGTTTTTTTTGTAAGTAGCATTTATGCAAGAAAATAAACTCCAACATTTGAAGAAATTTGGGCATAATGTGTTCTAGAATAAGCAAGGATAAAATCAAGGGACAACATCGAACCCAATAGTGAAAATGCTCAATCTATTGTTGCTAGATCAAGGAAGAAGTTTTTTAGATTTTAACCTCGTCATAAATACAATAACAACAACTATAGTCGGCCATGTGGAAATCGAGACATGTCTAAAGTGCAAAGCTTTGGTTGCAATGAATTTGGACATTATAAAAGAGATTGTCCCAAACATCCCAAGAACAAGAAGAAAAACAAAAGGAAAGGAAGAAGTGAAGCTCACGTTGTAGAAGACAAAGAATATTAGAAGAAACCAAAGATTGAAGACAACAAGGACCTCTATTATTAAATTATTTGATACCAGGTTTGCATACAATTTATTTTTATGGGAGTTAGAGTATAAATTACAGTTACATTTTTGTAAAAGAGTTTTGAGATTCACAAATTATAGTATCACGAAGAAGCATATATTATTGGAACAAGTAGAGTATATATGAAGTTATAGAAGGGACACTCCATTGCATATCTTCACAGAAGAGTTGAAATCAATCACCACATTATCCAGTTAGCCAAAATAGAAGAGTTTGGGTCATCAAAAATTGTCTACACATCATTACACAGTCACAAGAATTCTACAATCACCAAAGCAATTAGTTTCATCATGAAGATATTGAAGAAATCATCTAACAAGTAAGGAATAAAAGATTTACAATAAAAGTAGAAATTTAGTGGAATCAAGGTCATTCTGCAACAATAGAAGTTTCAAAGTTTAGCATTTCAATGGAATAATTAAAACAATTTAGCAGAAATCTATTCTAGTAGAAGAACATGGAAATACCATTGAAGCAATCTAGAAGTATAAAAGTATGAAAATAGTCTAAAAACAACATGGAAGCATAAAATAAGGAACCTCATCATTCATGGACATCATCTTGAAAGAAGGTTAAAGTCGTTGTTCAAAGAATGAAAGAACAATGTATGCCTATCTTAGAAATGGTTCTTCATTAGACATCTAGAAAAGAACTCACATCTTTAGAAGAATTGAAGGAATAATTTAACGCATGAAATATAGTTGGACATAACTTAATAACAAAAACATGATATGTCTTGGTTAAAGAGTTGGAAATGAAAGTCAAGATACTTCTAGATGGAGATTTTACATATGGCATCAAACACACATAATTGGAAGAACGTTTTGACACTACCATTGGTTTTTATTCAAAACAATTTCTTGAAGGATGTGAAGCAGGAAGTAATGAGGACTTAAAAAGGAGCTAGAAGTAGAAATTGACTTGAAGGATATTACAACTTGAGAATTGGAGCAACATCAACTTTTTTGGCAACTCTAATAATAAGGAATGACATAATAGTTTCTAGGATATGGTATGGCTTCTAGGAATAATTTATAGTAGAAGTATATACATTATAGGGGAAGAAAAGGAGGTGGACTGATACAAGAAGGCATGAGACAATTTGTTGTTCACTTTGTTAGGTTCCTATACCAATAGGTTTCATTTTTCATGATTGACTATGGAAGTGCCAAATATGATCATCCTTTCCATGCTGCAAAGGTTCCATATTTTGTATACAGATAAAGAAAATTAAAAAATGTAAAGAGGATATGCCCTAAAAGAAAAATCAAAGGGCAAGAAGAATGAATTGGTCAACAAAAAGAAAAGGAAAATGAACCCCAAAGAAAGACCAGCAAAGTGGCCAGTCAAAATGCTACTACTATCTTATTTGTGCAAAGCAAGTGCACAAAGTGCAAACATTGTTTCATCACACTTGATGTATGGCCCAACAGTTCAATCTGGGCCCGTCCATATTTAAATTTCCTGCTGTAGAATAGAGAATAAAGATCTGCCCAAACAACTCAAGCTTGGCAGATGAGTGAATAGTTAGAGAAGCAAAGGAGGCCAACTACTTAATCTGGGCCCTTGGAAGAGATAAGGGTAGATTTAGATAGGAGGGCATTCAAAAGAAAAAAAGGAAAATCAGGGTTTGCCAGTCCAAATGCACCCAATCAAAAGGAAGAAAAAATGCTAGGTGTATTAGGCTGGGCAGGTAGTTTGAGGTTGCAGAAGCAAGTTGGTGATCATTTTTGTCTTATCAAGAAAGACTCTTATCATCAATGACACAAATACCATGGCAAAGTAACTGCAGGACAGTGGAAGCATGACTAAATTCCCCTATCATTCCCCCAGAAGTCATTTACTAACATCCTCTCAAGGACCTTGGGATCTGCCCAATAGTCCTACTTCACTTCATTTTATGAGAAATGCTAAGTTGAACTCTGAGTTTACTTAGTGAAAAGAAGCCACATTTCTTGTGTAAAAATGATCATTCCATACTCCTTTCATTTCCCTATGCCTAAGTTTTCACTCTATAAACTTAGCATTTATTCATGCAGTCTCATTCCATATATTCATATTGACATCCTAACTTATTGTATAGCTCCTTTAATTATTTCCCCACCCCAATTTCACAAAAAATATATAAAAAACCCAAAAAATATAAATATCCCTACCCTTGGCAATTTTAGCCATACAATACAGTTTTGGGGAAATATTAAGTCCATTCGGGACCTTAGTATTAACCCTTCCGCGTTCGTAATCCATCGGGATTTATTTAACTCCAGGTTAAATAAATAACCGCTTTAAAAACCCCACATAAACCATACATTATAACCCTTCGCGCATTATGTATTTGGGATTTGTTTAAACAGTTGGTTAAACGAATAACCGTGGCGCCCACATAAACCCATAACCCAAAGTTTTATGCCCCCGAAACATTATTAAACATTTAAAAAATGTGAGGGACCCTCATTTCAAAACCCCGCTGCTTATCATCGCCTGTCGACCGTCCGATCCTACGCCCAACATCCAACGACTGGCGGCAATATCGGAGCCCCTGATCTACGGAGAGTTAGCGTCCGGGGGATGGGCGGTATTGCTGCCGTACCCCCACCACACGTCAATCTCCCGGCGTGATCAGAGCCCCCCCTACAAAACCACCCTGGGCCAAAGGCAGTGTGGGGAAAACCGCTTACCGCCCGCCACCTGCCCCCTGACGTTAGGCCCACGTCGCCCGATGACGTCACGTCCACATCGCCCGCCGCTGCTCTGCATCACTGCCACATCACCTGCTGACATCACCGCCCCGCCACCGTGTCGTCCGCCATGTCATCATACACATCAGCTGCCATGTCATCCTCCATACCCGCTACATGACAAAAATACGTCATAATGATGTCATCATAAAAAAGCGCTAAGATGTCCAAATCTTGTTAAAAGTCATGAAAACGACGGTTTTTGTCTATTCTGTTTATTCGCTAGTGGAGACACTTGCATACGATTTTGCGATCAATCCGCCACCAAACGTGCACAGTCCATCACCCTACAAATTTGGCTCTGTAGCTTGACCTCGCGGCTCGAGTTGCCCCTGCTAATCACTCATCGCGCCATCAAAACATGTATTTACTCATAGTCTTGCCCAAACCCTATGTTTTTCACTTTCCTCTGCTAAAATTGCTTACCGACTCCAAATTCTAAGATAAAACCAATCAAAATGCCCACAGAAAGTGCACCATAACCGCAATTTTTCTAACCTTACACCAATAAACCCTGTTAAACAGTCTCCCTTTGCAAAGTTTCCCCATGGACTCGAACTCAAGTTCACTCCATTCTGTGAACGCTGAAGAAAAAAGCCCGGAGCTGCCCATATCCGATTTCCACTAAAGAAATTTCTGCTAACTATCTTTCTCACTGTCATTTTCACCTTATCAGTTAATTCAGCCCAATTTAGTCTATAAAAGTCCATAGAAACAGGCTCAAAACTTCTGTTCCACTCATTTCATCCACACAGACCCCAGTTTCAAAATTCATACTCATAGAATTGAGCCATGGAGACTCCAGTAGCCTTGAATATCACTCCTCTCAATGCACCCCATAAGGAACTGGAAGCATTACCTTTGGCTGATAGGGACCACTTAATTCAAGACTTGGTTGGTGACAAAAACCACCTGCAGACATTCTGTGAGCTGAGGAACAATTATTTGAACAACAGTGACATTTATGGCATTTGGGAATCAAACTTGCCCATCTACTTCCTTCCTTCTGTCAATGTCTTCCCTGAAATAATTCGCCTCTGCTGTGAAAACTATGACCCAACTCAAAGGGCAGTCAAGTCTCCATCTGGGAGCATCCTCTTCCATATAACTCCTGACTCCATCAATCAAATGCTAAACTTCAAGCAAACTCAGCTTCTGGTCCCTCTCTCTATGAAATTCTTGCTTGATGAAGATCCTAAACTCTCCAGCTCAGAGATAGCCCGAATTGCCAAAATATTCATGAGAGCAGACCGCCAGCCTACAGGGTCACCTCCTTTTCTCTATGTGTGTTTCAATGAAGTGGGCGAATTACTGGTAGATATGATATCTTATGTATTGGGCTTCAAGACAAGTGAACATATTGATCAAACCATATTGGTCTTGCTGTCTACATTCAGCCCAGGACAACCCCCTGCTGTCAAATACAATTATGCCAAATTCATTGCCAATAAGATACATGACCAACTAGTAAAACTGGATAGGGAGGGAGTATTTAAATACTCATCCTAAATTTGTCATCTATTCATGTATTATCAGCCAGACTGTTTCCAATGCCCCATCAAAAGATTGGACTCCAAAGGAGAAAAGAGGTCTGTGATTTTTTGGACCTCAGTCTTTCATGAAGTCCACAACTCCCCTTACTCTTACTGTGAGGTCATTGACCTGTTTGTCTATCCAGTCTCTTGTCTCCTAATGAGAAATCCCCCTGCTAGGCTATCCTATATCATGCAGAAAATATTGCAGCTTTCAAAGAACTATAGAATAGGTGATTGGTACTTTTACCAGAATCACACTGTCATTAGGATATATGGCTGTGAGCTCTGTCCCTACAGGCTGCCAAGTTATGTGCCAATGAGACTGTTTGCCTTGGAATATTACAGGCAATTTATAAACTTTGATTTAACTCATTTTCATAGCACCAAGAAAAAGGCCCAGTTGAAATTCAAGGACCAACTAGGCCCCTTTGTCATGAACAAAAAAGAAGGATGGAAAGATGCTGACCAAATATTGGGAGAGAAATTCAGGTTAAAAAGAAGTTTTTGGTGGGTACCTTATGACCCAAATGGTTTTATCAACGCTAGAAAAATAAAATATAGGCTGTCAGCCTATGAACATTGCAAAATCCCACAGATTGAACAATTGCCAACCAAGATGAGTGGGTGGTAGGGACACTAGTTGAAGAATTCACCCAAGAAGAAATAATGGAGCAAAATGTAAAAGATTTGGAAACAACTCTTGACTTGGATTCTTTTGAGCAGGTTACATTCAAACTGCCAAAGCAAGTTGGAGAGGGCACATCAGCTGCTGCTCCACAAGCTGCCCAAGAGAGGTCTACACCAGCAATAGGGACAACAAAGGGCAAGGAGGTAGTTGATGCAGAGCAAGAAACAATGACAGAACAACCAACTACTTCAATGGAATAGAGTCAAGGGAAAACCCATCCACTGCAGATAGAGGCTCCACAGGTACTAGCTTTACAGACTCCTCTCAATGAGGAGAGAGGCAAGAAGCAGGATAGGGAAGAAACTACATCTGCTAGTGGCTCAACACAGTAGCCAAAGGCCAAGAGGAAAAGAATAGATCCTCAAATTGAAGAGGAAATTAGTGAAGAAGTCATAGAGAGCCCAAGGAGGGAGAGGGAAACCAGTCAGCAAGCATCCATCAGCTCTCAAAGATAGGAAACAAAGAGACAACATGGTATGGAGGTATCCTCCTCCAGGCAGCAAGGTGCACAACCATCTGGCATTAAAGGAACCTTCATGGAAATCAAGGCCCAAAATGAGATATTGAGGATACAGTTGTATGATCAATTTCTCAATACAACACCCTCCAAATAGCAGAGATTAATGGCAGCTTATGACATTAAGGAGGAGAAAATGATCTTAGCTCATTTCAAGCCTAGGATACCACAGCCACAAACAGTTGCAGATTACATAAAGACAAACCTGGAGGTCCTCGCCAAGGACATACATCCAATCGACCAAATTGAGCTACACAAGCAGACAGGTGAAATGGTCTATGCTACTCTAGTAGATAAGGCAATGTCGGCCCACCAATTGAAAGAATCATTGAAAAATACAGATATTCAATTGGATTTGGAGAGAATGTCTTCACTGGCCAAAGAAAATAGAATAAAGACATTGGAGGAAATTATTGTGGAACTAGGGCATGATCCTAAGGCTAAGGATGCCCAGGGCATCAAAGCCCTCATAAGAAAAAAGGAAGAAGATATTGCTGCACTTAGAAAGCAGCTAAGGCTACCTACAACCATGCAACCTCAAACTACAGAACTTGTACAAGAAAAGGAAGGTGAAGACACAATGGATTTTCTCATGAGGATGAATCAAAGGATAATTCAAATGGAGGAAGAGTTGGAGAAAGCATTACAAGGCAAGCAGGGAGAGTCGACCTCCCAACCACCTATAGCAGCTCCAACAGTCCCCACTGCCCTTCCCATAGCAGCAACAACAATTCCTCCTGTCATTCCAGCATCAACAACAGGCACATCAACTACAGAAGCTACAGCAGCAGCAAAAACAACACCAGAATCTAGCTTAAGTATGGAAGAAATGATGAAAGTAGTCAATGAGATAGAAGTCCAAATGAAAGAGCTGAAAGAGGCCAAGGAAAAGTTGTCCAAAATTGAAGTAAGCTATGACAAGTCCAAGGTAACAGTGGCTGAGAAAACAAGGGAAATAAAATCCTTGGACAATAAAATAAAGTCCTTAGAAAAAGAGCTTACTCTAGATAAAACTCTAGTTGAGATCAAGAAAATTTTGTGGGCCAAGATTGGCCAATCTATCACTAACCAATGGCAATCAATCCAGACTATACATGAGCAAATAGATTTGATAGGCCAAGCTCAACTTGATACTCAAAAGGCTAGAGCAGCATTGGGAAACATGCCTGAACAGGCCAACAGAATGATTCAATTTTTGAATACTCATACCAAGGAACAACTAGCAGCACTAGATATCAGGAACAGGACAGATACCATTTTGATAGTGAAAAAGGTGTTGACCCTGAGGAATTTTGTGTAGACTCTAGAAAGAAAGTGCCAGGAAATGTAGGCAGAAATAAATGACTTCAAAATAAAGTTTGCAACATTGCAGAGCAAAGGACTGCCCAACTTATTAACTAGCAATGGAAGGCTGCTAACACATGAATAGTATGCCAACAGGGTGAATAATTATGTTGCTAATCAAATCATAGCATCCTCCAGCACCTCAGAAGAAACAGGGCCTCCCTTTGAACAGAGTCTTTATGATAAATTAGAAAATTTGTTCCACATTGAACATGAGATAAATCACCTTTTTGAGGTTCAGCCAAACTTTTATAGATATACTTAAGCTGATGAGACACGGATAAAAATATAAAGACGTCAGTTGCCTACAGAAGACTAGTGGCAGAGAATGCTAGAAATTTTTCCAAGGTAATTTCGTTTCTATTTCCTTTTTTTCAGCTAAAGATCAGCAAATTCAAAGGCATGAGCCACCTGTCAAAGCGTAAAAACAATAGAAAAAGGGAGTCAAATTGGGACTGCAGCTCATTAAATGAAAAACCAAGCACTGATGACAAGGCCAGGACAACAACGCAGCAAGGCATCAAGGCAGAAAAAGTAGGAAACGTAGAGTAAAGACACAGCCACCAGCTGACTCACTTAGTCCAGAAAGTCAAATATTTCTAACTAATTAGACAGCTAGAACACCAACATTTACTATGGCATTTATTTCTCTCATTTACTTCTTCTGAAGAGTTGGTGAAGGGAGTTATTGCATGAAGACTTATCTACAAGATATTTTGTGTCTCATTTTTTGTATAAATACCTCCCCATAAAATGTATTTGGGGTTGGTGATTTTCTCTCTGGACTGCGCTGTAAATTTTGAGACTGTCTAATACAAAGGCTGTTGAAGTTCACTATTGCTGGATCGTCTAACTGTGGATTTGATGTTCTGGGAACTGCTACAGAATTCCTATGTCTTTCTATGGATCAATAAGTTGCTCTAACCTGTGTTTATGTTCCTGTGTTTGCAAATATCATATATGTTTCATAGTATTAGTAATAGAGAAAAAGAATAGCCCAGGGTTTGTTTAAAGGAATTCTGTGTTCAATCTCTGCTATTAATTATGTTTTCTTCAAAATTAGTCATAAATATGAATTCTTAGCTGCTCATGTTTGCACTAATTCTTTCATTTTGAATACTATTTAGGAATTCTTAGTTGCTCCTGGATAATATTCAAGCACCTTCCCTCTTCCAGCATGATCAAGGATTCTTGACTGCCCTTCATCCACTGGCTTACGTTCCATTAACTTCCAGATCTCAGAATTATTCCAAGACTGATTATCGTGCTCTATAGCATTTCCCTTTACCAAAGAAACACTTTCAGCAATACATCATCATTCACCCCATTGCACAATGGTATAAACTATTTTTGATTTGCATCCCAGCCTTATTTAAGATCACCATCCAACAAACTAAAAATCAAACTCTGTGCATCATAACTAGCCTAAAATACTTCAAAACAAAGCTAAATTACAAAGAGAGAGCCCTCTCTGGTTGCATATTGGCTAGAATATGCAACTAAAATATTGGTTAGTGGTTACCTCGGCCGTATTCCCTTCTGGAGGCAGAGAACAACCTGAGTGATAACATCATTGGCGACTCCACTGGGGACCTGAATGACTGTTTGTAACTGCTGCCTATTTCCTAAAGCTAGAGATGGAACATTAAGTTATCCAGGTAGCCTTTGAAACTGCCTTTTTTGTGCATTTACAAGAGTAAATAAAAGCTGCTTCAGTCAATCTCCAGTACAGTTTTAGGCTTTAAACAACTGTTCCAAAGATTTGATCAGTTTCCCTATTTTAACATATTCAAAGGAAAGCCCAAAGCCTCCTATATTTCACAGAATTTCATGTAGAACACTGTCAAAGACTGTGATCTTCAAACATTCCCAGAAAATACCAAAACAAATTTAGAAGCTAGCTCCAAAGAAGAAAACTCGTTACACCAGGTCAAATCTTGACCCAGATCCTCCAGCTATTTTTGAAAATCCTAACCTGATCTCAAAGGCTCTTAGAAAACAAGAAATTCTAGAAAAATCTGCTGATTTGGACCTTGATATACTTCAGCATAACCCTTCAAAATCTGAGCTTACTCCTGGGAGAGAAGCAGTCCTTTCTGTCAATACTACAGCCTCTCCTAGTTCCTCATCCACACCTCAAAGTATCCTCTCCACCCCCCCATCCACTGCACATATCTCCCCTCCCGTCCCTGCTGTTCCAACTGTCTTATTTCTTCTTGTTGTCCCTTTTATCCCTGTAAATATGGCAAACTGTTATGCTCCTCTTCAGTTGCTTGGAAATCCAGGGGCTATGCCTCAGGATTATCAGAGTAAAATCACATATTTTGATGGTATTGGCTCCTATACAGCCCAACAACACACTAAGAAAATGCAAGATTATATTGAGAAATATGAAATTGATAATGATGATGTGAGAACGAAGATCTTTGTCCAAAGTCTAACTGGTGATGTAAGGATTTGGTTTAGAGAACTTGCTGCAAATTCTGTAGCTGATTCAGAAGCTCTTTATCAATCCTTCTTAAATAGATGGGAAAAGAAGAAAGACCCTTTACACATTTTAACAGAATATGACAATTTGAAAAGAGGCCCACAAGAAACCGTCCAAGACTATTGTGCTAGATTCAACAATGTCTATAATGCTATTCCTCAAAACCTTAGGCCTCCACCTGATTTAGCTTTGATCAAATTCCCTAATGGATTTGATTCTGACATGGCATATCAACTGAGGGAAAGAGCCCCTCCAAGCTTAGCAGACATGCAGAATATAGCTGTTAGTGTGGAGGCAAACATGATTGCCAAACGAAATCGAGCAAGAGCTAAAAGAAGAACAACTTTCAAAGAAGAGCCTTTAGCATTTGAACAAAAACTTGATGCAATTATCAAAGGTATGGACAGACTTGGAGATAGAGTCGAAACTATCGAAAGAAAATCATCTTGGGAAGGTCAACCAAGTAACCCTACAAGAAACCCAAACTTTAAAAAGAACCAAAATCCAAATGTTGGAAGGGCTGCCCCTGACCAGAACATCAGACCTCCATTTCAAGAGAACTATTGTGAAGCCTCAACATCTAGTGAACCAACAGAGGACACCCAAATCAATCTAATGGGATTAAACAGTGAGCAACAAATCTTCCTAACCCAAGATGACCAAGAAGCTCATATTTTCAATCAATTTCAAACCAAATCCGGAGAGTCTTTTGATTTCAGGGAAGGGTACGATGCAGTAGTCTATGAGGTCCATAAACAATACAAATTAAGAAGTAGAACCATAGATGTGCCTGAACCTGCTAAGCTGAAGGATACCAAACAGCCAAAGAAAACAAAAGATAAAGCTGTCCTGATAGAACTTGTTATCACCCAGGTTGTTCCCTTTGACTCCCAAGGGAATACGGCCGGGGTAACCACTAACCAATCTTTGGATTGCAACCTCTAGCCAGGCTGTAATCAGAGAGGGCTCTCTCTTTAAGGTTTTAGCTCTGTTTGTGCTAAAGTTTCAGGCTAGTTATGATGTTCAAGATTTGTTTCTGTATTTGGTTGGAGAATGTTTCAGTCAAGATACATATGTTCTCACTAGAATGTTATAGGTCATTGGGCATGGAGTCAGTGGTCCTTTAGTTGTCTGGTGTGCTATGTAGGTATGATAGTGATGCTGCAGAGCTGGATAACTGTCTGGGAAACAACGCTTTGGAATTTTGATTAAGTGTGATGTATCCAGTTTATGAAAGGCAGTTAAGAATCTTTCAATAAAAGGATATGTAAAGAAACGAGAATATTATTTAGAAGCAATTAAGGATTTCTAGATAACATTCATATTTATAGAATTAATGCAAACATGAGCATTCAAGATTTCATGTCCATGGTTAATTCAGAAGAAAAACAGTTACAGCAATAAAAGATTGAGCACACGGTGTTATGAATCATGTCCTGTACTATTCCTTTTCTCTATTGCTAGATTTGATGAAAACATGAGTATGAAATAACATAAGAAAACAAAACAGAGATTAAGAAGACTTATTCTTCCATCAGACAGCACAAGAATTCTGCAACAACACGCAGGTCCTCAGCAACACATCAAATTTTCAGGAAATCACTGAGCTAATCCAGCCCTTTGTATTAGACAATTCTGAAAGTTTACAGTACATTTGCCTCAGAGTGAAAATTACCAACCCCTTATGCGTTACTAAGGGGAGTATATATACAAAATTTACATGTAAAATATCAAGGAAATGAGTTAATGGCTCATTGATGTTATGCCAACTCCTAGAGCGTTGTAGCTGAGAAAGTTAATGCTGTAATAACTCTTCAATGCTTTAGCTGTCAAAATGGTCAGAGACTGTTGACTTGGTGGCTGTTGGAGTCGGCTGAGGATACGCTGTCAAAGATATGCGTTTTTCCTTATCCTTTGGGCTAGCTGTCGTTGTACATGTGCTGAGTCACTTTTCAGCTGCTTTAAATGCTAACCTTTTTCTGCTGTTTGTCTTCTAGTGAGCTGGAGATGGCAGTGACCGAGCAACTGAGGCTACCGTGGCAAAATTTGAAGCATTGCCTACCACCAATCCTCCTTAGGCATTTGATGTCTTCGAATCTTAATTAAAGTTTCATCGGCCTCTGTATACCTGTAAAAATTAGGAGGAATTTCAAAAAGGTGCTTCACCTCACTCTCAATAAAAAACAGGCCTTCAAGTTTATTATATAAGCTCTGTCCTGTTGGAGGCCCTGTTTCCTGAGAGGTACTGGCAGATGCAGTGATTTGGTTTTCAATATAGGCTGCCATCCTGTTAGCAAATTGATCTCGGGAGATCAACTTTCCTGTGCCGCTTAGTAGGCTGGGCAGTCCTTTTGCTTGCAGTGCTGCCATCTTGTGTTGGTACTCATGCACCTCAGCCTGTATCTCAAAGCACTTTCTCTCCACTGTCTGTACATAATTCCTGAGAGTGAGTACTTTCTTGGCTGTGAGGACGGCCTCTGTTCTGTTGACTATGCCAATGGCTGCCAGTTCCTCCTTTTCTTGCCTATTCAAAAAATCTATCATTCTGTTGGCCTGTTCAGGCTTGTCTCCCAGTGTTGTTTTGGCCCTCTGAATCTCTGTTTGTGCTTGGCCAATTAACTCCATCTGCTCATGTATGGTTTTAATTGACCTCCATTGTTTATCGATGGATTGGCCAATTTTGGCCCACAAAATTCTCCTTATTTCGGCCATGGCACTTTCCAGATTCAGCTCCTTTTCTAAGGCCTTTATCTTTTCTTTTAGGGCCTTTATTTCTCTGCCTTGTTCTGCCACTGTCATCTTTGATTTGTCATACTTGGCATCTAATTCTGCCAATTTTTCTTTGGCCTTCTTTATTTCATCTGCCTGGAGCTCCATTTCCTTAATGGCCTTGGTTAATTCTTCCACACTTGCACTGGAACTTGGAGCTGTTGCTGCTGCTTCTGTTGTGGGAGCCACTGCTGGCTCTATAGTTGTTGCAGTGGTTGAAGTAGTTGGGGGGGCTTGGGATGTGGATTCTCCCTGTTTGTCTTGTAATGCCCCCTCAAGTTCTTTCTCCAACTCAAGTATTTTTTGATTTAACTGCATTATGAGGTCTAGCTGCTCATCGACCTGCTTTTCCTTCTGTAGTTCTGCTGTCTGAGGATGCTCTGTGGGCAGCAGTTTTAACCTCTTCTTTAATGCATTGAGGTCATCCTCCTTTTTCTTCATAAGGGCCCTTACACCCTTTGGATCCTTAGGATCATGCCCTAGGTCAACAATAATGTCCTCAAGTGACTTTATTCTGTTATCTTTGGCTAGGGAGGACATTCTCTCAAAATCCAACTGAGTGTTGGTATTTTTGAGTGACTCTTTTAGTTCATGGGCCAAGGTTGCCCTCTACACCAAGGTTGCATAGACCATTTCTCCAGTCTGTTTGTGGAGTTCAATCTGGTCCATTGGATGGATGTCTTTGGCTAGGACCTCCACCCTTGTCTTCACATAATCTGCTGCGGAATTTGGATGGGGCACTGTAGGCTTGAAATGGCTGAGGATCATTTTCTCCTCTTGAATGTCATACACAGACATTAGCCTTTCCTTTTGGGCTGGTGTGGCATTGAGGAATTGCTTATAAACCTCCACCCTCAGCAGGTCATTCTGTGCTTTTATTTGTTTGAAGAAGTCCTTAGTGCCTTTGGGCCTCTTGCTCTGCTGTGAGGGGGAGGACACCTCCAAACCAAGTTGTAATCCTTGCTCCTGCTGAAAGGAGCTTGTACCTGTGTGCTGGCTGCCCTCCCTGTTTTTCCTTGAACTGTCAAGGAATTCTTCAGTGATGTCTTCTACCTCCGGGGAATCAGCTCTTGGCCTCTTGGTCTGGGGTTGTTGGGAGGATCCACTAGCAGGAGCGGACTCTTCTCTGGCTCTTTTCGTACCCCTGTCCTCTTGTGCTGGGGTCTGCAAAATTGGAGCTGTGGGTGGCTCATTTTGTGGAGGGGGAGTCTGCTCTTGCTGCTGCTCTAGTTGCTGCCCTTGTGGCTGCTCACTTGAAGGGGCAGACTTTTCTTTCACGGTTTCATCTTCAGCACCCATTATGCCTTTCCCTTTGTCTGTAACTGGTGCTGCTGTGGAAGGTGCCTGTGTGACTGGTGCAATCCTTGAGGCCGAGGTCCCTTCTCCTGCTGAATAAGGCCGTTTGAAAGGTACCTGCTGCACAGAGTCTAGGTCAAGAGTTTTTTCAAGTTCCTTGACATTCTTTAACATTGTCTCTTCTTCAGTTAGTTTTTCAACTAGAGCACCCTGCTGCCATTCTTGCTGGTTGGCATATCTTTCAATGTGTGGGTATTGACAATGCCTATAACCTAGAAGCCTGTACTTGATTCTTCTAGAATAATGAAGCCTTCAGGGTCATAAGGGACCCACCGAAAACTATATGATAGCTTGTATTTGTCTTTGAGGATTAGGTCAGCATCTTCCCATCCTTCTTTCTTATTCATAATGAAGGGGCCCACCTGGTGTTTGAACTTGAGGTGGGCCTTCTTTTTGGAGCTGTGGAAGTGGGTGAGGTCAGACTGAATCAACTGCCTGTAATACTCCAAGGCAAATATTCTCATAGGCACATATTTTGGGAGCCTGTATGGACAGAGCTCACAGCCATAGACTCTGATGACTGTATGATTCTCATATAGGTACCAATCACCTATTTTGTATTTTTTGGAAAGCTGCAGAGCTTTCTGTATCTCAGTTGATATTCTGGGAGGAGGGGACCTCATCAATAGGCAAGAGACTGGGTATACAAATTGGTCAACAAATTCACAATAGGAATAGGGTGAATTTGAGACTTTGTGATAGACAGAGGTCCAAAAGATAACAGATCTCCTTTCCCCTCTATAATCCAGCTTTTTGATGTAGCATGGAAAAGCCTCAGACTGATAGTACATGAAAAGGTGATAGATATAGGCCGAGTACTTGAAGACACCCTGTCTATCCACTGTGCCCAACTGATCATGGATCTTGTTAGCTATGAACTTGGCAAAGTTATATTTGCGGGCAGGGGGTTGGCCTGGGCTGTAAGCAGCTAGTAATACCAGCATTGTTTCATCCACATGCTCGCTGGTTCTGTATCCCAGCACATAAGCAATCATGTCCAGTAATAGTCTGCTGACATCCAGATAAGGAGGTGGCCCTGTAGGCTGGCACTCAGGTCTCATGAATGTCCTGGTGACCTTTTGAATCTCCTCACTAGTCATCTTGGCACCAGTGTCCAACAGATAATTCATGGAGAATGGGAATAATAGCTCAGTCTGATCAAAATGGAGCATTTTATTGATGGATTCAGGATTAATGTAAAAGAGGATCCTCCCAGATGGAGAGCTAATAGCTCTGTGCTGCACATCATAGTTTTCAGCACATAGGCGAATGATCTCAGGAAAGACATTGACAGAGGGGAGACAATAGTATGGCAGGTTTGACTCCCATATCCCATATGTATCATGACCATTCAGGTAGTCCTCTCTCAATTTCCTGAAGGTCTGCAGAAAGTCCCTGTTACCCACAAAGTCTTCAATGAGGTAGTCCTTGTCAGCAAGAGGCAAGGACTCTAGGTCTTTATTGGGTGGATTTAATGGAGCAACACTGAGGGCTGAGGGTGCAGGGGCAGCCATTGTATAATCTGATTTTGAACAAGGTGAGTGCAATGGTTTGCAAGGTTCCTCAGAGCTTAAGTGATAGGCTCACTGTAGACAATGTTTGAAATCTTCTTCACAGTGGAAAAGGCAGGCTTGTTTCTGCAGTTTTTGGTAAATTCACAGGGATTGTGAATTGCTAGGGGTAAATTGCAGAGGGTATGTGAGATTTACTTTGGTAAAAAGCTGCAGCTGGTCTACACCCGGCAAAAGGGAACAATGCCGGGCACCTCGAGGACAAATTTACAATTTTGGTCCGCGAATTGACTGTTTTAATGTTAAATTATGGTGCTGGGGCAATGCAGGTTACCTTAGCTCACTTTTAGGTAGCAGACAGAGTTTAATTTGGAATTTGACAAGTGCTTTAATGGTGAATTTGCAGAGAAATGGTATGTATGGGCGAAATGGGAGAATTATGGTGAATACCTGGATAAAATCGCTTGAAAAGCCTGCGGGCCGAACTGTGAAGGCTCAATGTAGCTGAGTTGATAAGCTCGGGTGGTCGCAAATTCGAATTTGGAGGTTCGGGAACAATCTGGCGCCGAAGCAGCGACAAGAGCTCTGTGTATTTCGCTCGAAAATGACACAAAACGGCTATTTCGGGCGTTTATAACGACAATTTTGGCAAAAACGGGTTATTGGCGCTTTTCCGCCGATGACGTCAGCATGACGTCATGGCGGGCCCGGGTACGGAGGGTGACGTGGGCGCTGAGGTGGAGGCCAGCGTGGCCGGACACGGTGGCGGGCGGATAAGGTGGCAGGGCTACGTGGAGGGCCACGCGGCGCGGGGCGGGAGATGGTCCGACGTCATGGTGACGTAGGAGGGAAGGTGGTAACGGGGAGGGTGGTAAGCGGTTTCCCCGCACCACCTTTGGGCAAAGGCGGTATCGGGGAGGGGGGCTCCGAACAACCCCGCCGCCTGCCACGCGTCCCATGTACGGGGCGGAAAACCACCGTTCCCCGGATGCTAAACGACGACAGATCCAAATCTGGAAATACCCGCCCAACGTTGGATCGGGGGTGGCAGACGATGGACGGCTGGCGGGCCTCCCGACGGATCGTGCATGTTGGGGGGGGTCCCGCCGGCATATTAAAATATTCGAATTAATATTTTGGGCGGAGAACTTTAGGTTTTAAGGCTTTTTTTGGGTTTTTCGGGGCAAGGGTTAATCTGAGGGGGGAAGAAGGGTTAAAAAGTGGGTTTTAAGCAGAGGGAATGGGTTTTTGTGGAATTCTTGAGCAGAGGTGGGGTGAGGGCTTAGGGGGAGGTTATCAATCCAACCAGAGGTTAGAGCAATCCCATGACAGGGTTGACCATAGTCCCTAGTGGACTAATGTCTCCCTTAGAAAAACTTATTTAGCTATAGTGCTAAAAAGGGAGGATATTTATACCATGATTGGGATTTATACACCATAGTGTTATAATAGTAGGGAAAGGGTAAGATAGGGGATTTAGATAATAGAAGTTAGGGGTTAATATGGATGGAAAAGGTGAATGAGGAGTGATATCACTAAGTTTATTTGAAAACCACTTAGCTTAGGGAGTAGATCAAAATGAAAAGAATTTTACACAGGAAATGTGGCTTTTAAAGATATAAGAACCAGCATAAAACCTCAAATTCTTCCATGAATCTTAACTGATGAAGGGATGTTAGTAATGAATGTGAAAAGGGGAAAGAAGGGGGGTTAGACATGCTCCTTTGCTTTGCTGCACATGATGGAGGAGAGAACCTTCTCAATCCACTGATATTCCTTTGTGACTAGGTTATCAAACACTCAATTGAAAGGAATGACATTTCTGCAACCCCATCTGCCTACCCATCTACTTGCCTAACATTTTTTGTTTCTTCATGGAGGGTGCACTTAGACTTGCAGACCCTTATGTGCCTTTTCTTTTCTTTGGCTTTTTCCTTTTGATTTTCTATCCAAGGCTACCCTTATTGCTTCCAAGGTCCCAGATTAAGCAGTTGGGAACCTCCATTCTCTACCTAAGCTACTGGTCTGCCAAGATTAAACAGTTTGGACAGACTTCTTTCTCTATTCTACAACAGAAAATTGAAACATGGCATGATCCAGGTTAGGCTGTTGGACCATCCATCAAAATTGGGACAACATCAAGCTATGTACACACATTGTCCTCTCTTGGAAATATGGGATCTTTGCATCACCAAAGCAGAGCATATTTGGACCTTTCTTTGTCAATCATGAAATATGAAACCTATTGGTATAGGTAGCTAACAGTGGCTCCACATGGGGATGGCTTTTTATTTGAAAGGCCAAGAACAGCAGGTCAGAATGCCTTGGCCCTTGACTTCTTGTATCAACACTTGGAGTATTCCTCTATGAAAACCCAAAATTGTGCTCTCCCCATCTTGGTAAAGCTTTAAACTTATTTGGCTTTTGCTGATAACTTAAAAACTTGAGAAACTGCATTTTTACATGTCAACAGAAAGTAATATATACACCTGGATATGTACAAGGGAAACTCAGGCTGCACTTATGGATAGTAGTCAAAATAGTGCTTCAACATCTTGCCATTCACAGGACCTTCATCCAGATCAGCTTCATCAAGACTTTTGAGGAAGTAAGTATTGTTTCCTTGCACTGCTTGAACAGCAAATGGTCCTTTCCAAAGGGAATCAAACTTCCCATGTTTTCCTTTGTCTTCCCTTCTTGAATCCCACTTGAGGACTTTGTCACCAACGTTGAAATCTTCTGCCTTGGTCCTTCTGTCAAAGGCTTTCTTTAGCTTTTCTTGTAAAACTTGAACTCTGTTGTAAGCTTGGTCTCTAGTTTGCTGCAAACATATTATTTGATTGATTCTTCTTTGCATATCATTTGGCTCAGCTTGACTTTCTTGAAGTAATTTCATAACAGGAACCCCTAATGATGAAGGAAATTTGGCTTCTAATCCATAAACTAACTCATATGGGCTGATCCCAATTGATCTCTTGGTTGTTAGTCTATCTGCCCACAAGGCATTCACAAGCTTCTTATGCCAATTCTTCTTATTTTCTTCCAATACCTTCTTTATGATGTTTACAAGACTTTTGTTTGATGACTCAGCAAGGCCATTTCCTTGGGGATAATATGCATTAGAATGGCCCAAGGTAATGTGAAATTTGTGGCAGAAATTCACCATCTTCTTTGATCTGAAGGCAGCAGCATTGTCTGTTATTATCTTATCAGGACAACCGAATCTAGAAAGGATATTGGTCTCAAGGAACTGAATGATAGTGGAATCATTAGCTTGTCTGCATGGAACAACTTCAATCCATTTAGTAAAGTAGTCTGTAGCTGTTAGAATCCATCTATGTTGGCCTGAAGATGAGGGATGAATTTCCCCAATGAAATCCAAGCCCCATTGTTGAAAAGGTCTCTCTGTTGCAATAGGCCTCAAAGGAAGTGGCAGTAACTTTCTCTTTCCCTCAAACACTTGACATTTATGACATGAGGTGGTGAATTTCTTGACATCAGAGAAAACAGTGGGCCAATAGTAACCAGCCCTCAGTATTTTATCCACAGTGGACTTCCAATACAAGTGTCCACCACAGTCACCTGCATGAAATTCTTTGGTGACATTGTTAGTCTCATTCTCAATCAAGCAGTTTAATAGTATACCCTCATGGTTTTTCCAAAGCAAATTGCCATCCATAACACAAAATTTAGAAGCTTTCATTTTTAGGAATCTACACTTAGTTCTGGACAATCCTGGTGGAGCACACAGGTTTTGTAACACATAACATATATCAGAATACCAAGGGGAATGTTCAAAGGCTACGTTGATCTTTGGAGTCGCCAGCTCCGGTTCATTGTCCAGCTGGTTTATGTCTAGGGCTTGGAAGTTTGCTTCTGTCATTAGTTTGGCCAAACCTTGCCCTTTTATTAGTTTTGTAGGTTTTATTTCAATGTCAAATTCCAAGATGTTGGCAATCCATTTTCCTCTTCTGCCCTCTAAATTTTCTTGAGTGAGTATGTCTTTTACAATGGGACTTGGCACATAAGCTATAACATGGGAATAAAGGATGTAAATCCTAAAGTCTTTAATGGCCTTGACCAAGGCATAAGCTTGCTTCTCCATGATCTGATATTTCAGAGGTGCATCTCTAAGAGCTCTACTAAAGAAAGCAATAGGTTTCTCGTTTCCTTGGTCATCTTTTTGTAATAGAACAGCAGCAATAGTATGCTGAGAGGCAAAAGAGAAAATGATAAATTCCCTGTCAAATTGAGGATTTGTTAAGACTGGAGTTTGGGTAAGGGCCAATTTTATGCCTTCAAAGGATTGATTTGCTTCTACTGTCCATTTCACTTTTGAATCCTTTTTTAGCATGTTGTTTAATAATCTGATCAGTTCTGCTAAGTTTGGGATAAACCTTCTTAAGAAATTAATCTTCCCTAAGAAGGCTTGCACTTCTTTGATGTTTCTTGGGTGGGGCATTTGCAAGATAGCTTGTATCCTGTCTGGGTCAATTCTGATGCCATCCTTTGAAATAATATGTCCTAACAACTTACCTTCTTCCATTCCAAACAGTGATTTCTTTGGGTTCAAGGAAATTCCATATTTCCTACATGTTAGGAAGATCTGTCTCAAATGTTTCAAATGTTCTTGGTCTGATTTTGAAAAAGGTGTGAGGTCATCCAAATAAATGACAAGGAAGTCATGAATCTCTTTGGCAAAAGCAATATCCATTGCTCTTTGAAATGTTGCCCCTGCATTTTTCAATCCAAAAGGCATTTTTACATATTTGAAAGTTCCCCATGGGGTTGTAAATGCAGTTTTGTCTTGATCATCAGGGTGTACTAGGATTTGATTAAAGACTGAGAATCCATCAAGTAATGAGATCCTTGATGCTCCTACCACTCTTTGGAGAATGTGATCCATCTTAGGTAAGGGATAATTGTCTTTGAGGGACACTTGGTTTAGATTTCTAAGATCAACACAAAGTCTTATTTCACCAGTTTTCTTTCTTGTAGGCACCAAATTTGAGATCCAATCAGAAAACCTGATTGGTGCTATGATACCAGCTTTAAACATTTTTTGTACCTCTTTCTCAATTGCAGGGAGAAGCATAGGGTTTATTCTTCTCAATTTTTGCTTAAATGGCTTTTGATTTGGCTTGAGAGGGATGGTATGTTGGATAACAGAGGTGTCATAGGATTTTAAGTCCTCATAACTCCATGCAAAGATATCCTGGAACTCTTTGAAAAGGTCAATGTATTTGGGCTTCTGATCAGGAGGTAGGGATGCAGACAATTTTATTATCTTGGGCTTATCAATGGTTCCAATGTTGCATTCTACAATGGCAGAGTTAAGGGGCTGCATTTTTGGTTTTCTAGGGACATCATTTGAATCAAAAATGTCCTCTAGTGGAGTTAGGCCTGTTGGAAGAAAATTGTCTTTCAATTGTATCACTTCAGCCTCAGCATCAGCCATTTCTTCACAACTGATTTGTTGGATTTCTAGTATGTTGTCTTTGTTGAAAATTGTTGGATGTAGGATTTGGTTAGCTGTTTTAGGTGATATTGGCTTATGATTCTGTTGATCAGGTATTTGTGATTGACTTGCTCTTTCAAGTATTTGTGATTGACTTGCTCTTTCAAGTATTTGTGATTGACTTGCTCTTTCAGTGTCAATATTTAGTCCTACAAATTCTTGTTGCAAGGTCAAGAAATTATTTATTTGTGCATCATCTTCAAATACTTGCCAGTCCTTGACATTGTTTGGGACAGAAGGTCTGTGTTTTACCTCAGCTGTAAAGCAATGGTGGGGCTCAAAAGGTAGCTTGCAGGTACTCGCAAATGTGGCCAAGCTATGGGCATGCAGATTATGGGTTCTAGGAATTTTGGTAATCTGAAATTCAGTGAAGGACTGTAGTAGTTCAGCAGCAGCAGATCTATAGGATCTTAGTCTTTTATCATTAGTAACAAAATTTCCCTTTACTTGTTGGATGATCAAGTCTGAATCTCCCATAATTGAAACCTTTATGGCTTGTAAGGATTTTACCAGCTTAAGGCCTAGCAAAAGGGCTTCATATTCTGCCATATTGTTGGTGCATCTGAAGTTTAACCTATAGGCTCGGCCCTCTGCATGACTATTTTGTTTATTATGTATCCAAACCCCTGCTCCTGCCCCTAACTTGTTGACTGACCCATCAAATTCAAGGAACCATAAGATTTCTTGTTCTAGGGGAGACTTAATCACTTCTCGGTGATTTGGGATTATGAGTTGAAGTTCTGGTTTTTCATTTGGTTTGTCTTTTAGGACTGTCTCATCTCTTGGTTGGATCAGCTTGATTTCTAGAGCAGCAACTTTGTTTAATGATTGATCAGCCATTATTTCTGGGGTAACAGTTTGTTGATTAATGTCCTGCTCTTGTTTGAGTGTCTTGGTTTCATCATTGTTTGTAAGACCTGTATTATCATTGAAGAGAATGTATGAGTCTATATCAGAATGAACAGCATATATGGGAAAATTTTGAGGTTTTTCTTCACTGCTGACCATGTATTTCATAAGTGTTTCTCTGTATAGTCTTTTTGGTTGCCCAAAGACAGAGATAGTGGCATATGACATGTCTAACTGCAAAGAACCTTGGAGTTTAGCCCCCCATGACCTTGATAACAGCATCCCATATTTGGGTGGGATATCAGCAACTACAACATCCATCAGGATTGTCTTATTGGGATATTGGACGAGTGAGACACAGAGATCTTTTATGAGACCTAAACACTTAACTTGGCTGGAGTCAAATGAGAATAGGTCCTTATATGGTCTTGTAATATCTAGATTCAATCTTTCCATGACTGATTTAGGCATCAAGTTGTGAGAGGCACCTGAGTCAAACATTGCATTGTGTAATATCTTATCATGAACATGTAAACTGACATAAAAAGGTAGGATACCTGCAACAACTGTCTTTCCATCGACTTCTGGACCGAAAAGCAATTCTGGGGTGTCATCTAACACATTTACATTATCTTTATTACGAGTTAGCTGAAGGGACTTCTTGATTTGTTGCCTATAAATGTCATGCTTGGCCAGTTCTGAAAGGGGAACAACTACCTTCAATTTTCCAATTTCAGCTTCTAAGTCAAAGGGTCTATCAGATTGGATCTTGGTGTTGTGGGTGGCAGCCTTTTCCTTGTTTACCAAGTCTTCCTCTTGTTTCTTTTCTTGATCTGGAAGCTTGTCCTTCTTACTCATTTCTTGAGAAGTGTTGCTTGGATTGGGCTGCAAGGGTGAGGAATCTACTGGTTGCTGTTTTGAGGGAGAAGTTTCAGCTATTTCCTCAACGGTTACTTCATCTGTAATTGGACCCGTTTTGTCACTTGGTTCTGTGATAATAGCTTTCTTAGGTTGTGTAGTGTCCTTTGTCTTGTCAGGCTGTGTCACATTTATGGTTCTGCTTCTTAGCTTATATTGTTTATGAACTTCATAAACAGCTGTATCATAGCCTTGTTTAAAGTCAAATGATTCACCTGACCTAGTTTGGAATTGCTGAATGTCATCATCCTCATGATCTTCTTGACTTAGAAAAACTTGCTGCTCATCATTCAGGCCCATCAGGTTAATGTGGGTGTCATCTGTTTGTTCATCCGAAGTGGATGCCTCAGTATAGTTTTCCTGGAAAGGAGGTCTTATGTCTGGGTCAGAACCGGCTTTGCCAGCGTTTGGGTTTTGATTTCTCCTAAAATTTGGATTCCTGTTAGGGTTGTTTTGTGGTGCTTCCCATGATGATTTTCTCTCAACTGATTCTACTCTATCCCCCAACCTCTTCATACCAGTGAGTATTGCATCCAATTTTTGATCAAAGGCTGAGGGTTCATCTTTGAAGGTGGTTCTCTTTTCCAATCTTGCCCTGTTTCTCTTGGCAATTAGGTTAGCCTCCATTGTGACAGCAACCTTTTGGGCATCTTCAAGGGTTTCAGGGGCTCTTTCCTTCAACTGATATGCCATATCAGGGTCAAAACCATCAGGAAATTTGTACAAGGCTAAATCAGGAGGAGGTCTTAAATTCTGTGGTATTGCATTATATACATTGTTGAATCTTGCACAATACTCCAAGACAGTCTCTTGGGGACCTCTTTTGATTGTATCATATTCACCAAGTATGTGCAAGGGATCTTTCTTCTTCTCCCATCTGTTGGTAAAGGCTTGATAAAGTTCATCGGGAGTTGTGATGGTATTTGCAGCCAGTGATCTAAACCAAGTCCTTACATCCCCTGTCAAACTCTGAACAAAGGTTCTCATTCTCACACTATCATCATCTATTTCATAGTTCTCAAAATGGTCTTGCATCCTCTTGGCATGCTGAATTGCTGTGAAAGGGCCAGTGGAGTCAAAGTATGAGATCTTGGATTGGTACTCATGAGGTAGAGCTGCAGCATTGGCAGGCAACTGCAGGGGTGCATATCTAATAGCCATATTTGCAGGATTTATAGGGTTGATTGGGACAACTGGGATGGCATGAACAACTGGTACAATAGGGGTGGTTGGAACAGTAGAAACTAGAGTGTTGGTCAAGGGAATATGTGCAGTGAATGGAGGTGTGAAAGGAGGGCTTTGAGAGGTAGATGGTGAACTAGGGGACTCAAGGGTAGATCGAAATAGGACCTTGATTGGAGTTGGAACTGGTTCGGGGTAAGCTGTCTCAGGGCTCAAATCAGTAGGATTTTCCTGCCTTTGCTGCCTCCTGATGACTTTGGGGATTGTATTGGGGTTTTCAAAAATAGCTGGTGGATTAGGGTCAGGATTTGACCTAGTGTGCCTAATTTCCCTTTTAGGAGCCAGCTTTTGAACTTCTTTTTGGTATTTTTAGGATATTTTTAGGACTGTTTTAAGGGACTGCTCAAGTTTTTTAGAACCACTGTCTATGGACAGACAACAATTGAAAAACAATATGCCTCTTCCCCAGTGGAGTCGCCAATTATGTTATCACCCAGGTTGTTCCCTTTGACTCCCAAGGGAATACGGCCGGGGTAACCACTAACCAATCTTTGGATTGCAGCCTCTAGCTAGGCTGTAATCAGAGAGGGCTCTCTCTTTAAGGTTTTAGCTCTGTTTGTGCTGAAGTTTCAGGCTAGTTATGATGTTCAAGATTTGTTTCTGTATTTGGTTGGAGAATGTTTCAGTCAAGATACATATGTTCTCACTAGAATGTTATAGGTCATTGGGCATGGAGTCAGTGGTCCTTTAGTTGTCTGGTGTGCTATGTAGGTATGATAGTGATGCTGCAGAGCTGGATAACTGTCTCGGAAACAACGCTTTGGAATTTTGATTAAGTGTGATGTATCCAGTTTATGAAAGGCAGTTAAGAATATTTAAATAAAAGGATATGTAAAGAAACGAGAATATTATTTAGAAGCAATTAAGGATTTCTAGATAACATTCATATTTATAGAATTAATGCAAACATGAGCATTCAAGATTTCATGTCCATGGTTAATTCAGAAGAAAAACAGTTACAGCAATAAAAGATTGAGCACAGGGTGTTATGAATCATGTCCTATACTATTCATTTTCTCTATTGCTAGATTTGATGAAAACATGAGTATGAAATAACATAAGAAAACAAAACAGAGATTAAGAAGACTTATTCTTCCATCAGACAGCACAAGAATTCTGCAACAGCACGCAGGTCCTCAGCAACACATCAAATTTTCAGGAAATCACTGAGCTAATCCAGCCCTTTGTATTAGACAATTCTGAAAGTTTACAGTACATTTGCCTCAGAGTGAAAATTACCAACCCCTTATGCATTACTAAGGGGAGTATATATACAAAATTTACATGTAAAATATCAAGGAAATGAGTTAATGGCTCATTGATGTTATGCCAACTCCTAGAGCGTTGTAGCTGAGAAAGTTAATGTTGTAATAACTCTTCAATGCTTTAGCTGTCAAAATGGTCAGAGACTGTTGACTTGGTGGCTGTTGGAGTCGGCTGAGGATACGCTGTCAAAGATATGCGTTTTTCCTTATCCTTTGGGCTAGCTGTCATTGTACATGTGCTGAGTCACTTTTCAGCTGCTTTAAATGCTAACCTTTTTCTTCTGTTTGTCTTCTAGTGAGCTGGAGATGGCAGTGACCAAGCAACTGAGGCTACCGTGGCAAAATTTGAAGCATTGCCTGCCACCAATCCTCCTTAGGCATTTGATGTCTTCGAATCTTAATTAAAGTTTCATCGGCCTCTGTATACCTGTAAAAATTAGGAGGAATTTCAAAAAGGTGCTTCACCTCACTCTCAATAAAAAACAGGCCTTCAAGTTTATTATATAAGCTCTGTCCTGTTGGAGGCCCTGTTTCTAGAGAGGTACTGGCAGATGCAGTGATTTGGTTTTCAATATAGGCTGCCATCCTGTTAGCAAATTGATCTCGGGAGATCAGCTTTCCTGTACCGCTTAGTAGGCTGGGCAGTCCTTTTGCTTGCAGTGTTGCCATCTTGTGTTGGTACTCATGCACCTTAGCCTGTATCTCAAAGCACTTTCTCTCCACTGTCTGTACATAATTCCTGAGAGTGAGTACTTTCTTGGCTGTGAGGACGGCCTCTGTTCTGTTGACTATGCCAATGGCTGCCAGTTCCTCCTTTTCTTGCCTATTCAAAAAATCTATCATTCTGTTGGCCTGTTCAGGCTTGTCTCCCAGTGTTGTTTTGGCCCTCTGAATCTCTGTTTGTGCTTGGCCAATTAACTCCATCTGCTCATGTATGGTTTTAATTGACCTCCATTGTTTATCGATGGATTGGCCAATTTTGGCCCACATAATTCTCCTTATTTCGGCCATGGCACTTTCCAGATTCAGCTCCTTTTCCAAGGCCTTTATCTTTTCTTTTAGGGCCTTTATTTCTCTGCCTTGTTCTGCCACTGTCATCTTTGATTTGTCATACTTGGCATCTAATTCTGCCAATTTTTCTTTGGCCTTCTTTATTTCATCTGCCTGGAGCTCCATTTTCTTAATGGCCTTGGTTAATTCTTCCACACTTGCACTGGAACTTGGAGCTATTGCTGCTGCTTCTGTTGTGGGAGCCACTGCTGGCTCTGTAGTTGTTGCAGTGGTTGAAGTAGTTGGGGGGGCTTGGGATGTGGATTCTCCCTGTTTGTCTTGTAATGCCCCCTCAAGTTCTTTCTCCAACTCAAGGATTTTCTGATTTAACTGCATTATGAGGTCTAGCTGCTCATCGACCTGCTTTTCCTTCTGTAGTTCTGCTGTCTGAGGATGCTCTGTGGGCAGCAGTTTTAACCTCTTCTTTAATGCATTGAGGTCATTCTCCTTTTTCTTCATAAGGGCCCTTACACCCTTTGGATCCTTAGGATCATGCCCTAGGTCAACAATAATGTCCTCAAGTGACTTTATTATGTTATCTTTGGCTAGGGAGGACATTCTCTCAAAATCCAACTGAGTGTTGGTATTTTTGAGTGACTCTTTTAGTTCATGGGCCAAGGTTGCCCTCTCCACCAAGGTTGCATAGACCATTTCTCCAGTCTGTTTGTGGAGTTCAATCTGGTCCATTGGATGGATGTCTTTGGCTAGGACCTCCACCCTTGTCTTCACATAATCTGCTGCGGATTTTGGATGGGGCACTGTAGGCTTGAAATGGCTGAGGATCATTTTCTCCTCTTGAATGTCATACACAGACATTAGCCTTTCCTTTTGGGCTGGTGTGGCATTGAGGAATTGCTTATAAACCTCCACCCTCAGCAGGTCATTCTGTGCTTTTATTTGTTTGAAGAAGTCCTTAGTGCCTTTGCGCTTCTTGCTCTGCTGTGAGGGGGAGGACACATCCAACCAAGTTGTAATCCTTGCTCCTGCTGAAAGGAGCTTGTACCTGTGTGCTGGCTGCCCTCCCTGTTTTTCCTTGAACTGTCAAGGAATTCTTCAGTGATGTCTTCTACCTCCGGGGAATCAGCTCTTGGCCTCTTGGTCTGGGGTTGCTGGGAGGATCCACTAGCAGGAGTGGACTCTTCTCTGGCTCTTTTCGTACCCCTGTCCTCTTGTGCTGGGGTCTGCAAAATTGGAGCTGTGGGTGGCTCAGTTTGTGGAGGGGGAGTCTGCTCTTGCTGCTGCTCTGGTTGCTGCCCTTGTGGCTGCTCACTTGAAGGGGCAGACTTTTCTTTCACGGTTTCATCTTCAGCACCCATTATGCCTTTCCCTTTGTCTGTAGCTGGTGCTGCTGTGGAAGGTGCCTGTGTGACTGGTGCAGTCCTTGAGGCCGAGGTCCCTTCTCCTGCTGAATAAGGCCGTTTGAAAGGTACCTGCTGCACAGAGTCTAGGTCAAGAGTTTTTTCAAGTTCCTTGACATTCTTTAACATTGTCTCTTCTTCAGTTAGTTTTTCAACTAGAGTACCCTGCTGCCATTCTTGCTGGTTGGCATATCTTTCAATGTGTGGGTATTGACAATGCCTATAACCTAGAAGCCTGTACTTGATTCTTCTAGCAGTAATGAAGCCTTCAGGGTCATAAGGGACCCACCGAAAACTATATGATAGCTTGTATTTGTCTTTGAGGATTAGGTCAGCATCTTCCCATCCTTCTTTCTTATTCATGATGAAGGGGCCCACCTGGTGTTTGAACTTGAGGTGGGCCTTCTTTTTGGAGCTGTGGAAGTGGGTGAGGTCGGACTGAATCAACTGCCTGTAATACTCCAAGGCAAATATTCTCATAGGCACATATTTTGGGAGCCTGTATGGACAGAGCTCACAGCCATAGACTCTGATGACTGTATGATTCTCATATAGGTACCAATCACCTATTTTGTATTTTTTGGAAAGCTGCAGAGCTTTCTGTATCTCAGTTGATATTCTGGGAGGAGGGGACCTCATCAATAGGAAAGAGACTGGGTATACAAATTGGTCAACAAATTCACAATAGGAATAGGGTGAATTTGAGACTTTGTGATAGACAGAGGTCCAGAAGATAACATATCTCCTTTCCCCTCTATAATCCAGCTTTTTGATGTAGCATGGAAAAGCCTCAGACTGATAGTACATGAAAAGGTGATAGATATAGGCCGAGTACTTGAAGACACCCTGTCTATCCACTGTGCCCAATTGATCATGGATCTTGTTAGCTATGAACTTGGCAAAGTTATATTTGCGGGCAGGGGGTTGGCCTGGGCTATAAGCAGCTAGTAATACCAGCATTGTTTCATCCACATGCTCGCTGGTTCTGTATCCCAGCACATAAGCAATCATGTCCAGTAATAGTCTGCCTACTTCAGTAAAATAGACATCCAGATAAGGAGGTGGCCCTGTAGGCTGGCACTCAGGTCTCATGAATGTCCTAGTGACCTTTTGAATCTCCTCACTAGTCATCTTGGCACCAGTGTCCAACAGATAATTCATGGAGAATGGGAACAACAGCTCAGTCTGATCAAAATGGAGCATTTTATTGATGGATTCAGGATTAATGTAAAAGAGGTTCCTCCCAGATGGAGAGCTAATAGCTCTGTGCTGCACATCATAGTTTTCAGCACATAGGCGAATGATCTCAGGAAAGACATTGACAGAGGGGAGACAATAGAATGGCAGGTTTGACTCCCATATCCCATATGTATCATGACCATTTAGGTAGTCCTCTCTCAATTGCCTGAAGGTCTGTAGAAAGTCCCTGTTACCCACAAAGTCTTCAATGAGGTAGTCCTTGTCAGCAAGAGGCAAGGACTCTAGGTATTTATTGGGTGGATTTAATGGAGCAACATTGAGGGCTGAGGGTGCAGGGGCAACCATTGTATAATTTGATTTTGAACAAGGTGAGTGCAATGGTTTGCAAGGTTCCTCAGAGCTTAAGTGATAGGCTCACTGTAGACAATGTTTGAAATATTCTTCACAGTGGAAAAGGCAAGCTTGTTTCTGCAGTTTTTGGTAAATTCACAGGGATTGTGAATTGCTAGGGGTAAATTGCAGAGGGTATGTGAGATTTACTTTGGTAAAAAGCTGCAGCTGGTCTACACCCGGCAAAAGGGAACAATGCCGGGCACCTCGAGGAAAAATTTACAATTTTGGTCCGCGAATTGACTGTTTTAATGTTAAATTATGGTTCTGGGGCAATGCAGGTTACCTTAGCTCACTTTTAGGTAGCAGACAGAGTTTAATTTGGAATTCGACAAGTGCTTTAATGGTAATTTGCAGAGAAATGGTATGTATGGGCGAAATGGGAGAATTATGGTGAATACCTGGATAAAATCGCTTGAAAAGCCTGCGGGCCGAACGGTGAAGGCTCAATGTAGCTGATTTGATAAGCTCGGGTGGTCGAAAATTCGAATTTGGAGGTTCGGGATCAATCTGGCGCCGAAGCAGCGACAAGAGCTCTGTGTATTTCGCTTGAAAATGAGACAAAACGGCTATTTCGGGTATTTATAACGACAATTTTGGCAAAAACGGGTTATTGGCGCTTTTCCGCCGATGACGTCAGCATGACGTCATGGTGGGCCCGGGTACGGAGGGTGACATGGGCGCTGGGGTGGAGGCCAGCGTGGCCGGACACGGTGGCGGGCGGATAAGTTGGCAGGGCTACGTGGAGGGCCACGCAGCGCGGGGCGGGAGATGGTCTGACGTCATGGTGACGTGTAGGTGATGTAGGAGGGAAGGTGGTAACGGGGAGGGTGGTAAGCGGTTTCCCCGCACCACCTTTGGGCAAAGGCGGTATTGAGGAGGGGGGCTCCGAACAACCCCGCCGCCTGCCACGCATCCCATGTATGGGGCGGAAAACCACCGTTCCCCGGACGCTAAAGGACGACAGATCCAAATCTGGAAATACCCGCCCACCGTTGGATCGGGGGTGGCAGACGATGGACGGCTGGCGAGCCTCCCGACGGATCGTGCATGTTGGGGGGGTCCTGCCGGCATATTAAAATATTCGAATTAATATTTTGGGCGGAGAACTTTAGGTTTTAAGGCTTTTTGTGGGTTTTTCGGGGCAAGGGTTAATCTGAGGGGGGAAGAAGGGTTAAAAAGTGGGTTTTAAGCAGAGGGAATGGGTTTTTGTGGAATTCTTGAGCAGAGGTGGGGTGAGGGCTTAGGGGGAGGTTATCACTCCAACCAGAGGTTAGAGCAATCCCATGACAGGGTTGACCATAGTCCCTAGTGGACTAATGTCTCCCTTAGACAAACTTATTTAGCTATAGTGCTAAAAAGGGAGGATATTTATACCATGATTGGGATTTATACACCATAGTGTTATAATAGTAGGGAAAGGGTAAGATAGGGGATTTAGATAATAGAAGTTAGGGGTTAATATGGATGGAAAAGGTGAATGAGGAGTGATATCACTAAGTTTATTTGAAAACCACTTAGCTTAGGGAGTAGATCAAAATGAAAAGAATTTTACACAGGAAATGTGGCTTTTAAAGGTATAAGAACCAGCATAAAACCTCAAATTCTTCCATGAATCTTAACTGATGAAGGGATGTTAGTAATGAATGTGAAAAGGGGAAAGAAGGGGGTTAGACATGCTCCTTTGCTTTGTTGCACATGATGGAGGAGAGAACCTTCTCCATCCACTGATATTCCTTTGTGACTAGGTTATCAAACACTCAATTGAAAGGAATGACATTTCTGCAACCCCATCTGCCTACCCATCTACTTGCCTAACATTTTTTGTTTCTTCATGGAGGGTGCATTTAGACTTGTAGACCTTTATGTGCCTTTTCTTTTCTTTTGCTTTTTCCTTTTGATTTTCTATCCAAGGCTATCCTTATTGCTTCCAAGGTCCCAGATTAAGCAGTTGGGAACCTCCATTCTCTACCTAAGCTGTTGGTCTGCCAAGATTAAACAGTTTGGACAGAATTCTTTCTCTATTCTACAACAGAAAATTGAAACATGGCATGATCCAGGTTAGGCTATTGGACCATCCATCAAAATTGGGACAACATCAAGCTATGTACACACATTGTCCTCTCTTGGAAATATGGGATCTTTGCATCACCAAAGCAGAGCATATTTGGACCTTTCTTTGTCAATCATGAAATATGAAACCTATTGGTATAGGTAGCTAACAGAACTCCCTACTAAAACAGACCCAAACCCAAAGGAAGCCACTGTTGAGGACATATCAGAGGTATAGCCCTCAAAAAATCAGCCATACATAGCCTCTCCTCCAAAAGAAAATGTAACCAGCCCTCCTGAAAATAATTTCAAAATAGACTTACCTCAAAACAACATTTACAATGAAGAGAAGGTTACTGAAAGTTCAGCTGAAAAGGAAAAGTTCGCTATCCATAACACAAGAATTCAAAGGGAAAGACCTTTTAATTTAGAAACAAAAATAGGCAAGCTGAAAATAGCTATTCCTTTGTTTGAATTGGCTAGACATGAAGTTTATAGGGAACAAATCAATAGGTCACTCCAAATATCAGAGAATAGGGATGCAGTCAATGTTCTAGATGATAAGCCAGAACTGATTTTTGATCCTGAACTCAATGATAAAACAGTAGATGGAGGAGTTCCTCCATTCTATGTGAGTTTAAACATTCATGACAAAGTGCTGCATAATGCAATGTTTGATTCGGGAGCTTCCCATAACCTAATGCCTAAGTCTGTGATGGAAAGACTGGACCTAGATATCACAAGGCCATACAAAGATTTGTTCTCATTTGATTCTAGCCAGGTTAGGTGTCTAGGCCTAATTAAAGATCTTTGTGTATCCTTGGTCCAATATCCAGCAAAATCAATCTTGATGGATGTGGTGGTAGCTGATATTCCACCTAAGTATGGTATGCTTTTGTCCAGATCTTGGGGTGCAAAACTCCAAGGGTCTTTGCAACTAGACATGTCCTATGCCACTATTTCAGTCTTTGGCCAACCGAAGAGATTGTACCGGGAAACATTAATGAAATATGTGGTTAGCAGTCAAGAGATACCACAAAACTTCCCCATCTATTCGATGCATTCCGACATGGATTCATTCATTTTATATAATGATGAGATGTGTCCCAAAACTGATGTCAAACTCCTAGAAACAACACAAACAGAAAGCATGAATGAAGAATCTAGTGCCCAAGATCAAAAAAATCTTGATGTGACTAATACAACAAAGGAAAATGACATATCATATAAGTTACAAGAGCCAAATCTGCCCACTGAACAAGCTTCCAAAGCTCTTAAGGCTAGTCACAACCAAGAAATATTATGGTACATAGAGTTTGATGGCTCAGTGAACAAATTGGGAGCAGGGGTAGGGGTTTGGACACACAACATGCAAAATGACCATGCTGAAGGTCATGCATATAGGTTAAATTTCAGATGTACAAACAATATGGCCGAGTATGAAGCCCTTCTATTGGGTCTCAAACTCATCAAAAGTCTTGGGGTAGCTAGGATTTCAATTCTAGGAGATTCAGATTTGATTATCCAACAAATGAAGGGAAATTTTGTTACAAATGATCTCATGTTGAGAGCTTACAGAGGGGAAGCCATTGAAATACTTTAACACCTTCTCAAAATTTCAGCTCACCAAAATTCCAAGAAAGCACAATTTACATGCGCATAGCTTGGCAGCTTTTGCCAGCACTTGCAAGCTTCCATTTGAGCTCAACCACCACTTCGCTGTTGAAATCAAACACAGACCTGCTGTCCCAGATAATGTCAAAAATTGGCAGGTGTTTGAAAGTGATACACAAATAAATAATTTCCTAACTTTGAAAGATGAATTCTTAGGTATAAACATTGACACAAGCACCATGGATGAACAACAGCAAATAAAAAAAAGTGAGAAAAGTATATAAGCTCAAACAAAAAATTTGCTTTTGCATCCAACAACTTTTGATGACAAAAATATACAAGAGCTGAAGCAATTAGATCTTGATGAAATGGCTGAGGGAGAATATGAAGTAATTGAAATAAAGGATAATTTTCTGCCCACAGGCTTAACTCCTTTAGAGGACATATTTGATTCAAATGATATTTCAAGAAAACCAAAAATGCAACCACTGAATGCAGAAATTGAGGACTGCAACATTGGGACCACAGAAAATCCTAAAGTAGTAAAACTCTCCAAAGCATTACCTACTGATCAAAAGCTGAAATATATTGAGTTGTTTAAGGAGTTCCAAGATGTCTTTGCCTAGAGTTATGAGGACCTCAAGTCCTATGATACTTCTGTCATCCAACATGTTAGACTCCGTCTCAACATGAGATTGATTCTTCTTCAAAACAGGGTTTTGAAGAAGAAATAATTTAAATGTGCTGTTTAGATTATGTAATTTGTTCTCCAGCTCTTCAAAAGGCCGCATCAAACTTCAACGCTCCTATCCCTGCACAAGTACAATTTGAAATATCATCAGCAATCAGAGGCAATTAGAATGTTTGTGGAGGTTGTTTACAAGCCACAGTTTTCCAAAATTTCACATAGCTGTAGAAGTGGAAGAGGACAACATTCAGCTCTAAAACACATTCAAAATCAGATTCATAATCCTAATTGGTGGTTCAGCATTGTCATACAAAAGAAACTTGATGCTTTAAGTCATGAGAAAATCTGCAGAAACCTTGTGAAAGGTCATCAAGGAAGGTGCATGGAGGATGTTACTAAACAGGTGCTCCCTGTACTGAAAACAAAGGCCAAGGTGGATGTGATTTGGCAGGAGGGTGGCCAGCATCTGTGCATCTAATAGGGAAGGACATATTAAGATTCCATGCAGTTTACTGGCCTGCAATGTTAATGTCTGCAAATCTAGAACTTCCAAAAACTGTCTTTGGTCATAGATTTCTGACAAAGGATGGTTTGAAGATGGGAAAATCCTTGGGGAATGTTCTCGAACCAAAGGATCTGATTTACAGGTGGAGAAGGTACGACTCAATTATATGAATCTTTCCTTCAATTCAGCATGTGAAGCTCTTATAGATATTGCTAATGCTAGCAATGTATATCTGGATGAGCATACTCCATGGTCTCTTTTCAAGAAAGGGGATTCTAGTGCAGAAGAGGCTGCAAAGGACCTAGTGGTAATACTAGAAGCAATGAGAATTATAGCTGTTGCATTATCACCAATAGTTCCAAGATTATGTCGCAAGATATATTTGCAACTTGGCTATCTCGAGGATGATTTTGAGAAACTTTCTTGGGGCAATACAGCATGGGGAGCTCTCAAGGCAGGTCAAGTCATGGCGGAGCCTGAGCCTGTTTTCAAAAGAATTGAAGATTTACAAGAGGAAAAGCTCAAAATCATTAAAGCAACAGAGAAGAGTGGAAAAATTAAGACAAAGGCTCAAGAACAAGGCACAGCAAATGCATGCATAGATCGCAAATTAACTTATAATGTGTCTACCATCACAGAATTCTAATACTTCAAACAGTAGATACCAGTATATATTTCCAGAAGAAGCAGAGATATGAATGAAAATTGATTGCAATGTGTACCAAGTGGAGGAGACCCTGAGAGATTCGTTTAGTGAAAATGGGAATGTCTTGGGTGCAAAAAGTCGTTTATAAGCGTAAAGATGGAGTGCTTCGTCCACCAAAGCTTGCGTGAGCGCCATAAACTTCTTTGCGAGGTCGTGAAGCCTTTAAAGGGTCGGTTAGAGCTATTGTTACCTGAAGGGAGTTTGAATTCATGTCGCTCTTTTGGTGAACCTTGTTGGTCCTTTATTGCTGCTAGTGTTGAAGAAGTTGCTAAATTTTTACAAGGAACTGTTGATAACAGAGATGAAGGCATAATTTTGAAGGATTTAGATCCAAAATGGAAACCTAGTGACCGCAGTGGAAAATGGCTCAAGTTGAAACCAGATTATATAAACACCGGATCTGATCTTGATGTTCTCATCATAGGTGGTTATTTTGGATCTGGACGCCGTGGAGAAGAGGATTGATTCCATTGGCCGTGACAGTAAATTCAACGTAGAAGATGAGTAAATTCCTCGCATTATCGAACCAGATGGCACGTCTCCAAGACCCTGTGCTCCCTCTCTTCATAGATTCAGAGATTTCGAGTGCCAACACGCTAGCTATCGACTCACAATTCATTGCTATTGGAAGTTGTTGAAGATTGGGATTCTCGATTGCTATAAAGAACAAACCCATGTTGTATGACAACAATTTGCACCAGGAATTATTTTGGAAGGATTGCTTAGTTTGTAACTGATGGATCTAAGGTTGGGGCATCTATTGTTTGTTGTCACTAGGTATATTGCACTGCTACTATTCCTGTGGGTCCCCAAAATGACTGAGAAAGAAGTGGAAGCTTCCTGGAATGACAGGTCTGACTTTTGTGTTCATTGACTACTGGAAATGTTGTGCTCTCCATCAGGAATATCACCAAGTAAAACACGCAGTTGGTGTTAGTTCTGTGTAACATATAAATTAATGCTTTACGGGGCTCCTTTTTCCCATGATACGTTCCACTACTTGTAACGGGGGGGTATGTATGACACTATAAAGATTTTGACTTACTTCTTACTATGAGATGGGTGCTCTGCTCCAACCCTGGTCGAAATAACAAGCCCGTGCGTCTATGGGGATGAGGTGTCTTTTGGCAAGGTTGTGAAGTGTCCATATTGTATGATAGCCTTTGCTGTTGTCCAACCGCAACATGAAATTCAGGTTGTCGCCTGTTCAAAGTGCCGTTACCAATATGAGCTTATGTCTGGTGAAATTGTCAACATAGAGTCAGAATCAATCAGATTCGAGCACCAAATGGGCTCGCTTTCACACACAGATTTGCAACACAGTCCGTTGATCTTCCAGCACAAGAAGGAGAAAGAGTAACAATTGCTTTAGCAGCACCATCAAATGTTGGAAGAGCCATTGGTCTTTTCAGATTGAGTACAAGGACTCCTGGACGCAGACCTAGAGAGCCAATGTGCACATTCCAGATGCGGGATATAACTTCTCTGTAAAAATTAGTGACTTTGAAGGGCACAGTTTCAAAGCGTTGGGGGAGGAACTTGAAATTCATATGACTGTCGGGTTGATCCATCTTATATTGGGGCACTGTAAACCATGGAGGGACTCGGTTACTGGGACCTTGTATTGTTCATTTATTCCATATACGCCAGAGCATTTGTCTCATATATTGCCAGTTTTAAAGGATAGCAGGCAGAACTTTAAAGTTGGAGATCGGGATGGGATTCTTCATATTTCAATTATAGCAGCGTTTAGGGGGAGCAGAAGAGGTGTCTGTTTCAGCTGATGTAATCTTCAAAGGTGGCTTTTCAGTACCTGATGTGCATGAGTTAAGTTTAACAACAAATGACAAATGTAAAATAGGGAACCACGCCAAGGCACTAAGTCCGATCCTCATTCAAGCCACAAAGATATCAACCGTAAACAGAAAAATAGGAATTAATTTCCTATTTCAAGACCGCAGAAACCAAAAAGAGATGCGCTCCAGGATTAGTCAATCAGAGGATTTTAAACCGCATTGAGTTGTTTATACATAAGTCGTTGTTTTATAGAACCTTCTGCATATGAATTAAAGCTATCAGTTACGTGGCAATCGTTGCAAAGTGGCATTCAAAGGTGCGATTACTTATTTCTATCATCCGCCAGTTTTCATGGGCCATTCGAAATCTTCACGCTGGAATAATGGAAGACTGTTCTATCTTTAGGAGCAGATGGAGGATTCTCCTCTATTTTTATTGCTTTAGTTAAAACAGCGCCCAGATTGTGGGTCAATCTGTTTTTTTTTATTTTAGAGTAGTTGATAAAAATAATAATTTTGTAATAACAAAGAGGGAGAGCGGAGGTAGTTAGTTAAAACAGCGCCCCTGTTTTGGGCAGCTTTTTTATTTAATGTATTAAAAATTCATTTGTAGAGGAGTTTTTTTTTTTAGAGAGAGTAAGAGAGAGGAGTGGAGAGTTTTTTTCTGAGCACTGGGAGCTGCTGGAGAAGCATAGAGCTTTGTAATGTACAGTTTTCTGCAGAGAATTTAATGGAATTTCACAGCTCTGTTTGCTGAGATTCATGTGGTATGTTGATTTAGCATAAGTTTTTCCCTTTGTCTCATATGTAATCAGTTATACATTTCATTTCATGACCCTTTCAAGCTGAACAAATGAAGTGATTAGGTAGGAATTCATAGTATTATATGCTCCTCCTATAAGTTTGTTCGCATTCGATGTTTTCTACTGTTTAAGGAGGATTCAGAGTTATTGTCTGCCCTCCTTAACTCCTCACCAGTCTTGCCATCCCGTTTGAAACCAGATTTGGTGTTAAATTGCATGCCTACCTTGCCTCAGTTGACAACCTGTGTAGTCATTATATTTCTCTGTTTGAAACTGTGATTTTGCCCATGTAGCCCAGAAAAGCCCCGTCATTCCATTAAAAAACCCCAAAAAAAAAAAATCATCAAATCCAAACCCCCTATCAATTTACTAGCCTAATATCTTTGATTCTAATTGGTCAGCCTAATTATATTATAAGATCTATCAAATCTGACCCGAGAGAGCCTTCTCATACCTCGTAGGGCTAGCTACGAGGTGAAATGGTTTGATGTAGCCTTGAAGGTTTACCTTTTCAGCCTGAGGTGAAATCTCAAGCGCTAACACAACGCACTATACCTTTGAAAGAGAATCAAAAACATTTTAAACAAAAGCTTAGAAGGGTGAATCCTGTCCTCCTACCCCTGACTGAAAAGGAAGTTAAACGAATGTATGAAGCTGGAATCATTGCACCTATTAGATTCTCAGAGTGGATTTCAAATCTAGTGCCTACTAGGAAGAAAACGGGAGAGATAAGGCTGTGTTGACCTAAGAAATTTGAACAAAGTCTCTCTCAAAGACCACTACCCCTTACCAAAAATGGATCATATCCTGCAAAGGGTAGTAGGAGCCACTAGGATCTCACTGCTAGATGGATTCTCAGGATTCAATCAGATCTTAGTACATCCGGATGATCAAGACAAAACTGCCTTTACAACACCTTGGGGAACCTTTAAATATGTGAAGATGCCTTTTGGACTCAAAAATGCAGGGGCCACGTTTCAAAGAGCAATGGACATAGCCTTTGCAAAGGAGATCCATGATTTCTTAGTTGTATACCTTGATGACCTCACTGCTTTTTCAAAATCAGACCAAGAACATTTAGAGCATTTGAGACAAGTGTTCCTAATTTGTAGAAAATATGGCATATCATTGAACCCAAAGAAATCACTGTTTGGCCTGGAAGAAGGCAAACTCTTAGGCCACATAATTTCAAAAGATGGCATTAGAATTGACCCGGACAGAATACAAGCTATCCTCCAAGTCCCTCATCCAAGAAACATCAAAGAACTGCAAGCTTTTTTAGGGAAGATCAATTTCCTAAGAAGATTCATTCCCAATTTGGCCGAGCTAATAAGACTGTTGAATAATATGCTGAAGAAAGATTCTAAATTCAAATGGACAATGGAAGCTAAACAAGCCTTTGAGGACATCAAAATAGCCCTAACAAAAACACCAGTACTCACAAGCCCCAAGTTTGATAGAGATTTCATCATTTTTTCCTTTGCATCTGAGCATACTATTGTTGTTGTCCTATTGCAAAAAGATGACCAAGGGTGTGAGAAGCCCATTGCTTTTTCAGCAAAGCCCTTAGAGATGCTCCACTAAAATATCAGATCATGGAAAAACAAGCTTATGCCCTTGTAAAAGCCATCAAGGATTTGAGAGTTTATATCTTGTACTCACATGTGATAGCTTATGTCCCTAATGCTGTGGTTAAGGACATTCTGACTCAAGAAGGAATTGAAGGAAAAAGGGGCAAATGGATAGCCAACATTTTAGAATATGACATTGAAATCAAGCCCACCAAACTGATAAAAGGACATGGATTAGCCAAGATGATGACTGAAACCAATTTTCAAGCCCTTGACATCAATGAACTGGATAATGAACAGGAGATGGCGACTCCACAAATCAATCAAGCCTTTTTACAATCACCTTGGTATGCTGACATATGTTTTGTATTGTTAAACCTGCAAGCTCCTCCAGGGTTGTCCAGGACTAAAAAGAGATTCTTGAAAATGAAGGCATCAAAGTTTTGTATTATAGACAATGTTTTATTTTGGAAAAATCATGAAGGTATTTTGCTTAATTGTCTAACATTGGATGAAACTGACAATGTACTCAAGGAATTTCATGCAGGGGATTGTGGTGGACACTTATATTGGAAGTCAACAGCTGATAAAATTCTAAGAGCTGGTTTTTACTGGCCCTCCCTATTTGCTGATGTGAAAAAATTTGTAGTTTCTTGCCACAAATGCCAAATTTTTGAAGGCAAGAAAAAGCTGCTGCCTTTGCCCCTCAAACCCATTTCAACTGAAAGGCCATTTCAACAATGGGGTTTAGACTTCATAGGGGAAATCCACCCTTCATCCTCTGGCCAGCACAAGTGGATTTTGACTGCCACAGACTATTTTACCAAATGGATAGAAGCCATCCCTTGTAGGCAAGCAAATGACTCAATCATCATGCAATTTTTAGAAACCAACATCTTGTCTAGATTTGGCTGTCTGGAAAAGATTATTACTGACAATGCTGCTGCTTTCAAATCCAAAAGAATGATCAATTTCTGTCATAAGTACCACATTACCTTGGGCCACTCCACAACCTATTACCCTCAAGGTAATGGCCTGGCCGAGTCATCCAACAAAAGCCTCATAAACATCATAAAAAAGGTCCTGGAGGAGAATAAAAAGAATTGGCATAAGAAGCTTGTAAATTCACTATGGGCAGACAGATTGACCACCAAAAGATCTATTGGTACCAGCCCATATGAGTTGGTATATGGCCTGGAGGCTGTGTTCCCCTCCTCCTTAGGAATCCCTGTGATCAAGTTACTGCAAGAAATACAAGCAGAACCTAATGATATTCAGAGAAGGATTAATCAAACTATTCACTTGCAACAATCAAGGGAGGAAGTATATCAGATAACCTATGTTCTACAAGATAAACTCAAGAAGATCTTTGCCAAAAGAAAAAAAGTTGAAGATTTCTTCATAGGAAACAAAGTGTTGCGGTGGGACTCTAGGAGAGAAGACAAAGGAAAGTATGGCAAATTTGATTTCCTGTGGAAGGGACCTTATATTATTCAGGCTATACAAGGAAATAATACTTACTTTATGAAGAGTTTGGATGGTACAGAAGTTGAAGAAGGCCCAGTCAATGGGCGAATGCTCAAGCATTATTTTGATTCCCTTTGATCAACATAACACAACTGTATATTGTACACAAATAGTTGTCTTTCCAACAGTTTTCATTTACAACAATTAGATAAGGAACAAGATGCAGCAGATTTTGAGAAAAAATTCAAGGAATTACACCACCTTTTGTGTATCTCTTGAATTTACCGGAAAAGAACAAAAAAGAAAGACTTGGGAACTATAAAGAGGATGAAAAACACTCAGAGAAACCACAAAAAAAAAAAAAAAATAGAGCTATAATTTTGCACAGATCAGCTCATGAGAAAAGCACACATGCCACAAAAGTTCAGATTACTGCTCTCCAGCAAAGGAGGAATTTCAGATTACAGCAAGAGTTAAAAATAAGGCCATCTGACCTGCTGTTCTTGGCTTTTCACCAGGAAAAGCCATCCCCAAGTGGAGCCACTATTAGGTTCCTATACCAATAGGTTTCATTTTTCATGATTGACTATGGAAGTGCCAAATATGATCATCCTTTCCATGCTGCAAAGGTTCCATATTTTGTATACAGATAAAGAAAATAAAAAAATGTAAAGAGGGTATGCCCTAAAAGAAAAATAAAAGGGAAAGAAGAATGAATTGGTCAAAAAAAAGAAAAGGAAAATGAACCCCAATGAAAGAACAACAAAGTGGCCAGTCAAAATGCTACTACTATCTTATTTGTGCAAAGCAAGTGCACAAAGTGCAAACACTGTTTCATCACACTTGATGGATGGCCCAACAGTTCAATCTGGGCCAGTCCATATTTAAATTTCCTGCTGTAGAATAGAGAATAAAGATTTGTCCAAACAGCTCAAGCTTGGCAGATGAGTGAATAGTTAGAGAAGCAAAGGAGCCCAACTGCTTAATCTGGGCCCTTGGAAGAGATAAGGGTAGATTTAGATAGGAGGGCATTCAAAAGAAAAAGGGAAAATCAGGGTTTTGCTAGTCCAAATGCACCCAATCAGAAGGAAGAAAAAATGCTAGGTGTATTAGGCTGGGCAGGTAGTTTGAGGTTGCAAAAGCAAGTTGGTGATCATTTTTGTCTTATCAAGAAAGACTCTTATCATCAATGACACAAATACCATGGCAAAGTAACTGCAGGACAGTGGAAGCATGACTAATTTTCCCTATCATTGCCCTAGAAGTCATTTACTAACATCCCCTCAAGGACCTTGGGATCTTCCCAATAGTCCTACTTCACTTCATTTGATGAGAAATGCTAAGTTGAACTCTGAGTTTACTTAGTGAAAAGAAGCCACATTTCTTGTGTAAAAATGATCATTCCATACTCCTTTCATTTCCCTATGCCTAAGTTTTCACTCTATAAACTTAGCATTTATTCATGCAGTCTCATTCCATATATTCATATTGACATCCTAACTTATTGTATAGCTCCTTTAATTATTTCCCCACCCCTATTTTACAAAAACTATATAAGAAAACCAAAAAATATAAATATCCCTACCCTTGGAAATTTGAGCCATACAATATAGTTTTGGGGAAATATTAAGTCCATTCGGGACCTTAGTATTAACCCTTCCACGTTCGTAATCCATCGGGATTTATTTAACTCCAGGTTAAATAAATAACCGCATTAAAAACCCCACATAAACCATACGTTATAACCCTTCGCGCATTATGTATTTGGGATTTGTTTAAACAGTTGGTTAAACGAATAATCGTGGCGCCCACATAAACCCATAACCCAAAGTTTTATGCCCCCGAAACATTATTATACATTTAAAAAATGTGCGGGCCCCCTCATTTCAAAACCCCGCTACTTATCATCGCCCGTTGACCGTCCGATCCTGCACCCAACATCCAACGGCTGGTGGCAATATCGGAGCCCCTGATCTGCCAAGAGTTAGCGTCCGGGGGATGAGCGATATTGCTGCCGTACCCCCACCACGCGTCAATCTCCTGGCGTGATCGGAGCCCCCCTGCAAAACCACCCTGGGCCAAAGGCGGTCCGGGGAAAACCGCTTACCGCCCGCCACCTGCCCCCTGACGTCAGGCCCACGTCGCCCGATGACGTCGCGTCCACGTCGCCTACCGCTGCTCTGCACCACTGCCACATCACCTGATGACATCACCGCTCCTCCACCGTGTCGTTCGCCATGTCATCATACATGTTAGCTGCCACGTCATCCTCCAGACCCGCTACATGACAAAAATACATCATAATGATGTCATCATAAAAAAGTGCCAAAAAGCGCTAAAATGTCCAAATCTTGTTAAAAGTCGTGAAAATGACGGTTTTTGTCTATTTCTGTTTATGCGCTAGTGGAGACGCTTGCATGCGATTTTACGATCAATCTGCCACCAAACGTGCACAATCCATCACCCTGCGAATTTGGCTCTGTAGCTCGACCTCGTAGCTCGAGTTGCCCCTGCTAATCGCTCGCCGCGCCATCAAAACAGGTATTTACTCACAGTCTTGCCCAAACCCTATGTTTTTCACTTTCCTCTGCTAAAATTGCTTACCGACTCCAAATTATAAGATAAAACCAATTAAAATGCCCACAGAAAGTGCACCATAATTGCAATTTTTCTAACCTTGCACCAATAAACCCTGTTAAACAGTCTCCCTTTGCAAAGTTTCCCCGTGGAATTGAACTCAAGTTCACTCCATTCTGTGAACGCTAAAGAAAAAAAGCCCGGAGCTGCCCATATCCGATTTCCACTAAAGAAATTTCTGCTGACTATATTTCTCACTGTCATTTTCACCTCATCAGTTCATTCAGCCCAATTTAGTCTGTAAAAGTCCATAGAAATAGGCTCAAAACTATTGTTCCACTAATTTCATCCACACAGACCCCAGTTTCAAAATTCATACTCATAGAATTGAGCCATGGAGACTCCAACAGCCTTGAATATCACTCCTCTCAATGCACCCCATAAGGAACTGGAAGCATTACCTTTGGCTGATAGGGACTACTTAATTCAAGACTTGGTTGGTGACAGAAACCACCTGCAGACATTCTGTGAGCCGTGGAACAGTTATTTGAACAACAGTGACATTTATGGCATTTGGGAATCAAACTTGCCCATCTACTTCCTTCTTTCTGTCAATGTCTTCCCTGAAATAATTCGCCTTTGTTGTGAAAAATATGACCCAACTCAAAGGGCAGTCAAGTCTCCATCTGGGAGCATCCTCTTCCATATAACTCCTGACTCCATCAATCAAATTCTAAACTTCAAGAAAACTCAGCTTCGGGTCCCTCTCTCTATGAAATTCCTGCTTGATGAAGGTCCTAAACTCTCCAGCTCAGAGATAGCCCGAATTGCCAAAATATTCATGAGAGCAGACCGCCAGCCTACAGGGCCACCTCCTTTTCTCTATGTGTGTTTCAATGAAGTGGGAAAATTACTAGTAGATATGATATCTTATGTACTGGGCTTCAAGACAAGTGAACATATTGATCAAACCATATTGGTCTTGCTGTCTACATTCAGCCCAGGATAGCCCCCTGCTGTCAAATACAGTTATGCCAAATTCATTGCCAATAAGATACATGACCAACTAGTAAAACTGGATAGGGAGGGAGTATTTAAATACTCATCCTACATTTATCATCTATTCATGTATTATCAGCCAGACTATTTCCAATGCCCCATCAAAAGATTGGACTCCAAAGGAGAAAAGAGGTCTGTGATTTTTTGGACCTCAGTCTTTCATGAAGTCCACAACTCCCCTTACTCTTACTGTGAGTTCATTGACCTGTTTGTCTATCCAGTCTCTTGTCTCCTGATGAGAACTCCCCCTACTAGGCTATCCTATGACATGCAGAAAATATTGCAGCTTTCAAAGAACTACAAAATAGGTGATTGGTACTTTTACCAGAATCACACTATCATTAGGATATATGGCTGTGAGCTCTGTCCCTACAGGTTGCCAAGATATGTGCCAATGAGACTGTTTGCCTTGGAATATTACAGGCAATTTATCAACTCTGATTTAACTCATTGTCATAGCACCAAGAAAAAGTCCCAGTTAAAATTCAAGGACCAACTAGGCCCCTTTGTCATGAACAAAAAAGAAGGATGGCAAGATGCTGACAAAATATTGGGGGAGAAATTCAGGTTAAAAAGAAGTTTTTGGTGGGTACCTTATGACCCAAATGGTTTTATCAATGCTAGAAAAATAAAATATAGGCTGTCAGCCTATGAACATTGCAAAATCCCACAGATTGAACAATTTGCCAACCAAGATGAGTGAGTGGCAGGGACACTAGTTGAAGAATTCACCCAAGAAGAAATAATGGAGCAAAATGTAAAATATTTGGAAAAGACTCTTGACTTGGATTCTTTTGAGCAGGTGACATTCAAACTGCCAAAGCAAGTTGGAGAGGGCACATCAGCTGCTGCTCCACAAGTTTCCCAAGAAAGGTCTACACCAGCAACAGGGACAACAAAGGGCAAGGAGGTAGTTGATGCAGAGCAAGAAACAATGACAGAACAACCAACTACTTCAACGGAACAGAGTCAAGGGAAAACCCCTCCACTGCAGACAGAGGCTCCACAGGTACCAGCTTTACAGACTCCTCTCAATGTGGAGAGAGGCAAGAAGCGGGATAGGGAAGAAACTACACCTTCTAGTGGCTCAACACAACAACTAGAGGCCAAGAGGCAAAGAATAGATCCTCAAATTGAAGAGGAAATTAGTGAAGAAGTCATAGAGAGCCCAAGGAGGGAGAGGGAAACCAGTCAGAAAGCATCTATCAGCTCTCAAAGATAGGAAATAGAGAGACAACATGGTATGGAGGTATCCTCCTCGAGGCATCAAGGTGCACAACCATCTGGCATTAAAGGAACCTTCATGGAAATCAAGGCCCAAAATGAGATATTGAGGATACAGTTGTATGATCAATTTCTCAAGACAACACCCTCCAAACAACAGAGATTAATGGCAGCTTATGACATTAAGGGGGAGAAAATGATCTTAGCTCATTTCAAGCCTAAGATACCACAGCCACAAACAACTACAGATTACATAAAGACAAACTTGGAGGTCCTCGCCAAGGACATACACCCAATGGACCAAATTGAGCTACACAAGCAGACATGTGAAATGGTCTATGCTACTCTAGCAGATAAGGCAATGCTGGCCCACCAATTGAAAGAATCATTGAAAAATACAAATACTCAATTGGATTTGGAGACAATGTCTTCACTGGCCAGAGACAACAGAATAAAGACATTGGAGGAAATTATTGTGGAACTAGGGCATGATCCTAAGGCTAAGGATGCCTAGGGCATCAAAACCCTCATAAGGAAAAAGGAAGAAGATATTGCTGCACTTAGAAAGCAGCTAAGGCTACCTGCAACCATGCACCCTCACACTACCGAACTTGTACAAGAAAAGGAAGGTGAAGACACAATGGATTTGCTCATGAGGATGAATCAAAGGATAAGTCAAATGGAGGAAGAGTTGGAGAAAGCATTACAAGGCAAGCAAGGAGAGTCGACCTCCCAACCACCTATAGCAGCTCAAACAGTCCCCACTGCCCTTCCCACAGTAGTAGCAGCAATTTCTCCTGTCATTCCAACATCAACAATAGGCACATCAACTACAGATGCTACAGCAGCAGCAACAAAAACACCAGAATCTAGCTTAAGTATGGAAGAAATGATGAAAGCAGTCAAAGAGCTAGAAGTCCAAATGACAGAGCTGAAAGAGGCCAAGGAAAAGTTGGCCAAACTTGAAGTAAGCTATGACAAGTCCAAGGTAATAGTGGCTGAGAAAACAAGGGAAATAAAAGCCTTGGACAATAAAATAAAGTCCTTAGAAAAAGAGCTTACTCTAGATAAAAATCTAGCTGAGATCAAGAAAATTTTGTGGGCCAAGATTGGCCAATCTATCACTGACCAATGGCAATCAATCCAGACTATACATGAGAAAATAGATTTGATAGGACAAGCTCAACTTGATACTCAAAAGGCTAGAGCAGCGTTGGGAAATATGCCTGAACAGGCCAACAGAATGATTCAATTTTTGAATACTCATACCAAGGAACAGTTGGTAGCACTAGATATCAGGAACATGATAGATACCATTTTGATAGTGAAAAAGGTGTTGAACTTGAGGAATTTTGTGCAGACTCTAGAAAGAAAGTGCCAGGAAATGCAGGTAGAAATACATGACTTTAAAATAAAGTTTGCAACATTGGAGAGCAAAGGACTGCCCAACTTATTAACTAGTAGTGGAAGACTGCTAATACATGAATAGTATGCCAACAGGGTGAATAGTTATGTTGCTAATCAAATCACAGCATCCTCCAGCACCTCAGAAGAAACAGGGCCTCCCTCTAGACAGAGTCTTTATGATAAATTAGAAAATTTGTTCCACATTAAACATGATATAAATCACCTTTTTGAGGTTCAACCCAACTTTTATAGATATACTGAAGCTGATGAGACACAGATAAAAATACAAAGACATCAGTTGCCTACAGAAGACTGGTGGCAGAGAATGTTGGAAATTTTTCCAAGGTAATTTCGTTTCTATTTCCTTTTTTTCAGCTAAAGATCAGCAAATTCAAAGGCACAGGCCACCTGTCAAAGCGTAAAAATAACAGAAAAATGGAGTCAAATTGAGACTGTAGCTCATTAAATGAAAAACCAAGCACTGATGACAAGGCTAGGACAGTGACGCAACAAAGCATCAAGGCAGAAAAAGCAGGAAATGCAGAGTAAAGACGCAGCCACCAGCCGACTCACTTAGTCCAGAAAGTCAAATATTTCTGACTAATTGGACAGCTAGCACACCAACATTTATTGTGGCATTTATTTCTCTCATTTACTTCTTCTGAAGAGTTGGTGAAGGGAGTTATTGTATGAAGACTTATCTACAAGATATTTTGTGTCTCATTTTTTGTATAAATACCTCCCCATAAAATGTATTTGGGGTTGGTGATTTTCTCTCTGGACTGCGCTGTAAATTTTGAGACTGTCTAATAAAAGGCTGTTGAAGTTCACTGTTGCTGGACCGTCTGAATGTGGATTTGATGTTCTGGGAACTGCTACAGAATTCCTGTGTATTTCTATGGATCAATAAGTTTCTCTAACCTGTGTTTATGTTCCTGTGTTTGCAAATATCATATATGTTTCATAGTTTTAGTAACAGAGAAAAAGAATAGCCCAGGATTTGTTTAAAGGCACTATGTGTTCAATCTCTACTATTAATTATGTTTTCTTTAGAATTAGTCATAAATATGAATTCTTAGCTGCTCATGTTTGCACTAATTCTTTCATTTTGAATACTATTTAGGAATTCTTAATTGCTCCTGGATAATATTCAAGCACCTTCCCTCTGCCAACATGATCAAGGATTCTTGACTGCCCTTCATCCACTGGCTTACGTTCCATTAACTTCCAGATCTCGGAATTGTTCCAAGACTGATTATCTTGCTCTGTAGCATTGCCCTTTTACCAAAGAAACACTTTCAGCAATACATCATCATTGACCCCATTGCCCAATGGTATAAACTGTTTTTGATTTGCATCCCAGCCTTATTTAAGATCACCATCCAACAAACTAAAAATCAAACTCTGTGCATCATATCTAGCCTAAAATACTTCAAAACAAAGCTAAATTACAAAGAGAGAGCCCTCTCTGGTTGTAGATTGGCTAGAATCTGCAGCTAAAAGATTGGTTAGTGGTTACCTCGGCCGTATTCCCTTTTGGAGGCAGGGAACAACCTGAGTGATAACACACTTGATAATATGTTGGATTTGATATTGATTGAGAAGAAGATCACCAACCATAGTTAGAAAAAGGAAGCTATAATTATTTGGTTTGTCAAGTATTGTTGCTGATAAAAATACTATTGATGATTGGAAGCTATTATAATTTCTTGGAAAAGTGTGAAATGAGAATCCTATTGCAGTATGAAGAAGGAAGATGTGAAGGCTCGTTTAATCAACTATGAATAAGTTTGGATCCATTATATGTTCGATGAACTACTTGATGACATGATTAAGGTACGCTAAGATTGAAAAAGTACTAGGAAGGTCGAAGCTAGTTTTAATGTGATGCATATAGGAGGCAAGAAGCTACAAAAAATCTCCATGAAAGAACAAGTAACCAATGCATTGATGAGTTTTTTTGAGACAAGTTTAGGCTTGTGAGTATTCCTCCCAGTTTGATAGGGAGTGAGGATTTTCTTGCTGGTTGAGAGGGAGTGAGGATGGACATTATATTCTCCATGTGTCATGCACAATGGACATGAATAATAGTCATAAGCCTAGTGAAGGAATTGGTAGAGAGAATGGTGGATTGGATAAGGATTTGGGACCAATACTCTTTGAAGATTTGTATCCAATAGAAGATTAGTTCTGAGGACTGATCTTATTTGAGGATAGACTATCCAATATAAGGATAGTCATATGAGGACATACCCGGTGAACATCCAGATGGGGTATGTGCCTAGAGAGGAGGTGGGTGTCCAAATTTATTCCTCTCAGGGTTGAGCTCTGATCTAGTGGAGAGATAGATCTTGTTAGACAAGGACTTGCTATGTTTGGCAATGCTAGTTATGATGATGCTTATCAATCTGAATCTCTTGTTATGAGATTATTTCAATTTGAGAGTATCCCGTTATGTCCTTATGAATACCTCCTAGTTAAGAGGGAGCGTTGAGAATGTAACTAGTGTCGATCTTCATTAGTAACAATCTACATTTAAAATATACAACTAATTTCATCAATTTACGCG